>JAECXD010001510.1:1200000-1835814 GCA_018151445.1 Zaprionus inermis | reverse complement strand
GCTCGCACCTTCTCAATTGCCCGTCGTGGCAACCAGTGGTCAAAGATGGTCACTCTCCATTCTCTGGGTGCGGGGGCCCACTGTTCCGGGTGTCGGCGGCCTTGGACTGGCGGCGTTGCCAATGCGACTGGGTCTGAGGGCTCCGGCTGTATCATCGCCAGCAATGCTTCGCCCAACTCGAGTCGGTGGTCGATCGCTGACCGGCGAGATGGCCGTGGGTCGTCGTCGCACCGCCTGCGGGGGTGCCGGCCAAGCAGTGGTCGGTGAAGTGGTGGATGGTCACGAGGTCTTCCACATTGGGGACCCATTCCTCCGTCCCCTCGGGTTCGGCGAGGACCATTGATGAATTCGCTAAGCGTTTTCAGCGAACTAACCTAAATTGTTAACAAACAAAAGTGTAAGACGCGGTGGTTCGGTTCACAATGTACAATTTTAATTGCTGCTGGCTTCACAGAATATTCAATACTGACTCGAGCGGTGACCACAGCTTGGCCACGCACTCTCAAATTTGCCGTCGGCAAGTGCCGATCGGCTTACCATACAATATAAGAGAAACTTACACTAACCAATTCATATGCATTCTCTTAAACTAGCTTAACTCTATCAATTCACTGTGCTTTGTAACATTATAGTAATAACAATTTACCTATAATAATATTTATATAATATTTAATATTATTGATACTATTTATAATAATATGCTGCTCCGACAATTATCGAATATATTTTCCTCCGTCTGAGCAAATACATCCGAATAATAAATAATTATTTATTTATATTTCACAATATAATTTAGGATCTATACTCCTAAATTACATTGCGTCATTTTGCTCAGATTTCCACGCTGAGTATAATAATTATTTCCATAATTATTATTACTCAATAAAATATATCGAAATTTATAAATTTCAACATTTATATTATATTTTGCAACGTTTTCCAAACAGTGCTGCCTTGTAATTTAACAACATATTCTTTATTCAATAGATTCGATAAAGTTCCTATCGATTTGTTTTACATTTTTGTTTATTGTTAAATCATGAACTTCCAATTCGCCACGTTCTCGTACATTTCGCAGTCACGTTTCTGGTTCCGTCATCAGCATCAATTGCGTTCTCTCTCGCCTTCTGAAAGCCTGTAATGCCAATTGAGTGGTAAAGACACCAAGGAACACCTTATTGTACAAACGATTCAGCATAGACGCACAGACATTCTCCCAAGTTCCCTTCTTGGCAGAGCACCTTCCCCCGCCACTCAACGGAAAGTATCAAGTCCGGCTACATCTAAGCCCACATCTTTTCCGCTTGGAAGAACTTGGCACCCCTCCTACTGCGCCCTCTTCAGCGGTCTCTGCGCTAACACCGCAGAACTCGAATATACAGTCCACTCCTTCAACGACTCATATTCAGAACTATTTTACGCCGAACACACAAGGTGTTCTTCTCGGCACTGCTCTTATAAATGTTTGCTATTTGGGCATGACTTATAAGGCACGTGCACTGATTGATCCTGGATCAGAGGCGACGTTCATTTCCGAACGAATGTTTAACATCATAAAGCCCTCCTATGAAGCCGTGCAAGTTTAAGTAGCTGGCTTAAATCAAGCCATCTCAGCAAATCCTCAAAAGTTGTGCCTCTTCCAGATTGGCTCCCCGATAACTCCCAGGTTACGGCTAGAAACTACAGCCTTTGTTCTCCCTCAATTGGCAGGAAACCTTCTATTCTACTCAATTTCAAAAGATCTTCTGAAGGACCTGCCAAACCTCCAACAAAATTTGCGGAACTCTCCTCGGTCAAGAGACGATCTTCGGCTGGGTCCTTACAGGACCAGTAGCCAAGTTGAATCCTACGATCGTTTCCTCTTTTACCACGAGGATCAAGATCAGCAATTGACAAAGGCTTGATGATCTTCTCACTAAGTTTTGGGTTGTGGAAGATCTACCAGCCAAAATTTCTGACTCAGAATGTGAAAACAACTTTCTTCGCACCACTTCCAGAACCAAAGAGGGCAGATATGTCGTTACACTCCCCTTTAAAAATCCTGAAAACTTCGATTTAGGACATTCAAGGTCTATTTTACTCGCTCAGTTTCTTAGGAACGAAGGTCTTTTAAAAAGGAACTTTCCTTTAAAAGAGCAGTACGACTCCATCATTCAGGAGTATTTGGACTTGGGCCATATGAGGCAAGTCCCCCCCCAGTAACGACTGCAACAATTTTTATCTCCCTCATCACGCTGTCTTTAAACCTGAGAGTACAGTAACTAAAGTTCGTGTTGTTTTCAACGCTTCCAGTCCGTCCTCTAATGGGAAGAGCTTGAACGAAATCCTACATCCAGGACCCGTTCTTCAATCCGATCTAACTATGCAGATCATACGAATATGTACCGGCAAATGGTCCCACGTTAGATCTGAGCAGAACTCTGCCGATCTTGCCAGTAGAGGTGTCTCGTCTGAGGACCTCATTGGCAACAGTTTCTGGTGGCATGGACCCGATTGGCTGATCCTTCCAGCAAAACAGTGGCCTATTGCGATCGACATCGCTCACGAGACAGACGAAGAGCTTCGTCCTATCAAATGCAAATGGACCATGTTGCTTCGGGCCTCCGATGACATCTTGGAGAGATTTTCTGAGCTCGACAGAGCACTCCGAGTGACGGTTTACGTATACCGATTTATCCAGAGGTGTCGATAACCTGATCTTATGCTTTCACCGGATATCAGCAGCTTTGAACTCTCCAACGTTCAAGATCTGCTCATCCGCAACACCCAACGTACTCAATTCCAAAAAGAGTACAACTGTCTGTTGAATAAACAATAGATTGCAAGGAGTAGCGACAGCGTTAATTTGAATCCTTTTACTGACGCCAGTTGAGTAATGAGATCATGCGGTCACGTGAGAACATCCGCTTCCTTAAGCTATCCACGGTGGAAATCAATTAACGATGCGTCTCATTAGATCTCGTTACTGGATTCCAAAGCTCCGAACTTTAGTGAAAGCCACCATCAATTCTTGCCGAGTTTTGCATCCGCTATCAAAATCCGCTATCGACTGATGGGTACTTTGCCCTCTGCGAGAGTTTCCTTTTCTCGACCCTTCACCCACACGGGACTCGATATGGCTGGTTCTTTCGAAATCAAGAATTTCACTGGTCAAGCCTGCCTCATAACCAAGGGCTATGTATGTGTATTTGTGTGTTTCAGCGCAAAGGCCATACACTTAGATGCGACCTCGGACCTTACAACCGAGAAGTTTCTCGCAGCCTTCGCACGTTTCGTCGCGAGGCAAGGCTGCCCCCTCCACGTTTACTCCGACAACGGGATGACGTTCGTCGGAGCCTTCAAAGTCGTCTTAACAGTGTTTATGAAGGCAGTGAAGGCGGATGTATCCACCAAATACAGCCACCAGAACCTCACATGGCACTTCAATCCTCCCAGTGCGCCGCATATGGGTGGCTTATCGGAAGCTGGAGTAAAGAGTTTCAAAACCCTCTTTTACAAATCCACTTCTTCACTAAAGTATACGCTCGAGTGTGAACAACTCCTTTGCAAGGTCGAAGCTTGCCTTAACTCCAGGCAATGTCCGAGAGCCCATTGCTTCCGTTGGAGAGAGGAATACCTCAAAGAGTTGCATAAAGAAACCTCCAAGTCGGTGATATGGTGGTCGTCAAGGAAGACAACCTACCTGTCAACGAATGGCGTCTGGGCCGTATCCATGTCACACACACTGAGGCTGATGATTTAGTCCGCGTGGTGGATGTCCTTACCATCCGCGGCATCATCAAAAGGCCAGTGGCAAAATTAGTCCTACTTCCGTTAGAGGACAGAGTCCAGACACCCTCCTAACCTTGTGTTGTCCATTAGTGGATATAAGCTCTCCAGATACTAAGCCATATATCCACCTTCTCCTTTCCAGATTAGTAAAATGGCACCATGCAAGTCACAACCACACGGCACAACTACCATCAAGAAGCAGGGAGTCAACTCCTTCAGATGTCGCGTCTGCAGAGGAGTCCACGCACTTAAAAAGGTCCAACGGTTCCTGCGTCTGGCTGCGGAGAAGCGTCTTCGGGCAGTTTTGATCAACAAATACTGCCCGAACTGCCTTGCTCATGAACAATCCAATGGTTCATGTCGCAGTGGTGGCACCTGTCGCTCATGCGCCGAGGGCCATCATACGCTTCTCCACCTTCATACAAACAATCAAGCCGAGACGCTGAAAATCACTCCATCCACACCGTCTCTTCCACCTTCAGAGTCCCAGGCGACAACCCCTCGGTATCAGTCAGCATGCTGCCGACTGCCATCGTGAGCCTGGACGTGGCTGGCAAAATTTTCGAGGTGCGTGGGCTGTTGGACGCTTGCAGTCCACACAGCCGCATGCCCACCTCATTGTCTTTGGTCTTTCCGCTGAAGATGGATTTTTCCAAGCTTTGTTTAGGTCAAGGGTATCGCCAGAATTTTCCATATAAGTTGCTCTGAAGATGGATGAGGTGCAGAACAGGACTCCGGCACAGAACGTCGGTCAGGAGCTCCAAACCCGATATCCGGGCATTACGCTGGCAGACAATCGGTGTCATGTGTCCAACAGAGTCTCCATTGTTCTGGGGGCCGACGTCTATGGAGACGTACTCCTCCCAGGGCTTGTTCCATCCCACGGTGGACTGCCTAGACCGCCGGCGCCCCTTCCTAAAGAAGATCTCGACCCCCTCAATCGTTGAAATAGTATTGCAAGGGGGGCGGAATGTTTACGCCGAAAAAAAACCGCCTAAAGGTAGGCAACATCGGCGTCAACAGTGAGAGAGTAACGAAGAGCCCTCACGCTCTTCAATCTGGGATTATGTTAAGCTAATTTTAAGTCTTCATATAATACATATAATAAGTTGTACATAATTAATGAATATAGATCGAAAATACAAATTGAAGTAAACGGATCACGCGCCCCGAATTGTCTCTTTTTTTTCCCGAATTGTTTCTCCCCGTCGGATCGTAATTTTCAGCAGTATGCAACACCCTCGATCCCGACGATCCAACCGCCACTACAACAATTATCTCCATAATTTTTGGATGTGCTATCAGCGATTCCGTCTTTCTTATTTAAAGTGGAAGATTCCTCACCAAATGTTATGAACTTCGCTATTTCAGGAAGGGAAGCTCCTTGCCCTCTCGATAGATCGATCGCCTTCCGAACTTTTTTTGTTTCTTCAAAGGCTTTCGAAAACTAATGGAACTTATACTGCGGGCATTCTTCCAACGTTGAATATTTTTCATGGCACTACCAAGCTCTGAAAGAACAATTGCTAGGAGTTTTTTGGCTTTGCGTTTCTTACGTTGTTTGGTTACTTTTCCATTGTTGGGCAACATCTGAAACATGAGAACATAAAGGGTTTCTTGGATAAAGACCAATTGATTGAAGAACTGAATCTTCAGCTAACCGATTCTGCTTTCTTTTTAATTTCTTCAAAAAAATATTGTTTTTGATTCTTAAGGAAATTTTGGTTACATTAGTTTAACTTATCACTAGGGGATCGAACAATATTTAAATGACAGAACAGGCTAACATACTAAGCGGAAAGCGACAGACAAGTCGAAACGTTACTAAGCTAACGTTACTCTAGTCCCAGGACTAGAGAGCGGTTAAACGGAATGATATTTCTGCATACATTCCAATGAGACCGATATGACGAGATATTTCTAAGATACGTTGCAAACATCTGGTCTAATTCAATATACTTTCTGCAAAAGTATGAGAAGTTTGTTTGCCGATAAGTATTGCCTTGTCTCGGGAGGCGTGTTTTAAACGGAGTGAAAACTCCTTCGAGTCGTCAGATATCACAATCTTGCTTAACGTCATTGTGTCAAAAGGAAATTGAAAATTACATAAGCTCGTGTGCAACTTTGCCAACAATGGAAAATACGGAGAAGGTAGGGCGTAAATATTCATCCAGATTTGAGAGATTATTTATTAATTATTTATTTCATCATATATTAGAAATCGTCAACTAAGCTATGTGCAAAGGTCGATTCTAAGGAGATCGAAATTATTGCTCCTGATAAGCTTGACAACGCCGTGCCTCGTAATGTAGAATACGCTGTACATCGTAGTACTGGTCGAAAAATATGCCACAAGAGGAAACAGAGTGTGTCAATTGCAGTTGGCACGAAAGGTTTGGATTGTGAAAAGAAGGATGGCTTGCAGGAACCCAAAGAAGCAAAGGAAATTGCCGTTTCCGATCAGCAGGATGGCTGCTTCCTCTAATAATGTGATAACTGTTTCCAGGGAAACAACCGATCACAAAAGGGAATTAAAGATAGTTTCCGTGCGGTCCCATTATTCTTAACCTGTCATTAATGCAAATATACCCTGTAAACGATAAATGATTGAGTCTTGATCAATTGGATTGTATGGGGTTGTGGATTATTTGACTGCCAGTAAAATAGACTGACTATTACACAATATATACAAATTATATATATACATAATATATTTATAAGATTGCATAAATTGTATCCATCATTAATAGGAAAATAAATTTAAATAACATCAGAAAATTGCCTGCTTTCTGTGTTCTACAATCGGCCAATGCACATTTGCATTTACGCAGCTTTTCAATATTTAAATCTCTATCACGAATGGACAATTGGAAAGAGTTTAGACTGATTCCGAAACATTTTCCGTTAAACTAAAACGGAAATAATGCTAATCTGAAATCGGAAAATCCTTTTTTCATAGTAATTAGAAAATCAACTTTTATTCATTTCAAATTGCCTAACCGAATGAGGACGCGTCTTATCGATCTCACATGTTTCCGAATGACGCATCTGCGCAAAATGTTGTGCAGTGGAAACATGTTCGTTTCTCTTATGCAAACACACCGCTAGGTGGCGCGCTTCCTGGCAGCAAAAGCTTTCATCCTGAGTCAACTGTCTGGACGATTTTGATTGAAATCGGAAAATCCTTTTTTCATAGAAATAAGAAAATCAACTTTTATTCATTTCAAATTGCCTAACCGAATGAGGACGCGTCTTATCGATCTCACATGTTTCCGAATGACGCATCTGCGCAAAATGTTGTGCAGTGGAAACACGTTCGTTTCTCTTATGCAAACACACCGCTAGGTGGCGCGCTTCCTGGCAGCAAAAGCTTTCATCCTGAGCTTTTGCAGCGGCGCATTAACAGCGCACTGTTAACGCTAACAGCGCGAACTACTTGTTGGCTCGTAAGGAGGCGATGGCGATGACGAGTCGCGTTCGTTGCGAATTCAAATTCATTCGTCAACAGACCCTCGTGCGATTCGGTTCAGCCTCTCAGCCTAAGTCTCAGTCTCAGTCTTTGGTAGCAGCTTATCAGCATCAGTCGATGATTTAAACGTCTAGCGGCAAAAGCAGTAGCAGCAGAAGCAGCAAAAGTGACTACAACAACAATAACAAGAGCTTGACGCGCGCACGCATAACGGTTTGAATTTGAAAAAATTAAGTGTGGGTGTGT
Source organism: Zaprionus inermis (assembly GCA_018151445.1). Lineage (NCBI taxonomy): Eukaryota > Metazoa > Arthropoda > Insecta > Diptera > Drosophilidae > Zaprionus > Zaprionus inermis. The sequence goes on along the minus strand of JAECXD010001510.1, from coordinate 1,828,328 downwards.
GTTTTTTTGTTTGTTTTTTGCTGTGTCAAAGCCAAAATAGAAAAGAAGGTGTTCGCTACGCACTGTGCCCCGAGAGTTATCGAATAATATTGCACAATTGAAAGAGTTTTCGAATTGCGTCCGATTGTTTTTTTTTTTAAATCATATCCGCTCGGAACTACTTGAATTAAAATAAATATAAGGCTAAGCGGAAGTTGAGTGTTTCGCCCCTGTACGCGAATACACAGCAAAGAGGAAGAGAAGGAAGTAGAAGTAAATCGCAGCATAAAGAGTGAGTAGCCTGTTTTGACTTACTTCGATTTGGTTGAATTTCAGATACACGATTATGTTTCAGATAATATATGGCTATATTCGAAATTCGATTTGATTGCATTTCGAATAATTTATCACAATATATATTAGATACTGGATTGGTCGATATATCACAATGTTGTCACGTTTAGATTTCAATTAAAATCAACGTATGCAGACAAATCTGAAAGTATCTGTATCCACTTTTTCGGCAAATCATCAGAGGCGCCATTAAATTAGCAAAGTGCTCCCAGTATGCCCGAAATTATGGTTTTAAGTACATTTCTGGCTTCATGAGGAGGGGGGGTATTGGCTTAACGGACGCCATCTTTAATATTCATTTGCGAATCGAACCCAAGTTGGCATTATAAATAAATGGCTTGCGGTAGCTTCTGCTGTGTGTGCCTGGAACTGAAAGTGAAAGCGAGAGGCGAGTGTGAGGTTTTTACTTCATTAATTTCCACCGAAATATTAGGAAAAACCATACAGCAGCGTTTTACCGCTACTTCTGCTGCTTCGGCTGCTGCTCCTGCGAATGGTAACTTCAACTGTCGCTTTTCCTCAACAATTTTCAAGCAATTTTGCTTAATTGCCTTCGCAGATAATAAATCATTTTCTTTGCCCGTTTGCCCCTATACCCGTTTGCACCCCTTCCCCCTTCACCGCCCTGTGCTTTCACACTGACTTGGCAAAGCCACCACCTACTTGACGCTGAGCTAAGCAGGCGTGGATAGGTAGAGAAATTGGGCTGGCAGCGGGGCAGGGCGGAGCTCGCGGGCGGATCCTCGATGTGGCCTTAGACGCTGCTTTCGATGCTCCTTTCATTTTTTTGTTGCTGCTGCTGCTGCTGTAGTAGTTGTTGTTGTTTCTACATTTTGTTGCGACGTTATCTGTTTTTGCTAATTAACTTGGCTGCTTGTCGCACTTGGCCCTGCTGCGGAGGATGCCAGCGAGCGAGTGCGACCGGGACGGCTGGAGAAATATAAACAGAACGAGCCAAAAAGTTGAACGAGCCACGTTTGTATTTCTTTGGAATTCGAAAATCTCATTAAAATGTTCGGCAAGCCTATCCGTTGTCGAGTGTGAGGGAGAGGTAGAGCGAGAGAGAAAGAAGAAAACCCTTTAACATTAAAGGAAGCAAATCAACAAGAACAACAATAGCAACAACAACAACAACAACGTGGCCAAGAATCAGTGACAATTGCCTCATAGAGACGGCGGATAATATTGTTTATTGTAGTCCGAGGATTTTTCGCTCTCCCTTCCCTTCTCGCCCGCCCTCCCTCGCTTTTCGGGCTTCCACTTAGCCAAATAGTAATTTTGCAGCTGCCTGTGGCGACAAGGTACAAATTCATTGGAAATCTAAGCAGCGGGGGGAAAGTTGGGAAGGTTTTCAAAGGGGTTTGGGGTGGTAGTCCGGGGGAGTGGGTTTAGCTAACTTCGTGAATGCGGAATTTAAAAATAAAATTTTTTGCTTGCGAACATTTATTTACGTTGCGGCTGCCAGTTGTTGTTTGTGTTTCAGGCTGCCTCGCCCTTTCTTTCCCTCTTTCTACCTCTCCCTCTCTCGCTTCCTCTTTTGCTGCCTCTTTTGCTACATAAGATACGCGCCCCTTCGCATGTAAGCTTATTCGAGTTCAAGGCAAATTTAAATATGCTTCGGAAATTCGAATCCATGTGAAATCTCAATTACACAGACATCCACAAATGGCCGAGAACTCGCGGAATGCGTGTAATAATGAAATAATAATAATAATAATGGCTTAAAGGCAAACGAGGAAAGGGAACTGCAAAATACTTATCGATATCGATACAAAATTCACGCTCGATCTCAACTTTGTCCTAGTGATTTAATTCGTAATTTAACTGAGGTGGACCTCAGTTCGCAGTAGTTTCTATTTGGGTTCATCAATCACTCAAATCGAACGACTTAATGATTTGGTTTACTTCAGAATGTAGGAATGATTAAAATAGTTCCGGTTCTCCTACTAGCTCCAGTCAGTGCTGCCAACTTTTGGGAACAAAAAAAGCTGTTTTTTGATGGGCACCAATGTATAGAAAGCCAGCAAAAAAGCGAAAAACAGCTAAAGAATATAATAAAATGCGTAAAAAAAGCGTAAAATTATAATATCTTAAAATCAAAATTAAGCAACAAATTTGAAAATTATCGCTTCAAAATGTAATTTAAATAAATTATATAAAAAATATTGGCAATTAAAAAAAAAAAAAAACTAAATTAATATAAATAAAATCCAGAATTCCCGCAGTTGGCCTTCAAAAACAGCCAGATTTTGTTTTATTCTGATTTCTTTTTCAATAAAGTTTCAAGGGAAACATTTGCATAGACTCAAAATCTAGTTCACTTTCAATATTCCCAATATCTGTTGTTCTTTTTGGCAACAGTTTTGGCTGCATTTGCTTGTTAGCCATGCTATATGGGGTACTGCATCAAGCTTCGAATAACTCTTTAAGGTTACCGTAAGTGCAGTAATTCAATTCCGTGTAGAAGTAATTAACTGCAATTAGCGTAGTACTTAAGAACTCGGTTCCTGTTCCTGTTCCGGTTCCGGTTCCAGCTCCGGCTCCGGCTTCAGCTAGTCACAGAGCAGCACTGTGGCCGTTTCTACCTTTGAAGTCACTGAAAATACTGTGCTTTTGCGGCTGCTTCCGGCTGTGCTATAGAAATTTCGATTAGCAGTTCCGGTTCCGGTAAAAGTGAGTTTGTTGAAAAAATACCGAACACACACTACCTCTCGCTTTGTCTCTATCTCTCTCTGTCTTGTTTAACTCACACACTGCTACGGGCCATGGGAAAATCGCCATCGTTGTCTCTTCCCTCCCCCACTACAGCACGTCGCGTTTGCCGTGCCGCGCTGTCATTTTGCATCGCAAATTAATTGAAACATGAAATTATAATTGCATTTTTTGTGCACATTACACGTTTAACTCCAGCGCAATGGGGAAAAATGCCCAAACAGGGACTGGCATGTGGCACACGTCCCCTGCCCCGATTGATGACACAATTTGCCCACAAAATGAAAAGAGAAACGGGAGAGCAAAGCCAAAAGCAAAACGAAAAATTATAATTAAATAACAACTAACTTTTTCGAGGAGCGAGGGCGGAGTTTCCTCCCGGTTGGGGCAACAGCCTGGTCAGGATGTGGATCATAATTCACTTGGCTTCCACAGTGTGTGGCCAAAATGTGTCAACAACGGGAGACCAGGGCCGGGCCAGAAGATGAGTGCGAAAACAAACTAAGGTCGACGAGGACACACACATGTCTCTCTTTCTGTATCTGTGTGTGTGGGCGTGTGTGTATGTGTGCAAGTGAGCTCTTTCATGCTCAAATCCAAATTGAGTTGAAAAGGGTATGTTAAGTTTGAAAAAATCGCAGAGGCTCAAGCGTAAGCACCATGAAACTGTTGACAGTTTTTTTTGGCCATAACTTGTTTTCAAAAAGGAAAAAAAGACATTTTTTTCTTTGTAAGAAGCAGCGCGTAATGTTCCATGTATTTATGATTAATCACTATAATTCTGTTAAAATAACAGCTGGTAAAATCAACAGACTGCTTTAAAATGTTTAAACTGACATAATTAAATGATTTAATCAACTTTTCTTTTAAGGCTCTTTTAGAGTATTCAGTTTTATTGAGAATAAATTTATTTTACGATATATATATATATATATATATAATGTATAATGTTTATATATATATATATGATATGATTGGTATGATATGATATATATATGATATTATATATATATATTTTATTGGAAATCCGAACAAACATTCATTCAGTTGAGATAGATGTTAAATCAACAGACTACTTTAAAATGTAGTCAATTCTATTGAGAATAGACTACTACTACTATATAATAATCTGAAAATCTGAATAAACATTCATTAAGTTGATTAACATTCATTAAATTTTTAAAATCAAAAGAGTGTGAATTTCAAATGTTTCAAATAATAAAATAATAAAGTGATGAGATTTGCCTTGTGGGAAGAGTCTGTCAGAGTATTGAATTATCTAAAGAATGTATATATGATAAACAATTCCGGATTCCGCTGAATTCTTCTACGGCTTAATTCTTCCCTTGTGGAAGAAGTCTCGCACAGTTATTTTCCCATTAACAATTCTGGATTTCACTGAAAACTTGTTGAATTAAATTGTAATTGTAATTGTAATTTACGTTTGGAGCATGCTCTAAACCAGAAATTTGATACGTACATTGAACTAGTATTTCAAACTACTCTGGTATTTTTTATTTGATTATAGCCGAGCTAGAAGCGCAGCTCATAGACACTTTCAACGTTGCAGCTCGACTGTAGCTTTGCTCCACTCTTTGCAAATGTATTCAAATGGATTCAGTGTATGTGTAGCTCTTTATCTATATCGTAGATAAGATATTTCATAGTTTAAGATTTTTGTATCTACGCAGATTGATGTTGCTGGAATTGTTCGTTCAACTCAAGAACAGCTACGACAGCAGAAAGTGTTGCTGCTTCTCTGTTTCTCTCTCTGTGCTTTTGTGTGTGTGTGTGTGTGTATGTATGTGTGTAATGGGTATGTGACAGGCGGTTATCATTTTGTTGTTTGTAATGCGCGCTGCGTGAGACAAAATACAAAAGTATCATGTCTCGCAACAATAACTTATACGTAAGTAACATAAACAATGTGACACCTGCACATTTGCGAGCTGAATAGAGCACACAGACACGGGCAACTGCCACACACACGGACACACCCACACACCCACACGCACGCACAATTACAGACAGACATGATGCAAAGAATATTCATAAATGTTTGAAATAATTGTTTACAGACACTGCACGATTTTCATGCGACTGGCAAGGCACACACTCACACACGCACACACAGATATTCACTGCATGTGACAGATGAGCCATGTGAATACACTCATTCACTCGTGCACTCACACGGCTCGCCTTGAGGGACGCGCGCGCTTCAGAGCCCAAAAAAATGCAATTGCACTCAAAGCGAATGCGCTGCGGCTTGTCTATGCCTGTGTGTGTGTGTGTGAGAGTGTGTACATGCACTACACACTACATCTGTGTGTGTGTGTGTGTGTGTGTGCACGCTTATGTCACAAGTTAGTTCATGGGCGATTTATTATTTATTTCTGCCACTTCATTTGCTGCCGCTGCTTTTGCGTGCTCTGCGGCGCGCAGCGAAGTATGCAACGAAACTTTGCTCGATAGAAAAAAGGAAAAGCGGAAAAGCGATAGAAACAAGCACATCGCTTTTCCACACCGTTGCCTTGCCTCGATCCCATACGTATCCATTTTGAAATTTCGCGCTGATAACATGCTCAGCCCGCCGACAATTTTAATCACTTTGCCGAGCCTCGGGCGAGCGTTTTCTTCTTGCCGTGTACTTTGCATTTTTTATGCCCAGCAGCATCAATTAAACACTTTGCCAGCCCCTCGACCAGCAGCCAGCTGCAAATGTACATGCACATCAATGTGGCAAGACTGTAGGTGGGCAGGGGGAAGGAGAGAGCGGGAGAGAGAGGGACAGAGCAGTTATAGCTGGGACCAGTTGATGGGTTTCTTGCTCAGCAGACGAAACGCAGCTAAATGGCAAACTTTCCAGTGCACTTGATAAGCTGCTGTTGTGTGTGTGTGTCTGTGTGAGCAGCTAAAACGGCAAAAGCACTGGGCAATTGGCCAGAGTGCGCTTAGAGTGCACCTTAACACAAAGTGCTCAGCATTAGACTGGTATCTCGTGTCTGCTTGCCCCTGCTGCCGCTGTCTCTGCCCCTGCCTCAGCCCGTGGCTGGCAATGAAAAGTGGCAGCTGCAGAAGTGCAACTGTGTGTGCGTGTGCTGCTTGTAACTGTACTTTGTACCTTGTAAAACATTCGTTGATTCGTTAATGTCACTTATGCCATTCGCCCAGAAATCTCCTGTCTGAGCTTAGCTTGTCTCTGCGTGTGTGCGTCTTGCTGAGTGTGTGTGTGGATGTGTGTGTGGGTGCGTGTAAGTGCTGCTGCCACCTGATGCTCGCAGGTCGAGACGACAGCGTGTCCAAGCTGTTTCGGCCATGTTCCCCATGGGCAATCAAGAGCAAATTATCGAGAACTAATCCCAAATTGGTAGGAACTTTGCTGCGACATTGGAGCAAGTTGTAGTGACAGGATTCTTTTTATGTGAGGAACTCTCCGGTTTGATTATTCATTATCCGGCTTGAACTTCAGCTATATATTAGGTCGGAAACATATAAATTAATTATTTTCAGCTTAATTTTAGACTCGATATTCGAGTTATTGAAATCATTAAAAGCAGGTTAAGTCTAGTTTCGACTGGATTTTCTATGCATATATAATTTTGCAACAAATTGGATACAAGTTATTTATTACAAGCACCAGAAATGAACACTCTGGCGTCTATTTATTATGATACACCCCATACACCTTTGAAGAGTACACAAACCTTTGAATTAGTAGGTTACGAGTCGTTAGATACCTTCTTTTCTATTAAGGCCAACTTATATGATTACATTATGATTCTAGCTCAGTTGACATTCAATTTCTTATGATTATCGAGACTAAAAGAGGCTTGGTAAATTTTTTAAACCAACTTTACGAAACTACAAATGTTCTCCCAAAATTTGGTGAATTTAACTCCTATGATCTTTGAGATCTGGGCGTTCAGACATGGTTATATATACTTGAAATATACATATATATTTATTGTTAGTATACGATAGAAAAAAAGGAAAATTTAAAATTGAAATTGGGTCAGCACTTTCAAACTCTTCTTGGAGGAACTGAACTCATGTTTTCTCTTTTTATTTAATCGTCATAAAATATAACATTGACAATATTATTTAAAATTCAAATCTTTTCGCAGTTCTTAAATATTACTAAATATTTCAGGGAAATAAAGAGTTTCCACTATGTCTTAAAGTGTCTCCTAAAATATATTATTATTCGAATAATAAATAATTGTCGGAGCATTGGTAGCATTATTTGAATTTAGTACAGCAACATGAATATCGTGTGTGTCAAAATTGTAATAAAGAAGAATAGAGAAAACAGAACAACCGTCATTGCTGTCTTGTATTCTTTATATCACCGAGAGTCGGCGAGAGGACTAACTGTAAATCCTCTCACTGAGTGAGACCCGTGCCTACGTGTTTGGTGTATTGCCTCTTCCGTTGGTTCGTTCTGTGTACATCACTCGAAGGAGTGTGTGAGCGAGACTGGACTGGCTATTTGCGGTGTGTGCGAATGAGCAGGATGGCAAGTGTGTCATGAGCAAGCTGCGCAACGGATTTTGGCGACGAGCGAGCGTGCATGAAAAGAGAGAAGGCAGTCTTGGGAGAATATTCGTAGTACACAGACGATTTTTTTGTGAAACGACTACAAGTGGAACGATGGCACCAACGAAGGGAACGGGGCTCGCTGCTCGAGGTGCTAAGAACACTGAAGCAATTGACGCTTCGACATCAGAAGTGGGATTCGACCCTCCTAACTCTGAGTTGCGACAAATTTTGGAGCAACAAAATAGAAATTTTATGGAGTTGCTGCGAACAGTGCAGGCTAGCGCAGCGCCTCGTGAGCCAAAGACGGTGTTTTTACCAAAATACAATCCCGAAGCTGCTGGCGCCGATCCATGTGCTTGGAGTATTACGGCCGACATGATTTTTACTGATAACCCACTTGAGGGTAGTGCACTTGTGATTGCTCTCAGCAAAGCTTTGGAGGGCAATGCATCTCAATGGCTTTCACAGATCTGTTTTCCTGGCATGACTTGGGTTGAATTCAAGCAACTATTTACGCAAAGATTTGTCGGCGTAGAAACAGCTGCAGCAACACTTCTCAAGCTGCTAGAAGGACGCCCAGGGATTGGAGAGTGCATGTCGTCGTATGCAAGCCGCCTAGTCACTTCGCTAATGACGAAAATGAAAAATATGGAGCGCGAGGAATTGTTGGTGTCAGTTGTACTTGCGCATACTGCGCAACTGGACAGCAGACTGAAAAAAGCTTGTGTGCACCACAAACATCAAGTCGCGTAGCGAATTGCAGCAACAGTTGCAGGTATACGAAATCGGGCAGCGTCAAGAGACTTCGAAGGCAGACACAACTTTGGGGCCAGAAAGGAAGAAGCAGAAATTTTCAAACATCATTTGCCATTATTGTGGAAAGTCAGGGCACAAAATCGCAGACTGCCGCCAGAAGAAAAGTCGGGAATCACAATCATCGGGGAGCGGGCATGCTGGAGGCGTTGGTATGAAGCCAAAAGAGCAAAAGTCGAACGTAATATGCTATAAGTGTGGACAGGCTGGACACATTTCTACTGGGTGCTCTTTGATTGGACAAAGCACTGAAAAGAGAGTTAACATATGTTCGGTAATGGAACCAAAAGGTGTGCTCGTTCATTCTGGTGAGTTCGTTGATTTTTGCTTTGATTCCGGAGCCGAGTGTTCACTCATTAAGGAAAGCGCTGCTGGGAAATTCTCTGGAAAAAGACTTCATAATGTAGTAATGCTTAAGGGTATTGGAAACGATTCTGTATGTAGCTCTACGCAAATTTTGACCAATGTTACCATTAATGACTTTATCCTGGAAATGTTATTTCATGTCATTATGGACAAGTACTTGAAACACGATATCATGATAGGCAGGGAGATTTTAAGTCAAGGTTTCGGAGTGACGATTGAGTCAGACAGATTCTGCATTTATAAAGTAAAACTGATTAATGTTGTAACTGAACCCAAAACATATGAAAATTGTATTAACGAAAATGTAGAGTTGAATGAAGCTGACAAGAGCCGTTTAATAAACGTCTTGAAACCATACATGCAACACTTTATCTCAGGAGTTCCAAAGACACAAGTTAACACAGGTCAGTTAGAAATTCGTTTAATAGATCCAAATAAAACGGTACAAAGGCGACCATATAGGCTTAGTGTAGATGAGAAGCAAACTGTTCGTGCAAAGATTGACGAGTTGTTGACGGCAAATATTATAAGACCGAGCTGTTCCCCATTTGCGAGTCCAATTTTATTGGTAAGAAAGAAAAACGGAACTGATCGCTTATGCGTCGACTATAGAGAGCTAAACGCTAATACAGTGTCGGATAAATTCCCATTGCCTCTTATCTCGGATCAAATTGCAAGGTTGCGTAGGGGAAGGTATTTTTCTTGTCTGGACATGGCCAGCGGATTCTACCAAATACCTATTCACCCAGATTCGATAGAGCGTACGGCATTTGTTACACCGGAAGGGCAGTTCGAATTTGTGGCAATGCCGTTTGGTTTAAAGAATGCTCCGTCTGTGTTTCAGCGGGCAATAATAAAAGCGTTGGGGCCACTTTCGTATTCGTATGTTGTGGTTTACATGGATGATGTATTGGTCGTGGCCGAAACTAAAATGGAGGCAATTTCAAGATTACAGACAGTCATAGAAACTCTCATTCAAGCTGGATTCTCATTTAATTTCGAAAAATGTACATTTTTAAAATCAAAAATTGAGTATCTCGGTTACGAAGTAGAGGCAGGTGAGCTTAGACCTAATCCTCGAAAGTTGCAGGCATTAGTTGAATTGCCACCTCCGCAAACGGTCACGCAGCTAAGACAGTTTATTGGACTAGCATCATACTTTCGACAATTCGTTCCAAAATTCTCTGAAACCTTAAAGCCTCTATTTTGTCTTACTTCTAAAGACAATAATAGTTTTGATTGGAAGGAAAATCATGAAGCAGTGAGAAAGGAGATAATCTTTGCATTGACCCGTAGCCCGGTATTAACAATTTTCGATCCACAATATCCGGTTGAGCTTCATACAGATGCTAGCTCTGTGGGCTATGGTGCGATACTCATGCACAAGATAAACGATAAAAACCATGTTATTGAGTACTACAGTAAATGTACAACCCCAGCAGAGTCAAGGTATAATTCATATCTTTTGGAAACCCTGGCAGTATTTAACGCAGTGAAATATTATCAACATTATTTGAAGGGTATCAAGTTTACAGTATATACCGACTGTAACTCTTTAAAGGCAAGTCAACAAAAGATTGAGTTAGATGACAAGGTATATCGATGGTGGTTGTATTTACAATCTTTTGAATTCGATATTGTGTATAGGAAGGGAAAACGCATGGCGCATGCGGACTTCCTCTCAAGAAACCCGATAACGAAAAAGTTACAGTTTGCTGCCAAAGCTCCTGAAATGCGTGTAGATTTAACTGAATTGAGTGACACCTGGCTTATAGCTGAACAGCAGCGAGATCTCGAAATAACATCTTTAATCTCTAAACTACAAAACAATGAATTGAACGAGAGTCTTGCTAGTACGTATGAGTTAAGAGCTGGTTTGCTGTATCGTAAAATTCAGAGGAATGGTAGAACCCGTTGGTTACCTGTAGTTCCAAGGTCTTATAGGTGGGCTGTCATTCACCACATTCACGAGGCTATAATGCACCTTGGTTGGGAAAAGACTCTTGACAAAGTGTATAGCTGTTACTGGTTTGTAGGAATGACGAAATACGTACGAAAGTTCGTTGACAACTGCATCACGTGCAAACTATCGAAACCACAATCTGGGAAAATACAACAAGAAATGCATCCGATTCCTAAAATCGAAATACCCTTTCATACGGTACATATAGACATCACGGGTAAACTAAGTGGCAAGAACGACCAAAAAGAGTATATTATAGTCCTTATAGATGCGTTTACAAAATACGTTTATTTACACCATACTCTGAAGATAGATGCAGCCAATTGTATAGTATCAGTGAAGGCAGTTATTTCCTTGTTTGGTGTTCCATCCCGTATCATAGCAGATCAGGGACGATGCTTTGCGGGATCTGAGTTTAAGGAGTTTTGCTCTGTGCATAATATCGAGTTGCATTTAATTGCCACAGGAGCTAGTCGAGCGAATGGACAGGTCGAGCGGGTAATGAGTACCCTTAAAAGTTTACTAACGGCGGTGGAGATAGGCCAACGTTCGTGGCAAGAGGCATTAAAAGAGGTTCAGTTAGCAATAAATTGCACAATCAATCGGGTCACTAAGTTTAGTCCGTTACAGCTTTTAATTGGAAAAGACGTAAGACCATTAGGGATGCTATCGAATATTGTTGAAGAAAAATATGATAATCTACAGAACCTAAGAGCACAAGCAAAAGTTAATATAGAAAGTAATGCTAATTATGATAAGGAAAGAAGCGATAGAAGTAAGGCAAACGTTGTAAAGCATAAAGTGGGTGATCATGTTCTGCTCAAGTGCGAAGAAAGAAATCAGACCAAACTAGATCCCAAATTTAAAGGCCCGTTTGTTATAACCGAGTTACTTGAAGGGAGACCGATATTGTTTGAAGTCATTAACAAGCAAGCGAACCTACAAGTATCCTCATGAGTGTTTGAGGGCGTTACCGGTCGAGACAGTTTCTGCGGAGATGGATGAGGATATGATGAGTGGTGGCGTTGAAACAGACGCAAATGGTGGCGTTGAAACATACGCAAGAGACAGTGCCAGTGAGGGTACTAGCGTTGAAACAGACGCAATTGGTACCAGTGAGGGTACAAGTGGCGTTGAAACATACGCGAGAGACAGTGCCAGAGAGGGTACTGGCGTTGAAACAGACGCATAAAGGTGTAACGTCATAATCCAAGAGGCCTCTTCGAGAAACATAGGTAGACTTGGTGCGCTATCTGGACATTCATCTGTATGATTTGAATATCAAATTAGTTGTAAAGATTATGTTTTGAATTGATTTTAAGAAAGAGGAAGAAATACTTGAGCAGGGCATATCAACATGAATTGCTAAATTTGTACACGAGGACGTGTAAAAGTCAGGATTGGCCGTGTCGGAGCATTGGTAGCATTATTTGAATTTAGTACAGCAACATGAATATCGTGTGTGTCAAAATTGTAATAAAGAAGAATAGAGAAAACAGAACAACCGTCATTGCTGTCTTGTATTCTTTATATCACCGAGAGTCGGCGAGAGGACTAACTGTAAATCCTCTCACTGAGTGAGACCCGTGCCTACGTGTTTGGTGTATTGCCTCTTCCGTTGGTTCGTTCTGTGTACATCACTCGAAGGAGTGTGTGAGCGAGACTGGACTGGCTATTTGCGGTGTGTGCGAATGAGCAGGATGGCAAGTGTGTCATGAGCAAGCTGCGCAACGGATTTTGGCGACGAGCGAGCGTGCATGAAAAGAGAGAAGGCAGTCTTGGGAGAATATTCGTAGTACACAGACGATTTTTTTGTGAAACGACTACAAGTGGAACGATGGCACCAACGAAGGGAACGGGGCTCGCTGCTCGAGGTGCTAAGAACACTGAAGCAATTGACGCTTCGACATAATAATAATAATAAAATAAAAAAAAATTATAAAACTGGAGTTTCTCTTTCAGCCGTAACCTCGAGATAATACTGTGGTACAAGGTCGTCAACTATTTTCGTCTAACTGTTTTGATCTATGTTTTTAAATTTAGTAAATTTTTCTGTTGTGTGTAAAGCACATTTAGATATTATTTAACCCTACTGTTTATAAGTATATAATACAAATGATTGTCGCATATGTTTGCCGAATTCGAGGACGACTGTGCGCCTAATACAGGGTGCCCTGTGGGCAAGGCCCACGACTGCTGCAACATTTAAATTACGAAAAAATTAAAATGAAATTACACACATTTTTTTGTGTGGAGCCCGCACCTAGATCAAGAGACATGCCGTGTGTTTGTGCCACAAGTTGCCCCTACCTCCTCTCTTCCCCTATTCCCCGCCCTGCCTCTTGTTAGGATATCGGGTTAACATGCGTCCTGGCCGAAGGGATATTTGCTGGCCGGACTTGTGTTTGTGTTTGTTGTTTTGGACACGGTTAATTTGACGCAGAATTGCCCTTTTTATTTTTCCGCTCCCCGCTCTTCCCTCTCTCTTCGCTCTACCCACTCTCTTCGCTCTCGCTCTCTCTCTCTCCCTAGGCTTATGGGTGTGTGCGTGCCTTTTTTTCTTTTAATTACACTCTAGTTATTGCTGGCAGGCAGCTGGCACACTCCCAGCACAAAGGGCTGCTGGTTGGGCTGGTTTGGCTCGGCTGGTTAAATATTTTACGCTCGACGTGGTGCCAACAGCAGCAGCGGCAGCGGCAGCAGCAGCAGCAAAAAGAATTCGACAGTTAAGTGAGCTCGCAAGAACGGGGCCAACATCGGCTGCAACAACAGCAACGATGGGGCTTGTGTATGTGGAGCACAGTTACAGCAGCACACACATATTACACCTGCACACACTCACTAACACACTCGCTATGCTCACTCATTCCATCAGCAAAAGTGTGACAGTATTTGCAGGCTGCAAACTAGTCCCGCCCTTCCCCAAGCCTCCGCTCCAGCCCGTTGCAGGCTTATCCCACCCACAGCATTGCACTGCCTCGTCTTTCTCATCCCATGGGAATCACAGCAGCCGCAGCTCAGAAATATCATCCACTCACAATTGCCAAAGTGTAGCATGTATTTGCATTGTGATTTTTTAATGATTGCACGTCGCATTGTATTGTTGTTTTCGCCTATTCACGAGTGTATCGGGCATATCGAGAGTAAAAAGGAGAGAGGCTTGTGTAGTTTAGAGGGGGCGTGGCAGGCAGGTATAGATGGCTTAAAATACCTCGACTAGGCAGCTCATCCAATAATTGAAATCAATATTCGGTTGAGCTGAGACAGTGCAGGTACTCGGGTCTCCTAAATTTGGCTGATGCTTGTGATCTCTTCGATTGTAGTGTGATTTGCAGCAAATTGCTCTCAAACTTAAGATACTCCAAGTTGAAACAAAACTGTTTCAGATTTCTTTACTCTATCAGCATTATCGACTCTATGGAAAATCTAAGAACAACTCTTTCCTTAATTTATCATAACAAAGATTTTCAAGACGAAAGTTTGCACGCACAAGTTATTAAACTATCCGAAAAGGTTTGTAATAATTAGAAAAACAATATAGAAAATCGAAATTTAAGTTGCACCGATAGAACTGTTTGCTGGTATATCGATTCTTTTTTACACCAAAACGATCGAAGCTGCAGCTATTTTCATACTACTCTTCCCCAAATTTCTATTCAACTGTAAAGTGCATAGAAAACATTATAATTTAAAATGGAAAATAAAGCATGAAAACAAAGAAGTAAAAAATAAATATTTCAATATGCTGGCAAAGTTATTTAGAATTGCATCGATGCGAACGGCGAAATTCGCTGCGTATTTATCGTTTTTCGGGTTTTGGAGCCCAATTGCAGCTTTCAATTGGCCAATTGAGCGATAGTCCATTATCTGGCAGCTCAGTCAGGCTCAGGCTCCGCCTACTCCTCCTCCGCCGCATCGGCCTCGTTCTCGTGCTCTGGTTGCCGTTAGGTTGTGGCACGTATGGAAGAGCAACTGTGCACTATGCACTGTTCTCTGCGCTCTTGTGCGTACCACAAAATGAAAATGAAAATGAAAATCAAGGTTCAACAAATATCAACTTGGCCACGGCTTGTTTGCGAAAACTTTCGCTCGCCCCAGTGCGAAGTTGTGCCTCGCTTTGCCTTTGGCACTGGGCGTGGCAGCCGGGTGTGGGTGTGACCATCTATTGCTATGAAAAGCAGCAGCCACACGCTGCACTGATTGGGATCGGCCCTGGCCCCGGGGAACGGGAAACGGGCGAAAGGGACGAACGGGCGAAGTTGTCGTGCGCCTACACTGCGTATACTCAACGCGTGCAACGCTGGCGCTGTCGACGCAGCCAATTGCCGCAAAGTGCGTTTCATATTGCAACTGCTGCGCCAGTGCGCACTGCGGCGGTATGCACGCCCTTTGTCTCCAATCCCCCCGAGACCCGAGTCCAACTATTCGCATTGCCATTTATTAGCTGGCCATGTTGATATAGTTTCATTCGCCTCGCTCTGCGCTCTCAGCTCCAGCTTTTCCTTTGCCAATTGTTATTCCAACTCTCTCCCGCTCTCTCTCTTACCCTTTCATGTGACTCTGACCCGACTCCCAGGTGGATCGAACCGTTGTTCGACAACATCATTACGGAAAGTAGCCGGTTCGGACTAAAGAACTGATTTATAGAGCGCTTTTCCCAATTGCTGTGCCAGCTGCTCTCCGCAACCTCTAATCGCACTCAACGCCAACTTGGCCTGCGGACTTGGCCAGCAGCAGAGCGAACAGGGAACAGGGAACCGGAAACAGGGAACAGGGCACAGAGAACAGAGCCGGAAGTACAAGTGCGGGAGGAACAGAAGAACTATTATCCAAGTTTCGGCAGAATTACAATTTTGCCGAGTTGAAGATTGAAAATCTGCATGAATTTTGTATGCAGCTGCGAAAGTTTCACCAGCTCAAACGGAAAAGTTCCTGAATTATGCAAATTTAAAGTAAACACAGCTCGAGTTTTCATTGTTCAACACACGCACGCATACACGCACACATACACAGATACATGCACACATATGCACACACATGTGAGGGCAAAACATATTTTCATACTCATGCAATTAGAAAAATCAAATTCAAGGGGCTGCCGAGCTTTTCCCTTAATTAACTATGTGGGGTTTGAGTTTGACTAGCTGTCGTACTAATTGAAAACTGCTTATTCCTATTTCAAGCGAGATGGTATAATAATAATGGGAATTACTAGATTAAAATCAGGTACATAGACTACAAATCTTTAGTTTATTAGATTGTCTAAATTAAATATGGATTTAAAAAAATTAAATTAAAAATACTCGGATAAAGTAGATACTTTAAAGTGCAAGGACAAGTATCTAGGAATAGAGGATAAATTTATAGCTGAAGATAACATGACTTAGGATATCTGAAATTTAAACAAATTATTTTTTTCTGGCGTCCTACAACTTATTTGAAGCTAATATAACGAGTGAAAAAATATCTGCATATGATATATCGCATAGATTGCAACTCAGTATATTTCGAGGAGAAACATCTCAGAAGAAAGTCAATCTTAACGGGCAATAAATACTTTTTTGAAGCCACTTGAAAGATATTAATACATATTAGTGTGAATAAGATGTGGCTGCAACTAAGAGAAGATTATGAAATGATATCTTAAAGCTCGAATAGGCAAGTGAACGCTTAGCAAAAGCTGTAAGTGAGAAACAATACGTATGATAAGCAATTTTATTTAAAGATATTTAGCATATAAAAAGAGCAAACTGAAATTAAATTTAGCTCAATAGAAAACTCTCGAGAATCTTAAAATTGTCAAAAGGAATATCTCGAACCATACTCTAATAATGCACAAGCCAATTGCTTTTCCGATTAAGAAACTTGTAAGTAGGCGTAAGTATCTGTGTGTTTATGTGCGTGTGTGCTTGTGCACTTTAACTCAAAATACATAACCAAACTTAGTGCGGACAGTTTGTTGTGCTCTCACATAGTTTGTCCTTGCCAGGGGTATATCAGATTCCTAACAAAATTCCTATCAATTTGCATTTTCATAGCTCAACTTGGCGAAATCCAATTATGATAAAGTAGGATATATTATACTTTAGAGAGGAACATCCAGTTAATTAGAGATCAAACAGTTTTCAGCCATACTTCACACAAATTGCCTCTGAAATGACGCATATACTTTCCGCAAGGGTATAAAAGATTCGACGCGACGTCGGAGATAACGCGAGGTTGTTTCCATCTTGTTTTAGTTAATTTTGCTGGTCGCCCAGAGCTATAGATAAAGTTAAATACAGATCCATCTGCAGGGAATTTCAATTGAAACAAGACTGAGTATGAGTGAGTGCGGTTGTCGGTGTGAGTGCGAGTGTGAGTGTCAATGAGCTAGTGGGGACCCTGTCGAAGGGCAGCTGGAAAGGGCACCCAAGTGAGCAGGCTCATAGCGTTTAGCTCAGTCCAGTTTGGCTGAAGTGTTCTACTAGTATATGCACGATATCCTGCACCCTGTACCCATTTCATCTGGCCAGAGCAGGGCATATACAGCAGCATGTGATCTCTGCAGATTCCCCCAGCCAAGAATCGTTATATATCTGAATAATATTATGTACCAATATATCACCAGGTAACATGAGAGTTTTCTGTATTTTTCCTCAGTCTCTTTTCATTTGCCTTGCACTGCGTCATATAATCCAAACATGTCGCATTTATCTGAGCTGTGCCCGTCGTGCAATTGACGGCCGTCTGACAGCTGTGTACAGGGTATATCAAAGTCGATTGCGCTTCGCTGAAGCCGGATCCGCTAGGTGGCGCTGCTTGCATAAGTGTCGTTTTCCTTCAATGCGACTACAAGAACATTCACGTTCACGCATGCATATTCGAATTGCGAATGGAATACTTCTGTACCTGTTACGCTCACGCTATTGCGAGTGTGAGTGCGGGTGTGAATGTGACTGTGACTTTGAGTGCGCGTGTGAGTGCCTGCGCGAGTACCCTAGGGTGTAGCTTGCAGTAAGCACCGCTGTATCTGTGTGCGCACTTGGACTATGCGCCACAGGTGTCGAAATGAGCGCAATACAAAAACGCTTGGCAGGCACTTAGCCGCACTTGCTGCCCGGGATGCGGATCAGGATGCGAGTGCGGGTGCGGGTGCTGGTGCCGATGCGGATGCGGATGAGGATGTGGATGCAGAGCAAATTGAACAAACTGTTGGAATCAAATTGAATTCTCGTTTGCAGTCGCTTTGCACTGGACGAGCACTGGACCTGTTGATATTACGAAAGATGACGTTGCTTCGAGTTAACGATTTTTCATTTCGTTAATGTTCTAAGCAGGAAGATGTCAAGAAAATCAATAATAAATAAGTTTTAAGTCTGAGCAGTAAAAATTGTACATATATTTTATGTTTCAACTAAAGTTTTTAGAGGGGTTACCAGTATTTGGCACATTAAAATTAAGTAGCCTTTTAGTCGCTTAAAAGTACGCTTTTGGATAGGTTTTTTGATTTTCCTTGCTCTTTATGACTCCCAGTCTAAGTTTGTGTTGAAGATGGACATGACTTTGATGTTTATATACGATGCCTTAGTGTTTGAAGGATACATGCTTCCTCCTGTTACGTATAATATAGGTTAAACGTAGAAAACCCTTCTATCCTACGAATAAATATAAACTGCCCTGATAGGTATGCAACACTTTCTTAAATCATTGATTACCGCAGATCAAGAATATATTTATTTACTTTGTGGGTTAGAGTTTGCTACTGCTTCCTTTTACACACAATTAGCAGGTCTTCTAAGCTGACTCTTCTACGCTAACTCTTCTACGATATGAGTTTAAAACTTCTCTGATAAGTATGCAATATTTTTTTCTAATCGTGATTTCCACACAATTAGGAAAGAAGTGTTTGTTAACAAATTACAAATATAATTAAAATGCAAATAGGTTAAAAATATATTTGAAAAACATAGTCAAATGTGCAAGATAAATTCATTATCTGCAATGGTATAAAGATTATATTTGGACTTCTTAGGAATCGAATGAACTAAGCCGAATATATACACACAGTACATGTAAAGACTTTTCACATGCATGCATACATGTACAGATAAAGATGTTATATGTACATATTATTGCAGTAGAATTGCAAGTTTCTTATCGCAAGCAGCGAAACTGTTTCAATCGCGAGTTAAAATAGATGACTGGAAGCACTCTGAGTACCTAAAGAAGTGTCAAAAATATACATCAACTTACACATGCTGCTGTATGTAAACAGGCACACACACACTGAAAGAAAAGAAGGGCGCCTTGCCCTGTTGAACAATTGGGGAAAAATGGCAGCTTGTCGGAGCTGTCAGCGCGTGAAAAGTGCGAAGCATGTCAAGGGAGCGGGAGCGGAAATGCGATCTGTTGTGCATTTTATTGTCAGGCGGTCGTCGCGCAATATGTAACTCAAGAGGCGACATAGGTGGGCCCTAATCTCACCCATACAAAGGAATAACACTTTCGGAACATTCGTTCCCGCTCTTTAAGCGTATGCTGAAAGTTCAATGGGAAAATTCAACCGAAACACGATTCACAAATTACGCAAAACTTTGGCTTATTGTTGAAAAATGAGCGTACAAGTTTTGTTGTTTTTTTTTTGCTCTTTGCCGATGCGGAAACTTTTTGAAGTGCTTTTTGAACAGTTATTTGAAATATGTTTCTATCGATTTGAGTGGGTGGAAAATTTCTAGGAAAAACTTTGATATGCTGTGTTCATTGTACCAGGAAATGGGCGAGGACAGCAGTTTTTCCTGTTGATAGTGTCAAATGAACCAGAAAACTATTTTGTGATCGTATACTATCTATAACTTTGAAAAAAAAAAAAAAATACTGAAGTTAAATGCTTTTGGGGTACTAAAGGGTTCAATTGCGGGTACATAAAGCTTTTGCTTCTGTTTCGCATTTCATTTTAATATTCATAAACGCAATTTAGGGATTCGAATTTAATCAGCTGGGCTGCTGTTTGCACAATTCGCAATTTGTAAATTAAATTGACCACAATTATTGTTATTGCTATTGTTGAACGAGCATTGACAACAATTAAGCGAAATCACAAAAGGACATGAATAATATACAATCTGCCATATTCATTCAATTGAAATACCCCCAAAAACCTTGATAAACTGAGCTCGAGTTGCGATATGTAAATTAGATTCAACCCGAATTCGAGTCCGGGCAAGGCGGGGCATGTGGCAAGTATCTCAAGCCGATGACCAGCACATAGCTCCCGCACTCACACACACACATGCACAGAGAGACACACATGGAGGCATCTGGTAAATGTCAATCAAGTTCAGATTTGCTCGATTTATTCAAACGCAATGAAAACTGGAAGACTTGTGATTGGCCGAATAGATTCATTGTGAATTGAAAATTGCGGCGTATATTGTGGATTTGAAATACGGTATGAATAATTGAGACAGTTTACTGTTGCTTTAAGGATGAAAACGGATCGCAGGCATTAGAATGTCACCTTCAGATACTCTGCAAATAATTCCTAAGGCTCAAAAGTGCACTTATTGTGCTCTGATTTAGATAAAATATCGAATTTGTGAACAAAACAAACAGTGCTCCTTAAATATCTTAAAGAACTTATATTTCTGTTTAAAAAACAAAAAATTCAATTAATTAAAATACTTGGCAAAAGAAATGTACTCATACCTAACTTCACAGCTCCGGCAATAAAAAACAACCGAGATCTGAAGAAATTACTGCCGCCCACCTAGATACGTGGACAAGAACACTAATTAGAGTGGGACTGTGATATAGCAACCGTGTTGTTAGCTCCAAGTCGGTGCTCGATTATCCGTTGACGACAGAAGCTCTTGTTGGCTTCTCTCCGACTAAAAGTCTACGCTCTAAATGTAGTTGTAATTAAGTAAGCTGAACGAGACTTTTGTCGGTGTGTTTAGGGTTTAGTTGTATCAGTTCAACTGTTGCTGACGAATCTACACACACATATACATAGATATACGGTACATATATATAAATAAACTTCTATTGATTTTTCATTATTTATTTTTAATCAAGAATATTTACGAGACACGCTACGTGTGGCTTCGAACTCTGGATTAAAGTCAACCTCGCCTCCACTGGAAACACGATAAAGCAGCGTGCACTGTGGGTGCTCTGGCAAATTCACTTAGGGCGTATTTATGGAAAATGCTTTTAAAAAATGTTTGAAATTGCCGATATTTTTTGTCATAATTGAATTCGTTTGCTCTGCTTGTTGTTGTTGACTTGTAAAACGCGGGCTAAACAATTTCACTCGATACACACATTTGCGCCTAGCTAAATGTCAGCCATTTTGTTTTAGTTATGCTGTGCTGGCTAGCAGGACATGCCATATGTGGTATATACGTATGTATATCAGGCAACTCCTACTCCCGGCTCGACTCATCCCCAGTCCACTTCTCTCTCTCTCTCTCTCCCTCCCCTGCCCCTCCCCCTGCCTCTGCCGGCAGCCCAAACGCTTCGCAAAAAATATTGAAAATTTATTTATAGTCAAATACGGTACACTGCACCTGTTTGCTGCGGGTAGCTCCCTGCGCAGCTGCTCTCCTCCTACTTCTGCTCCTGCTCCTGCTGTACTTTGTCAACACTCTTTTGTGCAAGTGTGCCAGTGTGCGTGTGTGTTTGTGCTTGTGTGTGCACACATACACAACAAATGCTTGCTATTGTTGTAGTAGCTGGGGTGTAAAAATGATTGAGTGTTTGAACTCAACTTTTGTGCTGCCGCCTCGCCTCGTCTCGCCACGTCTCGCTCGTGTCATCATCAAGGCAGTGGACAGTGAGTCGACCTGCAAATACCCTACACTCTCTGCTGGCAGAGCGTACTAGCAGGCTGTAAATTGATAGACGAACCAACGGACTGTCGAGCCAGCAGAGTATTATTCTGTCGGACACATGCTCAAATTACTTTTGCACATTTTTAGATGCTGTTGCCATTTTTGTGCAGTTTATTATTCATTATACTGTGCAGTCAATATGTCTTTGTGCACTCCGTTATGCGGTTCATTTTCCTCGATTTTTATTGCAATTTCAAATTTTACACATTATGTCGTTCGGTCGGGAGGTCTGCATGTTGATATATAGCTTGAGGAAATTTTAATGGAATGCAGTTTCAATAACTGTCAAACTGGGAACATGCGGCGATATAAGATATAAATGTATAGATTTTAATTATTTATTTATTAATTTTGTACCTTCTCTTGAATGGAATTCAGTCAAGCAATTGCCAGATACCCCACACATTATATGGCAATTATAAACGGGTAATACTGCGCGTATATTGTGTCTTTGATTTTGAACTGATTTATTTGTAAATTAATTTAATTTAGTGTCTATAACCCATATTTGCAACTTAATCAGCAAATATTTGGAAACTTTATAGATTATTTACTATATAAATTAAGTTGATATATGTTATAGTTAGTCGCGCGTATAAAACCAATTTTAAGTGACAGGTATAAATTTTAGAATATTGTAGCGCTTACAGGTCATCGACAAGTCGAGACACTCGAATCGACAAGCTGAAAGCGAAGCCCCACTTGGTCGCACACTGTCTGCTCTCTCTCTCTCTGTCTCTGTCTGTCTCTGTCGCTCGCTTTCGTTTCCCCTCTCTGACTATCTGTCGAGCATATCGAATTCGAAAATTGCGATTTGTGGATGCAGAGAGTTAAAGCTAATGTCACGCTCTGCTCTGCCCGAGGAGCACAGACTGCGGTGCTTTGGCAGCGCTTTAAAGTGCGATTAAGCCAGATGCCTTCCGGCAGTGGCAGCAGCAGCCGCTCGGGTCATTGTTGTTGGCATTGTTGCTGTTTTAGCAGCGACACAGGAAAATTACCAGATGACAGCCAGACCAGCGCTGGGTGAGCCGAAGGGCGTCAGCTGCGGCGGCCACAGTTAGCGGTATGCGGACTGCTGGCTCTGGCTCTGGCTTTGGCTCTGCTGGTTCTGCTGGCTCTGCTTGGGAGCCAGTTTGTTTGTATGCACTTCAATAAAAATTTAGCATACGCTTCAATTCACTTCACTTGCCACACGCATTTCACTACCGCACACATACAGGCACAGGCCCAGGCACAGGCAGAGGCAGAGGCACACACACAGGCACGCAGACATTGATACATACAGCAGCGCGAGGCAAACAACTCACCTGTAACACTGGAACGCCCTCTGGCGGCCGTCGCATGAAAACATTGCTTTGTATTATTCCGTCTGGCATTTTTCGATTATATGTTGCCTTTGCTTTCGGCTCGTTTTCCAATCTAAATGTCAGCACATCTAAGCACGTGCGTGTGCTAAAATGGCTGCCACTATGTGTGAGTGCCAGCGCGTGTGTGTGTGCGAGAGAGTCTGTGTGCGATTGTGTGTGGGCGCGCGTGTTGAAGCAAATTACTCGAGTGAAGTGCGCACTTGAAGATGAAATAGCCAAGCAACTGACACGCAAACAACTCGCTTCACATCCCTCATCGGCATCAATAAAACTCTCTCTCTCTCTCTCTCTGTATGTGTGTGTGTGCTTGTGTATGTGTGTTTATGCGTGCGAGGGTGTATTTGTGCGCGTACCTGTTTCCTTTTCTAATTTGCGTGGCGCAACTGCTGCAAGACAACTGCTGCCTGCTTCGCTCCGCTCGTGCCCTGCTGCTGCTGTTCCGCTTCTGCAATGCGGAAGCACAAGTCGAAAATGAACTCGAGCAACAATTCATGTGCGTGAGCGCGTCATAATCAGCCCATTTCAAAGAGATACAAATCTGCTTTCACTCTCACCCCGCGCCCCTCTCACGCAGGCTTTGAGATTTGATTGTCATTCCAGATTTAAATTTACATCTGGCGTTAAATTTGACTATACGCCGTGAGTACCAGCTCGCTGTACTGATATACACTACGCACACTCAGAGAAATTTTCGCAAAATATACATATACACAACATTTTGTTATCTTCACTTCAAAATTTGGTATATATTTTAATAATAATACATAATAATGATATTATAAATAAAATGAGATTGATATTCCTGAATAATTTTCAGTACAAAAAAAAATAATATTTAATATGTTAGGGTAATAATAATTATGTGATTAATTTAAATTGAAAACTTTGATCTATCTCTAAGATAGTTATTCCAGATCATTGTTATAATTTATTTTAATATAAATTATTTAATAAAGTATTCAAATATATGAGTTGATAAATTAATAAAATCATAAACTAATAAATAAAAAAATTTATCAAATGATTCATTTTATTGACTAATGAATAAAGCCATATAATCGTATATAATCTCACTTAAACCAGAGTCTTGAGTATTTCTTGTTGTTAGGAATGTTAAGTTTTGAAATAAACTCGCAAATACGATTACGAAGAAATCTGTTCAACATGCGTGCTGTCTTTCCTTTTTCACTCTTATCTTTCGCTTATCCAGGCCTGTGCTATAGGTGTGTTCACACCTTTGCTATAGCAAAAAAAACATGGAAATCTAAAGGGGTCGATTAGCTATGAATGCAGCAAGTATAAGGCGAGGAGACGACTTAAATATGTAAAGTTGTAAAATTCTTGAGGACTGTATGTTTTATGGGTGCATGAGAAAGAGAAAGAGGGAAAGATACAAGACGAGAGTAATAGCGACAAGTCTGTCAGAGTGTCTCTTCTTACAGGGTACTGGCAAGTTGAGCAGGCTCGATGGAGGGCGAGAACGACAGTGATTACAAGTGTCTCTAATACACGCGCATTAGCAGCTTTACTACACGCGTGTACGTACAACTAAGCGTGTGTGTGCGTGTGACCACGTAGCGTATACGTTACGTATACGTAATGAACATAACTTATTAACTGCGTGTCAGAGTAGGTGGATTTGTAATGCGACATAGTGCTACTCCTACGTGCACACACTTGCACATACAGGCACATAGATACTCGCTGACATTTGATGGATGATGTTGACAACGAATTTGCCGCAACTCGCCACTTTAAACGTTTGATTGATAAATATTACAGAATGTCATTAAATAAATGGCCCCGTCTGCTGTGGCAGGTGTGTGGGCATGTGTGTGCATGTGTGAGCATGTGTGTCTGATCCTGGTGTTTTTAATTAAATTCACAGGCAAATGCGCGTCGCCATTTGCATTTGATTAAAGTGTCCGCCTAATTAAATTAACATATGAAATGCGCACCAAACTGGCCGACGATAACTTTGAAGCTGGCGCGGACAGCGCGAAAGATGACGACGACGAAGGCTATGGGGATGAGGATGAGTCGGCGATGATAATGATGCAACTACATAATGATGTAACGATGATTAGAACGCTCATAATGTCGGCTCCAGATGGGGCTCGCAACTTGAGCGTTCCTTTTGATTGCCTGTCCTCGGGCTGTTGACTCCGAGTCGCTGCCGGAGCCAGAGCCGGAGTCGGAGTCGGAGTCTGCTGTCAGCCAAGCTGGTGCGAGGAAAAGCCAAAACACGAAGAGGCTAACCACAGAGGTGAAAACGCAGTAAAATAAACAAGCGAACAGCGGAGGAAGGGGAAGAGAGAGAGAGGGAGTGAACAAGGAAGCAAGTTTAAAGGAAGGGACAGGGGGTCTCCCAGTTAGTTACTGCGAAAATTGCTTAAATATGGCATAAAAGCAATTTCTACGAATTTCCGCTCAATAATAGGCATATAAGATGATGAATACTTTATTAAAAAGTTTCCTAGAAGAGGCTGTAAGTGTGCATAGAAATTGGTCAGAACGGAAGGGAAATTTAAAGGCAAGTTCCTAATCAAAGTCAAATGACTTATATTGCGTACTATGATTACGTATGAAAAAATTAGGAGGCATCAATCAATCAATAACAAAACAAATGTTTACATCTTTCTCAGCTTTATTGAAAGTTTCTTTCTGTAATTGAGACTTTTATAAAACGATTATCCTACTCTCTCTCTTATGACCAGCTGGAATTCCTCACTTTCATTTACTGAGCCCGTTTAACTTTCAAGTCTAGTCATAATTTCCAAAGCTTTGCCATCGAGTGCGAGAGAAAAATAAGCTGGAAGGAAAACTGACTAATCGAAACAGAAAGGTATGCTGGCATACAAAACGAGACCATACCATAAAAACCATAGCATACCAAAGTGGAAACTGGAAAACAAAGCAAAGCCACAGGGAGGGAATTCAAGTCACGACAGTTGACGACGCCGTAGGGCGAAGCGCGTTTAAAATTCAACAACCTCAGTGGGCAAAGGGCACAAAGTTACCGCTCGACACGGCTTGGACACGGCTGTAATGTAAATATTACACATAAATGTATACATACATACGAATGATGTCGCATATGTATTTGTCTAAGTACATACATATTTATGTGGGTAGCTGGGCAGGAGGGTAGTTACCTTCGGGGGGCACTTGTGTGTAGAGTTGACCTGCGCCTCGTGTGCCGGCTGAAAATAAAATTGTTATACAAGTTTGTGTTCTGTAACTAGAATTGTAGTAGTATTGTGAGATTCCCACTGCCAGTATCAGCAAGTATTGACTATCGCATTGCAATATTGCTTATAGAACGTCACAAGCTCAACAATATAATATAATAATGAGCGTAACAGTTGCGTTTATCTTTGTATCTGTATGAACATCTACAAGACAGAAACTGCAGTAGCTAGAGCTTCCAAATTTGCTACAGATATTCTTTGAAACTCTAAGAGTATCAAGTTAGTTTTGAAATTTTATCACGCCCCTTTGGGATACAATAAATTAATAATTGATTTTGAAAATTCAACACTGTTTATTCGTAATTGAAATAATATATTTTAATATTGCGATTATATAGGCACAAGCTGAAGATTTGCATTCACATCAAACACAAGCAATAATAAAACTCGCAAATAATTAATTTTCAAATTAAATTAAATAAACTCTACCTGCGTCTGGTATAAAAAATCTTTTGTTTGAAATTTGGTGTGCCTACCTTTTATAATAGCTGAGATCTGTGCGTTCAAACAGACAGACGGGGTCGGGTATCAAAGTATCAAAACAAATAACGCTGAATTACTTATGCAAGAATAGGAAATAGTTAAGCCTATCGATGACGAGACTAATCGATTGGAATGCAGACTTGAATACCCTATGTTTTGATGACAAACAAATTGTACTCGATGATATAGGCCTGTTCTTACTAACTTTGGCTTCTTATTCCCTTATTGGGAATTTATAGATTTATATTTCTTTTGGCAGATTTGAAGTGGGTAAGGTTTAACGAACTGATAGATATATATATATTAGGTTAATTGAGTTCGCAGACTGTCGCAAGTAGCGTTAAATGGAAGCCGGGTATGCGGCAGTCGGGTCGCATTATCTGCGCTCTTCTCGTGTCACTCGTGTCGCTTGTCGTTTGTCGCTTTTGTTGCTGCTTCAGTTGTTTTCGACGACATTGTTGTTGCTCTTTAATGGGACGAGCAGGCGCAGGCGGGGGCGATGGTGCGGGGTGCGGGGTGTTTTGTGTGGACGACGTTTATGTAAATGACAGGTGACCCCGTTTATTTGAACTTTTTGAAAGCGCAAAGAAAATATTGCTTTCCACAGCGGCGGCCAGTTCAGATGAAGAGAGACAGACAGATGGTGTGTTTGTGTACGCGCTCGCGAATGTGTGTGTGAGTTTGTGTGTGTGTGGAAAAACAACAGCGCGTCGTTAGCGTCCTTCATAATTTCATTTCTCAACAGTTGTTGTTGTTGTTGCTGCTGCTGCCTCCGCTGCTTGGCATTATTTCCTGTTTCCGATGCTGTCGGCTTTTATTAAAAAATTCATTATACCCTGCACTGTAATAACAAAAACAACAACAGCGCAAGACCTGAGCTCTCTAACCGTAGAGAGTATTTTGGGCCCCGACAAGTCGTAGTCGTTCCTTGGTAAAAAGCTAATGAGGGTGTGCCATGTGAATTATGTGAATTATTCCCGCAATTGCAGGCTGACATTTGCTTGGCTTCACTTCAGTTCAACCGTTTTTTATAGCTTCAGTAAATAATATAAATTAAAGTTTAAGTAAGGTAATTAGCAATGCCTAGATATAGTCGGTAATATAGATGCTATCGGTAGAAAAGTTATAACCAGGATCACTTTTATTGCAGCAAGTTGTCTTATATAATCTCTACATGTAGGTCATGTAGGTGTCATGGTATAAGTAAATTTAACGTTTCCAACGAGCAGTATAATTAATTTCTGGAAAAAAAGAAAAGTATTTTGTGCATTTTTCTTAAGATTAAGTAGCAAATAGATCCTACTAGTTATACTACTGTGTTTCCCATCTCCATTCCAACATTGTTGTTCCGCTCTGGTCTACAACATAGTTTGGCTTTATGCCACAGATATGTCCCGTTACTTTTAGATCTTAGGGCACCTCCAGTCGCCAGCCAGGTCTGTAATAATTTCATTTGTGGTGCCATCAAGGAAGCACGCTCATAACATTTGTAGTTTTAACTGCAGCAGGCTGCCAATTCGGCAGATGGTGCCGGTTTAAACGTTGGCCAACACTGCAATAAGCTGGCAGTAATTTCAGTCATAATCCTGCTTGGCTTGGGTTAACAACTTGAGCAACTTTCGTCTGCAATTTCATTTTCATTTTCGTTTTCATTACTCTCTATGCAATTTTCCTCTCTCTTTCTTTTTGACGCGCTTTTGCTTGGGTTTGTCGCAGTGTAAAGCGAGTAAAAGAATCTATTTTGCGACAATCCGCTCAACCCAGCTCAGCAGTGGTGTGGGGGGGGGAGGTGGAGAGGGGCGGAAAAGTAAAGGGGCATAGGGGCATAGGGACTGAGGGAGTTTTAATTTCAGCTTAGCTCAGTTCGTAAATCACACAAAACAAAAAGTAAAAAAAGAAAATTGCGAAAGTTTTCAATAACTATCCCGTTGCCCGTAGACACACACACGCACACACACACACACACACACTCACGCACACTCATGGCGCACATGTGGCACATTTCCGTTGCCAACTGTTGAGTTATTTTATGTATTGTGCCGCCTGATTCTGCGTCTGGATTTGGACCAAGCCGGACACTGCGTCCCATTGATAAGCTGCAAATAGCAACTGGCAGAGCCGGCTCTGCTCGAAGGCTATGTAATGGGGCTGGGAATGGAGATGGCCAGGGAACGGCAGGGCATTCATTGAGGCTGAGCTGGGAGGTGTGCGCTGGGATATTATTATTGTGTTTGTTGCCGTTGCCTTGTTCCTCTTCTTCCCCTGCCTACCCGTACCTCCCTCTTCTGCTGGCTTGTGCCATTGTTTCTGTTGCTCTGTTGTTGTTGTTGTTGTTGTGGATAAAGCGCCCCAGGCGCTGACTGCTTACTATAAAAGTTAAATTGCAATTTCAAAAAGTACTAATGTGACAGCCATGTGCCGAGACCAAAAACGAGCTAGCCGAAGGGGCTAGGGGAGACGGGCGAGGCGAGGCGAGGCGAAACGACGAGCGACGCCGCTCAAAATAGACAAAGAGCGAGTCAGAGACAGGGACAGCGAGAGAGAGAGAGAGAGAGGGGCAGCGCGTGCGAAAGAGAGCGGCGCTGCAACAAAAGTTGGCTAACAAAGCAGCAAGAAAGACAAGCAACAAGATGGCAGTCGCGTTCCAGTCGCATCATAGCCGACTGTGCGATACGCTTTAGCTGCTGCGAGTTCGATTCAAATATAAGTCAAGCCTTGCCGTACTCTCATTCAACTTTAGTGATCGTTTTAAAGGTTTCTTTTGTGTTATCGATGCAGTCGATAAATAGAAGCTGTGATGCAACCCAAAACCGAGTGCGTTCACATTTCTCAAAGTTTCAAACGCAGCAATAGAATAAAATCAATTTTTCTTTCTTCTTGATTTGTATAAATCATTTGCTAGTAACAAAATTAAACAAGAGTAAATTATGCCACTTTTGTGTGTCTTTTAATTGCAGTAGAAATTGAGTAACCAAATAAAAATTACACTACAATGTTATCTCTTTATAATCAGCCGTACTTAATCCCGACCAACCATAGAACAGATAAGCCAACCTGCAGTACCTTTTTCTCATTGCTAAGCTGTCAGTAACTTCTCTGGCAGACATAGTTGAAGCCTGAACATCGTTGCCCACCTAATACCAGAGTATGCAGCTTGAATCGCGAGCTGCAACGGCGCTGGCGGATAACGAGCTATGCCTCCACCTCATCGCTTTGCGTTACGCAACCAAGTCTCTGCTGCAGATGCCAGCAACAGCAGCAGCAACAGCAGCACCTGCAACAGCAGCTTTCAGTCAGAACTGACTAAGCGATTCATTATCGGGCGCCTTTAAGCGGACTTAGGTTCTCCGATTTAGCCCCAATTGCCAACGAGCCACTATCGACAAACGTCGGCAGGCCAAGCGAGCTGGAACTGCAGCCGTGGTCTTTGTGGACTCTGTGGACTATGCACGGCATGCAATCGTCTGTTACACCCCAAACATATTAGGCCAACTCGTAGTGGGAGTCTATTTAATCGCATATGCAGACGCAGACGCAGACACAGACGATCAACCATGTAGAGCTTATTAGCAGAGCGGTTCACTTTATTGTGCAAATTGCGCTAATTTTGTGGGCAATGAAATGCCGGAGGGGAGTTAGTCGAGGAAGATGGGCAAGGGTGAGGGCGAGGGCGAGGGCGAGGGCGAGGGTTTTGGCCACGTAACGGAGCCGCAACCTTGCTGCCGGCCATTGCAAATGTATGCACGTACACACACTCATTCACACCCACACAGACGTACGCTTGCCAACTAGTTGACCATGGCCTTGGCAGCAGCAACTGCAGCGGCAGCAGCCCTCACGGCGTATACGCAATCAGCATGTGAATGTATCATGCTTGTGGCTGGCATTGAAAGCGAGTGAAACAAAGCGCAATCGTCGCCAAGCTGTACTCGAATGCAAAGACTGAAACTCACCTGCAGTGGGCGAGAACTAAACCGAGCTGAAAATGATTAATTAAATAAATACTCAAAGAGAATGAGAATGAGAATGAGTAAGGAGTCAGCGCATGTCTCAGTTATTATTCAAGGGAATAGCTGGCGTTTCTACAGAAATATGCTGGAGCGCGGGCATATCGGCCTTATAAAGTTAGCCGGCTTATAAACAATTTTAATAACGATTGCATAATTAACACAGAAAAGTTCTATAAGCAAGCCTGGCTCTGGGTATCTCAATACAAACAAACGATCTATTAATCTTAAGCAAACTCGCAACTTTCCCTTAAAGTTTGCTCGTTAATTTATGTGTGTGTGTGTGTGTGTGTGTGTGTGGGTGTGTGTGCGCAGCTTCTTGCTATGACTTGGACCTTAATACAGACTCTCAATTTTCCCCAGAAATTTCAATAAAAAAACCCTTAAAGAAAATTTCAAGTATTATTTCCTCGACTACAATGGATTTCTTGTGAAATTATGAAAAGTTTGCCAATACGCTCACATGTGCCACAGATTTACGCAGTGCGTCTGTATGTTGTGTGTGTGGGTGTGTGCGGTTTATACGACTTGATATAAGTATACGCTCGTATGTATATAAAATTAAATTGGGTTCAATAAAAGTTGCAAGCCCCATCCAAAGTTCGACTCGAACGATTGACAGCGCGCCAAAAGGAGTTGGCGGGGCACTCAGCCACGCCCCCATTGTTAGGCTCCCTACACACGCACACACAAACACACACATGTACAGGTTTTACGACAGCAATCTCTAAATTCCAATAAAAAAACAAAATACGGGAAAGAATAATTTATTTCTGTCGCTCTGCACACCGAAGCTCTGCATACCCTATGAAGTAGAGCTGCATCCGATTCGAAGTATGCAGAATCGATCAATTTGGTGTTTTTTTTGTCAAGAGAATCGATTTAATGGTATTTTATTAAACCGAAAAATACTGATGCGAAACTATACAGTAAATTTTAATAATAAAAAAATGATTAAATATTATACGAATTCAATTTGCAGAAATGACAACTCAAACGTTTATACAAATTATTTTAACTATTTTGCGAAGTCACTTTCGCCGTTAAAGGGACCAGATTTAATCATATCAATTAAAAAAGAATTCATGTTTGGCTTGGACAAAAATAATCGATTTAAAATTATGTACCGTAATCGATAGATCACATTTTCAGGCCATGGATTATAAAACAATCAAAGGTCTATCTAACAGGCAGAAGGGGACATCTGCAACCGATAAAGTATCATGATCACTTGCCGAGTCGATCTAGCCGTGTCTGCCTGTCCGTCTGTCTGCCTGTCTGCTTGCCTCTCTGTCCGTCTGTCGGTATGAACTCCTGATTCTCAGCTATTAGAAAAGCTAAAGACTCCAAATTCGAAATGAATATTCCTGTTTATCCTAGGCAGTACACGGTAATTACAAATTTTGGGTAGCCCGTCAACAGCCTCCCCAAAATGAGTTATTAAATTTAATTTATTTAATTTATTTAAGTGCGATTATTAAGCAAGGTATGAAAACCTCAACCATATGCTTCGGCATATACATATTCTATAAAGTGCAACCCTATCCGACTAGTTAGTATATTATTCATTTTGGTATATTTAGTATTGTGGTAGGTCGATAGGCAGGATCAGTGTATCGATAGCTTTTATTACCAGGGCTGTTGAGTTAACATAGCATTTGGTCCGGCTTAGCACAGCTTTAACAGCATTCAACTAACGTAAGAAAACAGACACGCCCACACATTATTGATAGTGCAACCAAGGTGAATAGCGAATGTGCTCCGGCCTTGAGTCGGGCAGGGTAAACGAGACGGCGGCATGGCAGGGCTCGGCTCGGCATGGGCACAGTCAACGTGGCACGTTTTGATTTCTAAAGAGTTTAAAATTCGAGGCGGGCCAATGGATTAAATATTGCTTACCGCAGCTAGACGGAGCGAGGACTACTCTTTATGCGCCGAGCGAGATACACATACATGTGTTCATACGTTTTCCCACTGCCTTCGTCCCCATCCCCATCGCATCTTTATCTGCTGAAAACATTTCGACAGCAACGGAAACGAAACTGCGACTGCGGCCCCGGAAGCCGCGGCGAAGACCTTCAGCTGCTGCTGGCCAATGTCAAGCCGGAACTAGGCGCTCGCATAAAGCGCAATCGATGAGCTTGCAGCGAGCAGCAAGGGCGGGCGTGGATGAGTAGAGGGATGAGAGTGTGCGTAGTAGCGCAGCTTGTGTTGATTTCAGTCGGCGTTCTTTGATGAAAACTGAAAAGTTGTCAACGCATCGATGGCCAAAGTAGAGGTTAGGGGGCTGCTGGTTCTTTTTTGTGCGGGGGGGCAGGTAGGCGGGGCGTTTGGCAGAATGCAACTAAAATGCGAAATAATCAGGACGCATGTGATTTGCATAATTTGTAATGCGAAATTTCCGCTTACATGGCGCTCATTTCCTGTACACACACGTGGCTCTTGCTCTGCCTCTGTCCCGCTCTCCTTTGTGCTCTTTTACCTGCGTACTTCCTGTAATTCACTTGTTTTTGCAGCAGATAGAGAGAGGGCGAGAGAGAGAGAGAGGCGTGGCGGGGGATACGCGCTTGAATAACTGTTTAATATGCACAAACTTGGCGAGCGATGAGCGCGCGAGCAACCTCTCAGATTTTGGTCGTGTATCCTTCCGCTCCGTTCTGTTCTGTTCCGAAGAGCAGCGCCGGTTGGCCCCAGGCAGCACTCAGAACAGCAGAGAGCTCGACTAGAACGCGTCGAGGGCGACTGAGATTGTAACTGGCAACGGCGCAGAGACAATACCTGTAACTGGGACTGGGACTGGGACTGGGACTGGGATTGGTGGCGACACTGAAGATACAGATTCAGCTTCAGCTTCGACTCAAGCTGAAGTCGTCTTCTGTTTTTGGCCTAATTGGCTGCCACTGAGCAGCAGCAAAGCAGTTTGGCGACTGCGTGTGTCCCTTTGCGCTCCCTAACTCCCTCTCTCCTCACCTGCCTGCCTGCCTTATATACTATTTCAATTTAACATTTTTGTGTAAGGGCCATATCAATTTTGCTTTTACCTTTTTCGTTTGCTTGCTGCATGTTCTACTACACACAAATACGCTGCGTGCCTGTGCGGGGGCAGGAGGGGAACTGGGTTTAGGCCAAGCAGTGGATAAGCAAATCATAAGCCATTTCTATGACCGGACTAATTTCATGGCCACTGCTCAAGGGCTTGCGGATGCGAAGTTAAAACGAAAGTGGGGAAAGTTTGAAAAGTTAACAGCAACAATATCCGGCGAAAAATGCTTGAAAATCTGAGAAATTTTAATAATACACAGAGA
Organism: Zaprionus inermis; assembly: GCA_018151445.1. Classification (NCBI taxonomy): domain Eukaryota; kingdom Metazoa; phylum Arthropoda; class Insecta; order Diptera; family Drosophilidae; genus Zaprionus; species Zaprionus inermis. The sequence continues at coordinate 1,794,312 of JAECXD010001510.1, read as the reverse complement.
TACTTGCATGGGCTGTAACTCACGGGCCTGCAGAGACAAGCTCATCAAATTTGGCTTAAATAAGGCTGCTATATGATATAGATGTGGACAATTTATTAGGTATGAGATTCACATGCGCTGAGATATCAGGTAAACAAGTGCAAGGAATACACACAGTTATTTCTCTATTTGAATATTTAATGTCTAGCTACTGCGTCGTATGCGCTGCGCAGCGTTCTGCTTTTCTTAGCTTGTTTTGCTTCACTTTTTGTGTTTCCATTTCCATTTCCATTCCAACAGAATACGTAAGTATGCCAGGAATATTAAAAGCTCGGGCAATTGTAAAAGTAAAAGCTAAATGATAAATAAATAAATTGCTAAATTGTGAGGAAGAGCAGCAGCGGGAACACACATTGCTGCAGTTATTGATCCCGGCCCGATTCCATATGCATACCGTACCATATAGGATAATGTTGGAATGCGTTGAAGCTGTGAGAACATGAGGCTCAAGTTTGGGCTAGAAAATTGAGCCTTAATAAATCGCGTTATCACAATGAAGACTGACTGATGTGGGCTGCCGTGCTGTCCAAACTCCCAGTCTCTTCCTCTCTCTTTCTCTCTCTCTCTGTCTTTCTCTTTTGATCCAGGGGACTGGCAGACGCCACTTTGAGCCACTCGAAAACAGCGGTCTCTTTAACGTCCTTGCTGGCTTTGAGAAATCCAAACAAGCAAACAGACAGACAGCAAGAGAGACAGCGGGGCAGACAGACAGACAGAGAGGGAGATGAGTGGCAGAGACAGAGGCACAGGCGCTTTTTATGGCCATGAAACAAAGTACAACGCGAGTGTTTTATATTCAAAACGTTTGGACTGTCATTTTATTTCATCTGATTTTTACACATGAATTAATAAAAAACACTCATTAAACCCAACCACAGACAAGCTCGCACACAGACACACGTACACACACACAAAGACACACTGGCATATCAAAAGTTTTTTGGGCCCGTAGTTTTGCCCCGTCGCGCCGGTTGCCGTGGCGTATGAGTAATGTGTGAGTAAATGTAACCCGGTTAGAATTTGCATAGGAAGTGCCACGCACAGCGGGCTAATTTGCATGGGACGGACGTCGGAGTCGTTGATGAAGTGGTGTAGGGAAGAGTGCTGTAGGGAAGGGCGGGTGGTTGATCGAGGGAGGGGGCAGGGAAAGCGGGTTCCGGCTGAAGGCTGAAGAGTGCTTAGCGAAGAAGACCCAACAGATTTTATACCCTTCCACTCGCTTTGTTCACTTTCGCTTTGTGTGATTATGCGTGTCTGTCTGTGTGTGTGTGCGTGTCATGTGTGTGTGTGCGTGTGTGTGTTTTGTGAGCTTTGTGACTGAGTTTACGGCGGCTGCAAAAATTTTTATATGTTATTTGTGCTTTGCATACTTTTTGGGGCGTTATTTAACTTGCATTTTGAATACGTTTTAAATGCCCATTTGTTAGTAAGTGACTGTGGTTGTGTGCGTCTGCGTATGGGTGTGTGTGCGTGTGTGTGTCTGTGTGTGTGTCTGTGTGTGTGTCTGTGTGTCTCGCTGGTGGTTGCTCAGCTTTTTCGACGGATGCCATAAAAAGAGTTTCGGAGCCTCTTGCGGTTTTCACGTTTGGCTTGCTATAAGCCGTGAGTCGGACCCAATCCTGGGAGAGAGATAGAGAGAGAGGGTACAAACGAGGCGAGGAAGGGAAGCATGCCATGTGCAATTAAGATCTACTGGCCGAAGGGTCCGGCCCGGCCTTGCCCTGCCCTGCCCCGCTCTGCCACGTGGCCCCAGGCATTTGTGGCATCTGCTGCGCAGTTGCCGCCGGCGCGCTGGGAACGCGCTCATTTCATTTGCATACTTTGAGGCGGATGTTGGCTTCAAATTGATTTTAACTGCCAGAGCAGACACACACACATGCACAGTCTGCTCAAAAGCTGGCTAAAAATAATGCGGTGGCACTTAACTCGAAGCCACTTGCCACTCGCTCTGTCGCTCTGTCGCTCTGCCGCTTTGTCGCTCTGTCGCTGACTCGCACAGTGTCGCTGCTGCTGCCCAAAGTCTTTGGCAGCGACTTAATTAATGCATGTCAAATTCATTTGTAGCCGGCAAACAAATGTCATTTGGACAAACTTATTTTGTCATCCCGCCCGCTCTCGCTCGTTCGTGTCGGAATGTCGTAGCAGCAACAACAACAACAACAACAACAACAGCACAAACAAGAGTAACAACGGAACCATTTCACCTTCTTTATCACTTAAAGTGGCACGCACAAAAGGCCGAATAAAGTTTTTCTCTTTTATTGCTGTAAAACGCTGCAGCATCTGAAAAACAGCTCAAACTTATCTTATTACAGGCCTGCCTGGCGCCTGTCTCTCTCTCTCTCTCTCTCTCTCTCTCTGTCATACTAACTTGAAGAATGGAGATTTCACATGAGACCAGCGTATGCCTGCTTTGTTGTTGGCATCGGCTTCGTTGCGTCTTAATAAAACTGCCAGCGTATCAATTTTTGCACATTTCAAATCTCACTAGTCGGCAGAAAACAAGTGCATATATTATTCATACGCACAGTGCGCCGCCCAAGCGACGAGCCTATTAAAACATTAGAGAAACACGCACACGCACGCACACAGGGGCACTTGTATTAAATATAATTTCACAAATGTTTTGCATTAATTCAACGATGTAATTGCTTTGCGACGACAGCAGGCTTAGTCTCCATCCTCGCCCCCCTCTCTGTCAACTCCGAATCCAGCTCCAACTCCGATGCCTTTGCCTTTGCCGACGCTAACGTCGACGCCGACGCCGACGCCGATGCCGACTCCGCCGCTGACTGTCTCCGGTTGGCTGCCTGTTGACGCAGTTGTCAAGGCAATCAACTTTATTACCCGCAGCGCACATGTGTGCTTTCTCCCGTGTCCCACCTGCCCTCCCCCCTCGTGCACAGTGCAATGTGTTTGTGTGTGGTGTGTCTGCGCCTGGGCTCATGTTTGTTATTGTATGCTGCGGCCCAAGCACAAAAGGTATTTCTCGCCATAGTTCGCGATTTTAACAGACTCTCAAGAGATTTCATAGAACATCTGTCGAGTACTTAAGGAATTAAAGCGTTTCGAGTGCTACTTTCTGCGGGGTGTACGGAAGGGGGATAGTTCATAATCAAACTTGACAGAAAACTCATATATCTGAGAGGATGTCCTATATTTTATTATATTTTTGATTTTCCATATCTTCCTTGTTGTATATAGCCACCAAATAAATAATATTTAAATATTAGATTATTATGTTATTTATTATTAACATTTATATATTTATTTTATTTTTTTTTGTTTTTATTACATTTTAATTTTATATTCAAATTAAGTTTAATATACTTTATTATATATTAATTTTGTGTATTGAAATTTGTGTTATTTTATTTCATTTCTATTTATATTGTTAATTTCTTATTATATATATTGCTTTAATATTTTTTTTAAAATTTTTTTTTTCATTCCATTTTCTTTTCTATTTTTTTTCATTTATTTTATTTTATGTTATTTTATTCATCTTATGTTACTTTATTCTATTTTATTTCATTTCCTTTGTTTCTATTGCATTATATATTATTATATTATATTTTATTTTATTTTCTTTTCGTTTATTATATTATATATATTATTATAAAATATTATACTATATTTTATTTTATTTTATTTTATTATAGTTTATATTATATTTGTTTTTATTTTATATATTATATCTTTTTATTTTCTATTATTTGTTGAATCTGGGCCTTTACAGGGTATCAGCTCGTTCGCTGTCTGTCATGCCTGTGCACTTGTTACGCTTCTGCTTGTTGTAATCCTAATAAGTTAGCGAGTCTGTTTATTCTTCCTTGTCATTTCACAGCTTCAAGGCATCCTGCCTTAGTCCTTTCGCACGCAGGAGCAGAAATTGCAACGACATTAAAATGCACATAAAAATCATTAACTCAAATCGAGCCGCATACGAGGACTGCCGCCTCGCCAGCTTCTTAAGTAGGCGCAGCACTTGCTGCACCGTGGGCAATATGCTGAAAACTAGTCAACATAATTTGTGTAGGTTATTGAAGGCAGCTTTTTATGCATGTTTCTTTATTTATATTGCATTCAAATTGAGTTTAGTTATGGTATTTAATATAAATATAATATCTTTGTAAATAAAAAAAAGTGACGTAGAAACTTTACTTAAGTTCTGTAAATCGAGTAGATATTTTTATACTGAATGAATTTAATACTCTATAATAAAGTATATTATTTATACTGCCCAATTAGAGCCTGAATCTACTGACTTTTTTCATGATTCAGCTCAGCATATATTTAAATAACTTTTTAGCAACCGACCCGACTTGATTCTTCGGCAAGTCATTTGCTAATTCGTGCCACTGTGCAGTGGGTTAATGGTCTTCTTGCTCTGTGCCCGTCTTCCCTCTCTCTCTCTCTCTGGAGTGCTTTCCCTCTTCTGTGCCATGCTCTGTGTTTATTCTGGCAATACAGTAAACTCAATAATTCTGCTTACTTATTGCTCAGTTGGGTTTCTTCATTAGCAGGTATATCTGGCAAGTCTGGCAAGCCCAGACATGTGCGTACAAGCACATGCATGTATGCCCGAAACGCGTGCCCCTGTGTCTGTGTGTCCTTGTAGTCCTGCTGCCGAAATAAAATTACATTTATTTGCGCTTGTGTTGCCCCTAACTCGGCTCGACTTCTCAGGCCCGGCTCCGGCTCCGTATCCATCTCCAAATCCAGTTCCAGATCCAGCTCCAGCTCCAGCTTCTGCCTCAGCTGTTGCTCTTAGGGCTGACTGCGGGCTCCGCTCGAGAAGAAGTGTAGAGAAGCGCAGCAAATCAGAAAAAGGTTAATTTGCAATTATGTTTTATGGGAGAAGTGCGTGTAAGTGAGCATAAGTACTTGTGAGTGCCGTTGAGTGCTGCTGGTGAGTGCCAGTGAGTGCCTGCGTTTTACTTTGAACTCTGGCCAAGGTAATGGCCAAGGGAGCGTTGCCAGCCATTCCTCGTCAGTTCTCCTCTCTTATTCCCTCTCTCTCTCTCGCTTTCGTTCTCTCGAATATAAAACACACTCAAAGTTTCTTAAGGTGAATTAACTGGGGACACGAATAATAATGTATTCAGAAATCTCATTCTACTGAAATAAGTTAAAAGTGAGCAAATACCATCTATACTATCTTGAGCCTCTAGTTGTATCGTGTTAAATTATTTATTGGCTATACAATACGAATCGTAGAAGGAATGTACGTAATATCGTAAAATTCTTTTCGAGAAGCCGAACACAGAAATCTCCGTTTAGACATACTACTACAATCAATCCTTGCGGAATAGAAAGTTCTCTTAGCGAATATTTGACAATGGATATTGTGTTGGGTTTCCATAGAATTCCAAGATATTTTCAACTTTTTTTGCTTATTACAAATGTTTCAAACGTTGCCGAATCAGGTAGAAAAGTTCGGTCTGGTACAAGCTGAAATTGAACTGTCAATCGCACAAGCTTGTTGCCCCACGGTATACCGTGGTCGCGGCGTTTCTTTCTTTATTTCTTGCTCGCTTGCGACTCCCTCTCGGGCTTTCGGCCTTCGTGGCAGCTACTCAAAAGAAAACAAAGAGAAAACATACCAGCAGAATGTACTTACTTAAATAAGGCAAGTTTTTCGTTCTCATATCTTTGTGCCCGCCGGCTGCGAGTCGACGCAGCCAACAGAACAAACAGAAATACTCTTCGCTTTTGTTTAGGCTTTGAGCGTGTTGTTGCCAATCCCGGCTCTAATTGGTAGAAGGGCTGCGGTAGCTGGTAGGCTAACCTAAGCTTGTCTTATTGAGCATAACTTATCGCCATACTTCCCGCCATACCATATTCCACACAGCTTCAAAGCAAAAACTACTCGGAGAGCACTTTTCGCATTTACACTCTGATAATGAGCACACCTGACGTCTGCAAACATCAACTTGTTGTTTGCCCCAATTTTCCAACTAATGAGCTAAGTTTTCGTGAAATCCGTGAAGCAATTTTCAACTCTAATTTCGCTTAGATCGTGGCAAATGAGTTTGAAGCTAATCTCATTAGGCATTCAAAAGTTTTGTTTAGCAGCTTTTCGCTAGTTTGTGCTACTTACTGTTGCGAGTGGAATTTTCCAGTTTTCCTTCTCGAACTACACCGTACAATGCAACCGCTGCCGCTTCGACGACTCCGACTTGACTTGCAAGTTAAGGGAGCAGGAATTTAATACACTGAAGGTATTTTAAAGAAACATACACAAGATGGGAAATCTAAAAGTTTTGATTGAACGTCGAATGTGAAAATGATAAGGTGTAATAGAGGGAAAAGGGCAAATAGTAGGATAGGCTGGGATAGGATGGGTTAGGTTAAGTATGGTCACGTTAGCCTAGATTATGCTAGGCTAAGAGAGGTTGCGTTAAGTAAGGTTAGGTTAGGTAAGGTCAGTTTAGGTAAAGTTTCATGGGGTCTGATCGGGTTAGAGTGTATAAATGATAAGGAATTAAGTTAACATCAGAGAAGACAAAACATGAGTTGCAAAGATATTATATTTGCGGAAACTAGGAAATAATAAAGTGGAGTATTTTGGGGTTAATGAGGATAGGCTATGCTGCTGGGTTGGATGCGACGGTGGGATGAGGTTACTTTGGGTTAGGTTTGATAAGGATAAATTAGATTATGTTACGTTAGGGTAAGCATATATATTGGGTAAGGTTACATTAGGTTAGGTTAGGCAAGGTTGGGTTGAGGCAAAAAAGAGTGAGTGTAATGAGGTTCCAACAGGTTATATGAGTTAGGTCCGGCAGGGTTATGTAAGCTGAGATAACTTTAGGTCAGTTGAGGGTTGATAAGGTGAGTTGCTGTAATATGAGGAGGCGAAATGGGATGAGAGAAGTGAAGAAGAAAAAGAAAAGTGAAGTGAAGCGAGAGAGACATTAAAAACTGTAATATGAAATAAAGTGAGTAAAGAAGAAAAGTGGAGTCAGATCATTTGCAATAAATTATAAAGAGGAGTAGTTCAATATGTTTTTAAATTGGGGCGTAATTGTGAATGACAGCGGCGCATTGGATGGCCGGTTGAGCTGCAGACTGGCAAGACAGGGTTAGCTAGAGGAAAGCATAAGAATAACTGACAGCCGAGGTGCGCTCCGCTCATGTTTCGCCCACAGTCGCTGCCTACGCCAACACGCTGACCGTTAGTTTTATTGCTTTCTCAAGCGGATTTTTTTTTTTTTGGAACACCTGAACACCTGCGCGGCCAGCGTTTTGATTTGCATTTAAATGTTATTGTTCTTGTCTCAGTTGCGGCGTCTTATTGTTTTTTTCCCGTGTTGTCTTAGGCAAACTTTGCGCTGTGCTCCGACGTATTATTTGCATATGAAAATTGGCAAATTGTCGGTTCGGTTTTTCGGTTTTCGGTTTCTGTTCAAGGGTTATTGGGTTAACGGCTTGCACAACTTTACTGCCAAATAAAATTTAAAAAAAAAAAAAAAAAAAAAAATCGTATCTTTTTTTTGGCCAAACTTTCGGCGCTTGTTAAAAAGTTTCCCCCTGCAAAGAAAATTAACTAAGCAAAATTATGATTTTTTTTTTTTCGAACACCCACTTTTATTACCATCCACAGTTGGGAAGTTCAGCGAGGCGTTGTCCAAAAGAAAAACGCGTTTTCTAACCGGGTTTCGACGGGAATCGAAAGGTGATTTCTAATTTATGTTGTTCGCAAAGTTAATGAGAAATCGAAAGCGAAAATAATTATGTTCGGGTGTTGGTCGTGGAGTGGGCGTGATTATCGAGTCCCAATTCCATTGAGGCGAGCTGTAGAATAACTAAGTTTTCCATTATTTTTACAAGTACGCAGAAATATTCTCCCATCCAGTTGCCGGCCTACTTTGGAGGCAAAGTGATTCTCAGTGTTATCCATTAATTGTTCACTTATCGTCGTGCATCGAGTTGCTCTGTAATAGATATACATAATCCCGTCGGGGTAGGCAGCAGCAGGCTCTTTGTTTATTTGTACAACATTGAAATATCGACAATTCGACTTTCAAGAAACTAAATTGGTCTTGCAGCCGGTGACAACTTGTTAGTTCTGGAAAATCCTTAAAAGTCCTTTCCAAAAATACACATACACAAACGTCTCCCTTTTGACCGCCTCGCTACTCGCTTCTCGCTCAACTTTAAGGCAAATGAGCAAAATTTGACGCCTCAATGCGCACCCATATGCACACTCACACTCACACACACCAGCACACACACACACCCACGCACACACACAAAGAGAGGACCCAAGCTTGTCACGCACATGTCAACCGGGTAGGTAAACACGAATAGTCGCTGCAAAATTTCGTGTTATCATCTCTCTTCCTTTCCCCTCGCTCCCCGCTCTCGGTCTCTCTTGCCCTGAGCTTACACAATATTTATTAAGCTTTTATCCAAGTCATCTAGTACTCGTATCGGGGATACAGGGATAACGATGCGGCTTCACTGCGTCACGGTCGCTGCCAGCCTTGGGTTTAAGTTCGTGTTAAGGATCTGTCCTAGACCTTCGAGGCTTATTATGCAAGTGTGTGTGCGGCATATGCTGGGAGAGTTATGTTGTGGCCGGGCCATAATACGGACGCGAACCTGCCCGATAACTAGTATCTTGAACTCGTATTGGGCTTAGCGATACACAAGCTAGACAGGTTTAATGAATCGCATAAGAAAATTTGAGCAGCTTTTCGATAATCAATCGATATGAAAATTTGCTGATTTTATAAAAGTTGATATCTATAAAGATCTTGTTTCTATCAATGCCTGCTCGAAACAGAAACAGATCCGTGGTGCTCAGAGTGAACTTGTGTAATTAACTTTAAGCAACTGACAAAACATCGATGGCACAATCGATAACATCGATTGGTTGCAGTTAATTTCCGAGCTCCGATTGTTTTGTTTCTATACACATCTCTTTGACTAGGTAAACTATGCAGGTTACAACTTTATCTTAGATTAACATTATGAGAGCCCCAAAAAAAATAATATAAAGGTATACCTGAGTATTCAAAAGCCAATCGATATATTCGATAGTTTTGTGTAAACCATCGACGTCAATCGATCAAGCAGAACTCCTGTGCTAATGGAAGATTGCAAAACACTCTTGTTATTCGAACAACTTTTGGGCTTTTCCTAAATATCTCGTTCCAATTTGGCAGTTATTTATCTCTGTACAGACCTCAAGTAGATTTGCTCCAACTGCTCGCTGGTGTAGTGCCAGCTCCCCTTTGTCGTAGATGTTGTTTGGCGCCGTTTCAATTATGTAAGCGAATATGAAATGCAATTTAATCAAATTTGCCTGCTGCTGTTGGCAAACTAATAGAAATCATAGAGCGCACACAAATTGCATGAGAATAGAAGAAACGAGATTAGTTCGAGAGGAGACAGCGAGAATGAGAGAAAGAGAGAGTGGGAGAGCTGGCAGGCCTTAGAGCCGAGGCGAGAAAGATGCTTCAACCGAAAATCCATTAAAATGCACTTCGAGTGGCACATCGGGCTGGCCGGAAGAAAGCGGGGGCTGCCCCGAAAAAGTGCTTGCCTCAAGTCGAATGCAAGCTGACAGTCAACTGAGGGGCGAGTGACGGAGCGGAGGGAGTGGAGGGAGAAGAGGGGCAGCTGGAGGGAGGATTGGCAGGAGTATCCGTGCGGGTCGTGTGCTGGCCGGGCCTGGTCGCTTCGACAAGAAGAGGCCGCACGAGGAGCACGAGCACAGGAAATCACTGAATTCAATTTGAACAATTTCCACTTTTTGAAAGGTGGCCGTTTTGTGAGTGTATGTGTGTGTGTGTGTCGCTCCCTCTCTCTCCTGCTGTGTTCTCTCTGTCCCTTGGCTCCCTCTGCCCTGAGCTGTCCTGCAAATTAAATGTGCTAAGCAAACCGAAAATGGCATTAAAATGAACGCAGCTCAAATTCAGTTAGGCACACAACGAAGAACAAAACACGCATTAAAAACGGGGCAAAAAAGAAAGAAATAAGCAAAAAACGCGCTGCCCTTGGTCACAGTTGGAGCAGGAGCAGGAGCTGGGCAGGCTGCATATCTCCCGCGGGCACAGCGGAAGGTGAAGGTGAGAGCAGGCGGGTAGGGGGTGCGGGGACGCGACACTATAATGCTTTTTGCATTTACAAAGCGCAATTTTCAATTGAGTTTTCAATACAAATTGAAATTAATATTCACTTTGAGGATATCAATATATTGTTACACAATTTGCCCGCGCCGAGGACGGCTACGGCGACGGCCACGCATGTTCTGGCTGGGATTAGTCTGACGAGCACAATGCCACAACGCCTGACTGACGATGATTATTATGAGAAGGACGGCATCATAATCATGTTGTTACCGACGTTCTTTTCTGATGCCGCCCGAGGCGGTAACTCACGAAAAATCAATAAAGAAGCAGCCGCAATAATGGCTTAGGAGCCAACATTAAAACGTTTAGAAATACATATACGTACCATACACAGACACACACACACATACGCACACGTAGTAGTAAGTACATACGAATTCACATGCGTATTTACCAAGGCAGGGTAGTGTCATCAGGCCAGATACCCTGCGAGTTCCTTGAGAATATGCATAGTATATGAGAAGTTCGGCTAACATCGATTGAAACACTTGATTTGTTTGGAAATGCAACTAAGAGCTGCTTATAGTTTGTGTAAGAAACCCTATGAAACCCAAAAATAACTCTACTAACTCAACTTATAGGTGTCCGTACAAACACAAGCATCTTTTCCCAGATATGTATTCGGCGTCTTTCCCTCTCCCCCGCTCTCTGGAGATTTATGCCAGCATCCTAAAAAGGAATTATCTTTATGATCCAATCATGGCGGGCTTATGCATATTTATATGTAATCATAAATAATTGATATGCAGAAACACTTGAAAACACTGTAGGAAAATCATTCACTCTGCGCCCTGAGAAGTATGCAACATTTTATGACAGTGAAAACTTTTCATAATTCAAGCGAAATCAGTCAATGGCCGCCTCGGAAGAAAGCCAAAGCTGTGAAGAGGCAGACAGAGAGGGAGAGGGAGATTGAGATTGAGATAGAGAGAAAGCGAAAGCGAAAGAGCGAGAGGGAGAGGGAGATAGCGCATGAGAGTCAGTTTATCGATTAGTCAGCAGCTGGTCGCGTGAATTGCGAGTGGAATTGAAGGCGGAATTTACTGTCACGATATTTTATGACTTGTGGAGGACCTCGAAAACTGTTTTTTTCTAACCGGCTTAACACGAGCATAACACTCAAAGCCAGATTGGTGACGAGTGGGGTCGCCGAAGCGGGAGAGGGCGGGCTGGCGGTAGGTCGGGGATTCAGATTCAGATTGAGGTTAACGCCGGGTAAGAGACGCGGTAGCAAAAGGGCTAAGGGGCTAAGGGGGCTAACAGGCGGCGACATTTGCACAGCATAAAAAGCTCTGCGCTCCAAATGACAGTCGGATTATTTTGGCATTAGGTAAATTAAGACAAGCAAATAGGATTTATATGGGGCCTCCACAGAAGCCGAAGCTACGGCAGGAGCAAGCGCAGCAGAGCCAAAACCGGAGCCGGAGCCGGAGCCGTAGCCGGAGCCAGAGCGAGAGCCACAGCCAACAGGCAACCGGCAACAGAATAAGCGACATTTACGACATCATTTGATTTACTCAAATGGAAGTCGTGCCTCGTCGCTTCAAAGGCGAAACAATGTCAAAGTCAGCGACGAGGGCGACGGCTCCGACGAAAGCAAGACTGTAAACTGACAACAGACCCATAAAATGCGAACCAAAGCGGAGCGAATAAAAAGAAATGGGTTACCCGAAAATAGAACTGGGCGTACCATAATATATACAGAGAGAAGGGAGAAAGGGACGGAGAGAGAGAGTCGCATAAAAACAATCATCATAATAATATTGCCATAATACGTTTAGGGCAAATCAAGTTCGTTTCGATTGGCCTTGACTGCAGGACCTTTTCGATTGGAACTAGAGTTGGAACGGCGCAAGAAAGTGAGCAGTATCATCTGAGAACAAGTTCGCTCCTCAGGGGATAATACAAATTATCTGCTATGGCATTACAATTACCCGAAACTGCGCGAATTGCACGGGTAATCAACGCAACTAATGATCTACGAGGCACTTCCATTTGCGCTCTACATACCTCGCCGTGTAATCAATACGGTGACAATGAGGCCCTTAATTATCTCCAAGGATAATTTCGCAGTCAAGGTGCTGACTCGTGCTGCGCAGCCTGTGCGGATTGTAATCACTCAATTTGATTCTCAACAATAGTTTCCGCATAGATTTTCGTTAATAAGCCTACTGACAGTTCGGTTCGGCGCCAACACAAAGCCTTAGCTTCAGCTTCATCCTCATCTCTAGCTGTAGCTGTAGCTGTGGCTGTTACTGTAGCTGTCTCTGTCATCACTGTCAACATAATTAAACGTAACAATAGTGGCAATAACAATGGCTACAACAACAGCCAGAAGCTGCAGTCGACACAGTAAGATAAACGAAAAACTTTCGACTCCCTCGCAGCTCACAGCTCGCAGCTTGTAGCTCGTTCAACTTGCATCCAAAGTTGTCATCCAGCGTCAGGCCATAAAAGCCGTCTGTCAGCTGGGTTCCGTCTCCCCCTTTCCATCTCTCTCTCTCTCTCTCTCCCTCTCTCTGCTCGGGCAGGCCATCAGTCAGTCACTCAGAGTCGACTCTCAACTCATTACAAGCACCTCGACAGGAGAAAAGTTTGACTAATCTGAGGCTTTATATTGAGCGCGCGGCAGCCAAGCGGGCAGCCAAGACCGAAGCAACCCATTAGATAGGCATCTTTGCCGGCCAAATCCCGACTCGTAGCACCGCCTCGCCTAACGTCCGGTACACTCTCCTTCACTCTTTGCCCCTGCTTCGGCTTAGCCGGGGCTCGACCCTTTGCTTACATCGATTTCCCAGAGGCTTGCCCAACTCCCGACTCTTTGTTACTTCCGGGTAGGGTTTGACTTGGGGAAGTGGAGGCCAAGTGGCCAGCGCCAAGAGGCCAGCGAGGCGTCCTCGTCCTTGTTGTCGTTGCTGCTTTGTTAAGTCTCGAATTGCTGCCGTCACAATTTATTAATTTGCCACTCCATTTTGTTTCATATTTGGCAACCGTTTGACATTCGTACGGTTATTGGTGGCTATTGCTGGTGGTACTAGTATTTCCCTGATTATATTTATCTCCCTCTGTTCCATTTGTTTAGAGTTTCAATTTAGCCATTCACACTTTTATTTTATGTTGCTTTTTTATATTGATATACTCTTTTATATGTCTTTTGTTTCCTTTGTAAGTCTCTCTTTAGACCTTTTTTGCATTTTCCTCTTGCTCATTGTATTTAACATATTTTCTCAATTATTTTTGCCTCACTTTTTCACATCTCCTTCTGTTTTGGTTTTTCCTTTTCCTGCTGTCTAAATATTCCTTCCGCTTTCCCTAGTTCGTTTAAATTATTTGAAATCCTCCTAAGTAGCTCATATTTTGATCAGTTTCTCTCAGCTCTCTCTCCCTCTCTCTTTTCCCTTTTCGCGACAAGTGCCTGCAATTTAAATCAATACATTTTTGTCCATCATTCGCACTCACATTTGCACCCATTCTGACCCGCATTCGCACTCACTCGCAGGCGATTCCGGGTGAGCTTTTGGTCCCTTTTTTCAGCTTCTCCAGAACTGGCGTTGTTGCCATTCCGCTAGTCGTGTCTTTGGGGAGGCCGAGCGCACTTTGCAGGGACCTCGAGACGGCCGTGACAAATGTGTGATAAAAATGTTGCCTTCACTTGTTGAGTGATTTTTTTGCGGCCCACTTTTTGCCAGATATTTTCTGCGAGTTCTCTTCCATATCTGCAGGCATTTGTAGCGCAATCACGTGCCAGTAATCACGCAGATTCATTGCGCCATCACTTATTTACAAATACACACACACACGCACACCTAGTCACAGCAACAGAAACACACACAGAGGCACGCACACACACACTCAGCAGGCAGGCGGTAATTGTTGCACCCAGGAAACAAGACGTGACAAATTTTCGCCTATTTAATGCGAGATCAGCGTCTTTTACTATGTATGCTATGAGGTATGCAGCGTGGGGCATGTGGCATGTGGCATGTCGCATGTGGCATGGTTGCTAGTGTTGAGCTTGAACGATGCTTGATCATAACTTAAGCGCACAGCTAGCTAAATGAATGCGAGCGCCTTGTGTTGTTGCTTTCTCAAGGTTGTTTCTCGCTTCTTCTTCTCTTTTTGCTCGTTTTCGGCACACGTCCTTGGGGTAATTTTGCATTGGGCTGTGCCAGGGGTTTTCGACTGTCATTCAATTTGGATTTATAGTCAAATTCATGGACTTGTTTATGTCTTGTGATTACAAACATTTTTCTTGTTGCCGTCGCGTCTGCTCGACTCATTTCGCATCTATTTATAAGCAGCGCAAGCAGGCACAGTGAGCGGAAGCGAGACGCATGCATGTGCTTTGTCCTTCGGCCTCGCGCCTGTCGCCGTAGCCGTTGCCTACTTTTCGGCGCGTCCCTTATTTATTTGTGGCAGAATTTGTCATTTATCTCAATAATGCTTGAGCGGCAATGCCCATTGCTTCGGTTGTTGCCGCTGCCATTCATTTCATATCGATTGATGCTCAATATTATTTACCGCTTCTTATTTCGAATTGCTGCTCGCCCCTTCGCCGCCCATTTATCACACGCCCAATATCAGACACACTCTTTAAATAATCGCCGCCTATATTGATAGAGACTGTCCGGCGATAAATTATTATAATGAATCCCACGGCAGCGCGCGGGCGCCGATGCAAACACAAATTGCGGGTGTAATTGAATAATAACTAAAAACGATATTACTATAATTGTGTCGAGCTTATTCAGTGCACACAATTGCAGCTGCCTGCGTTTGGTATATGCCGCTCGTTTTAATTAGTGTCAGCAAGTGCAGCATAACGACAAAGTGCGCTCAACGTATACTCTAACCGTTTGCGAGCGAGGCAAAGCCTCAAATGCCTGCAGGGTATAAGCAAGTCGGCTCGGTCTGCAGCTGGCAGGCAAGCGGTAATTGCTTTGCTCGGCACAAGCTTAATAGTTTTGGTAATTATCCAATATCATTTCTAGGAATTCCAAAGCAATCTCAAGGGTATTCGCAAGCTCCTGCAAAATGTGTGTGTAAAACAGCAGCTACATGTAGCTATACAGTGCGAGAAATAAATGTGACCTCGCAACAATTTTCGATTGAGTCATTAAAGTTATTGAATTGTTTAAAAATTTAAATACAAATTAATATACTATTCGTCTCAGTGCCTGCTCACAGATTCCAATTATATTTTAATACCCTTGCAGAGAATATATTAATCTCCCTAGTCGAAACAGTCTTTTGCAAACCTAGTAGGCTCTGAGCTGTAGAGCAATCTTGGCGGACATATTTTCGTTCAGTCGCGTCGTGCCTATCGTCCGTATTGTGCAGTAACCCATATACCATTCTACTGAAGAACATTTTACGGAGAACAATTCGCATAGAAGATATTTGAGAAAATATTGTAAGTCTGTAATGATAATGCTCTTAGCAAACAAATAAACAGTACCATGCTAAGACAGAGGCCAACAGCTGGAAAAATAATAATTGTTTATTGTTTGTATAATTTGCTCAGTGTAGCTGTTGATGTTGCTTAAATTGCTCGATTGGCTAAATCATTTTCACAAACACTCGGGCCAAAGGCCACTTTAATCATAAACACATAAATAATTAAAACTGTATTTATTTGTTTTGCCTTTCGATTGAAAATCCGCTTATTACAAATAACACGTAAGAGCTTTCGATTCGCAGAAAATGGTAATTGTAATTGACTGTGCACCGTATACACAATAGTGTAGATTAATAAGAATGCGTGTGGTCAAGTGACTGGGTATGCTATCTCTCTCTCTCTCTCTCTCTCTCTCTCTCTATAACTCTGTGCTTATTTTCCCAACAAGGTGGCCGGGATGGGGGATTGGAGCAGGGACGCATATTCCATCTTGGGCTCGGGACTCGATTTGACGTGGTGTTTGGGTTTATTTTGGGGTTTTCTATGGGGTCGTTGCCTAATTAAACCATTTACAAGCTGATTGCGTACACAATTTGGTGCCAGTTGTCGTTGTTGTAGCTGTTGCTTTCGTCATCGTTGTTGTTGTTATTATTGTTGTTGTTGTTGTTGGGATTGCTGCTTGCGTTTTCAGATAAATCAAATTTAAATGTTTGAGTGGAATTCAAATGGCGTCGTTGCCACCGAGCAAACATGCGTCGCAATGTGAGAGGGGGCGAGGGGGTGGGGAATAGGCGCGCGGTGATGGGGGCGTGGATGGTTGTGCCAACCGCAAACGGTAAACGGAATGGAACAAAATGAAATCGGAATCATTATGAAGGCCCATTTGGGGTGAATTCTTGGCCGCTTCGAGCGTTTTTGGGGATGACTTTGTCTGTGTGGCTGTGTGTGTGTGTGTGTGTGTGTGTGCGAGAGTGCATGTGTATTTTAATGTCAATTTAAAACACAATAAATCCGCTTTTTGTAAATTTAATAGCAGCATCCAATCAACAATAAAGGAATTAAATAGCTAAGCGCTCAGTTGATTTTCATAATGATTACACATTGTAGACATCCACGTAGGGTGGCCCAAAAATGCATAAAATAAAACAAGAATTTTGAAGCTAGGCAGACAATCGCATAACATGTCAATGTTGTTATTTATTGGAAAAAAGTCGAGAGAAAATAACAAAAGAGAAAGCTAAAGTCGAGTGTGCCCGAGTGCGATATACCCGATACTCGGAGCTAATTCGATGGATAAATATGATGTATTTGCCTAAAATCTAAGGTTTGTCCCAAGGTAAAATAATTCTAAAATATTTAAAATATATCAAGATATATTGCCCCCAAATTCGATATCTCTGGCTGCTGTAGTTTCTGAGATTTAAGTGTTCATACAGACAGGCATGGCTTTCTCGACATGGCTGTAGATATTGATCACCTTTAATACCCAGTCTAGTACCCTGTAATTCCACTTCACACTCTACAAATCAATCTCTCAACTAAGACTTAACCTAAGCCGTTAGTTTTATGTACATCGAGCTAAGCGACGTTCGAAATATCTTTGCTGGTGATCGGCGGCAAATGGAAATGGAGCGAATACCTTGGCGAAAGACTGTCAACCTTAACATGCTGTGTTTATTGACACACACACACACACACTCGCGCATACTCACACACGCACAGACGGCAGAATTCAATTTGGTATCGCGTCCAAAAGGAAATTTAAATGAAATTTACGTGAGTTGCACGTTTCAGCTTCCATTTCTTCCATTCCGCTTTCATCGATTGCGTTTCTTTGTTGTTTCGGTTTCGCTTTCCGCTGCGGCTTAGCTATGCGAGTGTGTGTATGTGTGGTGTGTGGGTGTGTATGTGTGAGAGGGTGGGTATGTGTGTGTTGGCAGGTTTATGGCGTATGTGCTTCATGCGCTTCGCATTCGCTGGCTAATTACATTGCTTTAATGCTGATTAAGTGACGCGTTCCCTCACTCGATCCCCTTTTCTTCGGTTCACCCATTCTTAACTACCTCCTCTTCCCACCCCTCGCTCCCCTTCGCACGTTCTGGCTATGCTGGAATCGAATGAATCGCGGCAAGTCGTTAGCCTGGTCTTATTAATAGTGCTCATTATTGGCATTTCGGCAATGGCCAAGTCAGCACTAACTCGGCCACCTGCCGGCACTGCCGGAGGCTGTGTGCGTGTGTGCGCCAAGGTGTGTGGCAGAGTGCTGCGTGTGTGTGTGAGTGAGGCTGTGTATGTGAGTGTCAAACGTCAATTGAATTGACGGCCTGTTGTCGCCAGCAGTGAGAAAAACAAGAGCAGAGCCCAGCAGACGCATTAAGCTGGCGTCGTCATCGGCAAACATTCGTTCACACACACACACACACACTCACACAGGTACCCATCACACGTACGTATATACGTGGATACGTGTGCTCACATTGTATGGTATCACACAGATACACACACACACATGTGCGAATCTTTTAAGCACTCTGCAGAGCGCTGTAGTAAAACTCTGGGCGTATCTGCCTTTGCATTCGCTCTCACGTGCCCCTCTGCATCTCTCTCTCTCTCTCCCACTCTCTTTCTTCCTCTTTCAGTCTTAGCCTTCAGCTGTTTACAAAAAAACGTTCGCAAAATCCCAGCTCTGGCCACATCCTTCTAGATCTTAGTCATTACACTGAAACAAAAACAGCCGCAAATCAAGTGTGTTTGGGCCCATTACAAACAGTTAACGTATATTTGGCTTTGCTTTTGTTTTTCTTGGGCCCGCTTTAATGTTTTGCGTAATTGAAGATGCGATTTATATACCATGCTACTCCTCCCCCGGCAAAACAAACTTATATTAGCTAATGGATAATTTCATAGATCATGCTTGTTTACTCTAGTTATTCTAGTAATATTTTCTAATTATTAAATGCCTTCTAGGGTATTTCATAGTCTAGAGCTCCTGCCCTACATATTTTTTGTGCTTAACAATTTCATTTACATTTTCGGCGCACTTAACTTTGTCGTGTATGCGTAATACACGGCGTATGTGTAATGCCAACTCACCTTCTCCCTCTCACTCTCTGTCTCGCCAGGCAATTACGTCTGTTTGTCTGTCTGTCTGTCCTGTTGGTTGGCAGCTTGTTTTCTTAATTATTTAATTCGTTGATATATAAATGATAAACATAAGTAAAATGAACCAATTTACCTCTAGTTTGTATATCATTGCGGCTTTATCGCTGCATTAATATTTAAATTTCATCATTTCGGAGTTACCTTAGAAAAATATAAAAGTTTAGAAATGCAAAAAAATAACTTTTATACAGTTTCTGCGTCATTTATTGCCAGAATTATTAACAATACAATAAACTGTTTGATGTTAATTACCCTATCTATAAGTCGTGTGCGTTTCCTTTCATTCAGTTAAGTTTCAAAACACGAGGAACAGGCATAAAAAACTAGAATTTTTGGTTTTTATGACGGAAAAGTGTAATAATTATGATTCTTTATAATCAATTTCTAGCTGAACAAAAATATATATCTCATGTATAAGTAGGATTATATATTTAAGTCGGTTTTTGGAAAATGTCTAACATAATATTCCTTGTTTCTAAGCCAAATCGCTATTTTTAAAATATTGAAAGCTTGAAACATTTCTGCTTCAGTCCGCAATCAATGAGGCACAGCTTGATGTATGTGAGGACTGCACACACACATCGACATGTGCTATGCAATCTATGCCATATTAGAATACTTCGACTCGCACACAATTCACACATTCCTCGCATGCTGCGTATAGTATTGTTATATCGAACGTGGTCGGCGAATATTAATAAAGAGTATTCTAGGAAAGTTTGGCAAACACACACACACACACACATGCCAATTGATGGGCAGGGCGGAGCAAAGTGAAGCTCAGCTGTGACGAACTTTGGGCAGGCTCATTTTAATTTAAGCAAAACTTTCTCCAGAACTGCTCGTGATTATTGATTTATATGGCGACTTTCTTTCATTGCAGAGCCACAGCCGAAATCGTCGTTCACGTTCGCTCTACTACTACAGCCAGGGGAGCCAGTGAGTCCAGAAAGATGCGTCGCTCGTCGTTTACGCCCGTGTTCAATTTGAGCACCCAGGAGCCATTGATTGTGGTCGAGGAGTCGCATGCCGCCGAGGACGGTGATGAGCTGGAGGGGGCAACCGGTGGATGCGATCCCAGCGTGACCAAGCGCTCGAACAGCGATGATTCGGAGCCCGATTCGCCGGTTAATCCGTATCTGTTGTGCCCGTTCCCAGATATGCAGCAGCGGCGCAAGCATTCGCTGCCATCGCTGCAGATAACCGAAGGCATTACAGCCAGCCAGGTGCGACGGCTGTCCGAGGTGGGCGGCGAGACCGGCGGCCTCAGTCCCAAGGAGGTTGAGTTTTTGGCCACCCTCTCGCAAAAGGCCAATCCAACCGCAGGCGGACGCCGCCACTCGGTGGTCACCATATCGGCCGTGCCCCCCACGCTCTTTGGGCGCAATCGGCGAGAGTCCGTTTCCACCGTTTCGTTCAGGTAAATTACATTTTTATTCGCTTCGCCACCAGAACCTGGCCTGAGCGAGCCACTTTGCTCTGTAATTGGAAGTTTTGTGCGCCATTAGCGACGGAAGTGCACAGCATCAGCATCAGGGCGCGCCAGCGGGCAGGCAGCGGGCAAAGGCCAAGTAGCACATGCCAGGACATAACATTGTCGGCTGCTGCTCTGGCTTTCTCACCCACTCCTCCGCTCTCTCGCTCTCTATCTGTCTGACTCGCTTTCCCTCACTCTTGCCTAATTGAATTGCGCCAGCGGCTTTTGTGCTGTGCCAGCAACAATTCGCTGATACCCTGTGCCGATTCAAGCGGCCTGCCCCGCACTCTAATGAGATTGTCGTAAGGCTGGTCGCCTAAGCCGATATCTGTGTACATGTATATTTGTGTGTGGGTGCCTGTTAAGTTTTGATCATTTCGTAATCGTTTTATTGCGATTTCCATTCAATTACTGTCATTATCTAATTGAGTATCAGCTGCAATCGGACAGCACAGTAAGCCTGGCTTCTTGGCTGCCCAATTCCACATGCAAGTTGAGTGATGCAGCTCTTTGTCCCAGCAATGTGCAAATTAGTTTTCCAATATGTTAGACTATTTGGCGAGCGGGGGAGAGGATTAGTAGCAGAATTTCAAAGGCAGCCTGCAAGTAGGCAACTGTTTTTATGCGAAATGAGCTCCAATATGGCCTACAATTTGGGGTGCGAGAGAGAGATTAGTTGAATTTGAATTGCAGCCTAGAAGTAGGCAGCGTTTTATATGCAAAATTAGTATTTCCAATACGGTCGTATAACTGGCAGACTATTTAGAGCGAAGGAGAGAGAAAATGGGATTAGTTGCAGCCTAAGAATTTCAGGGGCTGCCTAGAAGTAGGCAACATTTTTATGCAAAAAGCGCTCCAAGTGCTCAACGAGCGCGCTTTGCATGCAAATCAGTTGGAAATTGAAATCTGGTCGAAGACAATTGCTACTCTGAAATGTAAAGTAAATTGCACTTGCTTTGCGTTCAATTCCCAAGTGGTTGGTGTGAGGCTAAGCAGCACTAAGTGGCAGAGGTTTGTAATGCGGCCACTTTGCAACGCCTTGAAGGCGGAGAGGGAGGGCTGCTCGTGCTGCCTCCATTATTGTGCCCTTCCGGCTGCACTTTTGCCGGTGCCGGTGCGGTAGGTGAACGATGAAGCTAATGCTAATTACACGCTTATCTCTTGCAGTGGCAGTCGTCGTGGTAGCGCAATCGCTGGGCCGCCGTTGACAGATCATCGCGGCAGCATACACAACTTGCAGCTGGACATTATGGATGGCATTGTGCAGCAGCGCAAGGCTCGCAGCGGCAGTGGCGTCTGGGCAGCACCCGTGCTCCAGGAGTCGGACAGCAACGTGCCCGTGCAGACATAAGGAGTGAATGCAGCGCAGCAAAGAAGCAGAGCAGCGAAACAGCGCGGAAAAAAAGCAGTGCAAGACACGCAAGCACATGCACAGATACACACACAAGCGACACCCACACACACACACAAAGACACACAACTAGACACGGATGGAATTGACGAGCAACTGGACGAGCTAAGCAAGTTTATAAACATTTTCATTTCGATAGACAATGTCGTCACTCTCTTTCGCGCGCTATTCCCCACGCTACTTCTATCACAGCCTTCTCCCCCTTTGCACGAAAAAGAAAAACAAAAACAAAGAAAACAAGACAAAACAAACACGAATACAAAACCGCAATTGCGAGCACAAAAACGCAAATGAAAATGAAATAAAACGAAAGTAACAAACGCATCACGAAAATGTGGAAAATGGCCACACAGTAGCTAAGGAGTGGGAAAGGGGGGCTGGGGCGGGGATAAGGGCAGCAGGGAGGTGACCATAGGGCGGGTGGTAAAGGAAATTGAAATGAACACAGACATACGCACACAGCACATGCAGAGAGAAAAATAACAGTTAAAAAAGGAAACAGAAAGCAAACGCCCAATGTGATTGACAGGAAAATGCTGCAATTTGCGCACCTGCGACAAGAACACCAAAACCAGCATTACGTGCAGCAGTACGAGTGCCACAACACGACTCCGACCGACACCACACCAATTCCGCTCAATGCCGCTCATACCACTCCCTTTGTGTGTTTGCAGTCCGATATGATTCGACAGATGTGGTTAAATACCCGAGTAGAGAGTGCATTGCGATAAAGCTGCTAACTTCCTTGATTGCGATTGATTGCCTAACATGCAGTTGCTCCGAGAAAGAACAAAGATTTGCTTTCTTTAGAATTTCTTGAACCTCAATCCTCAGTTTCAAGAGAGTGTGTTATTCCCTTTTTCCATTTACCAGTTGAACATACTCAGTTCAAATAATTATTATTTACATATTTATAATTTATTTGTAATACATAACTTCGTATTTAGTTTATTTATTTGTTATCAACTGCAATTGCCCAATTTACTCTTTATCTATTTACTATTTCCATACAATACAATCCTGCATTCATTATAATTAATTAAAAACAATATTTATATATTTACAGTTTACACGTTTAGTTGGATTAATTCGAATGCAGTTCTCACTTTGACAGTTTCATTTTTTCGTTTATTTAGTTTATTTTCATTTGATCTCTGCTAATTGGATTCGTTTCGTTATCGACCGCAATGCTGTCCAGAGTTGGCATAATATATCTTTATAATGATCAAATCGTTGCGGTGTGGCGTTTTTAATGTGACATTGCAGTGTGACATTAAATACATATATTTACACATAATGAATCTGGCATTGCAGCACCCACACACCCACACACCCAGCAAGTGCAGCGTAGGTCAAGGATACCCGAACACACATACACAGCCACACACTCACGCACACGTGAAGTAAGAAGCCCTCAAGGATGTTGTGCATATAATGGTTTGCAACACGTGGCCCACGCGGCGCATGAGTAATATGAACGCAGTCTCAATGCCAATGCCAATGCCAATGCCAGTGCGAATGTCACAAATGATGGCCATTGTTATTTTCGCTGATAAAATGCGCTGTTTTTTGTGCTCTCTCTCTCTCTCTCTCTCTTTCACTCGCTGCTCCCTTGCCGATCCCCCTGCTCTTGTCTTTCCTCTCTCCCTGCCTGCCGCTTCGCATTGCATAGTTGCAGCTCAATCAAGCTAATTTCGTATGGGCGTACAATGTTAATTGAAATCCCTTTCTCATTGTGAGTGTGTGGGCGTATGTGTGTGGGTATGAGAATGTGTGTAAGTGTGTGTTACTTTGCATTGCTGAACTGCCTAATTACGACAATCAAAATGCAATTCAAACTGCAGTGTGTGTGTGAGTGAATCTATGTGTGTGTGTGTGTAAAGTTTGTGTGTGTGTGTGTGTGTGTCTGTGTCTGACGTTGTGCAACACAAAAGATTGTTTTTCCTTTGTGGTTTGTTTACCGCGTAGTGCCGAAAAAGGAAATTAAACTTCAGAATGAATGAGGGTTCCCTTAATCTTATGACTTTCTTTGTCTCTTTGCTGCTCAATGCCCCCCCCCCCTCTCCAGTCGATGGAATTTCGTTTTCATTATTTCGTTTCTCATTACAATTTCTAATTGAATTTGCACTTTGAAAGCAGAAATTGTTGGCCTGGGTGTGTTTAGATATACGTACTACGTGTGTAAGTTTTCGGGTAGAATGAGTGGAGTCCCCATTCGACTTTGTGTGACTCAATCTTGTTTTGCCTTGAAAGGTATAAAAATAAAAATCAAAATAAATCTGTGAATTTGAATTGCAACGCGAGGTTTACGCATCGGAGAGAAATCAGATTGATGTAAAGAAAAATATTTGCGAATCGTAAAAGTGTCTGTTTCGCGTGTTCCTTGCCCGAATTTGTATCCAAGATCTTTTATTCATAAGTTTTAAATAGCTTACATAGCCTAAAATTTGATTTTAGCAAAGTAAATGGAAACATTTAAGAGAAATTTAAACTTTCAACTAATACATTCTCTTTTGACTGTCATTCAAATTTAGCTAAAATGTTTATATTTTTCTCAATTCCAATATTTGAATTTGAAAATTGACTACACAGAAAATTTGATCTCGAAATGAAGCAATTTCAAGCTGAGTTCGGTAGACCGCAATTGGGATTGGATTGTTGCCAGAACTGTAGCTGCACCTCAGGCAGAGAAGCCTAGCACTCTCCTTATGTCTAGATAATTCAGTTCCTCGAAGTACCTTTTCCATTGGACTCGTATAGGTGTTGGTGTTGGTGTTGGTGTTCGGAGAGTGAAGAGCTCTGACGAAAGCAAATCAAAGATATAAACCACCGCTTAGGTACCACCAGTCACTAGTCAAACTACTATTTGTACCTCTTGATCGTTTACTGTAACGAACATAACCTCAACCACAATCAAACAGCTCGGAACTTGCACTCGATGTGGGGAACAAGCCCTACGGCAGATGAAGAACAAACACTCTTCGTGTGCCCGCCGGTATTTGTTACGGTAATCAAAATATAAAATGAATTTGTGACACGTGTAACGAAGTGCAAACTAATTAGCAAACCTCGTTGACGCAACACAAAATACTATGATAACAGAAAAGATAAGTACTATTTAACGTATATGAATTGAAATCAATGTTGTTTGACGCCAAAAATAAAGTAAAATAGAAAACGTAAAAAGATAGAAACAAAATATTCGAAACGTTTGTTATTGTTTAATTAATATAGAACATTAGTCATAGTCGCGAGAAAACAAGCTAAAAACGAGAGTTAAAATGTACCATGCGAATGTACCTACAGCGTGTAACTGTAAACCTACAACTACAACCAATCCACCTATGTAAACGTACATATATATAGCCTAACTACATAGTATAGATACACACAAACACACAGACACGCCGGTGCGTATGTGCACCTTAATTGTTAGGCTAATAAGTACCTAAAACAATCAAATCGATTTGAAGAGAATCAAACCAAACAACCAATCAATCAATCAGCCAGCCACCCAGTCAGTCAATCCGTTATTCAATCAATCAGTGAGTCAGTCAGCCAATGAATTAGTCACAATTTATGTGTAGTAGAAAAATTGAACTCGGCTTGCTGCATGCCCAGCCCAGCAGGGCAGCAAGCATTAGTTCGAGCCCAACCGATCCACTGCACCCTCTCTATTCCATCTCCATCTCTGTCTATCTCAACTGTTTCCAACTATCTCCGTCCTCTTTTCTGTCCT
The DNA here is from genome assembly GCA_018151445.1 of Zaprionus inermis. NCBI lineage: Eukaryota > Metazoa > Arthropoda > Insecta > Diptera > Drosophilidae > Zaprionus > Zaprionus inermis. The sequence goes on along the minus strand of JAECXD010001510.1, from coordinate 1,768,941 downwards.
TCTCCCGCCTAACTCAACTCTCTTCTCCCGTCTAGTACATTCAAATTGATTTTATTAATTAGTGCGTCTCGATGTTGTTGTTGCATATGAAACTAATTACTAGGATAATTCGAGTATTAACATTTACATTTACATTTACATAATCATAAACATATACTGTACTATCATAGGTATGTAATCCCCACACTTAGCATATTTATCTCGACTACTGTATGCATCATAAGCTTAGCTTGTACATAGTCCCGTGTGGAGCAGCTCGTTTGTTTCCGAATCTTTTTCTCCCAAAATCAAGGAAAAGTTTATACAAACTTTGCGACTTTTTTACAAACAGATCAGAAAATTGAGAACGGAAATCATACGAAAGGTATCTGACTTAATTTGTACGTAGTGAAACTCAATCTCAACCTATGTGTACTTAATTTACAAAACACTCCATGCATTTCTGTGTAAATTCTTTGAAAGTACCTCAATACCTCCTACAAGAAATCATCTATTTATGACTTGATAAAAATGTCGCTGGACGACGAAACACAATTTACCTTATTATTATTATTATTATGCATACATGCATACAAGCACAGACACACATATACATATAACATACATATACACGCAGACTCTGTACAAGTGCTACCCCAAGAAGGGCCTAATCAAGGATAATCACAAGAATTGAGCGCTTGAAATGGAACTTATATATTATATTGATATTCTAGTATTTGTAGAGAAAAGATACACATATGGTGTATTCAGATGTACTCGTATATAAACGGAAAAATAACTATATGTAATCTATATATATACATTATATATATATACCAATTGTCACAACGCAAGAGCAATCAATGTTTAAATTTATGAAATGTTACAATGTTTTAATACTAACTATACAAACTTAATACATGAATATGAATATATATACATTTGTGTGCGAATATACCGTGCAGACATGCGTGTGTATTGGTGTTTCTATGTTTATGATCATAGCCTAAATTTCGCGACTATTATCGAGAGGTACTCCTAGCCATGTATTCTAGTCGTCAAAATGGTAGCCAAAGAACAAAGTATGACAATTATGTATGTATTAATGAACCTACAAAATAATTAAATAAAAGAAATTAGTAAAATGAAAAAACTATTGATTTTTGCGCAAAATAAGCGTAATATTTCGATTTAGTACAAGTTTTATTGTGTTTTTTTGTCAACAAAATCAGTTATAATTGAATGTGTGTTTTTGTCTCTAGCCTAAGGTTGAAAGAAAAACGTATTGTATTGTACTGTATATCTATTACGCTTGAGAAAACTCATATTTTAATTATACTACCTACTAACACAAGTGGACGGAATAACCATTTAATTAATAATTATAACGATTACTTGACGTAGCATTAAGCGAGTGCCCACAAGGCGTCTACATCCACATTAATAAAGAAAGCGATTTCCTTATATTAACAACTCTGTGTTCTGTTCATTTCCTGTTATGCATACGCAGTGTTATCAGCGTGAGCTTTCAAAGCTGCCGAATAACTGTTAAAGCATCGCTTTCAACTCTCGGAGTCTACTCACTGCTTAAAGCTTTAAGCTCGCGAGCTTTGTAGCCGGGTAAGTTTCTTTCCTAACAGCTTAACTTTCGGCAACTTTCAACCAGGCTTTTAAAGCTTTTACTGATAATCACACACAGATGGCGCTGGCGAAAAAAGCTCTGCAGTGCCCGCAGATTCGCATCTTGTTTTCTATATGTATAGGCATATGCATATGAATATATATTTGTGTGTCCGTCTATAAACACATGCCAGCGCCAATTACATGTTGTGCTGGACAATTTACAACTGGAAATTAGCCAGCCAAGAGAGTAAACATTATGACATTTCCGATAAATCCGAGCAGACGGACAATGGCCGAAATGGCACTTGTTAGCAGCTGAGATAGGCCACACGACATGCTGGAGAACTTAATTAGCATTGCGTGAATGCAACAGGTGCACTTTTATGACCTTGGAAAACAGCGTTATTCAATGTAACGGAAAATATGAGTTGTACTCACACATCTCCAACAAATCAACTTCGATTTTCCGATATATGATTAACAACTGCAAAATACAATCGAGAAAAATCAACACAAGCTACAGTCGAAGGAAACATCTCGGACCGCACATGGTGCATACTATATATATTCCTGATCAGCTTCTTCAGACATAAATATTCAGAATCGCATCCAGTGATTCATATACCCAGATCCATTAACTTAATTGTTTTTAGAAGTTAAACTCGACAAAGTTACCGAATATTGTTTCTGGAAGTAAATTCGAAAATTCGGTAGTTATTGTTTGATTTAAATGATTAAGGGCTTATTTTAATTGCAGCTAAATGTGCTTTAAGAACAAATGCTTAAGCATATTTTATTAGTTAATCATCTTATTGAGAATTGAGATCAAAAAACTAAAATTAGCATGAATTTTATAGTTACGCTTCAATGCCAGAGCAGGGAAAAGTATTACTTTTTATAGAACTAATATTTCACTTTTTAACTCTTTGAGAAATCTAGCTGATTTTGAGAGCGTTAGGTTGCTTATAATTTTTCTGGAGGCCACCCACCACTAGGTATCTTCAAAAGCGCAGGCTTTTAATCACTGTTTTATGCACCATTAAAATGATTTCTGTAAATTTTGAGCATCACTTAGAAATAGGCTACGCAAAATTCTTATAAAAAAAGCTATATATTTGGATAGCGGGTATATAACAGTCGTGCACATCTGTATGTTGCTTGTTTTGTTAATACTATCACGGGCTCCGAAAAACAAATTCAGAACTCTGAGCTATGAAAAACGATATATAAAGTTACCTTTGTGTTTACAGTCCGATTGTATTTCAATTCTTATCATACGATATATACATATATGTATGATTGTATAATCCATGATTTGCCAAATAATTAATAAAAAATATTTAATTACCGTTTTGTGGGAGAGTTGGGCACATTACTCATTATTTGAAACAAATTTCATCTGCTTATCTTATTCAAAAGCATTCAACCTTGTTTACTATAGAAATCATAATTCTGAAATCTCAGCTTTCAAACAGATAGAATAAAAAAAGCGGAGAGTTGTGACAGATATGCGAAAATATGCAATGTTCATTAATCTACTCGTTTGGCCTGACTAACCTACGGCTTACTCTACAAAGTTCAATGGATTTCGATACAAGTACAATAAGAGAAAAAGCAGATTTAACAAATTCGATTTAGAGATACTTTTGCGCTGAAGCAAATTCACGGTGAACAGAAATATATATATACACCAATTGATTGAGAATATACATATATACATACATTCTTTTGGTGCTACTCTCTACGCGTTCCGGCACTTTTCCATTTGCATAAGCCTATTATAATCTTTAGGTCCGAGGGCATGGAAATAGCTTTAAAAAAAATGTGTGTTTTCAGCTTGATTACATTTTATATATATATACTACAAAATCACACATATGTCTATTTTTCTCACATATGTATTTAATTTTAATCAAAATCGAATTTGTATTGGGATAACTCGGCGCTTGCAGTGAAACAAAGCTTCCACTCGTGATAAAGCTTTGCATGTGATTTTCATTGCATTTTCATGGGCTGTATAATCTATATACTATTTATTTTATATATATAGCTTACCTATACGTACATACCTGTCTTTTTTTTAGCATTTATTGTAATTGCATAAGCGAATCGTATCTGTATCTGTATCTGTATCTGTTTGTGACTAATATATGAGTTTGGAAACGGGTCACGCATTCGCTGACCTTCGGCTTCGGCTGAGTTAATGATTATACAAGATTTTGATGCTTTACGCGTTTTGTTGATACTTGAAACACGAAAATGTCGCATGCCCCGCAAGCTCAGCGCAATTGTGAAAAAGTCTGATTTTGATACACCTTCTGTTTCAATGGCTCGGTAAATATTTTAATGGAAAAGTGCCGGTCTTACCTGATTCAATAGAAAAATGCGCGAAATTGTTTGTTTTATTTCTGAATAACTCGTAACTGTCGGTGATGTCACTGAAAAAGCGCTGCAACTGGATTTGCCGGGGATATACTCTACACCGATATCGACCATGTTCATGTGCACGATAGTGTGAAGCGTTTAATCGTTTAATAAGTCGAACTCCATATAATATTCTTAATTATATTCTAAGATTCAATCGGGTAATTGCATTTAAACAGAATTGAAAATAAATTATTTCTACATCTACTGAGCAGACGATAGTATAGTGAACGTAATACTCGTAGTTACTAATTTATCTCAACCTGCGTGCTCTAAGCAATTTTAAAGGGCACTCACAGTTCGTTGTGTCGGCTCGGGAATAGTTTGCAAAGAGCCTGTGGGCAAACAAAAGGTGCGCGGCGGCGGCGGCCGAGCAAAGTTAGAAAGAAATCAGTGAAACAGCTGCGATATTCAGTGGAAAAACGCCGTCAAGTACATTTGCTGCGCGTCCCACTAGCCTCGCCCCCGACCACGCTCCGACCACGCCACGGCACGAAGCTATCTGGCAACCTGTTGCAGTCGTGTCATAGTTCAAGACAACAAAAGTGTAGTTCCAGCGGGATCCAACGTGTTGCAAGTTGCGACGCGACGATTGTTTTGGAATTAGGAATCAGAATATGCTTGCTAAGGGTTTCTTGGGAATTCTTGGGGATTGAATGGTTTATTGATCATTTATATGAATATTTATTTGTATCGTTTTGAATACGAGCCGTACTCAAAAAACATCCGTCACTTTGTTCAGATGGTGATTGACAAAACCAGCTAACCCCTGATTTATAAGAGTATAGACGCGATATCAATACAACTTTTCCGCACTCAGGACATTCAACTTTAAATGGAAATTGCTGTGGCCTGAAAATATTGTAGTCCAGTTTAAAGGCGGACAAAGAGGCGGCAGCAATATTAGGCATATATCCACATATAGACATTAGATGCAAAGACACTTGGAGATTTCTCTGGCATCTTGTCAAGGCAAGAATCAAATCTGATTACCGAGTACGTCCCCCTAGGCATAAGTTATTTACTTAAGCTGTTCTAAATAATAAATTCAATTGTAATCAGCCTCAAAAGCGTCTCTGTAAGCGCAGAGTCGTCGGCAACAGCAGCAACGGCAGAAGCAACACCGGCACCAGCATCAGCTATAACTGTAGTCTCTGGATGCTGTCGGGGCCTGAGCTCCGGACAATCACAGTAAATAAGTATTACATTAAGATAACAATAAACTCAACAAGTTGATCTCAAATGTGTCAATTAGAGGCGCACTGCAATAGTGCCGCACCAGCAGCAACAGCACCAGCAGCAACAACAACAGCAGCCGACGCAGCATCGCCACCAACAATTGTCAAAAATAATAACACAACATGTTGCATGCCACATGTGGCTCGAACAAATATCGCAAGGGCGCCGTACAAAGTACAAATGTCTTGAAAGGGAACTCCGCGCTCGCATTTTCCAAATGAAGTTTACTATGTTAACTTTGAATTGGAATTAATGGATGTGGCTCCAAATTCAAGTACACAATTCGACGGGCATATTTTAAGCCGGCTAAAATCAAATCAATAAAAACAAAATATTATATTAGAAATAATTGAAAATTACAAATAAGTTGAAGTCAATTATAAAAACAAATGGCTAAGGTATGATATTAAAATTAGAATATATTTAGTGGTACTATACATACTTTTATTAATTTACATTAAGTTTTTACAGTTTGAATTTTAATTACTACTAATTTAATCATAGGTTCAATTACCTATCATCGCAAATTGTCACTTTTTCAAATTTCAAAGTAGGGCCTTTGCTTAAATTTCTATCAAGCTTTTCACTAGGAAAACAAACAATTATTGGAAAAATGCTTAACATTACAAATTTTATTACAATATTCGAATTGTGAATTTTAACACTCTATATATATATACGTAAACTTACGTGCTATACTACACTGGGTATTAGTTTTTAGCGGTTATCTTGTACTTAATAATAGCAATAAAGTTAATACAAGTATCTTTTATTGTTAGCTATTTAATTATTTTTCTAAAGATAAATTAGATAAAACTGAATGCAACCCTAATTCAAGGGACAAAAGTATATAACTATAATATCTGAATGTATTTACATCCATCTTATATTTTTATCCATATCTTTGTCGATATCTAGAGCTACATATTTGATTCGAGCCACACGTTTTTCGAATTCAATTGTATTCTTGCGCCCCTCTTGACGAGTCGCCGCCGCCTCTGTGCGACCGCAACCGCAGACATCGAGCGAGCGTCGAACGTGTCGAGCCGATGCGATGCTGTTGTTGTTGGCGAGGCAACGTGTTGCGAGGCCGCCGCTGCGTGCGGAGGTTCCACATGGCTGGTGTCGTGGCCAGCGCATTAGTCGCTCTCGGAGCGTTGTCGTGTACGGTTAGCCAGCGCGGCAGAGCAAAGCAAGCAGCGTGTGCTGTCTGTGACCATCGTCGCCGTTTCCAGTGTTGGGGAGGCACCCAAAAAATTCAAAAAACTCTAAAACCAAAGCAAAACAGAAAACACATACAACCACATCAAATCAGCAGCGGAAGAAGCGGTCAAAGTAAATTCACAATTTTGTACAATTTTTCAAATGCTCAATGCAAATGCGAATGCGAATGCAGCCGGCGAATAATCTAAATTGTTTTGTTTTGATTTTTTTTTAAATGTGAGTGTGCGCCTCTAACTATTTTTTTTCCATCTTCAATGTTAATGTGCTAAATATGGTCAAAGTTATTGAGAGAAAATCGAAAAGTTCGCAGAATTAAAAGCTAAAAAGAAAAATCAAAATCGAATCGCAGCAAGGCGAAAACTAAACGAAATCAAAGCCAGCAGCGCAGCGGCAGCAGCGTTGCATTTGACTGGCAAAGCCAGAACCGAAAAACAAAAAATCAAATACAAATTAAAAAAACAAAGCCGAAAACCAAAAACCAAAAACCAAAAATTAACCCAAACCGAAGCCGAACATAGAAAGAAAGCGTCACAGAATTTGCTAGCCAACCGAGTTGTTGTTGTAGACGGTGTTGTTGCTGTTGTTGTGTTTGTGGCTGTTTGTTACTGCTGCCAGCGGCTTTCGCCACTTTACGAGCAACTTCCTTTTTAGCCACGGGGCCCGTCGTCGTCGTCGTCGAAAAACCAGTCTTTTTAAAGCGCTACTGGCTCCGCTAGAGACTCAGAGTCAGTGTGAGTGAGAAAGAGAGAAGGAGAGAGAGAGGGATATAGTGAGAGAGGGGGAGAGGGAGAGAAAGAGACAGACACAGCAAGAGCACGACCAAGACCCAGACCCAGACCCAGGCCCAAGCCCAAGCTCGGTCCCAGTCGCAGTCGCAGTCCCGCTTGCCGGGATACAGAGTCGTCGTAACGAAAAAAAGCGACCGTTTTCATTTGGCCAAAACCGTCACCAAAACGTAAACAAAACACGCGCGTGTCGAGACTCGAGTCTGGAGTGTCGACTACGTACTGCGTATGTCTGTCCTTCTGTCTGTCTGCCCGTCTGTCTGTCTGTCTGTCCGTCTGTCCGTTCTTGCCACGGACAGGATAAACGGCAGGCGGAAGCGAATGATTTGCAAGTCTGCAGCCATTTGCAGCCAAGGTGAAAGCTTGCAAACAAACAAACAGAGAAACAAACCGATTATATAGAAAGGGGGAGAGATGGGGAGAGAGGGACAGCTAGGGAGACAGAGGGACTAACGGATAAACAAACCGAGAAACCCCAAGACCAATCGCTGCCGCCGAGAATGCGGCTTAAAATGCCTTTTGGCTTATGATAAATGAGGCTGGAGTAGGCCAGCGGGCCGTAAATCATGCTGCCTGCCCCACAGTGCCCTGACAATTTCACAATGAATTATTTTAGATATAGTACGAAACGAGGCACCCCTTATGGCGCAAACATAAGTGCAACAGCCTCATGGATTCCAGTTCGAGCTGCGACAAGCTTAGAGCTTGCTCCACAGACGTTTCTCGGGAGAATCGCAGCACATCGCCGCCGGTTCAACTTCTTCAGCTGTCACTTTGTCATAGCGTGTCTGTATGTAGATTTGCTCGCTGAATGTGTGTCTGCCTGTGTGTGTGTGTGTGTGTGTGTGTGTATATGCAGATGTGGAGCCGTCGTTTCTTGACTCGACTCGACTCGCCTCGACTCGCTTAGAAAGCCAATGAACAAGTTTTGTAGACTGTGCAACTAATTTTCTAATTTGACGTCGTCGTCGACGTCGTCGCAATTGCCGATCGTGGCAGCGAAAAGTGGTCCCAGTGGGGAAAACAGACTGAAGGAATCGTAGGAAGCGCAGAGGCAGAGATTGGCTATGTGTGCGTGTGTGTGAGTGTGTGGGTGGGGCAACGTGTTTCTCGAGGCTCAAAGAAATTCCAGAGATCAGCGCGATCAGTGCGATCAGCAAACTCTGCTTGATTAATTGATCGATCGAGCTGCAAACGAACTTCTGGCCAGAAAAAGGCTAAAAAGGAAAGACGAGGCCAGAGAGGTGGGGTGGAGGAGATTGGAAGCGGAGGGGGGAGAGGGCAGCGCGAGAGCGGCGTTCTACATATTAATAATGATGATAGTGCCCATTATTATAATGATAATGATTTTGTCTATGTGCGTCTATATGTGTGTTTGTGCATGTGTGTGTATGTGCTAGAACGAAATGTACGAAAGAGCGTGCAAAGCGATAACCTCAAGATGAGCGAGAGACGAGAGCGGAGGCAGGCAGGCAGGCAAGCAGGCAGGCCAAAAGAAATGTGAAAAGAGGCAAAGAGACGACAGGTTGCTGTACACATAGATGATTATTGTGATGACGACGACGGCCAAGACGGTCTTGGTCGAGGCGCTGGCTCGCTCGCTCGCACTCGCGCTGTCTCTGTCTGACATAGGTGTGCGAGCGTGTGTGTGTGTGTGATACCTGTTTGTCCACACACACACGCGAGCGAGCGAGCGCGGTGTAGAATAACTAAGCAGCGACTGCGACGCTGCCGACCCGATTTTGAGCAACAACAACAACAAAGAGTCGCGTCTCATAAAATGTGGCTTAAGAAGAAGAGAGAAGCAAGAACGAGAACGAGTATGAGAGAAAGAACAAAAACCAAAAACCAGAGATGAGCAACGCAAACAATTTATTTTTTAAATTTTGATTTTTTTTTTTTATTTTGAAAAAATAAGCAAAACGAAAAAGAATTTTACCAGATGTAGAAAGCAGCAGCAGCGGCTCGAAAGAACTCAACAACAACAACAGAGATAAGAAATAAGCAAGGAAGAAGAAGAGAAAGAAATACGAATCGCGATGGTTTTTTGCGCAGCAATCGAAACTGGTTATTTCTTATTTTTTTGCTTCTGTATCGAAACCACAATAAAAATCTGAAATAATTCTGGAACAAGCACTTAAATATCCCACACACACACTCACACTGACACACACCGTCCCGCACACACACTCACACGCGCACACACTCGCACAAGTAATTCTCTCAGACTTAGCATATTTTCATTAGTTGCCGGCTGGGCCACACCTGCAATTCGGGTGATTTTCAACACTGGCCTGCTACGCGCTGCGAGAGCGAGAGAGAAAGAGCGAGAGAAAAACAAAAGACTTCAATGGCAGGCAACATACTTCACTTACTTTACTTACGTGTCGGTTGCGCCAACTGCGACGCCGACTGCGACGCCACAGTCGCTGCCGGCAGCGTTGTCCGTGCAATCAGAGTTGCCAAGTCGACTCAACGCGTCGCGACGTCGCGTCGCCGCTTCAGTTGCTTTTCATAGGCGCGCCGTCGCAGTCGCAGTCGCAGCCCGCTCTCAGCAACAACAGAAACAACAGTTTTCTCAATCGCGCGCGCGCTCTTCTGCTCGCCAGCTCGCTCATTCTCTCGCTCTCTTCTCTTTTAAATCGCGCGCGAAAGTTTTAGTTCTCGTCTTACATGTTTGTGTTCTTTTTTTTATTTTTCTTTGTGTTTTTGTTTTTGTTGTTGTGCCTTGTGCCTTGTGTTGATTCTCCTCAATCTCTTTGGTTTTTGGCTTTATCGGCTTGTGGCCTGTCCATTGGTGTGCGTGTGTGCGTGGGAGTGTGTGCCTGTGTGTGTGTGAGGGAGAGAGTGCTCTACCTGTTGCCACTGCCACTGCCACTGCTCCTGCTGCCAACACTGACCTGTCCTGACCCTAGACCCGTTGCGGCAGGCCGCGTATTTGCATGCCCAGGATACTTGCTCGCTCGCGCTCTCTCTTTCTCTCTCTCTCTCTCTCGCTCTCTCGCTCTCTCGCTCGCGCTCGCTGCCGACTTGATGCACTGCTCCAGCCGCACACGGATTACAAGCACCTCCAGGTGAAGCCGCCTCGGCTGTGCTCCAAGGATTTTGACAGGTAAGCAAAAAGCTAGCAAGACTCCCTACATCTTCCCGTTCCCTTCCCCCTTCACCTTCACACAGCTCAGCCCTTCGCTTTTTAGATTTGAGTTTTTCTAATTTCCGCCTTTAAATTGAAACCGTGTTGGCCACAAAAGACTTGAACGCTTCCAGAAACCCCCACGCTCCCAGTGCCAGTCTCAGTCTCAATCTCAGACCCGTCCCAGTACCCGTCTCCTTCCCCTCTTAGTCTCCTTCCCTTTCTCAGCCTCAACTGCTCATGAAAATCCTTTCAAGTTCTCCAATTGCCGTAAAACGACAAAATATTGCAAGGATTTGCTCGCTCCTCCCAGCCCGCTACGCGTTTTGTGGCCACTTTGTCAACAGTATCCGTCATCGTCTGCTTACGTATTCATCGCCTGCCAACCCACCTATCCACCTGCTTCCGTCCCCTCCCTCTCTCTGCCTCTCGTGCTCTGCCCACCTGGCCGTTTTCTAGCTTGCTTCTCGACTGCCTCGACAGGCATACCCTGTCCTGTCCCATAGGCATCGAGAGCAATGATAAGCAATCACTACGCAGGAACCTATCAGCCAAGTCGGCTATGTACACATCTATACACACATGCAGGCGTAAGTAGATAAGTGTGTGTGTGTGTGTGTAGATGTGGGGACAATATAAAAAATCAAAAATATAAATTTGACGGCAATTTATTTTCATCAGAGTTTCTTAATTCTTAAGTACGTTCGGGGAATTGCAGCAGCTTCCTCACTCTGCAGCTCCCTGTCGTGTGATTACACATTAGTATGTGGCTGGGCTAGCGCATAGCGGGGTTTTCTAGGGCAACACTCTCCACACCGCACACAGCAAGGAACAAAACAAATGGGGAAAGAAAACAAAGAACTCACGAAAATGAAAGAAATACAAAAAGAATAACAAAATGTTCCTTGAACAGAGTCAGAAACTGCGGATTAAATCACTTTGGGAATAAACTGTATAACAATGCCGCAAACAACCAGAGCACGGCTACACAGCATTTTTACTCAGCTCACATTGAAGCCGAGTAAGAAACTGATATATCGAAAGGGGTTCCGGTACTTTTGTACCCGCTCCTTTAATTGTGTTAAGCGTTAAATCAAAACGGAGTGCAACACAATTAATTTATGTGTTTGATTTGCAGATCGAAAATACACTGCCAAAAATACATTACTTAAACAAATATGTATTAAAAAACTAAATCACTTTTTGATGCAGTACATTTTTACTTGGTGTGAATATGAAACGCGTATTTAAAAAGCGCAAAAAAGGGTTCATAAAAGGTTCGATACTTTAAACGATTGTTACTAGCTATATCAAGTTTCTTTTTCTTTGTGAATTGGCTCAACTATCGATGATATCGATAAGTGCGCATCTCATAATATGATTTGGCCTGTTTGTTTCATTTTTTGTAAGTAAATTCATCACATTGTATTTAAAAGAAAACGGATATTTAAGTTCAGCGATTAATATTAAATTTTCTCTCTCATGTGTTGCGGTTTTTTCGAGCTTGGTTCACTGAAAGCCGATATCGAAATTATTTTCGCCAATTTGTCATTATTAATGCAACATTTTCGTATACGAAAAATCCGTTCTCGGATAAAAAGTGCATTGTTTCGGGAAACCCAATTTGAGCTTGTTAAAGTAGCTTGAAAATGTTTTTTGTCGATTTGCCAATCCCACCAAATGAAAACGAGTAGTGGAAGAAGAAGAGGAAGACAACTATGCGGCACACCAAAGTTGAAATACTCTTCTAAAATCTTATCTTAAACAACATATATCATTTATCTGATTATTCAAAAAACCTTAATAAACTGTATATGGAGAAAATATAAGAAAAAATAGCTAGATGTAGCCATAGAATATAGAACATAGAACCTTCATTAGCAGTGATCTTAGAAATACGGTTCGAATAGGGTTATTATGTTAAAGCTATTTGAATAATGCCTTTGCTATATGTTGAAACTTGTCTTACATATTCAGTATTCAGTCTAATAATCGGTTACGAATCCTGACATATGACTTCAGTTATTTATGCGAAATCGCAAAGGTTTTGCAAAACGTACGGTATCTGAAAGTCGCACAAAATTTGCCAAGCGTGGAGGCGAGCACACTGGGCTGCTTTTCTTTTCTTTTTTCTTTATTTTTCTCGTCTTTTGCGTCTTTGTTCTTGTCTTGGTAACAAGTTTCCCCAATGCCAATCACACTGGCCCCAGAGCTGTGGCTGCGACTGTTTCTGTGGCTGAGGCTGTGGCTTCGGCTACGGCTTCAACTTCAACATCGACTCCAACTCCAGCTCCAGCTCCGACTCCGACGACCGACTCCACTATCGACTCCAGCTTCAGCTCCGACTTCGACTCCATCTCCCTTCACGCTCATCGGCAACTTGTTGTCCGTGTTGTTGTTGTAGCTGCTGCTGTTGCTGTTACTGTTACTGTTGTTGTAACTGCTGGCGCAGCTTGTGCTTTTTTCAGTTTTCCACTTTAGCCGTCTAAACGATTTTCCTTCAGTGCCTGCCCCAGCGTCTTCGTCACTCGCTTCGTACTTCCATTTGCACCTCTTCCCCTTCCCCTGCCCCTGCCCCAGCCCTGCTTCTATTTTGGTTTGGCTTACTTGGGTTCGGCTGGGTCCGCTTTGGTTCCCCTCATCCCCTTCCCTTCTGCCGCTCTGCGGCCCTGCTCTGCCCCGTTCTCTCCCGTTCTGTTACTTTCTGTGCTGTTCCGTTCTGTCTCATTGCCGCTGCCTGTTGGCATGGCGAGGAATTTGAAAGATCTAACAAGATTTTTCTTTGAGCAATGTTAAGTCGTTCTCCCCCTTCCCTCAAACACCCTGTCCGTCCCTCCGGCCGTTCTCTGTCCGCTGTGTTTACTGTTTTTGTTGTGCGCCGCTGATTAAATTGTTTGGGAACTTTCGTTTATAATTTGATGTGGTATCTCTCTCTGCCGCTCCCCTTCCCGCTCTCCCTCCCACTCTCTGTCTCTCTGTGGTGTCATTCGTCCGCCATTTCCACAGCTCCACACCTCCCCCTGCATCTCCGTTTCCACTCTCTTTGTCTCTGCCTCGTGCGTATTTAGTTTCCTTCTGTGTGCAATTAAGCGGCATTTATCTTGTTCAAATTTGCTCGCTCTGCTCTTATCGCCAGCAAAACCAACAAAGGCCGCACAAAGCGCAGCCAATGGCTCAAACACGCATCAGCCCAGTGAGCCACACCCACAGCCATACACACACACGCACACACACTCGGTGTGTTGCTGTAATCGCTCGCGAACTGACGATTTTGGGCATTGGCAAGTGACCCTGAGTGAATTGAACACGTTTTCGCGCGCGTTACCTATCGTTTTTTCTCATTGTTATCGGTCATCGGCAATGCGGAAGTGCGATAACAATTCGGTGCGCGCAAATGGGCCCAAAAGCTGCGCTTGCAATGCACGAGACGAGACAAATCACAAAAATCGCTAAGCCAAATGTGGAACAACACGAACAGCAGCAACAACAACAACAGCAGCAGCAACAACAACATCAACAGCAACAACAGTTACAAATATTGTCATGCAACATACCTGATGCTGCCAATGGCATTTGCATATGGCTTCGAGAATGTTAGCGGAAAGTTGGAGCTCTGCATGAGGGTGATTGAGGGGGGAGGGGGGGTAGGTTGTGTCGCTGTGCCTGAGGGTTGCCTTGGGCTCATCGCAATTTGTCAACATGACAAATATCGTGGCGCTGGCAAGAGGCGGCACTGCTCAACGTGCCGCATACTTCGTCGGTCGTGACTAGCTGCAACATGCAACATGCAACGGCAACAGCCTCATGCCACGGCAACAACATCATCAAGGCAACACGGGCATTGTGCATACCCCTTGTTGCTGGCAGCGCAGATAAGGAGTATGTATATCGAGACATCCAGTCAGGCAGCTGACTGAAGTGGCGCGTCCTTTGATTGCCACAGCGCACTGCAGCGCCGTGCTAAATGTATGCATGAAAAATGCATTAGAAGCAGTGCAGAGGGGCAGAGGGGCAGGGGAAGTAGTAGCAGGGGCGGGCAGAGGCGAGAGGGTGCCACGTTGCACAGACAAAGTTTATAGTGCGCTTGTTTTCTGACAACATCCTAATGATGACACGCCACATAGCACAACACCAGCAACAACAGCAGCAACAACTCAACTAACAACAGCAACAAGAATATTTCAATTGAATTTTCAATTGAAGCATCGCATGTGAGCAAGCAGTGCAAGGGTGGGGTGGAGGGGGGCAGGGGGTTAAGCACGCAAATGCATTGAACACTAAGCTGGCGGGCAAAGAGCTTGTGCTAAGTACCCGACTAAGCCTAATGCAATGAGACGATGCTATCGGCTTTAATGCACCCTCAACTCTCTCAGGCGCAGTCTCAATTAGCCAACTGTGGCAGGCATTATTCATACGCCGTGTGCGACGGCAAATTGCCGGAGAGGCAGAGACTGAATCTCGAGAGAGCAGCGCCTCGGAGAGAGAGTGAGATTGAGAGCGATAGGTCTCTTGTGACATAGTACGATGCGATTGTGTTTTAAGTTTTTATTTCTTGATTTTGCTACGGATTGACAGCTTTCAATAGAGGTGATAAATTAGCAAGAAAGCTGGGAAGAGAGATAACAATAGCATTATACGATTTGTATTATGATCTTTTATTTGCCATAAGCTTCTAGTGTATATCAAAAGCTAAGGGACAATAGATTTTGGTTAAATAGATGAGGAAAAGAAAAAGAGTGATCGAACAAATGCAATGAAATATTCTTAACTAAAACATTGGCTAATTAATTATTTTATTATATTTACATAATATATTTTGTAAAATTGTTAAGTTTCTGCTAATATTTTTAAATGTTATTCAACACTTTGTTTTATTTATTTATTCAAAGTCGATGAATTATTTCGACGAATTCAAGAAGCCATATTCTGAGCGTAGCTTCTGTTTCTTCGTGAAAAATATAAATTAAAATAATAAAAAAGAATAAATATCGATGAATTAAATATTAAAGTGGGGTAAATTTTTGTAATATTAATATTAGTGTTTTTTATTGTTAATCTTTTTTATTTTTAAACCTTAAAATTCTTAGAAAGGCAAGCAATAACAAAAAGAAAATTCCCCAATTACTGCAAGTGCTAATTGATTCCGATTTTCGATAGAAACATCGATAAATTGCGTACAAAATCATTTGCAAATTGTTGATATTTTTGCCAGGTCAAGTGAAGCCTTGAACCTACTCGACAAAAATAAGCATACACACACGCCCCCACACACTCGTACGCACACACTTGGCCAGCTGGGGCGAGCAGTCGTGCCTGGCCAATTTGCTGGCCAAAATCTCTATAGGATGACCAAGTGGTCGGGCTGCTTTTTTGCGGAGACCGAAGGTGTGGAGAGTACTCGCAAACAACAAAAGCAGCAGCCGATTCTGCAAGAACAGCGAACAAGGGAGATGGAGATGGAGAAGAAGTTGAACCTATATCGAGAATGTTCACAAGATTTCTAATTCTAATTTGCGTCAACGTTTTCTACTTCATTGTAGTTATTTTTGTTTTCGTTGCTTCTCCTGTTGCTGTTGCTGCTGCTGCTGTCGTTGTTGCTGTTGTTTCTAATTAAGTATCTTTTTTAGTGCCCAACGCGAAAACACGTAGTAGATGAGTCGAGACCTGTTTTTTGTGTATTTGTGTGTTACTTTACTTATTTCTTTTTTTTCTCTCGGTTTTTGTTTTTGTTGATTTGTTTTTGTTTTTGTTGTTTTTTTCCTCTCTGGCTGACAGACCCCGAGATCGATCAGCGCACGGTCTGGAGTCTGGGATCTTGGGGTTTTCGGTACTGCTAACTGCCCATATACCTGTTCGGGTGCCGTGTATATGAATATAATTATTATTATTTACGCTCACTGGGGAGAATTGTGATTTCAAGCAATTAACAAATAACTGACTTTTCTTTGTTTGAATTTGCTGCTGTTGTTGTTCTCCATTCCATTCCTGGAACTCTGACGAGCGGTGCAAGGCGTCGACTGGTACAGTTAGCTGTGCTTAGTAATGCCGTAATGAAATTGCACTATGGTTTCTCCAAAGGTTCCCTCGGTCACGTGTTCCTGTACTTCAAATGAGAAGAATTTCCAATAGCAGTCTTTCATTCTTTGCAATTTTTACCGAATATAAGCCCACATATATTACTCAACCCATACCTTGGTATACTACAATGAAAACCAGACGTATACTACGTTTATGTGAGTGCATTTTATGAATTGGAAGTGGAGAAAAATTTACTCTGAACGGAGACTCAATACATGAAGAGGAGTTTATCAACTTAAATCAACTAACATACGTATAAAGTAGGATCTGATTATATTTTTTATGAGCTCGTTTTTGCGGAAACGTATTTTACATTTTCACGTATTCAGGAACTCATGAAGCAGCTTACATAAACGTAGTAAGAGCTTCGCCAATCTGTAAGCCCCAAAACCGTATTTGAAGCCGCATTCGCAGCGACAATCAAATGCGAAAATGAATACGAATACGAATGCGAATGCGAATACAAAACCAAAGCCAAAGCGGGGTAGAGGAACGCGAATCGGACGAATCGAATGAATGCACTGGCGACGGCTGCAATTTGTAATTGAATATTCACATGGCCGACAAGAGTTATTCACATGACTCAAACGTGAACTGTGGCCTGCCATTTCGAAGAGGCCTTTGCGCAAGTTTTTAATGAATGAGCTGACATTTTGTTGGCCAGTCTAGTTGGCAAAGTTCAATATTGCTTTCCATCGGTTTACACACAAATTAAAAGTGCCCCCAACATGAGCAGGGTGTAGGGGGGGCAAATCAAAAGTACGACTAAACTGAAACTGAAAGTTGGTTGGCAGAAAGTTTTTGGCCAAGTTGCAACTAGACATAATCACAGCGGCAGTTAAGTAGCAACCAAAAAAGGAACTTGTTGTACAGGGTATGCGAGGACGTGTATTCAAATACAGGGAACATACATAGATAAAGAGATACGTATGTTATGCAGATATATATAGATAGACAGGGCTAACTTTACCCAACTTGCAACACATTGCAGATTCTCTCTCTCTCTCTCTCTCTCTCTCTCTCTCCCTGTGTATGTGTGGAACTACGCAAGCTGAACGCAGTTTAGAAACTGTTGGCAATTTCGACTACCGCTTCGCCGGCGGCCTTTGCCCTGCTGGTTGCCAAATAAAAGTTGATCATAAATATTTGGCTAACAACAAAGCGCACAAAGCTTAAATTAGTAGCTGAAAAAATGAGTGAATGGCGCGGCATAGTGGGAAAAGGGTGTAGATCAAAGTATACCTGATATGAGTCTATCGCAAGCGAAGTTCTTAGAAATAATAATTTATTATATTCCAAATAGTACAGATATAGTGTAAAATAAATAAAATAGGATATACGCCATATAAGAAGAACACTCCCCAAGCAATTTTCACGCAGGTTCTAAAATAGTTTTATATTCAGCAAAGATTTTTGCAATTCGTTCCACTGTGCGAATGCCAAAGTCGTGGACAAAAGGTGAAGGTTTCAATACACAAAATATGAGTCTATCGCAAGTGAATTTTCGAGCTAAAATCATGTATCACATTCTTACTAGAACGAAGATACACAAGTTAAATGTAGAATAGGAAAATTTGAGAACTGTTCTTAGACGAAACAATTTAATCAGTTTTATCGAGATATACTTATTTTTAAGCCAATAGTAAAACCGTCTTGAGCACTCCCAAAGCACTCCCTCGAATAGTTTTCATCGTGGCAAATTTCTTTGCCATTCGTTCCACTGTGCGAGTGCCAAAGTCGGGCCATAAAATGCAAATAACGAGAAAACAGCATCAGTATCAGCATCAGCCAGGCAAGACCATCCTGGTCTGTCTTCGAGATGATGAGAACGGGCAACCGAATGGGAATGAGAGTGGGAGAGACAGAGAGAGAGAGAGAAAGAGAGCGCAATGTAGCTGAAGGAGAGACAACTTACCAGAGGCGAAGCAGCTCAGCGCAAAGCACCGGACTCAAAGCTCTGAGCTGCAGGCTCTCGAAGTGTGTGTGCGAAAAAGTGTGCCTGTGTCTGTGTGTATCCGTGTGTGTGTAAAAAGTTTAATGAAGATATTTGTTACAGTCAGTGCACCTTGAAATTGTTCTGTGGCAAGCAACGGTCACACTGGTGGCGTAAGAGCAAAGCCGTAAGGCGGTACTCGCCAGTGGGCGCGGGGTCAGACTGGGTGGGAAGGGGGCCTGCTGTACAGTGTGTCTGCTGTTGTCGGCTCAGGTCAGCCAGACAATAGGGATGCCCTGAGAGCAATGCACAGCAAACAGCTTTTGTCTGCCAGTGCGAACAAATGCGAAGAAGCCGCTTACGGTTTCCATTGACAATTCCCGAAGAGCGAGTACCAGTTACAACTTATAAAATGCAAACAAAATCCCTTTAACATTAAAGATTTCTAAAAGATTTGTTTAAAATACTGCAGTAATTGTAGTCACGTTGCAGCGACTGTTTTTCGTACTTTAAAATAAAATATTTATCTTTTATTTACTTATATAAAAAGAACTATGATCAGTAAACAAATTACTATTAATTCAAATAAATATTGTTACATAAACTATATATGACTAGACGGACAGTTTAGAATTCTTAAATTAAATTGTGGTAAAAACAAAATTTATTTTACCTAATCACGTATTTAATTGAACATTCTTTTGATATAATAATAACTAATAAATAATTAATTATTTATATAATAGTGCAGGGTATACCTAAGTCGTGCTAGTCCGTGCGCTTGCTTGGCAATTGCATTCTTTCTTTTTTCTTCTTTTGTTAACTCCTCCAGATATCTTTTATAGTCATATCCTGCTGCTGCCGCCAGCTGTGGCCTGCACCGCCCCGCCCCGCCCCGGTCAGCCCCCTGCTTACTGGGCCAAGTGCCAGAGACAGATTATCATCAGTGGGCCCAAACTTTATTAGTGTCATTAGATGCAGTCAAAGCGCACAGCGAGCCGAACAAAACATTCGCAATTCGTCTAGCTCTGTCGAGGCTCATTCTCATTCTTTCTTTCTCTCTCTCTCTCTCTCTCTCTCTCTCTCTCGCTCCCACTCACTCTCTGCATCTCGCTCTCCCTACCAGTGTCTTTGCTATTTTTTGAATGACTAACTGCAAATTAGTAGCTACTTCTGGCAATTTATCGTGCATTGTACGCTGGCCTGCCCGGCTCATTATGAAGACTCGCTCCAGTACGGCCTGAGTACCCGCTTGGAGGCGGCTTCATTCATTGCAAAACTACTGCTGTATGCAGCTAGTGAGCGAGTGTGTGTGTGTGTGTTTGTGTGTGTGTTTGTGTGTGTGTGTGTGTGTGTGTGTGTGCGCGCGTGTGTGCGGGTATTTCATAAATTTTGTATGCTCGTTATTTTTGGCTATGAAATGGCAAAGGTACCGAAGCGCCATTATTACATGTACCTGGTGGATGCTGCTGCTGCTGTTGGGGCTGCTGCTTCTGTTGATGGAATGCAGCTCTGCTGCGACGGCTGTTGCTGCCTCTGCCACACTGCCGCAATGTGACTCCAAGTTTGCCATCCTAAGCAGCTGTGCTCGCGTTGCCTCTGTCTGTGTTTTTCTCCATCATCAACGGCAATATGCCGGTGTCTCTATGTGTGTGTGTGTAGGTAGCTAAATTATAGCAACAATAAGCGCTGCTCAAGCTCATCAACATCAGCAACAGCCGCAGCAGCAGCAGCAACAACAACGAGTTGAACCGCCAACTAGTTTGAATGCCATCGCGCTGCTTCCAGCATTTCCCCCGCCTGCCTCCCACTTCCCCTTCCCCTTCCCAGTCTGCCTGCCATGCCTGCTGGGCTCCAGCGCTTTCTAGCTGCCTTGCAAAACGCTCTCAAAACAATTGTTTCATATTTATAGCCCGAGGCGCAATTTTACATTTAACTCTCTTCAGCGATTCACGTGGGTTGACTGGGTTAGGCTCTTTTTTTTGTATTTTTCGTTGGTCTCTTATTGAATATGTGTGTGAGTGTGTCGATGTGTGTGTGAGTGTGTATCTATGTGAGTTTGTGGGTATCTTCTCGCATTGTTTTCGCATTGCCGTGCACAGTATTCGAATAGGGCTTATTATCTGTAAAAGCGCCGCATGCAACGGTCAAAAGGTTACACACTCAGACCTCACATATGTATGTGTGTGTGTGTGTGTGTGTGTGCTTCCCACGGTCAAAGCTTTTGGCAGTTGAAAAGCAGCCAATTCAGTTTCTTTCTGAACCCAATTCGTTGTCATTTCTGCATTCTGCGGCATACAAATGGGTTTATTAATGGATCGTCTCTAATGGTCGCTCCAAATCTTTGGTGTCTTTAAAACTGGAACAGAAAGAATTGACAAATGGCAGAGCTTAGCCCTTTGCGCGACTTGGCATGGAATAAGTGTTACTCACCGTATAAATATAAGTCTGATTTTAAGAACCATTATCGCCAAGAGATATGCAAATTTATCAGAAATAGTTCAGCAGACATAAGTGGATGTTCTCAAAACTGGAGGATCAATCTTGATGAAATTTGGTGCACACGCTGCTTAAGGTAGTACACAGTACATATGCCAGAAAAAGCTGGAGCAGAGTGATATATTCGATAATATCGACTGATTTTTATTACTAGTCAAGATATCAAAATCTCACTTTGCCTTCTGCTTATCATGATACAAATAAGCTGTTAATATATATTCAAAGTAGGATCAATAAATCATGCAGTTGGGTTGAGTTTCCTAGGGTATATATGGGAATCATATGAGTTAGGTGAGTACATACTCGATTTCTCTGCCCCGCTCGCAGTATTCGCAGTATTTCATTATTTCCTAGGCATATTTAACAGTTTTCAACTGCCTGTCTTCACATTATTCCGGCAATAATCCGATAACAATTACGAGAAAAGTGGAAAAGTATTTGCGACTTGTAAATATTTTGTCTCTAGCGATACGAAGGGAACCGTAGAGCATTTCTAAGCCGCCTTTGTGTGTGCCCGTAGGGGAGGAAGCTGCAAAGAGGGGGGGAGGCAGAGAGGCAGGGGGGCAGGGGGCGTGGGTCTACATTTCTCTTACATATTTTAATACCGACTGCTTCTGCTGTGAGTATTTTATTGTTGTTGCTGTTGTTGCTGTGCCCCCATATGAAACGTAAACTTTTGTGTTTGCAGTTATTGTTATTGCTATTGCTGTTGCTGCTGTTGTTGTTGGCAATGTTGCCGCTAGCTCTGCACATTAATAGCCAGTTTAGTATTCACAGTAAACGCTCGCGGTGCCCAAAATGAAATTAACGCCAAACAAAATGCTTAACGTCGAACTTTTATGATGTACAAAATAGTTTTAACGCCCTGTGCGCTGGCTAACTTTATTGTAGGGTATATTGTTTGTAGATTGGGAGCCCACGATTGGCAAGTGCAAATGCAGACGCACCAATCAAACCGCTCTCAATTTCAACATGTTCCACTTCACACACTTTTACAGAGTATGACAAGCGTCGATCAGCCTTTGCTTAGCCGCAGATTGAGTGCTTTTCACTGCTTGCTCGCGAGTTCCGTTGCCCAAAATCAAATGTAACAATTAATTAATGAGAACGCTGGAACAGCAAAAATCACAACGAAACGAAATGGAACAACAGCAACAACAACAAGCGCAGCAAACAAGTAAACGACGTATCTACTAAGGCTTCCCGGAGTGTGCGCTCGTCTCGACTTGACATTTGATTAGGTTTTCAAGCTGCGTTTGCCAAAAAGACCAAAGAGAACGGCTTGAGTATGGCTATATACCGACTGTATATCGTATATAAAGCTATGCAAACAAAGATCGCGGGTTCTGAGGCAATCTGAGGAAAGTGAAGCGACTTGCTGAGCGTGCATCTTATAGCTTATATAGCTTCTCATTTAAACACACATACACACACTGACTTATAACTCACTCCCCTTGCTCTCTCACTCACTCACTGTCTCTCCCTCCCGCTCACACACTCTCCGCAGCATGAGACACTGGCGAGTGAAAATGATTTCCGTTTCCTGTTCATTAAACTGTCCAAAAGAAAGCGCAAGGGATGTACGTACTTATGCGTATGCCTCTGTGTGTGTGTGTATCTCTGTGCGAGTGTGAGTGTGACTCTGGGTGAGTGCGAGTAGTGTAGACTCATCGCCGACCACATAATGTGGCCAGAGCGAGAGCCAAATGAGACGTCGTGCCTTAGTGCGATTTTTCGCTTACTTTGCTGTCGTTACACAACTTCCTTTCCCTCTCTCTCTTTCCCTCTGTCGCATATGCTCGCACACACAACAGACAAACAGACAGACAGACATACAGACAGACAGACAGTCAGAGTCTGCCAAACTTTGGTCGCTAATGTATTCAAAAGATATCGCACAGCAAGCGCTGATACAGCTCAAGATACTTATTCGCCAGTTACAGTTGTCGCTTAGTTGCCTGTTGCCTGTTGCCTTTGTCCCTTCCAGCCCCACCCCTTCCACATTTTGGCTGTTGGCAGTTTTGGCCTGTTGCTTCCCCCCAACGCCTCAGCCCAGGCCCAACCCCCTGACTTGGGCTCTTTCATCAATTTCATTTCCATTTCCATTTGACAACGAATCTTTTGTTTGCATATCATATGCATAAGTCTCTCTGTGTGCGTGTGTGTACGTGAGTGTGTGTGTGTATACAGCATATGTATGCGATAAACACTCTCAAATGTCCAGAGCTCTCTAGGCGTAAAATGTAGAACCAGCAACTTAAGTATCTTTAGAACCCCCGCGCGTCGTGTCGGCCCGCAGTCGTTTTCATTTTCTTGGCTTCGAATTTCCCTGGTTTCTCCCCCTGCGCTGGAAACCGAAGACTTGCTGCCTGAAGAAGACTAGGCCAGCGAAATGTTGCGAAAGGGCTTAGGGCCCCATATGGGTCATAGTGGCGAAAGTATTGTGAACGTCATTTTCACACACATTGCAGTTGCACAATCTTCGAAGCGAACGGTACAGAGAAAGGGAGAGAGGGCAACTGAGGGCACTGCAAGGTATCCAATATATGCAGCAGAAACTTGAAGACCAACTCATTATCGATATACTATCAGTAATTCAACAGTTGCCGATTTCGAACACTTTCTGGGGTCTATTTTGAACTTCGAAGTGGGTTTTTAGTTGATTAAGGTGTGCCTGGTATTCGCCTGCTTTCCTCATTTCAAATAGTCGTGCCTACCCAATACAGTCTGTTTTTCTTATTTCGAATTCTCGCCTCATATTCAGATCGAGTAAAAGTGCAATATTTTAAACGGTAATCAAACGGTAGCTTCGCCATGTTGTTCGGCCATTTGAAAATATAACTACTAAATATTCAGAGAATGAGACATCCGAATCACTTTTCTACTCGGTGGGAAATGAGCCGAGTAGAAATGCTATGTACCCAAGCTGTGTATATCCGTAGCTGTTGTCTGATGCACATCGAATCCGCTTATGATTGGGAATTGCGCCGATTCTGCAGTCTTCAGTTAGAGCCACGGCTTAATTTACTGCATCTCCCCCGAAAATGCCACAGCTAAACGGGCAGCATGTCGATTTGATAGTGTAGAGTGTCTTGCGATGACGCATAGCAGCGAAACCTGTCCCGAAACCGTAACTGAAACCAGAAATATATATTGACAGTCGAATCATCAAAGTGCCGGGTACCAATCTGCCGTGATTATTGTTTCTTCCTCCTCTTTCCGCTGCACAGACAGACGACATACGGCCAAAGCAAATAAACGAACGTGACTGGAAATTATAAAATTAACACGAATTTTGCGCATGTTTACTTGGGTTCGTGGACTTTTGCTATAAATTAGTCAAGCAATTCTTCATATATAAATTATTTTAAGTGCGGCAAATAAGCAAGAGAGAAGAACAACAGAAAAAACAACATAATTCACTTAAACTCTGTGCATACCCAAATACAGGCGTAGGTTTAGATACTTTACACAAAAGGTGCAAAGATCGATTGTGGTTTTGCATGTGAAAAAGCAATGCAACAGTGGGACAAACTAATCGTTTCGTTTCGGCAAATCTGAAAAGCGAATTGCGTTAAGAACAGCAAGTTTGAGGGGAACATTCTTGAGCTCTTTATACGTAAGCTTGAATAGAATTTAAATAATATTGAGAAGCTCCCAGAGACATCAGAGCACGAGCTGGACTCAGCAAATTCACTCTAAAAACTTCAGTTTAATATTATTTTATTTCAAATTTTGCATGAGAATAAATGATGACTAATGAATTAATTTGAATACTATGTTAGTGTTTGAATCTAGTATACTTCAAATACTTAATGAAACTCCAAATCGTTTTTGCAATATTATACGCAAATCAAATTGAAAAATATTAATAAAATAATAATACAGATGAGATAAAATTATAAAAACGGTATAAACGCCACGATCATGTGATGGTATACTATGAAATTGTTTTTATTACCTTCATTTTGCGTGACTCGCACCGTTCGATGATGCCATTTGCTGTGCTGTAGAGAGTTATCCCGCATACGAGACTCGTGCACGGTTTTGTGCATTAGCAGAGTCAAGGGGAATTTCCCACAAATTAGAAAGACTCTGCTAACTTGGCGAACTTATTAAATCAGAGGGACCGAAACACTGGATTCCAAGTGACAGCCGAAGACTCAAGAAGGAGACTCAGAACATCCGATACAAAGGTGTGAAAAGTTGCAAATATTGTCATACGACTCCCTTGGGAAGATATTTGACAGAACAACTATTAGCATATACATAACTATATTTCTGTTCGAATAAGCATTGGAAGGATTTCAAAAGTGTTCAGAATACTTTCGCGTACTTAAATTGCCTGCCAAAAGTTTTAGAAACTTTTTGCTTAACTTAGGTTTATAATACTGAAATTGCAGCCCAATTCTTTCTCTCAAAGGCTTAAGAAACCGCACTCAGAGCATCTGAGTTTCAGCTTAGCTTTCTGCGTGGACGGTTCAACTTCCAGTTTGAATCTCGTTATACACATATAGCCGCAAGGTACACACACACAGAGAGAGGCACAAATACCTTATATACGGGCTAGTCTAGCTAGAATTCTATTGAAAGCGATTATAGCGAGGACAGATTTGTGTTTTGTTTGTGTATTTTCATTTTTTGTTTTGTGTGCGTTTTTATTTTTTTTTCGATTTGATTTAAGCGGAATGCCGTGATTAATTGAATGTGGCGCCGCATGACGCCATCGTGCGTAGGCGTGGGCGTGTGGGCGTGGAAGCTGCCCCCCTCCCTCTCTCTCTCTCCCTCTGACGCTTGGAAGACCAGATCAAATCGCATTAAACAGCTGCAGGAGCAGCCACTGTAACTAATTGCATTTCGTACGCGTTTTTCAAATCGCATCACAAACAGAGTTGCATTTTGAAAATGTTGATTGCATTTGGCATTGGTGAAATTAGCGAACGCATCTGCATACGCAACAAAACGTATCTCGCAGCTACACACACACACAGATATGTACACGTATCGTATATGTATATCCTGCATACATACTTGTATGCAGTACGCCATGCAGATTATTGATGCTTGCGAGAAGCACAATATCCATGTATGTGTACGGTTATTGTTCAGGTGGTTCCAAAAGTTTACAATGCATGTGCAAATCATTAATCTTTTCTGCAAAAATCGTGTCAATAAAATGATTCCTTTCCCGTCGGGGGAGGCAGCGCGAGAGGGAGAGGCGAGTGGAGATGGGGATGGCCAAGACACACTGCATACACACTCGAACATGCATCTGGCTAAATATTTTGGGATTTGGCAATAGTCAAGCCAGCAAACGTGTTTGGTGTGCAAATACGAGCTCACACACACACACACATACATGTGTGCCTGCATTCATTCATACAGAAGTCGATGCAGTTATTTTTGCAAAACAAAAAAACAATAAAATTGCACATTTCGTGTTAAATAGAAGCGGAACGTGAAAGAACACACACAGCATGGAAATTCTTCGCCGATATGGGAAAAATAATAATAAGCAAATGAAAATTAAATTTGACATTCGTTTTTAATTGAAAATTCCATTTTGCTGTGAAAAGTTATCGCTAACAAAGCAATAATAAAATATCTGAGAATATTAAAGAATCAAATAAAAATAAGACTAAATTGTCTTTTTGGATTGTCAATGTTTTCTTTTTAAATAATATCTTTAAAGAGTCTGCTCCCCAAAACTTGGCATAAGCATAAAATAAATTTTCCGATGATGTTTCGTTAATCGATTGTTGTTACGATTTCTTTCGATAAAGCAAATTGCACTAAAAGGCGAATAAAATAGAAAAATGGAAAAATAGAACAATGGGAAATCATAGATTCTTGTGCCTTAAGTGTGGAGACTGTATTTGTTCCATAATTTATGGGGTATTTTATCCATTGCCCGAACACATTTTGCGTGCTTTGAGCTCATCGACACGACACGCCGCGATGCCAAGCTACATTCAGGTTCCAGTCAGGTTTTAAGGCCCACAGCACCCGCACCCGCTGTGGGTGTGGGTAAAGGTCAGTTCGCGCTGGGAGTGCTCGGCAGCGACGGTTCCACTTGGAGGCATCTTCTCTGGGACTGGCAAATTTTCCGGCTTTGCGAGTCGGCGATTCCTTCTGGGTGTGTTGGCTGTCGCATCTCAAAAGGCGGCGGCATTAGCAGCAGCAGCAGCGGCAGCGGCAGCAACAATGAACAACAGCAGCAACATCGCTTCATTTAAGCTGCTGTCAGTCTGTCAGTTCATCATTTGCCTGGCTTGACTTTCACTTTGACGCGTTTTTCCTCAGTGCGCTCACTAATTTTCCGGATGCAGCTCGTTCTGCTTTTGGGTTTTTTCCAGTTCGGTTTTTCAGTTGCCCGCATCATTGCAACTTCCTTGTTAGGCCAACTCTCTGCTCTCTGCCCCTGCCCCCGTGCGGTTCCTCCCGCGCCTGCACGCCGCCGATGACAATGACCTTTGTCTAGGGCAGAGTGGAAAATGCCTGACTCATTCGTGGAGTAACCACGAGGTTTATTAAGCGTCACTTAAACCATTACTATTACAGCGATTATTATTATTATTCTTGGGATTATTATAATAATATTATTATCGGCATTTCGTTATTGACATTTCCCCCGCACCCTGCGACTAATCTGCTAGCTGTTCCGCACTGATTTGATTGTGATTAATGGTCTCTGACCCACTGCCTCCGGTGCTCTCGGCTCACTTCGCTCTCCCTTCCCTGCGACTTGCTGCCCGTTCCGTTTTTTGCCCACTGATTCGGCATTTGAATCTATTATTTCGATTTCCTGCAGCATATCAAATGCTTTTCACTCGCCCTCCCCCACCCAGTCCCCATCAAGCAACATCCAGTTCCGTCCCGTATGCCGCAGTGCATTCCCTGGGCTGGAGATTTTAATTTATAGCCCGCCGTCACATATCACATGACATATGCCATGCACGGGGCGTGTGTGGGTCCCCCTGTGAGTGTGTGAGTGTATTCGAAACATTTACAGTGTATAAATATATGTGGAGAAAGAACAAGAGCAGAGCCAGAAGCAGATGGAGTAGGAGCCGGAGCCGGAGCCGGAGTCGGAGCCGGAGCAGAAGCAGGGTGCTGGACCGGCTCCAGTTACCTTTAGTTATCGTGTGAAAACAAAGCAATCGCCGGGCTGCTCAAAGGCATTTGATGCCAAATAGCAAAGCTGAGTTCCATCAGTTCAAAGGGTTTCCCTGCCCAGACCTGCGTCGTTGTCGCGCCAGTGCGTCAGTCGGTCATTCCGTCCCTCCCTCCATCAGTCAGCCAGGTGTGTGGGTAAAGTTCAAAGCGAGCCTCACGCTCGCGCACCTGATGAACTTACCCCAGTCACATAGCAAATTGAGTGCACAAAAAAGGGATAATCGTGCCGAGGAGCCCCAAAAGGTTTTGCATATACAACAACAACACCAACACCAACAACAACAATAACGACAACGACGGCAACAACAACAACAACTCAAACATTGACGAACAAATCGAAGATTTCGTAGCGAACAAATTCGGAAATACTCCAAAGGCAGGCTAAATACTCATATACCCGATACACGATACGGGCACACTCACACACACACACACACACACGCAAAGCTGGCCAGTGACTTGAGGCCAAGTCACAAAGAAGTCGACTTTATTATACCAGTCTTAAAAAAAGGCAAGAAATCAAAGTTCTCTTTGTGTATACATAAAAAGAAAGATCTTAAAATATAAAATAAATTATAATTTTAAAAATTGATTTTACTATCACACTGAATTCTGCATAGGTTTTTTGAATATTTCCTAAAAGTTGCTTATCACAATCAACGTTTTCTTGGGAATATAGAATAAAATATAAGAAGAATACTGAAATACACCCCTTAATAAATTGTTCATTGGTTTGGAATAATATATAAGAAACATACTGAAATTCACACTTTCATAACTTTTTCATGAGTTTGTCGAATAAAACCTTTTCTACTTAATATTACGCTAAAGTTTTATTTATTTTCCGAATGTTTTCCAAGAGTTAGCTATTTCAATAAAAGTTTTCTGGCGTATATCAAAAGATATTGAAAGAAAGACTCTCATTCAAGTTGTTAATGGACTTTTGAAACATTTTTAAAGAAATCAAAATTTCTTGGAAATACAGCAAAATCTCTCAGAAAGATCTTTAAATAAGAACTATAAAAACTTTCCCAATTGACTTAAAATTACACTAAAGTTTTTCATGTGCTTTTCAAATATTTTTGAATTTATTCCTAGATACTTTTTTATATCTTTAGGCAGTTTCCTAGTTTCCCTTTGCAAGCCATTTCAAAGTCACAAGCAAAGCTTTGATTTCAGCCGAAGGAACCTCTTCGAAATGTTTGCCAAGTCGCATATTTACCAACCTGGGGTAGGGTATGGAAACGACCGTGTCAAAGGGGACAAAAAGGGATTTCTGCGCTGTTGCTCTGGCGCTGGGCCCAAAAATTGAAATCGAAGCCGTAAAGCGGCATACAAACACCTGCAGCAAATATAAGTATACGGCAGAAGCAACAACAACAACAACAACAACAACAACAACAGAAACAGCAATATCAAATGGAACAGCAAAAAGGCAGAAAAAGAAGAAAAAGAGACGGTGAAACACAATAAAAATGTTTGCCATTGTCGTCGCACAGTTGAGCGAACTGAGCAGTCCGATTCGGGATTCGGAATTCAGGATTCAGGACCCGGGATAAGGGATACGGGATGCGGGATAGGGGGCACGGTGTGAGGTATACGGATTCGGGGGGACACTGAGCGTCGTTTCCGCCGTATCAGTATCAGTATCCGTATCCGAAATTTCCGTGTTACCCATATCAGTATTCAATTGGCCTTGGCAAAGAGGTCGAGTCGAGCCGAGTAGAGAAATGCGGGCAGGGTGGGGCAGGCTGGCAGGGGAGTTGAGGGTTAAGAGGCGGGGTCAAAGGTGAGGTGTGCCTGTTGTACCTGTAATGTGATTTGCTGCTTTAGCAAATGTAATAAATAAATAAATGAAAATGTTGCCCAATTGATTTATGATGGTTCGCTTTGTTGTGCTGCTTCCTCTCTGCCGGCTCTGCCTCTTCCCTCCCGCTGTCCTTTTCCACTTCTTAACGAGTTCTTCATGATGTAAACACCTTTATATTATGCATGTGCTCTACGGGATTAAGCTTGGCGCATATGTAGAGCAGCTCTGAGCCTGTCATTGAGGTCTCTCGCACTCCCCTTGGCCGGCTAAAAACTAAAGAAAAGAGCGAGAAACAGCAGAGGCAGCAGAGGAACAAAAACAAATGTGCTGCATAAAGCACAAATCGTATAAACTTCACCTATTAACACAATTTTGGCCCTTATTACTCGACGCCGATGATGCGCGTATTTAACCCAAATAGCGGGCACACGCGTGTCTGTGTGTGTGTGTGTTTCTGCGTGTGTGCGAGTGAGACACACACACAATTAAAAGCTCACATGACCGCAGCAAAAGTGGGCGAGAAAGAGAAGCGGCAAGAAAAGCCACTGCCAAGCCGAGAAGCAGCCGCAAAGCAGACAACCAGAAAAGCCAGAAAGACTCGCGACAACGAGCTACAGCGCCACAAAGCGACAACGACAGCAATTGCAGCCGACCTCCGACATGGAGTCTAGAGTTAAAGACGCCTCTTCTCACTCTCTCTCTCTCTCTCTCTCTCTTTGTGTACCTGCTTCGTGTATCTTTTTCGCACACTCATTGAATTTTTAACACAATTTATCGCACGCAAATGGCGCAGCTCGCGCAATGAGCGCACGCCAAAGTCGGCTAAGCAAAGCTTTGGCCAAAAGTAGAAGAAGAGTAAGAAGAAGACGAGGCAGTAGAAGAAATTCTGCTGACTTGTCTCTCGACTAGCTCAGCTGCTGCTACTGCTGCTGCTTCTGCTGGCCAAGACGGGCCAAAGCCAGCCTCGAGTTAAGCTAATAAAGCGCTAAGCGCGAGCTCAGCACAACGCAAAATCAAGTAGATACACACACACACACGCACACATACACACACACACACACACACACACACACACACATACATATATAGGTAGCCAAGTGCTTAGACTAGGCAGATGCGGAGAAACTGCTAAGAGGTTGCGAGTTGTCTCTTCTGTGGGAGTCCTGTTTGTCTCCCGTCTCCTTCTCTTTTACTCCGTCTCCCTTTCCCTTTCTCTCTATCACTTTCCTCCCCTGTCTTTCCTACCTTCAACCTATCCTTGCTGTCTGCTCTATCAATCTCTTCTAATTGTAAATTTCCTTTTCTTTGACAATTTCTAGCTTCATCTTACACTGCCTCTCTCTGTCTCTTCCTTATCTTACATATCATTACTTGTTTCTCTTTTTCTAATTTTCCTTTGCCTCTGTGCTCGTTAGTTCTCCCGCTTTCTCAACACTGTCACAAATTTCTCGATTTCTTGTTCTCTTCCATCCGTCTCACTTGTTCGCTCTCAGTATATTTATTCTGCTATAATTTACACACCATTTCTCTATTCTCTTGCTCAGTCTTTCGCTTTCACTTTCACATTATTTCTCTCTCTCTTCTCTTGTTCTCTGTGTTTTCCCTTTAGTTACTTAATTAATATCTGTTTTTTTGTCTTTCCCCGCGTGTTTTTTTAAGAGGGCTTCTTCCATATTTTTCCTGCCCCCGCTGTCTTTCTCCTGCCGTTCTTGCCTCCAGCGAAGAGCGTAAATTTATCTAAATTATATAAAATGGCTCGCATAGGTTCGCTCGTACTGCTCCCGCTGAACATGTATTCCAATTTCCTATAAATACTTTTTCCACGCTGCAGCAAATTCAAATTTCATACTTTTGTGTATATTTATGAATCTTTTCTGCTTTTTATATCATTATTCTCATTCTGACATAATACGCACCTGATGCCGTCAACCACGGCGCCACAGCAAATTGCCCGACACTTTGGGCGCTGTTTAGGCATCTTTCCGGCTGGCAGTACTCGATGGCAGTACCAGTTGGCTACTCCTCCTGCCCAGCTCCTGCTGCCCGAGCGACCACAAGACGAGCGCGTGGTGTTAGTCCTGGGTGATGCCCGACCCGACTCCGCCTGCTTTTCAGCGCGCACATTAGGGCGGCTTTGAGGGGCGCGCAATAAATCCAGCTCAAAATGATTTTCAGGGGATAAATTCGAGGGGAAAGTGCGGCGGGGAAGTGCCGAGTGGGGAGCGAGGACCCCAGAGCCAGTATGGAGATTGGTTTGTGATTGGCTTCCCCCGTGCTGCTTTCAGCCTTCTCCACTGGCTGCACATTTCAATTTCAAGTTATGATGACGACCAAAATGGCGCTTCCAATTTCCACGGCGGTAGCCCCGCGCTAATGAAAACGGACAGGTGCGTCTAGCCCCACCCAGCCCCCCCTCGCTCACTCTCTCTCTCTCGCTCTGCACGTCGCATTTTCTCATATCTCCCGTTTGAAAACCTGTTAAGGCATTAGGCCGTTTTGCTTGGCGGTTTATTGGTGGTCTCTGCCATACGGCGGCTTTGCCAATGAAGCTTGGCAATGATTTGGCTCGGGACTGGGATTTTGACCGCCCCCCGCCGCCTTCCTACCTTCCTTGCACTAAATGTGGTATATATAAGTAATTTTCTTTCTCGGATTGAAGTCTTAATCTTCTAAAGATTTGCGCACAATATCTTCAGTCATTTTTCCCAAGACTTCCGTAAAGTCCACACGTATTTGCGTATAGAGCTTACGTCTTACAACTTTTGACAGGTTCAACTCAGCGCTGTCCATTATTAAGCTGTGAAATCGAGGCTGCACAAGATATTTTATAATTACACGAATTTCAAGCCGAGCGGAAGAAAGTTAAATACAGCGGTTTTTTCTCTTTTTCCGCCGTTAGCTGGATTTCCTAAATCGGTAGCTCTGAAATCAAGGCACTCGGAAGAGACGCTCTCTAAATGATGATGAGAAAGATAGGGTTAGTCATACGCACCGACCTGTATGTGCACATATCGGACCTGTTTTTAAAATTTACGAAAAAGTTGGTTTCTTTCTTTCAAGCTGATATGTTGGTTGGAAAACTTTTCAATTACGAAAGCAAAGTTTGGCTTGAATCAAACTTGAAAAATTATGAAAAAGTTAATTTAAGTTAACCTTATCAGGGTTAATCATATCTGTGTAACCCAATAAATAGTTTGTATCAGTTTTGAAAATGAGTAAACAATTTGGTAAATATATATTTGGAAATTCCTTGAAAACTAAGCTAATTTGTAGTTTAAAGGATTCATAAAATTGCTAAAACATATGTCAATCATTCTATAGTTGACATTGATTGTTTTTTCAGTGTCTTTTATTTTTAGAGATTTTGCAGCACTGTTAAAAAGTGTTGGCAACTGAAACGCAGAGAGGGAATACCTAATTCAAATAGTTTTGTAATCGATATATTAGATAGTTTTTGCCCAACTACATCGGAATGTCGACACTGTCGAAAACCGATTTATATTGCAGCTCCAGCGTAGGGTATTCCAGCGTCGCGAGGTCTCAAGCTCTTTGCGAATTTTCTTTGGCACTTCCGCCGCTGTGTGATTTCATTAGTCGGGATCGGAAACCTTTGCTGAAATGTGTAGCTATTATTACCATTATTAATAATAATAAAGAGCGCGCATAAAATATTGTATAAAGAGCTAATGATCCAAGACAATTAACTAAATTGCGGGCACAATAAGAGCGTACGAAGTGCGCAGGTATGTAAACGATGTGTTCCAACTTGGACTCTGGCACTTGATAGATATGATAGATCTGTCTGTGCTTGTGTCGCTCCGCACGAGTGTGAGTGTCTTTGCCTGCGTGTGTGTGAGCGAGAGAGTCTGCTGCTGCTTTGTTGCTCGCTTGTTTTCCATTTTTTGCTCACTTTTCCGCTTGCTGCGTCTGAGCCAGCGCCAGCGCCATCAACGGCGTGCGTGATGAGCTTTTTTGTGTGAAACTGGTTTTACTGATTTTCAATTTCAATTGTCTTTTAAGTTCAGTTCAGGGCGCGCGGCAGGCGGGCAGGGAGGCAGGGGGGCGGGCAGGAAGGGGGCGAGTGGCAGTGGAAGCAGACGTGAGTGGGGCGCGAGAGATAAGCACGAATAAAACAGACTGACAGACAGAGAGGGATATAAATGTAGATGCGTGCGTGAATGTGCCTCACTGCCTCAATGTGTGTGTCTACGTGTGTGTGTGTGTGTGTGTCTATTTGTGCCATTTTTATTTGCGCACATTAGCAATTTCTTTTGTTGACTGGCTGCCGTCGACGACATCGTCGCAGGTCGCTCGCTCGTTTGTCCCGCCCGACAGACATCCGTGCACCCCTACAGCAGCGCATTGTTGATGCTGCCACTGCTGCTGCCGCTGCCGCTGCCGCTGCTGCTGCTGCTGCTGCTTCCTCTCGGCTCCACTCTGCTGTCGAGAGTCGAGTGTCGAGAGTCGAGAGCCGACTCTGTAGACTCTCCGGCCGTTGTTTTGTGGCTTCTTTGTGGGCTGATTTTCCACTTGGTTGTGTTGTGAAGCCGCCCGACCAGACGCGACCCAGTGCCACTCCCCTTCGGCCTTTGTATGCGCCCCCCGTGCATCGTCATCTGCTGCCACTTATTATGATCTTTGCAGCCATTGTATTTTATTGTGGCTCATTTTTTTAATACATTATTATTTTGCTTTTCACTTTCGCTGTTGCCGGCGCAGTTGGCGTCGCAGTCGCAGGCGCAGTCGCAGTCGCAGTCGACGTCAGCGTGCATTTCATTTGTGCTTTAATTTAGTGTAATCTGCTCAATGTTCTATTTTCTCCACTACGTCGTGTCATCCCATCTTGCTTCAACTTCGTTGCGGTAATTCCTCGGCGAGCCGCTTTTGTTAAATAAATACGTCATTTATTATTGCCCATTGTGTA
Source organism: Zaprionus inermis (assembly GCA_018151445.1). NCBI lineage: Eukaryota > Metazoa > Arthropoda > Insecta > Diptera > Drosophilidae > Zaprionus > Zaprionus inermis. The sequence goes on along the minus strand of JAECXD010001510.1, from coordinate 1,734,114 downwards.
ATGCCTAATGCTGAAATAATGGCCAGGAACACAGTGTGCTCCTCTCCCTCTCTCGTTCTCGCATAGGCATGCACAATGAGCGGTATCACAAAGCGAGTAGTGACTGAACAATACCCTAAGCACGCCATACCTTCTCAATGAATTGATAGGAATATTCTAGTTGAGCAGGATTCAAGTATTTATAAAATAAAAAGGTTTTTACTCCCTTCGTCTAATGGAAATGGACCAGCTCTGCCCTTTACCCTTTTAACATTTTCCAAACCTCTTGTAAATATACATACATTGTATATTCGTTTTCAGCTTCAAGTGCCTTGTTTTCTGTTAATTTGTTTGTATGAACACGCTGTTCTCTGCTTCTATAAAAGCCAGAGACACATACTTTAGTATGCGAATAGCTGGTGCAATTATTAATGTATTTCCTGAATTTCAACATAATCGGACTATAAATACAGCAGTTGTCAATGAATCCACGAAACAGCAGAAACTGTTCCTTCGCAAACCATTTAGATCTCTTTTTCGCTGACCTGCGACTCTGGGAGAAAGCAACAGACTGCACATTCTTTAGAGTCTTCTGTTGTGCATTTTAAGTGAGAAATCAAATTTGGAGAACTCTCAAATGCTTTTCAATATCTGTAGTTTGTGAAGTTTGTTATATTCTTAAAACGAACATTAATTGAAAACTATAAAATTATATTAATCATATGCGTATTTTCCCGTTTTGTCTCGTTGCAGAAACTGTGAACAAACTTAAATTGTAAACCAAAAACAACAAGAACAACAGCAGCAGCAGCACGGGGAAGAAAAGTGCACAATAAATTTGAGCTGCCTTGTCGCACACACACGTACGCAGAAATGTGTCTGGCCACGCATACACACAGCCATAGGAACATGCATACATGTACGCGTGCGTCTGTATCCAAAGTGCAATATTAATTTTAATTTTTGAGTGCTGATAAAAAGTTGACGACGTCGCCGCCCGCAAAGGCGACGGCAAAAGTTCACATAAAGCGGCAAAAAGTTTTTCAATTATTGTAAAAAGTGTTAAAAACGGCGACCAAGTCGGGCGAGAGCAAAGCGAGTGCAAAAAGAGAGAGGGAGAGCAAAGAGGACGAGGGAGAGGAAGAAGTGGGTTCTGGGAGGGGGAGCTGGCCGAAAGTATTCATAAATATTTATGCATTTCCCTCTAGAGACTGAATAAAGCAGATTAAACTGTATTAATGCAATTTCGGCTCAAAATCAATCAACGCATTCAAAAACATCATCAAGGGGATTTCGCGGGGGTCCGGGATCGGCTACGGTATCGGTTTCGGTTTCGGTTTTGTTTTTGTTTAATTGCTTTTTGGCTTGTGTGGCGAAATTAAAGTTAAACAATTTCTTTCCTAATTTGATAGAAGAAAGAGCGCGCTACCATACTGGGGAGAGGCGAAGCGGAGCCTCGAAGTGCCTCCAAGTACAGCAAGCTTCGCTGAAAAACTGAAAAGCACAAACGAAAAAACTACAAAGTGAAAGACAGAGAAAGAAACTGAGAGAGAGAGAGAGAGAGACAGACAGAAAGAAAAGCATAAAACGAATCAGAAAAGCAACAACTGACAAGTGGCCGAAGTCGACGCCAAAATGAATCCGAGGCCCGTGGGCATTGGATTCGGATGCGGCCGCGAACCACCCAACAGCGCCAAGATGCGTTCCCGGTGGCCGCCACCAGCTGAGGCAGCAGCAACCTCAACTGCAACAACAACGTGTGAAATACTTACTCCGGCACCCTCAACGAGAACGACAACGACAACTTCTGCCAGCAGAGCGACAGTAACAAGAACAAGAACAACAAAAGCAGCAGCAGCAGCAGACAGAGAACATATACAAGCGCAACATAAGCGCAACCATTGGAGCAGCTCACGCTCGCAATGGAGCACTCTCGCCGTCCTCCTACTGGCCATTGTGGCCCTAAACAACCTCGATACATTCCTGGCACCAGCGGCAGCATCGCTGACCGGCGATACTCGTCTACGACAGAGTCAAACAGGTGAGTCCCCGACATGAGCGATACGATATTGGATTAAGACTTGTCATTTATGAAGATCACTTTCGAGCTGAGTAGAGAGCCCAAAAGTTAAGATATATCTTAAAAGAATAGTTTGACTATTATGAAAACTGTCCTATTTAAGTTGGGGTATAGTATTTGCGTACAAAGGAATGACAATCTCATATCCCTTTTTATCCTACTCAATATATGAATGGGAGTGAATGCATTTTAAAATATTACTACACTCATTTCTCCATTTATCCTACTAAGGTATATATACCATAGGTATCTTGTGTGTAAACAAGTGGGAGCAACATATACAACCTTACTACATATACATTTATTCAAAAAAACGGTGATGCTTATAAGATCGAATTTACTGCCCGTATATCCCTGTTCACCCTTCTCATAAATATATTTGCATAGTACATATTAATATATACTTTTATCATGTTATATATCCTATGTATTAAAGCAATGTTTGTTTTCTGTGAAAGACGACTAATACTTAAGGAAAACTTGAATAACTGTTGGGCAAATAAATAAAACTGAATTATTTCATGCATTCCCGTGCTTTTCCCATTCAAGATTATATTAAATATCTATTAATATCCTACTCTTTGCACTTTTTATGTCCTCTATCTCTCTCTCGTTCCCTCACTAGTTCTAGAAAAAAGCAAACTGATCGTATGAGCGAATATTACTGTCCCCAATTCCCCTTGGTAATATGCTTCATGCAACATCGCTTACTCCCCCTCTCTCCGCCCCACCCTACTCAACACAGTCTATAGCCAAACCTCTCAACGATTCTCCTGCGGACAATTCAGTTAAGCACTTGGCACCAGAAATTAATGCATAAATCAGCTGTCCCTTTGTCCGCCATCTTAATGCGTGTGCGTGTGCACGTTTCTCTGTCTGCATGCGATGGGTGTGTGTGTGTGTGCGTGTGTATAGCGGTATTCGGTATCTGTTTGTGTCACTTGAAATCTGTGCGACTTTGTTGCCGTCATAATTTGCCCGCAGCATGACCAAAGTCTCACAGACTCACATACACGTTGAGTTGACGAAATGGAGACACTGAGAGAAAAAGAGGGAGCGAGTGAGATGCTGGAAGATACCAAAAGATACTGCCTTGGGGCTTTGGGATCGCCCAAGTCCTGTTTCCTGTTACGCGCCTATATTTATGTTGAATACTAGAGAAGAAAAGAGAACACGCTAAGCGTGCAAAAAGGAGGACAAGCAGTACGAATAGAGTGCACAACTGCAACATACCCTGTAAGGAGGCAGATCTGCATAGTTAAATTTACTACTTCCAAAGGTTTTCCAGTTAGCTAATATGCTCAATCGAAGTTATTGATGTGGATGAGGAACGAGCTGAGTAATGGGAGCTTCTTCTAGTTGCGTGTGCTGAAATTTCTATTAATGCTGACTTCGAGCTAATTAAATACTAAGCCTGTTGTTGAAACTTCAATTGAGAGGCACGTCCTTGTAGTTCCCACTAAAAGGAAACAAGGGAACAAGGTCCCTCGGGCGATTTCAATAGAGAAAACCATTAGGTGCCGTTTGAGATGAGATTAAAAACTTGCAAATTAACTTTACCTAATGCAAATTGATTAGACGAGTTCCTATTAAAAGCAAAGAGCTTAAGCCGAGCGAGAGAGTGTTTCACTCTTCTCAGTCTCTCTTGCTTCCACTCCTTCTCTCTCGCTCTCTCTCTCTCTCTCTCTCTCTGGGTCTCCGTCGGGCGATGGCTAAGTGCTGGCCAAACAGTTGATTCCTCGCAGGCGGAATCGGGCAATTGACTAAAGGGCGGAACTGAAGGGAAGTGAGTGCCACACACACGCACACATACACACACACACTCATAGTGGAACTCCGTCTCGGACACACACGCTCACACACTCACCCGCACCCGGGCAGGGTCGAGGGCACGCTCGTCTTCCACGTTGTGTTTGTTGCTTTTGTAATCTCTTTTGCTTTGCTCTCGTTGTCTTTTAATTTTCGTTTTGTGGTTGCTTTCTTGTTGTTGTTGTTGCTGTTGCTGCTGCTGTTGTTGTCGCTGCCAGAAATTATGAATCAGGAAGTCTTAATAAGACCAATTTCATGTCGTTAGTCGCGCTGTAGTTGTAGTTGTAGTTGTAGTTGTAGTTGTAGTTGTAGTTGTAGTTGTAGTTGTAGTTGTAGTTGTAGTTGTAGTTGTAGTTGTAGTTGTAGTTGTAGTTGTAGTTGTAGTTGTAGTTGTAGTTGTAGTTGTAGTTGTAGTTGTAGTTGTAGTTGTAGTTGTAGTTGTAGTTGTAGTTGTAGTTGTAGTTGTAGTTGTAGTTGTAGTTGTAGTTGTAGTTGTAGTTGTAGTTGTAGTTGTAGTTGTAGTTGTAGTTGTAGTTGTAGTTGTAGTTGTAGTTGTAGTTGTAGTTGTAGTTGTAGTTGTAGTTGTAGTTGTAGTTGTAGTTGTAGTTGTAGTTGTAGTTGTAGTTGTAGTTGTAGTTGTAGTTGTAGTTGTAGTTGTAGTTGTAGTTGTAGTTGTAGTTGTAGTTGTAGTTGTAGTTGTAGTTGTAGTTGTAGTTGTAGTTGTAGTTGTAGTTGTAGTTGTAGTTGTAGTTGTAGTTGTAGTTGTAGTTGTAGTTGTAGTTGTAGTTGTAGTTGTAGTTGTAGTTGTAGTTGTAGTTGTAGTTGTAGTTGTAGTTGTAGTTGTAGTTGTAGTTGTAGTTGTAGTTGTAGTTGTAGTTGTAGTTGTAGTTGTAGTTGTAGTTGTAGTTGTAGTTGTAGTTGTAGTTGTAGTTGTAGTTGTAGTTGTAGTTGTAGTTGTAGTTGTAGTTGTAGTTGTAGTTGTAGTTGTAGTTGTAGTTGTAGTTGTAGTTGTAGTTGTAGTTGTAGTTGTAGTTGTAGTTGTAGTTGTAGTTGTAGTTGTAGTTGTAGTTGTAGTTGTAGTTGTAGTTGTAGTTGTAGTTGTAGTTGTAGTTGTAGTTGTAGTTGTAGTTGTAGTTGTAGTTGTAGTTGTAGTTGTAGTTGTAGTTGTAGTTGTAGTTGTAGTTGTAGTTGTAGTTGTAGTTGTAGTTGTAGTTGTAGTTGTAGTTGTAGTTGTAGTTGTAGTTGTAGTTGTAGTTGTAGTTGTAGTTGTAGTTGTAGTTGTAGTTGTAGTTGTAGTTGTAGTTGTAGTTGTAGCGCAGTCAGGCAGACTACGTGACAAACAGCCCGTGCAGTTTCCCTCGCATTTCCCACACTTTTCCTACTGCTGTTGCTATCGTGGTTGCTGCTGTTGTTGCTGTCATAGCTATCGGTGTTGCAGTTGCTGCTGCTACTCCAGCAACAATCAAATCGCAACACAAAGTCATTTAATGCAATTTGCTGATTGCGCTCTCTGCTGTTATTATTATTGTACTCGGCTCTCTCCCTTTTCCTCTTTCTGCACCTTTTGACATTTGTGCCCTGTGCTGAGCAGTGCTGACATAGTGCAGCTGTCTCCCTCTCACATGCTGCTGCATGGGTGGCTGGCGCCAAAGAGGAAAAAGGCAAAAGGCAAAAAGCAGAAGAAATGACTTTAATGACATTTAATAAACACAGCACACAAGAAAATTTGCCAATGCAACAAACGTGGACCGACAAGGATGGCACAGACAGAGGGCGAGAGAGGGAGAGAGAGAGACTGTGTGGGTGTGAAAGAGCAAGACAGAGAGGAGGAAGCACACAACCGGATTTCAATTCCAGTTTCCTAAGAACACTGAGAACGATGATGCTGCCTGTGGCATGTGACTTTCAGCTGACTCTGCGACGTCGATCGCTACACTATTCCCTTCTCTTTCTCTCACGCACACACAGTGCACCTCTCTCTCTCTCTGCAGGCAGGTCGCATCAATACAATTGTGCTAGTTACAGACTGACACCCATTCGATCCGACAAGCGACGACCTCAGACAAAGCTGCGACTTGTTTTACACTCCCCTGAAAGGGGGAAGAACCGGCGCAATGGGGGCTATGCCAGGGTATTTTTGATGATGTCATGATGATGATCATGGCAGCACACCTTAACCTGTCTACGTGTTGTGTGTGTGCAATAATGAAAACATTGCGGCTTAATCGAATCAAAACTCGCGTTAATAATGAAATTTATGAGAGCCCCCAATTACCAATCGCCAATCCCATTAACAACTTTTAAATGCACATGGAATCTCAATATGCTATTAAAAGCCATGAAACTGGATTTGGGATTTTCTTGGGATGCTCTTAACGATATATGATAAAGTAAAAAGTAAAGTGTTTCTAAAAACAGAATTATGTAATCAAGTAAATCAAATAATTTAGGCTATCAAACTGGAGATGTCAATTCCTTGGGTTCCTCGCATTAGATCATAGATGATAGATTGTTAGCACACTAAAGTATCAAAAAAGTATCTAAAAAAGAAGAGTAGAGTGGAACAGGCATAACTCCTGGAGATAATTAGGTATTACCATCTCATGCTGTTATAAAATTTATGGCGACTCCTGGAGATAATTAGGTATTAGATCATCTCATGCTGCTATAAAATTTATTGCGACTCTATGGAAAAAAGCCTGACGAGTTTCGCACTTTACGTGGATAAATCTATCAGTAATACCGGAAAACCAACCCAAAAATCGCTGATTATTTACGGTCTGATGTGTAGTCAGAACATCACAGAGAACTTTTATATTTACATACCGTATATTGTATATGGCATTATATTATTAAAATTTCGTGCTGTTAATTGAACGTTTACGAATGCGGTGCGAGGCAAAAGAGAGGAATAGCGAGAGGTAAATAGAGAGAGAGAGAAAGAACGAACGCTTTCAACGATGTAAACGAATGTGTACGTCCTATTTAATTGTTGCCGGTAATTACGTCTATATATACTACTTTTAATTGTAGGATTTGGCTGAACTTGAGGAAAGATCGACACGCTTTGATGGAGTGCACATAAGAGGGAGAGAGAAAGAGGGGAGAAAGATATAGAGAACAATTTGTTTGTTTAGTAAGGGAAGCGTATGTATGTATGTAGATAAATAGATAGAATGCTATGTGTACGATATATTAATATATATACTTTAATATTATCTTTTCTATATCCGATATACATATTATAAACATATTTATGTATAAAAGTTATGAAAATTCAACAACACGTTCGATTTTCTCATCTTTTTCGACCAAAACAATCGATACGATCAATTATATCAGATTTCTGAACAAAAGTATTCATTAGTGTATGAGATTGTTGCTTATCTCAAGTGTTTCATGCTCTAACTGTTTTAAATAGCGCTACAAAATGTTTTAAAACAATCGATAATAAAAAACAGCGATATACACCGATAGCTCAAAATATTAGACCATATTATTGATTTTATTTTTTCAGCACTTAGCTACGATATACTCAGTATATATCACACACACTCTCTCTCTCTCTCTCTCACACTCTCTCTATCTATCTATCTCTTCTCTCACTTATTTGCCTGAGAGTCAAACAACCCGCGAGCGTTTCCCGCTTCCCTCTTTAATGACGCTGCCTGTCGTCGTCCTCGTTTGCTCTTTAATCGTCCACGTCGACAGCAGCAGCAGCAGCAGCAGCAATGGCAATGGCAGCAATTGCAACTGCAACAGCAACAGCAACGGCAACGGCAACGGCAACTGCAACCGCAGCAGTGTCAGCAGCAAAGCCACCGCCATTGCTGCTACTTATGCAGCTTCTTCTTCTTCTTCTTCTTCTTCTTCAACGAGCCAGTGTGGCCAGATGGGCCAGTGGCAGTGGGTGGTGGCGGTTGGTCGTTTGCTTCGCTTTGCTGCTGACCGCAAAGTTAATTGCGTGTGTGTGTGTGTGTGCTGCCTTTGTAGTTGTTGCTGCTGCTGTTGCGGTTGTTCGCCCGTTGCGGGCAAATAACTTTGCTAATACTTTGACCGAGGCAGCAACTTTTATGAGAGCTTTGAGCCAACTTTCGCTGCGTGAAATGGCAACAAATACGCACACACAGACACACTCACACACACAGACACGCACACAAAGAAATACAGACATTTTCAATATGTGAACATGACAATTTCTAGTTTTATGTTTAATGCTGAAATCTCAAGACTGAAACAAACGAAAACAAACCGAGTCTATCGCTGCAGTCGGCGACTGGCACCGGCTGGGACAGTGGGAACAGCAGCAACGGCAACGGCAACGACAACGACAGCAATTGCAACTGGGAGCTGGGGCCGCTGCCGGAGCCGCAGCCGGAGCCGGCTCTGCCTATTAGATTACCTGTGTCAACAGCGACGCAAATTGCAGTGCGACGAGGCGGCCGAAACCAGTTTCAACTGCATTTCCAACAGTTACTTGCAGCCAATTACACACACGCACACACACACAGAGGCACAGGCACAACGGGTTGGAGTACACATGCCGCCCACTTTGGCCTGTCGCAGTCACAGTCACAGTCACAGTGTTCGCAGTCAGTCACAGTTATAGTCACACTTACAATCAGCGTCACTGTGTATAACCGCAGTCACAATTTGCCATCTTGTTTTCGTCACAATCGAAATCACAGTCACTGCAGTCACTGTTCGCAGTCACTGTTGCTGTTCATAGTCACTGTTTCAGTAACAACCTTTCGCACTCGCAGGCATTGACAATTGTCACATTCACAACCACGATTGCAGTCACAGTTACTGCTTGCAATTACAGCATGCAGTCGCAGGTAATATACAAAAAAACAGTCACTGCTTGCAGTCACACTTACTGGCACAACAGTCACAGTTACTATTCACTGTCGCAGTTTCAGCTTAAGGCAATGTTTGTCACAGTTGCTGCTCGCACTCACAATCACTATTCGCAGTTACTGTTCGCAGTCGCAGTCACAGTTACTGTTCATAGTCAACGGTCCCTGCTTACAGTCACACACATTGTAACATCAGTCACAGTTGCTGCTCGCACTCACCATCACTGTTCGCAGTCACAGTCATTGTCACTGTAACAGCACTGTAAATCACAGTCACATTCACGGTAACTTTTCGCAGACGCGGTCACCATACTGCGCTGCGCTGCGCTTTGCGCTTCGTTGACTCCTTGTCGCCTGCCTGCCTGCCTGCCTGCCGGTTGTTGTTGTTGTAGTTGCTGCTGCTGTTGTTGTTGCTGCTGCTGCTGCTGTGTAAAGCGCTCTCGCTCGCACGCTCGTGTTGTTGCTGTAACAACGATGCGGTTCGTTGATGATCTGCTTGTCGTGGCAGCGCGACAGCAACATGAGAGTGGGGCAGGGGCAGCTGGTTGCCCCAAAGGCGTGTGTTGCCGATAATAACATCGTAGGTCGGCCCGGTCGAGGCTCGGCTCGGCTCGGCTCGGCTCAGCTCTCGGCTTCGCTTAGCTTCGGTCACATGTCTCACAGTCGCGCGTTCTCTCCCGCTCGCAGTCGCTTTCTCCCCCACCCCCTCTCCATAGGCACTGCGCGCTTGATCGGCAAGGTATGTGAGTGTGTCTGTGTGTGTGTGTGTGTGCGACTACGTGTGTTTTTACTTGCTTGCTTCATTTTAGCATTGTTGCTGTTGTTGTTGTTGTTGTTGCTCGCTCGCTTGCTATAAACAATGTTTTCGCGTTGTTGCTGTTGTCGGCGTTTCTTTATTGCCTCTTTGTGTGCGCACTGCTGTTGTTGTTGTTGTTGTTGTTGTTGCTGTTGTTGCTTGTGCTTCGGTGCCAGGCACCGGCGATCACCGTTTCAAGCTGCGACAGCGGCAGCAGCAGCAGCAGCAGCAGCAACAGCAACAACCAAAACAACAATAATCACAGTGCATGTGCACCAGCGAGCACACACACGCACACACACGCACACGCAGACAGACACGTACACACACACATGCATTGAGATAAAGACGGAGATAGAGGGCGAGCAAATAGTGTAACCAGATATATGGAAAGATATATATACACACATATGCATATTAATCGCGCAGAATCAAAATAATAATGCGCTGTGCGCGTGTGTGGGTGTGGGTGTCTACTGCGAGTTTACCGTTGCTCAACCAAAGCAAAAAGACATTGATATATGTGCTAAGTAATACCCTATACATATGCGATATACGACAGGTCTGAGGAATTCCGCTGCAACTGCAACTTGCGTAGATCCACATAGTTAGTGCTATTATTGGTACGAAGAAGCATGGAGCGGAGCTTCTTGTGGTGTATATAGTATGGACTGAATTCTATAATAATAATTATGAAAAACATTTTAAAAGTCTCTTGGACCTCGAACTAGTTCAAAAATATGGTTAGCCCTTTTTATTTCTACTCCTTATATAGTTGTATGTGTACTACTTTGATCGAAGTTGATCTAGTTTAGTGTATTCTTTATTTTTTTTATTCTTTATTATTTTTATTTATTCTGGGATTTTTATCGTATCATATTTAATATATATTTTGCGGAATGCCACTCCTTATACAGTTAATTCATTATTAGTTTGATCAAAGTCAATTTCAACTCGAATATGCCTCCCTATATTTATCTATTGGTTCTTCTTCGTTCTTGAACCGCAGTTAAAGTCCACATGCACCTCGAACTTGACTAGGAATATTATCATATATCATATATTATCATGCACATCGGGTTTTCCCAAGCGATTTGCATTTTGCAATTGATTCTTGCCGTGTCTGGCGCGTACATTAAATTCAACAATCATTGTTATTGCACTTCGATTGGCATGTAAGCTTCGACTTTGTTGCTGCTGTTGTTGCCATTGCAGTTGTTTTTTGCATACGATTTCATTGATAGATTTGCTCAAAGTACTAAATAAATCAATGCGCAAGGCAATGCAAATCGCCATTCACCTGTAGGTGCACTTTGCATTCCCGGCTTCACAATCGATACAAAATTGGAATATGTGCGATGTTGGACAAAGGTTGGCTCAGTAACCTATCGTAGTCGCGGCAAAGCCGCTTCTCTTCTTGCCAGGGTATCGTACAGTCAGTGCGAAAAATCTCAGCCCAACGAGCGCGCACTTACTTAATTAAAACAGATGCGAAATGCTGCAGATAATAAATTTTGCAATTAAGCAGGTCCAGTTAAAAGAAACATTCGTTTCGTGTGCAAGCACAAAAGCATCATAAACTCATCATAAATAAACCAATTGTACTTGAAGCATCGCATTACGTGTGTGTCTGGCTGTGTGTCGGATCTAAGATTTATTTCTCTGTGCGACAATTAATAAGCATATTTCCACAGTTTGCCAGCTTACTCTATTATAGCTGGCTCAGCCCCCTGGCGGGGATTACACGGCGGCGTATGCGTAATCCCTCGTTTTTGTGCCGTCAAAGATGCAACTAATTTGAAATTCTGTTTTCGGTGTTGTCAATGCGAGGGCAAAAGCTGCGTCAAATGACGAGGCTAATTTGATATGAAGAAACGAAAATTGATGCGTGTCACATCTAATAAATGTGAAACACATTAAAAGTACAGTTACACATAATATATATATATACCATATATATGTAGGTATCTGGTGTGTTTCTATATGCTTCGCAGGTTCGTTTGATTTCCTGTTTGCTCGCTCAACGCAAAAACGCACGGAAACAACAGCAACAACAACAATCATGCATTATAAATGGCTAAGTTGCAAACCCCTGCCCCCTGTCCCCCTGCCCTACCCTGTGCCTTTGCCGACAAACCCATAACAAGCATGTCATGTGCTTAATGCAAAATCACAATTCGTAGGCCACAACCGAGGCGAGGGAAATGAAAAAGTTTGCTTTTCTTTCCTCTCTTTTTATCTGCCCCTTCTCCGTCTCTGTCTCCTTCTCGTAATTACCCTGACCGCAGTTGATGAAAACGTCATGTGATAAACATCGCTTTCTCTCCCTCTCTGCCTATGCCTGTCTCGTTTGCTCTCACTCCTCCAAATAGTTGCAAAGTGATAGGTTCATTCGATTTCTTCAATGCCAATTCTAGCCACGTTCAACGCTGCGTATACGCAATGTGCGTTCTCATTGAATATTTGATGCATTCTAACTGTGCTTTCGCATGTCTATCTCTGTTTCTGAGCTACAGTTAATTGTTTGTTAAATAATTAATTACACAAACACACACACACCCACACCCCCATACACACACCCACTCACACACATGCGCATTAAAAGCGTAGCATAACGAGGCACCAGCAACATCGTCAACGTCAATAACGAGTTTTTGATTAGGGTTCCGGCATTCACTTGAACATCACAATAGAATATTGAAACAATTGCAGATCACTCTATCCGTCATCCCGCTCTGTAGGCCGTCTCCCTCTAGCAACAGCAGCGCGCTGACAGCAGATGAGTCGGCATAAAGCAACAAAAACATCCCATTGATATCTGCACAAAACGTCGCATTCAGTTTCGTGTATGTGCAAAAAACCTTTTGCAATTCGCGCTTTTTTCCATCGATTTGCGTTCTATAAGCCTGATATGTATTTCTAATGATGCTCGCTGCTGCGTTTCTCTTTCCCACTGCCCCACTTCGCCACCTCCCCACCTCCCCGCATGCCCAATTCCCCACTTTCCTCTCCATTTAGCAAGGCATACGCAAATCGGCTGAAAGGCTATGGCATAATCAAGCACAGACAGTCGGGAAAAAAGAGGACAGCAAATGATGAGCTACTTTTAGCTGTAGCTGTCAATACGGGGTATTACAGACCACATTTCATAATATGTGACAGGCAGGTTAGCATGACAGTGATCTCGGTGAATATCGAGAAAGATCTATATATATATATATATGACTTGATTCGCTGCATTGACCAAATCAGATTTTGATTTCATTAAGATAAGCGCAGTATATTGCTCGTTCGCAACTTTAAGCTGCACGAATGTTGAATGGATTCGGGTTTTTTACTGCCATTTTTGGGCGATTATTTGCCTGACTGGCCCGAGGGGAGCAGGAGAAACCAGCGGGCTGACTTTGTTTTGTGTGCCGCTCTTGTTGTGTTGCCTGCAGTCAATGTGCAACATATTTCACACAAAAGGGGTGGCCATACTCACCCTCACACACACTCAACTCGACACTCCGCTTATAAGCTGGCCGCCACATTCGGCGCTTGCTCAACAGTATTAAGGTTTAAAATATTCCCTTTTTGGCAGGGCAAATATTTTTGCCAAACGGAATTAAATCGATTTTGTTTCACGGCCCGCCAAGTTAATTTTTGTTGTTGCTTTTGGTTTTGAAACTGTTTTTATTTTCATTTTTATTTTTATCATTTTTACCTTTTGTTATTTCGCAACCTCGTTTCGCCTTGTTGTTATTATTATTCTTTAATCAATTATTAAAGTGCTTCGAAACCGGCAGTGCTACGAAAATTTCAGTTTATATCGCATGAATGCTGATTCGCCCAACCCATTTGAGAACCGTGAACCATACACACCATATGCATATATATGGTATATAAATGTTTATTTTGTGCGACAAAAAGTTAACCTAATAAGCGAATCTATTTTATGGAACATCACTTTGTATCGTTGCGCCCGGCTATCATTTACGGCCCAATTGCATTATGAAAATGCCGTACACCTGTGGCTCAGGCCATGCTCCCTCGCGGCCCCTTCGCTCGGAAGGGGTGCAGTAATTTTTTCCGGACCTTCTCCATTGCATATGCACATGTTTTTTTTCCATTCGTATTCGTCGGACTCTCATAATGCATTTATTTATTGGACACAACAGCAACAAAAAGCAAATTAATTGAAAGGCACAATTTTCCCTCTGTGGAAATGTGGAAATACCTCGCGAGCATCACTCGCGCGTTTTCCCCAACGTTACGGCCTATTTTGTGGGTAAAAAACGAGTAAGAAGAAACGAAAATCAGTGCTGCGACATACACGATTGTGAAATATCCTGGAAGTGTGCGTTCTTCTCATAATCACATAGACCAATCGTGTACAAAAGAAATGAAAGAGTTGAAGAAATATTGTCAAGGTTATTCAAATAAATATATTCACACGCATTACGCTAAGAGGAACATACCTTCAGGTTATTATACCCCATTTGCTCTACTCCCGCTGGGTACAAAAATTACAAAATGGCACAACAAAATGGCGGCGCTCTCCATTTGGCGACTGATTTTTTCCGATTACTTTTAAATGGACTGCCCTTGCATATGGGCGTGTGTGTAAACGAATTTGCTTGAACCATCGCTCGAGTGTGCAACAGCAAAAGTAGATTTACAAATTGTATATGTACATGCATGCATATGGGGGAATATTTTTTGGAGGCACTGTACGGCACGGCAAAGGAAGAGAATTAAATGCTCATAATTAAGTTGGCAAACAACTCGCGAGAGCGCTCGTGGTAAGTGCATATTGGGTGCAGGCATCAGCAGGAGTAAGAGCAACAGCATCAACATCGGCTTTCTATATGTTGTACCCTTGCTGAGGGTATATTCAATCTTATCTCAGTCTTCTTGCCTATTAACTTCTGATCAGTCCATATTGGACTGTCTTTCTTGGCTCTTAGGCTTTTTTTTTTCAATGCAATTATGTGAATATTTGAAAACTTTTTTATGCTTTCCAAATACATCAAATTAAACTTATTAAATTCAGGTATTACAGTATTATATTATCGTTTTTCAAAGTCGCATAATTAAATCACATAATTAAATCATTCAGATTTAATAATGAAGTTTAACGTTACCAATCAAAATTATTAGATTATTGATTATATGTATATATAGGTATATCTTATAAGGCTATAAGTATAATAATTCTTAGAGCACAGCAAATTCGGCGTAGCTCGGGCAGTAAATTTTCCTTCGTGTTATTTATGCATTGACAAAAGTGCTTTCAGTGTGGCGAACTAAAAAACAGAGGCTTAACTTGAATATTGAACTAGTGCCGAAAAGTTAACTGCACTCTGCCGGTTCTTTGGCTGATGGAGGGGGGAGTAATAGAAGTTGAGTCGCAAGAGTGTCGAGGGGTTCCGGCTACTGTTGTTGCCTATGTCAACCTGGTGAAATGAGGTCGATGGCCTGGAGAGTCAACAGTGACGCGCAAATGGACGCATCACATGCAACTTGAGCCACATAGAAAGCAGTTTTCTAGGACTGAGAATGCTCGAGTCGAGTCGAGTAAGAAGTTCTTGGTAAATAAAAAGTGCTTAGGGTATTTTCATCGTCAGTCAACGTTCTCTTGTTCTGCCTTCTTTAGCTTACTCACCTTAAATCACAAATGCATAAGAAGAGCTTATATAGGCGGATCAAAAGAATTTCTCCACCGTTCTGTAGACCGACCGTGCGTCACTCAAAAAATGCAAAATGAGTAGCTGGAACGTGACATTATCAGTTTATAAAATAGTTACGATTTCTTGAAGTATATCACGATTTGGAATGTACTTATATGACATACATGATGATATGTGGTGGGCAGTTTGCTATGTGTTGATTCTGAGGTATGTCAAGGTCGTAAATACCTTTAAAATACCCTATACTTTGTCCAAGCAACCTGTATCTGAGCAGGGGGTGGGCTGCACTCAACTCAAACTGCAGCTTAGTTATAAGACACGAGTGAGTGCTTGGCAAGCCTGGCGAGCATTCACAGTGCCTGCTGCTGGGATCTGTCCTTTCTGTCCGCCATTCAAAATTCTAACTGTGCAAACTTACACACACACACACGTCTTACAATTGCATATGTCCATGATGTCTATGTGATCATTACGCCTCTGTTGCTGTGCTCCAGTTTCAGGAACTGCTTTGCCTGTAGTTCCGTCTTCGCCTTCGCCATCGCCTACGCCTCGAGCCCGCTGGCAGCTTGGCGTGAATGGCAGCCTGCTTAAATGCAGCTCAGCTGCCCAATAGCCCAATTATGGATTTGAGTGCAAAATGGCCAATTGAGAATGCAAAGCAGGTGGGAGGGAAGAATCCAAGGGAGGAGCCGTAAACCAAGTGCAATTGGAATAGTTTGGCCTACGAAATACCAAGAAAACGCATTAATTGCACAAATTGTGAGCAAATTTGGCCAAACAATTTTGACTACGTTGCGCCTTAAAGCTTCCCCCGACTCCGCTTTCCACTGGCGTTGCTGCAACATCGCTCATACGCCGCGTTGACTGGCAGCCAGTGTCGTGCATATCTTTTTCCATAGCTTTGTTTTTATTCGCGTTGACACAAGCTTATAATTGCTGACAGAAACGGGTCTGTCACTCCCCAACTCTGGCAGGACATCAGCTTCAGCTTCAGCCTTAGCTTCAGTCCCAGTCCCAGCCCCAGCTCCAGTACCGGTTGCAACTTCAGCTTAAGCTCGGGTTTCCTAGCTAAACTAAACTGAACTCGACTCATCCCGCCTCGCATGCACTTTTATTGGCGACACCTATCAGTTTCGTGCGAAAAAAGGTTTTCAGTAAAAGTTTTTAATTGCTTACAGTCACTGCAAACAGTTCACAGAGCTGGAGTATTTCATGGAGGCCCTCAGGCCCTCAGACTAGAGGACTACCGTAAAAGTAGCGCAGTGAAATCAGTGAAATAACTAAAGCTGCAGTCGACTTATCACTCTCCACACCATCTCGATTAACCTCCACATTTCAATATACCCAGAGTAAAGTTAACGCGACTCTTACCTTCTCTCTTCCTCTCTCTCTCTCTCTTACTCACTCTTGCACTCTTTGCTACATGTTTTGCTAAGGCGCAGGGGAGTGGAAACATTCCCTTATGGCCCCAGTTACTTTACCCAACTACCAAGTTTTGTGCTGCAAAATACTTATAAATTAACTTTTTCTAGAAGCTCTACAGGGTATAGAAATGAGTAAAAGCGGGTATAATGGTTGAGATTCAAAGGCAGCGTACATTAACTGACGAACACTCGAAAAAGTTTAGTACAGATGCAGTTTAGCCCATTTCGAGGTATTGCAAAATAACTAAAAGATAAATATGACTAAATTATTAATTTTTTTAAATTTATTATACTTTCCATAGTGCCAGCTTTATTAGCTTAGACAAAAAATCTTCCTACTAAAAGAAAAGCACGAAACTCTGCAGCAGGGTATTTCTTCAGTCGCATTGCTTTTGCTGCTTGTAGTGACATTTTTTCTAGCGCTGCTGAGATTTTATGGCTGTGGCAGTTGCAGCTGCTGCTGTTGTTGTTGCTGTTGCAGTTGCTGTTGCTGTTGCTGTTGCTGCTGACCAGCTGGATGCCGGCTCCTCATTAAGGTCCGGAGTGCTCTGGAGCTCAGAAAAATGTCCACTCGAGTGGCGTTTAGCGCGCAATTATGAGTTCGTTTTGTTGCTTTCGCGCAACTCGTTGTTTTGATGTTAAATTATTTCGGACCATTTTGCCCCACTTTGCGAGTGCAGAGACAGAGCAAGAGAGAGACAGAGAGAGGGGGCAAGAAGAGGAAGAGGGAGAGAGGGCTGGTATAAAAAGAAGTGCAGAGATAACGATAGAGGACGAGATTCTCGCTTTAATTGCTCTGGTTCAGGTTCTCGTTTAATTGTTGCCGCCTGCGAAGCTTTAATATACATTCGTGGATTTACGTGCTACAAAACAGTTGGGGGTTCATAGGGCTGCCAGCCGGGGTTGACGGGAATCTCTAGGCGTGGAGGGGCAGGGAGGTGTTTAGGGACAGGCTGTCTGCTGCGCCGTAGGCATTGAAGCGTAACAAAGCTGACTTAATGACTCCGAATCCGAATGCGAAAGAGAAAAAACCCAACACCCGAATATACAAATACCCGCAAACACAAACAGACTCACACACGCGCATACACACTGCTCACACACATACACCAGCACATACACTCGCACAGTGAGCAAATAAATGGGAGAAACAAATTAAAAATGGCTTTTAAACGCAAATGAAATTTAAGTTGGGACTGCTTAGCGCCAGTTGGGTTTGTGTGCTTATGCAACAGCCACGCAGGGGGAAGAGTTGAAGAGGTGGGGGGGCTGAGAGAGACAGCCGACTGGAGACAGGACTGGACATACGGACTGTGCGACTCTTGGACTGTCGGACTTGCCGGGGCTTACATTTTAATGACGCCTGCTCACTTTTCACTTTCCACTTTTCACACTCAACAAATGTCAACAAGAAGTGGATTCTCTGTTCCGCAATCATTTCTCATTTCGGCACCTAACTGGCACTGCTGTCTTCCCCTCCCACCCCATCCTCTACCACACTCTATCTTTGAGCTGTGAAAAATTATTTACTGACGTTGACGAAGATTCCCGCCGTCGCAGTCCTTATGCCTATTGTGACCTTTTTGGGGCAAGATTAGGGTCCATTGTCGGTGCGCGCTAACAGTGTAATCAACCATTACATAAAACGGCCTTTGTTGAACACAGCTTACATCCAATTGAAGCGGGGCCCCTTGCGCGTGAATCCATCTCGTCTCCAAGACAACAAACAAAAAGAATTATTATCTTCATATACTCTACTAAACGACTGAGTAATTGATACAGCAACGATTGAGAATGGTCCAATAGGTGTACTAACTTGGTGCACATGTCTGTGTGAGCACGAATATATCAACTACTTTAAAAATTGTGTTAACTCAATGAAAATGTCTGTGCGAACACACAGATCTTCACTATAATTAAAGCTATACACACCAAGTTTGGCAAGAAGGTATAACTAAACCGTGCGCTTTTTACGTGCATTTTTAATGTTGGCTGCCACGCCCACTGCCCCTAAAATATATAAGCAAGCAAATGTATTGAATGAAATGAAACTTGCCATAATTGGTTGCTTACAATATGTATCTATTCTGTCGCTTTGAAATGTATTTATTTAGCCTAACCCCAGTTTGGTTCTATACCCATTAAATCACTGGAGGCATTAAAATCCCTCTGCCAAACTTGCAGCAATTAGAGAAGAACACGAGACGCTCATGGTGCAATCTTTTGCGGAGAGTTAATTTGTATTTGGAATTACATTACAATTACAGAACATAAATGTTCAATTTGCCAGTTACATGGGAATGAGGGGATGTGGAGAGGGGCGTGGTAGGCGGAGGGAGGCACAGCAACAACTGCAGTGTGCAACATGTTGCATACGTAATCATTATTGACCAACTGATGGTTCAGCTCAGCAAGGGTTCGGTTTGTTGTCTGCTCTGATTCTTTGAATGAGCGAACGGCAGACGGATGGACGGACAAACAGACTGATTGACTGCATGGTTGTGTGACCAAGCACTAGCCACGCCCACCTGCAGTGCCCTTTTAATTAAGCTGAACTGCAACGGCAACGGCGGAGACAGAGGCAGAGGCAGAGGCAGGAGTAGAGGCACACACAGCCACAAATCTGCCACCGAAATATAATCAAATCCTCCTGCTTTGACGTCACACCGCAGTAGCCTGGACAGGAGAAGGGGCTGGGGCAGAGATAGTGAGCAAGGGGACAAGGGAGGGGGATGCGAATACATTTCTGCCTGCGACAGCTGCCAAGATGATTGTGTTTTGTCCACGCAGCGCATGCATAATGTGAAACGCCTATTAATTAGGCTCACAAAGCGCTGCCCCTCAGTCGTATGTGGTGAATGCGGAGAGGGGCGGGTGCAGGGAAAGGGTTGCCACCGCGGACGCGAGCAAGTTGTGTTTCCCCAGGAACATCGCAACGCGTTTCTAAATTATAAACACACTCTACGCGCCAGATAAACAATGTTTCATGCTCAACGAAATCGAATGCACAGTGATAAAACCATTGAACTGTTTAACGGGGTGGCAAGCACAGACGCAGAGATACCCTGTATTGAGCCAAGATCTATTTACAAATATTTGCAGGTTGCTGACAAGACAAGGCCACCCCTTACTCGATTTAAACTGCATGAACCTAGACAATTTTAGACAAACCAATTTGCACTATAAAAATTATTAGCAAAAAGTTGGCAACACACTTTATTAGTATTTTTGCACACCCGACTTGTGCTGACTGAGAATATATAGTTCGAATTTAAAATAGTTTTGTATGCCTAGTATTTTAAGGAATATACATACTGAATTTCATAGCTCTAGCTACTCTGGTTGCCGAGATCAACGCTTTTATTTAGATAGTTCCTGTTGCGACTCCTCTGCGTATACCCCGATAAAGTGCTACATAGAGTTGCAATAGCTATGGAATGCAATGAATAAATTGTTAGAATTGGCAAACGGATTTTCAAATTTCAGTCGGTGCCAGTCATTAACTGTCTCCCACGCCGTTGCCGTTGCCGTTGCCGTTGCCATTGTCGTCGTCGTTATCGTTGTCATTGTCGTTGTTACAGTTGTTGCTGTTGTTGCGGTTGTTGTTGTTGTCGCTCTGGTCAGCCGCTTCAGTTTTGGGTCTGTTCGATGCCATTGGCCACGAAATTGTTGGTGCATGCCGTCGTCAGCGCCGCTGCCGCCGGCGAATGGGTCTGGGAATTTGTATATTGGTCGTGATTGTCGTCTCTCTGGCACATGTGACTAAATACCCTGTACGTGTCTAAATACTGCACGGAACTCGCATACCATTTTGCACTACTGCAATATCTATATCTATATCGCTATGTCACAAGTGCATGGAAAAACGCGTATTAAACTGAAATGGAAAAAGAGAAAAATGACAGAAAATTGGAATCGTTTATTGGGTCGATTAGGCAGTTGGGTTAGTAGGTTAGCTGAGGTTGGCTAAACTGTTCGTGTTAGCCAAGTCTTGGAATACCTTTATCAATATCCATTATCTGCTATCTACTGTTATCTGCAATTGTTTCTAACGACTTTCTTTCTTTCTTTTCTTTTAGGTAAGCTTAACTTCTTTGGGTTAGCTTTGTAAGCTTTGCTTGGTAAGTAATTCTATGGTAAAAATCGTAGCACAGCCTATAATATGGCTGGTTAGCACTTGTCTTTAAGCATCGATTGTTTTCGTTTACTCGATTGTTTTTAATCACTATCGATTGATATAATCATCGCCTACGACACACATAAATTTTAGAATATTTTATGCTAGAAATTAGAATATCGATAAGTCGATAGAGGAAATTAATTTCTGTTAATTATTGTGTTCGATTTCTTGGATGAGCTTGGTATGCTTGGTTTTATTTGGTTGGCAAGCTTCGTTAGGGAAGCTTTGCTGGTTAGGGTTGGCTACGCTTGCATAGCTGGGCCAACTTACCCCTCTTCGGCTGTTTAGCATGGTTGAGTGCAGTTAAGTAGCTGCAATTGGGATTCAATTTAAATTTTCACGTCCACGAAGCTTTAAATATTTTCGACCACAAGCAAAGCTTATACGCACACACAGCTGCAGCTGTGCGTGTGTGTATATGTGTGCGTGTGCTTGTGTTTGTGTTCTCTGCACTATGCGCTTTTCGTGTTAATAATAATTGACATTATCGCCGTTGTTATTATTGCATGGTCGGCCACATTGTCCCATTGGGGCAGAATGAATGTTTCGGCTTTGCTCCCGTTTCGCCTGCCGCGTTGCACAGTGTTTTCA
This sequence comes from Zaprionus inermis, assembly GCA_018151445.1. Taxonomy (NCBI): domain Eukaryota; kingdom Metazoa; phylum Arthropoda; class Insecta; order Diptera; family Drosophilidae; genus Zaprionus; species Zaprionus inermis. Next base: position 1,712,724 of record JAECXD010001510.1, on the reverse strand, counting down.
CCACAATGTGTGTGTGTGTGTGTGTGTGTATGTGTGTGTGTATGGACAAGTATTCAAATCAAAGTTGATTAATTTACAAATTACTACACTTAACTGTATATAGAGAGGGATAGAGAGAGTGAGAGAGAGAGTGCGAGAGCGGCAGAGAGAGCGACAGAGAAAGCGAAAATCGGGCGCAACTGTACAGTGTACTTGATTTGTTGCTGCTGCTGTTGTTGTACGCTTTTATATTGCCACAGGCATTTGCAAAATATAATTAGAAAATTATTTTGCCCTCCCCTCCCATCGACACCTTCCCTCCCCGTCAGCAACACAAAGGAAAGTCATTAAAAAGCGGGGGATTATTTTGTTTTCATGGAAATTCAGCTGAACAACGCGAATGCGATGCTCCCCGCGCCGCGCTGCCCGTCTCCACTCGAAATCAATTGGCGAATTTGCATTGCAACTGCCCAAAGGTCGCCGTCATCATCATTCCCATTCCCCAATTCCAATCCCATTCCCCACTCCCACTCCCATGCACATTTTCATCATTTTCCCCATCATCATCGACATGTAATGAACGTGATCATTGTTAATGAATTGATGTTGCCTTTTGCTACTTTGCAGGCATGTGTATGTGTGAGGCGGGACGGGGAGAGGGCATTTCGCGACTGTCGAACTGACCCCGACCCACTGTGCGCGGGCAGCCAAAAAGTTGTGCATTTTAAAACGAAAGTGTAACTCAATTATTCGATGGCACCTCGAATAATTGAATCGCCATTCTGCGTAACGCTAGTGCCTACCCCTCTAGCACCGACACCCCCGCCCTGCCCTGCCTCAGTGCCAGTCCCTACCCCTCCCCCTAACTGCTGCTTTTCCCCACGGTTGCCTAACAGACTTCGCTGACAGCTGAATGGAAACTGGCGGAGAAGCTCTACAATTGAATTATCGAAGTCGAATGTCGGTGCCCGCTGCCTTCGCTCCCCATTCCTCCCCAGAGCCACTGCCTGTGCTATGGAAATGCAATTAAAATCAAAGAAGCACGTGTGTGTGTGTGAGTGTGTGTGTGTGTGGGTGTGAGTGATGCAGGCAACCGAAATCAAATGGAAACGCAGCAGGCATGAGGCAGGCAGTAAATAAAAAAGGAAACAAAACACTCACTCGACAATACGAAAATTGAAAAGTCATAGTTGAAAAGCTGAAAAGCAACCGCCAGGCATTCCCCCCTACACCTACCCCGACCCAACACCTCCAGCTACCCTACCGTGCACAAGTGAGGCAAGTCGTGTGAGAAGGGTCCAGTGGAGTAGGATAAATGCCAATGGGCATGTCCATTAGGAGCGTCAATCAACGCTGGCAAACAAGGCAACAACAACAACAGCATCAGAACAAGGAGAAGAAGAAGAAGAAGGAGCAACAGCAGCAGCATAAAGACGAGTCAAATGAAGTCAGAGTTGATTGACTTGCTGCATGTATTTGCGACACGAAACCCGATTCCGTTTCAGTTTCTTCTACTTAAGTTGATTGACCAAATCACAAGTGCCTTGAAATCTCAGTCAGCTTCTGCCTCTACCTGTTTCTGCATCTCTGTTTCTATACTCTATTCTCTACTCTATCTTCTATTCTCTATTTCATCAACAAATTAATTAAGCAGAATCTCGTTATTTTTCACTACAAGCTCTAGCTCTAGCTAATATCGATAATTCTATATCTTATTGTATATCTATCTACTAATCTGTCTCTAACTCGATTTCCGTCTGCTTCTTCCTCTCTAAGTTTTGCCTGCTTTTTGCTGCTTAGCTGCTTAATGAGCGCAAAATTCTCGATCAGCTTTCAATAAATTAAATTGACACATTTAATTGACCAGTGCTGTGTCTCTCTCTCCCCCTCTCGCTCTCTCTCTCTCTCTCTCTCTCTCTCTATTCTCTGTCGCTCTATGTGCGTGCGCCAAGAAGGGTGCAAACTATGAGTCTCGTATTCTATGATAAGCTGTGCATTCCCAGCGTATGTGCTCTATTTGCTTGCTTTGTGCGAGTGCGTGAGTGCGCGTGTGTGCGTGTGTGTGTGTGTATGTGTGTAAATAGACCCAAGCGGGTGTCTTCTGTCCGTCTGTGCGTCCGGCCGTCTGTCAATTTGTACTTACGAGTGCAGATATCAATGACTTGCGGCCACGGCCAGACAAACAAGTCTGACAGTGAGAGGGGCTAAGTATCGATAGAGGAGTAGTGAGGAGGGGATAGGGACGGGGGAGAGGGAGGTGCAGCCGTAGGCTAATCAGGCAGCGGGGCAGTGTCCCCTCTGTGCAGCTGTTGGCTTTGTGGTTGCCCCTTCTGGCTGGGGCTGGGGCAGAACGGAGTGGGGTGAGCAAGGAGAGAGTCGAGGGTCTTGTGGAGTACGACCATGAAATAAATCTGCTATAAAACCGCAGACAACTTAAATTGACGTCAATGCGGATGCCGAAAAAGGGTTGTCCGCACAAGGCACAAAGGTTGCCCCTCATGCCGTGGGATGGGCACGGGCGGAGCCGGAAAAAGGCAAATGGAGCCGCTGCTTGGCAAGATTAATGCCTGTAAATGACTATTAAATGTGGCCCACAACAAATTGCAGTTAGCATGCATGTGTCACACATACATAAGCAGAGAGAGAGAGAGAGAGAGAGAGAGAGAGAGAGAGAGAGAGAGAGAGAGAGAGAGAGAGAGAGAGAGAGAGAGAGAGAGAGAGAGAGAGAGAGAGAGAGAGAGAGAGAGAGAGAGAGAGAGAGAGAGAGACACAGTTAACCACATAAGTCCTGTGATTGCCCAAAGGCTTTTGCAATTTAATTGCGATTTTATGTCAAATATTTGCCAAGTGGGAGCGTTTCGTGAGCAATGAAAATGTGAAAAATGAAAATGGAAATGGAAAATGTGAAATGCAAAATGGGTTTGTAAATGAGTAAATCAGCTAAATAAACATAATTAACAACAACAGCAGCAGCAACAGCAACGAGAAGAGCAGCAGCAACAACGAGACGACAACGAGGGCAATTTACATAGTCGGAGCATCATTTCAATTAACAAAATCATTGCGGCCAATTAGAGAAAGCAAATAAAAAGCAACAAGCTGCTTAGCAATAGCAACAATAACAGCAGCAACAGCAGCAACAATCACTCATACATTGCTGCAATTTGAACTCGGGCAAATGCGTGAACTCTTCTGCAGCAATTTCATTAGTGAAGCTGCAAAACTATTGCCCTGCATCGCCCCTGTCGCATATCTCCACTCTTTACGCTCTCGCTTTCTCGCTCTATGCCCCCTCGTCTCTCTCTCTCTCTCTCTCTCTCACTCTACCCCAGCGATCATTTGAGCTTCGATCAGCAGCTTAAGCGACGCCTTTGTCACAGTGTTAATTCAATTACATGCCAAGCACAGTCAGGGACATGGGCGTAACTGCGCTGCGGGTAAGCACGGGGGCGTGGCACTCTGCAGGGACAATAGGCGTCGGCGAAGGCGAAGGCGACGGCGACGCATTGTGACGGCGCCAACTGATGCACTTGAAGCACAATTCAAGTGCGATAAACGCGCAGACAGAGACGCAAACAGAGACTGAGACAGAGACAGCGAAAGAGACAGACACACAGATGAGCAGAGACAGCGAGACGACAATAAGCAGCGGTTGGAAGGCATTGAAACCAATTAACGAACAATCAACTCCGGGTAACCGCAAAATTCAAAATGTGCAGCCAGTCGCCGGTGCCAGTTGTCAGTTGCCAGTTGCCAGTTGCCAGTTGCCAGTGGCGGCCAGTGGCCTGTGGCCTGTGGCCAGAGCTTCTGTGTGTGTGTGTGAGTGTGGGTGTGTGTATGTATGTGTGCTGGTACTGTACGCAAATGAGCTCACTAAATATATAATTTAAAATGAAATGCGCACTACTTACTATATGCCTGGCATACACTGCGAGAGAGAGTACAATTATATAGTCCGCTCTAGATCAATCAGTTTGCATGTCATATATGTGGATTTGATTGCTCAAGAGGTCATCGGGGTCAGAGAAATATTCAGGCAGGGCAAACGATTCAACACGTGAGCTCAAATTGTAGTCAGTTTGCAATAAGAATCTTGCAAATCGTAGGGTTGACATATATTAATTATGAATTAAAACATACGCTTATCATACTTACTTATTCTCGCAATATCTTGTTATCTTGTCGAGCTGAAAAATGTATATAAATTATAGAAATACTCATGCAAGTATGCAGCATATTTTATTGTTTTATATTTATCTATAAAATAAATTCTAAAGCAGCAGTCGCATCTACTTTTTTCTATATCCTTAGGCCACTTGAATACATCAATCGAAAATAAAGATAACAGAGAAATCGATAGCTATCGAGAGGTTTTTTTTTATATTATTACAAATAGTTTTGCGTGAAATTAATAGGCTCCTATCGAGGTATGCATTACAAAACTGCAGCGGTATGTTGAGGATATTGGAGACGACTGCAGAATAGCAAAATTGAGTATTTAATTATATAACACATGTATACTCTTAGACAAATGTTTGAATTTGACTCTGAAGTCTAAAAAATAAATGATGAACCCAAAATTAAATACTTTTGTTAGCACAAGCAACGAGAGCTGCTTGCATTGTCATTCGGAACATTATTTGTAATTTTATTTGCAATAATGATTTAATTGCTTGTGAGTCGTAAATCAAAAAGAGCACTCAAAATTCGTATATAAGACCCGCGGATTTAATTCCGAGTTTTTTACTCGATGCCGCGATTTATGCAAACAATTTAACATAATTTTAATATTGCATACGGCACATTCAACGGTTATGTGCAACAAATGAAACAATAAACATTTTAATTAAAGTACAATAACAATAATAATTATGCTTACAAGTTGCGTAAAGTAAAAGCACACACAAACACACTCGTGTGTTCATTAAGTAATAAATCATTTAATTTCAATGTGAAATCAAATTTAATTTAATTTAAACAAAATCAACAACGAACAGAAACAGAAACAAACTGAGAGAGAGAGATAGAGAGAGAGGGAGGGACTGGGAGACAGAATAAACTGCAATTAACCGGAATCAGCTGCAGCATCTGCGATAACTAAACAAACAATATCAACAACAACAACAAACCCCTCGAGCAAATATTTGCATTGACAGCTAAGTGAATAGTTAACAAAGAAATGAGCTTTTAATTAGTCTGTTAATCTATGAACTAAGGGATGGAGACAGGGAATTATGAGAGAGAGGGAGAGCCAATTGCAAAGCAAGTCGATAAGATTCGCCATCTTCGACAAAACAAAATGCGCTCCCTTTGACAGTTCGTTTGCATGACAGCTGAGTAGCTGCGGGGCACAAACATTTAGATAGATGCATGATTAAAAACGCAAAGAGTTCTTTGATTAATTCCGGAAAAAGTAAGTTCCTTTTTAAAACTGATTCACTTTGATCTGAATACGAGCGTACTTAAACAATTTTCATAGAGATTCCAGACAAAGAGGCAAACAATCAGAAAACAATGTGGTTCACATCAGAATCGATGTATCAAGTAATTTGAACTGATAATTTGGACACAACACACCCATTTAAAAATGCACGAATATAGACAAATTTTAACGGTTTTGAGTGTATGCAGAAATGTGCGTTATCAACAGTCGAGTGGATGAAGACATTTCAGTTTGTATGAACGCCTAGATCTCAGAGACTATAGGAACTAAAATCATCAAATCTTATAACAACGCTCCTATACACTGGCATAGTAATAGAATAATTTTAGAACTCAGTAACGCCCACTTGCACCTCCATAAATCATCCAATACCGAACTGTGAGTATCATTTTAAAGCTACAAACTAGTTTTTGGTGTGTGCAATAACTGCCACAAGCCATACGATATAGGAAAACTCAGTTATGATCGTTAATTTGAAATTCAAGTATTTCATGCCCCTCTAAATTCATTTTTAATTTAAATTCGTGTTTTTCTTAAATTGTAATAAGACTGTTGCCTGCGACAATTCCTAAACTGTGATTGCACTCTGCCGAGTGAGCTAGGCATAAATCTCTATATACTTTAAATGGAATAGATTCAAATACTGAGTCACGCGTCTTGTATTGAGACCTATTCAAGTGCAGCACACAATTTTCCAGCTACATCAGCAACAAAAAAAAAATACCAAAAAAATCTGAGCAGGGAAAAAGTAATTCAAGCTCTTCCAAATAGGTACAACAAAAAATGTGTGAATGAACCGCGACGCGGGCGTTGGCAACAACCGGAGCAAAGCAGAGCCGGGCCGGGCTGGGCTGGGCCAGGGCTGGGCGGTGGCAGGGGCGGAGGTGGAGACGAGCAGCTGACTGCGACGCTGGCAGCACTTGGCGGTCATTGTTCCAATTTCTAACCTTTTTTTTGTGTTCAACTCTGGCTCCCTCTTGCTCTCTCAATGTGTGTGTGTGTGTGTGTGCCCACGTATGTTTCTCTCTGTGTGTGTGTGTGTGTGTAAATGCGGAGGAGATTTTTTCAAGTGTTGTTGTTAATTTGTTTGGCAGTGGCGCGCATTTTTCACACACACGCTTAAGAGAAATGCCGACTACACATGAGTGTGTGTGTGTGTGTGGATGAATGGTAAAATAATAATAATAAAAAAACCGGCTACAGCGGCGGCCCGCTGCCCTTGGCTGCTCTGCCCCGCTCCTGGCTGCCAAATGTCTAACCAGTTGTGTCTATGGGCCGAGCTGCTGCTGCCGTCGCTGCCGCTGCTGCTGCTGCTGCTGCTGCTGCTGCTGCTGCTGCTGCTGCCACTGCTGCCGCTGCTCTTGTTGCCATTTTATGACTTTGGTTTGGCGCTGTGCATAGAAGCCTGAAGCAGCCGCACCACCAGCAGCAACATCAGCAACAACAGCAACAGCGCCGGGGACAGCAACAACAATCAGTGCCACAAAGTACAGCAGTTTAAACATTTGTATTCGTGCCTGTGGCTTACATGTCAGGTTGACCAAGCACCAGCAACAACAACAGCAAACAGTTAACACGTGCATGTGTATTCGTGTGTGTGGTTGGTGTGTGCATGTGTGTGTGCGAATATAACGTACGTCGGTGAAAAGGTTTAAAGTGGTAAACACGTTAAAGAATTGCACAAAGATACATAGCGTACGCTAAGAACCCGCGAGAGCGAGCGAGAGAGCGGTAGACAGAGTGAGAGGGGGGGAAGAGCAGCTGGGAGAGGGGCACTCTTAAGCCGCATGAGTTATGCACCAGAAATAAATAGCAAGTGTTGCAACGGGAAGCCTCGACACGAGCAAATCTGGCTGGAGAAATGACTGAGAATGGAGCGTTGAAATTAAAACAGAAAGGTGAAAAGAAAGAGAGAGGGAGAGAGAGAGAGAGAGAGAGAGAGAGGGAGAGGGAGAAAGCTGAGCGAAACAGGTATACCCTGTAGAATGAAATGCAATACAACTTGGAGCAGCTAAAGTTCAAAACTCAACTAAATTCAGAAAATTGATGGGCAGATTGATTCCCATTGAAATTTCAAGAAAAAAAAGATGTATAAAATATTAGAATTATACTTAATTTTCTAGTAATTGAATTTGAAATGAAATCATTCTAGCTTGGCTTAAATTAGTCTACAAAACTATTATACTCAAAGATAGTAACAAAAAGACAGTCAATTCGTTTCATGCATTTATTAAGTTCTTAATAGCATTTAAGCTCAAAAATAACAAGCATGTATCCAAGTCTGCTCGTGCCTGCATATTGAATATATAAGATAAAATTGAAATGCGGCATATGGAAGAGATAAGCATATAAACAACATATACTCACTTAATTTTACTCATTATATGTAGTCATAGAGTTCCTTCTGCATGCAGAACTTATATTTTATATATGCATAAAGGTCGCTGACCTGCTCTCTTTCCCAGCGAAATGACATCATTACCGCACACAGACTGCCGAGATCTCTGGAAATCACTTAAATTATTTATTTGTCTTATAGTTAACACTGCATTGTGTGTGCCTGCGCTTTAAGGCGATTTTGTAATTACTCAAAGCCAGCGAGGCGTATACGCAATGCGAAACTAATTCTCATTTATTGAAACAGTTATTAGGAATATAAACAAAACTCGTTCGTAGAGAAACAAATTTAAAGACACTTCGCAGCGGACGTTTCCCTCCTCGAAAAGGAAACTCGTTGAGGCTGTGGAAAATCTCCGAAGGGATTAAAAGTAACTCGCTCGGATGCGTGATGCGTGTAGGCAAATACGTTGCACACGTGCGTAATTTCTTTGAATGCACTTTAAAAAGGGTTTAATGGAACTTGAGTAAACTGTGCTTGTCTTTGTGTGTGTGTGTGTGTGTGCTAGTTCGCTCGATGTTTGCTAAGGCAACCCTGGGCGAGGGGGCGGCTGCGCTATTTTGATACATATGGCGAGCCGGCTTTGGCGGGGAAGTCCGAGGGTGGAACGCGAGTCGTGTTGTTGCTATTCGGGCCAGTCTAGTCCAACTATTAAGCCGGCAGTTTTACGCATGCATGCCTTCCAAACACACACACACACACCCTCTCACACACACACTGCCTCAGACTCTTACAGTTGCCGTGGGCTTAAATGGCGATTAAAACGAACAAAAATGAAAAAAAAAAATCAGCGGCTGTGAGCAAAGGAAAACAGAACTAACAAAAAAAAAACGCAAAGCACAAAAACGAAAATAGGGTTCAACATGAAACTAAGTGGTACAGCAACAGCAACATCAACAACAACAAGTACAGAAATGCCGGCAACGCGGCCAACAGCAACAACAACAAGTTGCTTTTTATTTCGGCTAGACGAAAAACACGAATAAAACAAAAAACAGAAAACAAGCGCAAACAATATAAATTAAATATGGAATAAAATTAACGCCGGCGCATAATTGAGCGCAAAAATTGTATTAACATAAAACAGAACTGAAATTAAAAAAATGCTCATGGCCAGAAAATGAGCGGAAAAACAAAGGCGAAAGCGAGGAACAACGGAATTGCAAAAGTCGACGCTAAGTGAATTTGTGTGATAACTCAATTGCCAACTTGACTTTGGTGCGACTGCGGTGTCGGCAGGAGATTGATAAAAGATACATTTGATCACGTTGCAATTGAATTACTTAAAAGTATTAAAACCAAAGGAGTCACAAAATACCTACGAGGATGTAAATTACCAAATATTAAACAATATATGTAGAACATATTTAATGCAACTTATTTTCCAACACTGAAAAGTAGTATTGCTTATCTTCTTGCATTTTAATTTTCAACTGTGTCAAATGCTTGAAAGTGTTTCTATTCTCGCAAACATGCTACTATTTATCGCCTTGCTAAAATCCGTTTAATATTAAAAATTATATCTTATTTGTTAATTTCCTCAATTAGAAAATGCTTGAATCTGACACACGCACCTGTAGAAATTAACGAAAAAGATTTAATTCTGATTGTCACATTTCAGAGATCTTGAAAAGAATCTTTTTGCTAGCCCAGACGAAAGTTTTCAGAACGTAAAGCAATATTTGTGCAAATTATTTGCGCAAACCTCAGCCATGAGTCCGCGCTCGCAGCATCGCGTGTCGCGCTTGCATTCGTTTTGGAAACACACACACACACGCACACACATTTCATTATCATCAACATCATCATCATCATCATCATCATCAGCAGCAGCAACATCATCGTCTTTGCCTTCGCCTTCGTCTTCGTTATCGTTGTCGTCTTGCCAGTTCGTTCAACTTTTGTTCACACCATAACGCCAAACGCGTTCTCCCTCTTGCGCTCTGAAGAGTCCCCCCCCCCCTTCTCTACGGCACACTCCTCTTGTCGGCTTCCTCTGTTTCTTTGCCGCTTTCAAAGTGTCAATTTTTGTTTTAGCTATTTTAACCAACTCTCGAACTCTCCTGACTTTCGTTTTGATGTTTCGTACGCTAATTCAATTAGATTTATGCGCCATTTGACATGCCCTCCCTTCCCCTGCTCACTCTATCTCTCTCTCTCTCTCTCTCAGGGCACTGCATGTCATTTTCGTTGATGTGTGTGGGGTGGGGCGCTTGGGGGGTTTATTTATTCCTGGACATGTCGCTAAATGGGTTTTCTTGTTTGCTCAAAATCAGATCATGGCCAATAAATCAACACTCAATTCGATTTGTATGCGCCAGGCAAATTGATTTGCCAGCGAGAGGGTGACCAAGAGTGTCCCTATCTCTCTCTTTCCCTCTCTTTCCCTCTCTTTCTCCCTGTGCGTGAGAGTGTGTGCGTGTGTGTGTGTTTGTTTGGCTTCCGCTGCTGTCTCTATCAATTGATGATAATTTATAGAAAACAGAAAACAGTCAACGACAGCAGCGGCAAACAAGGCGAACATCATGTTAATAACTAATCGCAAACAGGCTTCGGGCCGGGCCAAAACGGGTTGCAGCGGATATTGTTAATTTCTATACGGCTTTAATGATAGCCGGTCTTGCGTCCTCTCCCGCCGGTCTCAGGTTCCGGAGGCTCGCAGCCAGGAGCGGCAACGAACTGTGTCACACGCACACAAGCAGTACAAGCGGTTGCAAATCACGTATACGCCCTGTCAGCACGCCGCATACCAAACACGCCCCGCAATCAATGCACGCCGGCAGGCAGCAGCAGCAGCAGCAGCAGGAGGCTGCAGCAGCAACAACAACTGTAAAAAGAAAATGTCAATCGGATCGAATTCAAATGAGGGAGGGGCGAGGTTGGTGTACGCGGTCTTGCTGCTTGACTCGACATGACTTGCTGCTCCACTTGCTCGCTGGCCCTGCTCCGTTTTGCTTGGCCTTGAACGTGACCATAGCCTGGTCCGCTCACTGTGGGAGTGTGTGTGTGTGTGTGCTTGAGAGATTTGCTGTTTTGCACGCATTTTGGCGCGCTCAATTGAAATTGACATTTGTCGATCATAATTCCACGTCGCTTATTGGAGTAATTGAATTTCCATCGCTGCAATCGACCTCCAGCATGCCACATGATAACATTTCGCATCGCAGCGCAGCGTATCGTATAACTCACCAAAAGATCGACGGACAGACGGGCAGACAGGCGGACGGACGGACAGGCAGAAGATACAATGTTGATTTAATTAGACGTGCCCAGCAAGTCAAATTGATATTGAAAATTCGTCAACGTGCCCGGCAGCTACGCTTACACGTACGCCGTGGCGTTGACAGCAATAACAACTACAACAGATTGAGCAATATATATATATAGAAAGAGAGGCAGAGGGAGAGAGAGGAGCAACAAAAACCTCGCACCAAGACACTGTAAAAATGTCAGCTGCAACAACGTAAGCAACGCCAGCAACACTGACAACGAGAGGCGAGAATAAGTTGCAATTGTGCGCGCTGTGCCAAAAAATTATTTGACAGACTGTAAATTGCCCTGCACAACGTGTGCAACAGTAACAGCAACATCATCCATATGGACACGTACAAATACAAAGAAGCTACCCCATAAGCACTAGACCCAGCAACAATCTGAGCAATGACACATCGCACGTCGAGCGAGTTTCAGCTGTCACTCCTCATAAGTATACAGTAAATCAAATTGCAAAGGGAACTCAAGACATGCATTTCCACATACCGCCTAGTAATGCACTAATAATGCCTTAGCCTATCTCTTTCGCAATCTACAATCTACTTGCGGCTGCGTCTTTAGTTTTTATTTTTGCAAGCTGTCGGTATTTAATTTAACGATTCTAGGGAAAATATTCAGATTAGTCAATACTAATAATTCCATGAAAATTAGTTAACATATGATATGATAGAAAGAGCATCTTAAAGAGTCAATAAAAGCAAAGTTTCCTATTTTTGCATATTATTCTACAGCACAAAATGCGAATTTAGTTTTATTTATCTACGCATTCATGCAGACAGACACATCAACACATCATAGAAACAACAATCAAGTTTGAAATTTAAATGATTTTTGATCTGAAATTGGCAAACATAAATTGGTTTAGTTTAGTGTAAATTTTCAGTTTTAAGTTACAACAGAAATCTGTATTTTTCACTTTTGACACACTTAATAAAAACTTCTTTCTTGCTAGATTAACTTTATGATTTTTGAAGTAGAAAAAGAAGATTTCCTACTTCACTTATTTTGATATAGTGTTTGGTAATTCTTAAGAATATTTCTACACACGAGATGTTAAGATACAATAATATGATATACGGATTCAAAACGGAAACAAAAAAAAAAGAAGATATTCGAAATTAATTTTAAAATGAAATAATATTAATACAGTTTTCGAAAGACGCTTTAAGGGAATTTGAATAGAATACACAAATTGAGAATATATTGTCTATAATATGTGTTGCGTAAAACATTATTTTAGCTACTAAACCTGCCTGACTTAATTGGGCTGTAGGCGGGACCCCTCCTCCCCTAACATCGTTATCCACAACCTCGCCACGCTGCTTACCCGCACAGAGATTGTGGTCAGCCGCTGATATACCCAATTCGATTTGGCCGGCATCCATTTCACATGACGTCGCATCGAGTCGCGTCAAGTGGCGACATCGTTGCCAGAGTTGCCATCCCCGTTTACCGTCATGCGGGGCATTTCATCTTGCACACATCGTGGTTGATTTGAGAGTATGTGTGGAGGTGGGGGACACGGCGCAGGGGGAGGGGCAACTGACGCTGGTCATTCACATTGCATGCATCGTGATAGCTTGTCCGTAGGTGTGTGCGTGCGTGTGTGTGCCTCCGTGCGCGTGTGTGTGTGTGTGTGTGCTCATCTTTATTTGTTGTGCGTGCAGAAATTTAACAATTGCAGAAATTGAAACTTTTACTGTGGCGCACTGTAAAAAGTCCCGCACACACACAAGGCATACATGAATATGAAAATAAAATGTGCACACGTTTCCCTACCGCCACACCCGCCCCCGCCCCTGCTGCTGCTGCTGCTGACAGCTCGCCGTAGACGCATTTTCGATTCTTAATGTGGCAATGCACTTTGGGAGTGCCAACTGGGAGGCGTTCAACTTGCCCTTTCTGAATTGTCTTATTTAATTTGATTTTATTTGCATTTCATGCGAACTCGTGCTCTGTGCTCTGCATTACGCATACGCCTCGTGTGCCTGCCAGACAGTCGGTCTCTGCTGCGTAGAGCTTTGCTTTATCTGCCGCTCTGCTCGTTTCTCTCGTCATTAGTTTGCTTTACTTTTAGTTTTTGTTCTAGTTTTGTTTGATTTCGCTCGTGGGGGCGTGGCGTGGGGGCGCTCTCGAGTGCTGCCGTAATTTGCACGCAATTTGCTGTTTATTGTTTTTAATTTAAGCCGCAAATGCAATTTGAAATGAAGTTTTGGCGCAAGTTCTTAGCACAGACGCGTGGGTGTGGGTGTGTCTATGTGTGTATGTATGTGGCTGCTTTTCCCACTGTCCTTCGCTCAGCTGTTGCTCTGCAGCGCACTTGCTCAGCTAATCGTTTCAGCGTAATTTTTTATATAATTTCCTTGATTTAGCAAGCAATCTTTCCCTCTCTCTCCATCTCTATCTATCTCTTTCTCCCTTCGTTTCTTTGTTTGTGCTAATCCAATGTTGACATGCAAGTTTATTCAATTATCATGATTTAGTAGCTCAGCTTTCCCCCTGCCGCTCTCTAACATCGCCCCCCACCGCCCAACGACGCGTTCTGCCACCCTTAAGAGCCCGCCAAACGGGCTGTTACGGCTGTCGGGCGCAGCGTGGGAAAATTAGCAAGCTGCGCTCGTCTAACAACAGCAAAAAATCCTCGTACAATTATTCAATTTGCGGCAGCATTGCGCATCGCTTCGCCACATCACTTATACGCCCCGTGTAACGTATGGCAAGAAAACTTTTAGCCACAACGACGCACCAATGCTCTTCCGATTTGCAGTGCATACATATTTTATTATACTATGGTATTCGTTTTTCCCCCATCGAAATCCGTTTTCATTTCGCTCAGCTCACAAAAAATTCGCATAATTGTTGCATGTGCTGGAAATAATTAGTTTGCCACACACCCACACACAATGTACTTTCGCCGCCGGGCTTCCCCTCTCTCCGTCTCCCCGTCTCTCTGTTTGCCCGTCTCCTTTCGTCTCTCGCAACCCGCGTACGTAAAATTAATAACTAAGCGATGCGTAATGCGAAATTAAAACCAAATTTGCTGGCCAATTAATTGTCCTGCAGCAATTTGCCAAGCTCTTTATAATCGTTTTCTCTTCCCTTTCTCACTCGCTCTGCGTTTTTTTTTTGTCGTTAAAGCATCTTTTTGTCAGTGCATTTCCTCTCCCTCTCTCATCGCTTCCGCTCACCTTTACTTTGATTAATGCATAATGCTGACATTACGCATTATTTGCATGCACACATCAAATTGCATAATGAAAATATTACGCATACGTCCCGTCTGCTCCTCTCTCTCCCTCGCTCTGCCTGCTTCCGTCGCACGTCCACTGGTTGATTATGTGTGTTTCGTTTTCTCTTTCATATAGTATCACTTGAAGTGTTCAGAGCTCTCTCGCTGCCAGCTGCTAAATTGCCCGGGCGTCCCCCATGCTTCATAATGGCATAGCCAAAAAAACAGAAAAACAGAAGAACCAAAGGAAAATGCAGAAGGAAAGTAATGTTACATGTCGCCTCGTGCAAGTTGCAACAGAAATATGTATGTAATTTCTATGCAGCATGCAACTAAACGACAAAATGACACTTTCGGGTCTGCATATTTATGATAGCTCGCTGCCTGTGCGAGTCCTCTAAAAAATAATTTGGTAGACAAGAATAAATAAAGCGCCGACAAAGATGAAGCGGGCGAAACAGTGAAGAAGTCACAGCGCAAGGCAGAGGCCAAAGCAAAACAGTTAAAAGTATTTACACAACCAGGGATGCGTGAACCGCTGAGGAAGCATTTTTCTATCCAATGAAGAGCTTAAAAATAAGTGAAGTTTGGCTTACCTTAAAAGTAGTCGGACAATTCTGACATAGAGTCTGGCTTTAAGCTGCAAAACATAGCATGGAATCGGTCTGAAACCTCTAGGGATGCATTTGAGTATATCTTAAATTCATATATTAATCTATTCTATGAAAACCCATTCCATACAATATTCTGCAAGCAAACCTTTAAGCTAACTGATTTGAAGTTTCTTAACAAACCTTTTAAATTTGTATTACAGCTTGTTGCTAGCAGAAAATATATAATATAGTCTATCAAAATCCAATCCAATACACCATTATCAGACAATCTGTTCTGTTCAGTCTAACAGACTGCATGAGCTAGAGTTTTCATATTTGTGGACAGAATTCGAATTCAGCCACGCCTCTTTCCGTTTTTATTAATCAACAACTTTAGTTGCACAGTATTTTCAAGTCGAGCACACTCGACTGTAGCTCGCTTACCTATTATATGCTGCCTTCCAAACTGCACTCAGCGCACTTTCAGGCTGTTGTTGCCGTGCACAATTGAGTATTGAATATTGCTGCCAGTTTTCTTGGCGTGTTGAGCACTCCATCCAGTTTCGACGCTCGATAATTACCCCATGTGTCTTGCTAACCGTATAATGGGGCAAGCAACTGACCGAACGCATTTCAAGTGCAACGCAGCTCTTCAGCCCTGGCAACAAGTTTATACGCAACGATGTGCGATGCACATTTGGGAGATTTAGTAGCGTAGAAAAATTGCACACAAGTTCAGCACACACTGCGAGAGAGAGAGAGAGAGAGAGAGAGTGTGAGCAGAGCACAAGGAGGAGAGAAAGAGGCCGAGAAAAGGAGGGAGGTAAAGAGGGAGTGAGAGAGCGAGATGAACTGAGAGTGGGCGACGCTAAGAGTGGAAATGCTGCGAACGAGGGAGCCAAGTGTTGTGGCGGAAAAGGCAGGAACACGGCGGAAGATGGGGAGCAGTGCAGAGTGCAGAAGGGAAACGGAGGGGCAGTTGAGGCAGAGGGGGGTTCTCGTGGCTCTCGCAACGTTGCGGTGGCCAGCGCGCTGCAAATGTGAAAAAGCAACATGGCAAAACACTGAAGCCATCTCTTGACCACTTTCCACAAATGAAACATTGGCGTGTGTGTGTGTGTGTGTGTGTGTTAGCGTGCACGTATTTGCGCTTCGACTGATAGTGCGCCGAATGCAGCTTAACAACTCGGGCTTGCCGCTTCCCGCCTGCCACTTGCCACATGCCGCTTCCCACTTGCAACATGCATTGCTACGCGAGTCCACTGACTCAATAACTTGCCGCTGTTGGGCCTCAGTTGCAGTCGCAGTCGGCGTCGCAGTAGCCGCGCTGCCACTGCCACATCAGCGCGAGAGTCGTCGCCAATCGAATTTGTGTGTCATTCGGCAAATAAGTCTCACCCACACAGGCGGGAGATGTCTCCCTGTGCGTGTGCGTGTGCGTGTGCGTGTGCGTGTGCGTGTGCGTGTGCGTGTACGTGCATGTCTGTGTTTACCTATTGGGCGACTTTGTTGACATAAATGGGCGGGCCGAGAGCTGCAACACCTGGCCGCAAAAAGTGTTTAGTATCGAACACAAATGGAGTGAAATGCCAACAGGAAATTGAAGACGGAAGAAGGAGAACGAGGGACGAGGGAAGGCGGACGAGAGGCGGAAGAAGCAACAACGGAAACGACGACGAATCTCTTTCTGTGTGTGTGTGTGCTGACCCTTTTGGCTTCGGACAACATTCTAAGAAATTCCGTTTTGCGGTCGAGACTCCACATGTTTCATAAATATTGAGTTAAGAGCACTTTGCGAGAGGCGTAACAGCGTGAAATAAATGCACAGACAGACGGACAGCACAGAGACAAACAGGACAGAGACAGGAATAGGAACAGGAAGGAGACAGGGACAGCGGCATAACAGAAATGGAGCATCGAAATCGTATTTTGTATTTGCACAAAGCGACGGCGCCTGCGACAATGTTTGACTAAGTATTTGCCACGTCAGCAACATGAACATTGATTGATTTCATTGCGCACAGCAGATCAAATTTAAGTCCCAATTTTCAATTGGACAGCTTGTGACTTAAAGTCACAATTTCAAACGGCAGAAATTGCAAATGAAATACACAATTTCGAATGAGGCAAATTTGGTTTATAGTTTCTATGTGTCAACATGTTATCGACATGTGCTAAAAATTTCATCACGATTGCAGAAGTTTTGAGCGAGATACACAGGAACTGCCGGGCGACCCAATATTGTTGATGCTGGTTGTCGGTTACGTGTAGTTAGCATGTGTATGTGTGTGTGTGCTACAATATTTCCAGGCCAGCAACTCAGCAGGGAGCCCACATAGTCAAAGGCTTCAGTCGCATATCATTTTAATTATTCCAGCTCGCACACATATTACAATATTAAAGTTTCTTTTAATTTGCGCCAGCTTGTCAGGCCGGGACCTTGGGGGATTTGTTAGGGATTGGTTAATAAGCAACCAAGTTGGACAGGATTATGGCGAAAGTAGATTAGAGCCGAGGAAAAGGAAACAGTTGCCCGACTACAACTACAACACAATTGCCAGATGTTCATACAGACATACTTACACACGCACACGCATGTTTGCGCCATTGTGAGGCAGGAAATTTCATGTAAAAGGCTGCGAGGCTGGCAAGACAAAAGGCTCACGGACCATGGCCATTGTGTGCCATATGTGTGTAGGTATATTTTAAATACCAAACTTAATGTGCTTCGATTTTAATACGGCATATCCGTATTCTCGCCAGCAGCTTGCCAGCAATTGCAAAGCGTTTCGCAAATAGTGCACTCTCACTCTCTCTCTCTCTCTCTCTCTCTCTCTCTGTGCATTGCTGTCCGTCGGTCTCTAGGTCCGTCCCTGTCTGGTCTGGCATTTGGGTCTTCTGGGTCGTTGCTTTTGGTCGCTCTTCTTGACTGCCTTCTCCCAATGGCTTTGGGCCCAGTAGTCTCAGCCTGACCAGGGCGAGGCGACTGGGCCACAAATTAAATGGAAATAAAATGCAGTCAGTACGTGGGGGAAGGGAAAAAGTAGCATCAAACTAAAGTCTGCAACTGATATTGCATTGCCGCATAAAAGCATTCGCACACACACACGCCCGCACACACACTCGAGGCAAAAGCAGATAAGTTTTGAGCAATTCTTTTTAAACGTTTTCCCTGTTTGTGTATATTTACCTTTGGGATTTATGAGATTAGTTGCAGATACGCACACAAATGTGCGGGTGTATGAGTGTGCGTGTGTGTGCTTGTACGTGTATGTGTGCGTGTGTGTGTGTGAGTATCTATAAGTTGACTGCCACTGCAAATGAAAGCAGTCTGCAATTGCACAGAACGCAAGTGGAAAAATATTTAATACAGCTCAAAGCGCCTCACACGCAGACAGTGGCAGCGTGACGAAGGGGTGGGTTGGCTGAAGGGGGGTGGGGGGTAGCGCAAATAGAAAATGGTAGCGTTGAAAGAAAGTTGAAGCAGAGCTGAAGTAACCGTTGCACAAAAGACAGTCGACAGTTGTCGATGTTGTCGTCGTCGTAGTCGACCGAGCACACTCGCACACACACAACTCTCAATCTTAAGTGCAGCCAAGCGGCGTTTACCACCAGACCAGCAGGGCGTCTGCTGGTCCCTTCTCTATCGCTCCCTCTTTCGCACAAGTAATGCCTACAACAGACGCCATCTTGTGCGAAGGAGCGGAAGTTCAACTAAAGCACAAACGGAACAAAGACAAAAGAGTTGCATCGTGGGGATACACTCCACTATCGATAGTAGCCTGCGATAGTCAGCACGATAGTTTTGCCGAGCAACATTCTTGTATTGTCTATTTGTCTATTCGTCTGACTGTCTATCTGACTGTCTGTCTGTCTGTCTGTCTGTCTGTCTGTCTGCCTGTCTGTCTATCTGTCTGTACGTTTGTGAAATGTTCCCGCTTTGTTCTTGGTTTGACTTGGTTTCTTTTGTTCGACTTTTGCTGCAGCTACAGGTGAAAACGGATTTAGATGCGGATTGACAGCTCGAAAGGGGCTAAGGATTTGCACATTTTCCTGTTCCGGCTTTGCTGCTTGGGGAATAACGGTTTGCTGTGAAGGGATATTTCCAAATCGCAGCTAAGAAGATAGAGATAAAGGGAGAGAGAGCAGCTTGTCTGCTTTGTTTTATTACATTTTAAAGAAATATATCAACTATTTTTCAACTCGCAACTAATTGCATTTTCCTCTTTCTTTGCAGGTAAGCAACGCCCCAACGCATTTTCTCATATTTTCACATTTTCATGAAAGCAAAACGTCGACAAGGTAAGCTCGGAAATGTTAATGCACGCACGTCAAGCCGTCAATACGCCAATTCGCCAAGATTGATATGTTAATGCGGCTGGCAGCGAGTGCGAAAGAGGGTGAAAGAGAAGGAAAAGAGAAAGCGGGTGGGGGGGGTGTAGTTGGCAACGCTTGCTGCACTTTGCGGCCCGCCCTTTTAATTAGGTGTCTCTGGCGAAAAATCACAAACATTACCGTGCTTTCCACAGCAGTCTTACTACACCCCCCGACGTCCTACTCCCCCCCCAGGCCATGCTGCTGCCTCATTGCTTTCCGCCTCATCAGGCTGACAAAGGCTTTAACGTGACGGCTAATTTCGTTGGCACTTGTCGCCGCCGAAGCAACCTGCAAACGCAACTGCAAGGGGCGTGAGCCGCCCCCACTGACAGCGCCCGCCTCTGGCTCCGCTCCTGCTCCTGCCTCCGACCTGGTCTGACATTTGTCGAATTATCGAACGTGGCGGCACATGGCGCTGGCTGCTGTGTGGGGCATGAGGCACGAGGCACGATGCACATGCCCTGACAGCGTTATTAGCAAACGTTGAAGTCACCAATTTTTGGCCTGCCAACTGAAATTGTTGCTGTCGCCCGCTCTCTACCCCGCCCCGCCCCGCTCCATCTGCCATAGGCAATTGAAATTGAAAATTCCACAAACTGCTCTTGACACACTTGTGGGCAGGGAGGGGGTGTGGTAGTGTGTGCAATCCATAGTTCTTTATGATTTATACAGTATCTAATTGTCGGTGCGAGCTGCATCGGCACATCGAGAGAGATGTGTGTTTGTTCTCTCTCTCTCTCTCTGGCACGCTTTTGCTGAGTGTGAGTGTGAGTGTGTATATAAATAAACTACAAATTGAATTGACCGACCGTTTGGCAAACACACACACATAAATGCAGCACACACACGCACACATGCAATAAAAACACATGGCTGGCCCGGCATAAATCTCTCAATCAATCTGCCAGCTCAGCCCTGCTCTCTTTCTCTTTCTCTCTGCTGCTCTCCACAACGCTCCCGGCCTGCCCCTCTCATTTTCCCAGCTCCTGCTTCTCCCATCTCTCCTCCGTTTCGCCTACTTGCCTGCTGCGCTTCATCACCCAATCCGTCGAGCATGTTTGTTTGTTTTTGTTTTCTCTCGTTGTGGCTGCTGCTGCCACTGCCGCTTTTTGTGCTATTTGTTTAGAGAAATCAAAGTGCACTTTAGCGAAGAGCGCAGAGAGCGGGGCCCAGCAAAAAAGCTGTTAAAACTTGTGCATCTCAGTTTTGCCGGCTTTGCTGGCCAAACTCCCCAATCCGAGTACAAAATGTGCGAACACTAACGCTGATTACGGCCCGAAACGAGATGCGATAGATTTGGCTGTCCGGCATGAGCGGTAATTAATAGGAAACGCACAGCCGAAGCAACAACAACAGCAACGATAACAACGGCAACAACAACAATAACAGCAGCAGCGGCAACAGCAGCAGCAACAACTGAATATGGCTGACAAAGCTTTGCCAAAATTCATAGCATACTTATGTGCGTCAGTGTCGAGATAAAGAATATTCCGGTTGACAGCTTTCAAACTGTTTATGTGCATTGCTATTGTTGCTGTTGCTGCTGTTGTTGTTGTGTTGACAGCTTAGACTGTCAACTCTGCGTGTGTGCCAGCCTGCACGTGTGTGCCTGTGTGTGTGTGTCTGTGGGTGTGTGTGTTTTCGCTCTTTGCAACCGTTGTCGTTGTCGTTGTTGTTGACGACGAACAAGTAAATTAAAATTCAAAACAATTTTGGTATGACAAATTCTATTTTATGGCATCAAATTTATGCAATAAATATAAACCAAAATCCGTAACTAACAAAGTGACAGCGCAGTTCTAGGAGGGAGGGAGTTGGAAGGGAGGGAGAACGCAACAACAGCAAAGTTACAACATATGGATAACCCATAACCCGTTACTATTGCACTCCCACTAACTTCTCGCTCACCCTCTCTCTCTCCCCTCTCTCACTCTCCCTCCCTCTCTGTGTGTGGAAGCAGATAACGTTGGCATTACGTCAGGATAACGTTGAAATTACATTTTTCACACAGACTGCAAAGCGAACCCGACCCGAAGCCAGGCCAAGGGCTGCAGCACTGACCAGCAGCAGCAGCAGCAGCAGCAGCAGCAGTAGCAACAGCAGCGGCAACTCACATGCAAATTTAGTTACAGCAACACACACAGTTACTCACAGATAGAAAAACCACCCGCACCAACACACGCTCACGTATCACACACATATGCACACATGACGGTCTAAGTTAAGCCTCGCCTCGACGACCACATAACAGTCTGACTGAGCGAGCAGAACCAGCACCGAGCACGAGCTGAGCCCGCTCGGGCTGCATTTCCATGCCGCGTCACAATATGCTGGCACTCAGAGCTCAGACCTGGAGACCTCCAGAGCTGAAGAGCTGCTCGCTGCTTGCCGAGTCGCCTTACAAAGCCTTTGCAGTTCGGCTCGACTTTTGTCAGGGCAAGTAAAGGTTCTCACGCTGTGTGAGCAGAGCATATACCGCTTGCAAAGCTACATACTGCATGTATATATGTAATACATATTCTTGTTCAGTAGCTAAAGCGATAAAGTATTCATTTTCACTTAGTGCATCTCTGTTTTTGTTCTCTAGCCAGATCAGTCTGACTCTTCGTCCGTCTGCTAAATTATTATATAGTATATACATTCTTGTTCAGCATCAATAGCTGAGGATATCTGTTTATGTTACTCTTTGCGTGCCTGCTTCTTGGTGTGTCTTTCTCTGCCTCCTTGGTGTGTCCCTTTCTGTCTGTCTCGCAAATTTATAAAACACAATATAGTTACATGAATAAGTACAATTTTAATACATTCCTTATGCCATACACTAATGTTTCAATGATTACGTATTTAAGTAATCTTTTTTACCTTAAGCTATCACAGCTAAGCCCTGCCTGCTCTCCCATTTTCCCATATTCTTTATGCTACTAAGCTGTAATCACAGATAGCTCGGTGAGGGCATTTGATTGTCGACTCACCACAGCATTTGCCTTGCCTCGCCTTGCCTTCTCTTCCTAATCCGCTGCTGCCTGCAGAAGACGCGGCTTCCACGTCTACCTGAGCGACGGCGTTGTTCCTTCGCCTGTCCGAGGAAGACAGCGCTGCCTTCTGCATTTGGCAATTCCATTCTCATCTGCATGCCAAGCCATAAATGTGCGAATTAAAATATATTAAATGCAATTTACATTTGCGGCTTTTGGGAGACTGAGCCACGTCTCAGAGCTCTCTCTCTCTCCCCCGAGATGCACATACCAGCAGCATGTGCGATGTTTTTAAAGTGCCGCATTTTACCGCTGTTGCTTCTGCTGTTTTTGTGGTCTGGCAGCTGGCAACACGCATACGCCGTGTGCGCCGGCAAATGTTGATTCGTTTTGGCTAAGCAAGCCATGAATTAATAAAAAATACTCTTGGCCTGCAAGCTAATAAAAGTGAGAGAGCAGAGTGCAGAACTAGAAATTAATTAAAGAAAATATAAAACAAAAGAACCGACCTCAAAGCCCCCAGCATGCTGGGTATACCGCGGACATACTGCTGTTTCTACAATAACTTTGGAAATCACCTTTCGATTGGGCTTAAATTTACAGTTTAGCCAGGCAAAGCTGATAGCTAGGCAGAGGTCAGAGATCGGAGATCAGAGGTCACAGTATTGTCGGTAAATTGTACAAGTATGAAAAACGATTATAATAGTTTTCGCAATTGATAAATGCTCAAATGGCGCAAGTTGCTGTCATAAAAGACCCGAAAAGATCCAATAAATTTCAAAACGCTTTTTATGATAAAACATAAATTTACATTGCCCTCGCACACACACACAAACACACACACAGAGAGTGGGAGAGAAAAGAGAGACCAGAGCAATTGCTGATATTTTGAGCAGAATATAAATCAATTGAGACGCTTAAAGCCAGCGCAGGTTGAACGAGTTGACGCAGCTCGTCCTTGCCCAGGGAGTCTCCCATCGATTGGGGACTTTGACTTTGAGCGAGCACACATAAACGAGCGTGGGAGCGAGAGAGAGAGTGAGCTGGGTCCGGGTCAGGCATCGTAGTTCTTCGTAGTTCGTGCCTGCCTTGGCCAGTTGCACCGCTAGCTCTGCTGGGAGTTGGCTTGTTCCGTCCCGTATAATGGAAGCCATTCAAGTGCAGCCTCTGCACGAAGCCCCCTAACAGACCATTTGCGTACGCAGATGCCCCCGCCTGGACCAGCTGGCTGGCCCCTTGCCCACATACACAGAAAGCTGAGAGTTTTATGCAATTAATTCGATTAAATTGTTATCGCAGGCAGAACAATTGAGGGGGAGGAGGTGTGTAGCTACGCTGCTGTCTCTTCTCGCATGACTTTTAGTCCAGCACAATTGCTCAATGTGCCGTCAATTTATGCCACATCAGCAGCAGCATTTGCTCGAGCGGTCAAAGTTCACACAACAACAACAAGAACAAGAGTAACTGTAGCGACTGCCAGGCAGCTGCGTCAGCGACAAAAGGGTCACCCTAATCCTCTCTTGAAATGAGAAGCGTTTATCTGCCGCAATATGGCCGCCTTCGTAATGGCTGAATGGGAATTCCGCTTGCCTGCACACACACATAGACAAGCATAAAGTTGTGTGTGTGTGTGTGTGTGAGTTCTCTCTCTCTCTCTCACTCTTGCTTTGGCGCAATTCAATAATTCATTTGCCTCGAGTTCTTAATAAAATGTGTGCAGCAATTAGCTCAACAACAACAACAACAACAACACTAATAGTGGCAATGAGAGCTTCACTTCAAGTGCAGTCAAGTTGCCACGCCTCTTAACGCTCTGTTCATCCACCTCCCCCCCCCCACAGAGCAGCATTTGCTCGATTTGCTAAATTTTGGCTCATTGCATTTTTTGGCTTGTTGATTTGCTCCTGTTTGGCAAGTGAAGCACTCTTCAAAACTTCAACAAATCTGATGCTACATGAATATATATGCACACACACACACACACATGCGACACACTGTGACACATACACAGTTATTGCGTTATACAAGTCACAGTTGAGTAAGCTGCGAATTTCCCTCGTCATTTTGTATCAATTACCTCAGCGCAAATCTCTATGGCTGCTCTAAGTGTGGAGGCGCCTCCCCCTTCTCACCAGCCTCCCTCATCTGAAAGAGGCAACAGATAGTAAGTGATACGAGAGGTACAGGGCGGTACGGGGGCAGGCAGCACACGTATTCGACGAATTTTGCACGCACATTTGAAATATGTTAGTGAATTTTTACGGCAAACGGAAACGGCAGCAACTTTTATCACGTATTGACGGTTGACTGCCCAGGGCCTGAAGGGCGATCTGCCCCTTACCGCTTCCCCGTGCCTCGTCCGCACATGGTTGCATAGGTGCGCAGCAGTTTTCAAGTGCAAAATCGTTGAATTGCAGCACAAACTTTGCTCGAATGAAGCCAACATAGGAAAGAGGAAGAAAAGTCTAGTAACAAAAAAAAACAAACATTGAAGAAAGATGGAAAAAAAAACGATGTGAGAGGGGCAGGAGGTGGAAAGAAAAAAAAGAAAACTTTGCCGTTTTCGGCTTGAGTGCCGCTAGATGAAAGAAAGTCCCTTTAGCGTCGCTGAGAGCGGAGCGACGGAAAGTTTTGCCGCTGCTTGCCGGGGCCAAGCGTCCATTAAATGTTGCTGTTGTTGCCGTTGTTGCTGTTGTTGTTGTGGCTGTTGCTGTTGGTTCTGCTGCTGTCTTTGGGATGGCGTGTAGTTGGTTCATTGTGGGCGGGGCAGTTAGTTGGCCGGCAAAGAAACCGTTTAAACGAAATGAATTCGTAGCGACGCGTTGCTTGCCCCGCAAAGTATGCAACAAAAGTTTGTCGCGCCAGGGAATTGCAAATGGCGATGGATAAGCGGGCAAAGGGGCAGGCTTGGCGGGGAACGGGGTTACTGCAAGTTTAAAAGAAACTACAGCAATGTCAGTTAGTCAGCATTGTTTATAATTTTAACTATGCAGCCGGGCAATTATTTCAATTAGTTCATTATGCGCCTGATTGACTGGCGGACAAGGCAACAGACAGGCGGGGAGACGGACAGGGAGACAGACAGGGGGACAGACAGCGAGACAGACAGACAGCTGTGCCTTTTGCCCTGTCTGGTTTTCTCCCTTCCAGCCCATTTTTTGCGCTCCTGCTGCTTTGGACACGCAATGGGAAAAAGTTTTTGCAGCTTTTCCGAATGTGTTCATTAAATTAGCAAAGCCGTTAAATGCAGCAATAAAGACGTGTGTTTGTGTGTGTGTGTGTGTAACGTTGTTGGTGGCAAGTTGCATTAGTTGGCAGTTGATGAGTTGGAGGGGGGGGGAGGTGCAGGGAGAGGCTTTTCATAGCCCCCAAAACGAAACACAGTTAACAGCAATTAGTGCCAGACGAGGCAGCTGTTTGTTTGCGTGTGTGTGTGTGTGTATCTCTTTGCAGGTATTTAGGCAGTTGTGTCCATGTGTGTGTGTGCGTGTCTGTGCATGTCTCAAAAATATGTCAGCTACAAATGCTGCGAGCATTAAATCAAAATCAAAGCAATTTTTGCGCCTTTGTTTTGCTCGAGTGCCTGCTTGCTTATCTCCCTGCCTCCGTGTGTGTGCGCATATGTATCCTGCCTGCGTGTGTGTATGTGCACGTGTGTGTGTGAACCACAAAGAAGCTGCCGCCTGGAAGCACTTGGGCTAATATTAATTACAATGGAATTCCTTCGCCTGCTCCCACATAAAGAGAGACAGACTGCAACATTATTAATATACTTGCCTTCGGTAAATACAATATAACTGTAAACACACACACACTCACGCACACACTCACACACACCTGTCCATGCACACAGGCATGCACTGGTATTGTTCGGCAGTCGAAAACATGTTTATTTGCCCAAGCAAACGAATGCAGCACAAAGGGAACGCACATCAACAGATCAGAGTGCAAA
The DNA here is from genome assembly GCA_018151445.1 of Zaprionus inermis. Classification (NCBI taxonomy): domain Eukaryota; kingdom Metazoa; phylum Arthropoda; class Insecta; order Diptera; family Drosophilidae; genus Zaprionus; species Zaprionus inermis. Next base: position 1,686,508 of record JAECXD010001510.1, on the reverse strand, counting down.
TATGTATACTGCATGAACCCATACATATAAACATTATATATATACAACTATATATATGCACGAATACAATTAAATGTGCAATTGTTGTGGGGGTCAAGCGGGTAGCAGCAGCAGCAGCAGCGGCCATTTTAATGCGATAAGAAAGTATTTTATAGGCTGTGCGAGCCTTGAATAATGACTTTTTAAAATGCGCACTCTGCCCCTCTCCCCCGACACTACCAACACACACAAACACACACACACATACAGTCTCCTCATAGGCTAAATTATGATGCGCATTACACAGCAACAACAACAACTCTGCCCCATTGCCACCATTTGCCTTTTTGCATTTTGCCAGACTTTTCGCGCATGTTGTTTTCCAACTCCATTTTGTTGTTGTTCGCGCGTGTGTGTGAGTGCGTGTGTGTTTTTTATGTTTATTGTTGGCAGCTGATTAAGTTATTATTATAGTTTATGTGCGCCGTGGTGCAAAGGGAGCAGGGGCGGAAATTAATGTGAAAATCGCACTTGATACGATTGCAGTTGCGCGCTTTTTTACTCACTCCCTCTCTCTCGCTCTGCCCCCCCTCTGCCTCTCTCGCATTCGCCATTAATGGATAACGGTCTCAAGTGTGTGTGCATAGCTAAATGTAGCGTGCTCGCACACACACTCGCACACACACACACGCAAGTGGCAAATACTGCAGCCAAATTGTTGTGCTGCAGTTCAAAGTGCATTTCAATGCGATTTGCTTGCCTTTTGTGCCCGATATGCGGGGCAGCGCGCACAGGCAAACAAACTGTCAGCTATCTCAGTCACTCCGCTCTCTCTCTCGCTCTCACACTTGGCTGCGACGCGTGAGCTCTGAAATTTATGCTGTAAGCGCGGCATGCAAATAATGTTAATTTAAATGCGAGTATCATCGGCAGCAGCAGCTACCACACACACACACACACACACCCAGCAACAGCATCAGCATCAACAACAGCAACTGCAATAAGAGCAGCACACATACACACACACACTCACTTACACACACACAGACCACGACAGTCAACAGACGCGACGCGACGCGCCGCGCGTCGAGTTGTTTTGTGGCATATACCTCGCAACGCGCCTCGCCTAGACAGGGTAGCACGGGTGCATGGGTGCATGTGTGGGAGGAAGGGCGCGCTGCTGCTGTGTTTTTATCATATCACATAGCCGATATGCCAGATTTCATTATTTTATTTGCATTATAATGAATGCAATTTACGCCTCTTTTCAACTGTCATTCGACAAAAGTTGCGTGTTTTTTCTCTCTCTTTTCATTATTTTTTGTATTTTATTTGCCCCGTGACTCGGCGACATTTCGCTGAATTTGTCAAAGTCAACATGCAATTGTTTCGATATTAATATATAGTATATGTATACATATATTACATGATCCAGCGGGTCACTCGATATGCTGCAATATTGACGATGCTTTTTAATGTGCTGCGTTTTTGCCATCAAATATCTTGTGTATTTCCCTTCAGATCCAATAAGCACAAGTCCTAACTGACTATAGATAGTAAATAAAGAAGGTAATAATATTGTAAGAAATAAAATTAAAATAAAAACAAGTAGGGACTTTGGTAAATAATTTAAATAAATAAAAACAAAATCATACAGAAAATATATGAATAAATATAATTAAAAACAAAAGGAAAATAAATGAAAGAATCTTAAAATAAATACATAATACAGTGAGACATAAAAATGAAATGAACACACAAATAAAAAGATATTTATAAAAATAATAATTTAATTATAAAAAGCAAGTAGTTATAAAATGTAAAGAAAACTAAACATGCAGTATAATACAATATAAATATAATTTATATAAAATAAAATTCAAATGCAAATAATTATAATAAAATGAAAGTGAAATACAAATATTTTGTATTACAAATTAAATATATATAAAATGAAAATAAAACAAGTAAAACACAAATAATCTTAAATTAAAAAACAAAGTAAATAGGAAAGCAAATAAAAACTATATTAGAATAATTTTTCTTTTTAAAAATCGTAGAAAATTTAGCAACACGTCCACACAATCGATGAGGCCTTTAAAAGCCTTTTTGCAGAGCAGCACTTTGGCGTGGAGCATGCTCTGCACTCTCTCTCCTTCTGTATACCACACACACTCTCTCACTCTCTCCTCTCTCTCGCTCTCTCCCTTGACATGGAAGTGCGCCCAGTTGTTTTGGGCGCCTACACTGACAATGCTCACATTGTTGTTGCTTTTGCTGCTCGTTTGTTTTAAAGTGTTTCGCGTGTCACACGAAATTTAAAGCGCAATTAAATTTTGTGGCATAGACAGCCGCCGTAATAAACTGCAGCCGAGCCCAGGCGGAGTGGCAGCAGGTGCGCCTGTGTGTGTGTGTGTGTGTGCGTGTGCGTGTGAGTGAGAGTGTGTATGTATAATGTATTGCATATGTGACAAATAATGTGCCCCATGGTTGTTGTTTTCTCTGCTGCGTTTGCGATTAAGTTAAGTAATAATGATGATAATGATGTCGATGGCAGGCGAACCAGGCGATAATGTCGTTGTTAATGCTCATAATACCCCCAGGTGGCTGTAGTAGTAGCGGGAGAGAGAATGAGCGTGAGAAATAGAGAGAAAAAACGCAGCTGCCATTAAAATTGATGCGGCGTCTTAGCGCCTACTTAAGCGCCTTAGTTTCGCATATTTGCTCTGTCACACATGCCTAAATTCGGTAGATGTGCACACACACAAGCGCATACTACTCGTATATATAAATATATATGCACCTGTCTCTGTGCTATATATATGTGTAGCACTCTGCTGGTGACGTGCGTTTGATGGAAGGCGCTAATTTGCTCTCGAAACAGCTGACGCTGACAAAAATCAGAGCTGTCAGCTCAGCCACAGTATCAGCCAGAAGTACACATACATATATAGCGCATATACTGCAGTATCTGTATTAATTGTAATGAGTGAAATCCAATATCGCGCTCATTTCATATGCAATATAAAAGGCAGCGAAGCAACGCGACATGATTGTGAATGAGATATTGAAATCCATTTTGCAGCTCAAGAAATATCGAATATCCAATATTAAGCACGTTCTAACCGTTAAAAAGAGAGGCAGATAGACAGCAGCCAATTATCGATAGCAGCATCCCTGATGCAAGTGATGGCATACGCGTTGCATTACCACCATGTAGAAGAGAGGCGTGTCTAAAGCTAAAGCGTGTTTTTAAACTACAAGTATGCTAAACCTTTCAGCTGTCTGTACAGTTATTCAAAATATGTTTACAATTTCTCTTGGTTTTTATATCTCTTTCATATAATTATTTATTTGCCCTAGCCAAATTTAACAAAGTTTCAGGCCAATTTCAAATCATTCACTTCAGATGCTTCTCAATTACTTCCACCAGCTTTGCATTGCTCGCAATTATTGCGATATACTATCACACACACCCACACACATGCTCGACTCTGCACACTGAATGATAATTAATTTTTCACGTGGTTTGGTTCGATTTGGATCAATCGGCTTGATGCGATTCGTGTGGGGCGCCACATTTTCTAGATTGATTACGCCTACTAATTAAATTCTGCCGATGCAGAAGCCGTTGCCTTAGCCGTTGCGGCCGCGTTTGGCCAACATTTTGGGCAGCATTACAAGGCGCATTTAACGAGCCCTTAACGAGCCTGCACTCGACTATGCGTGTCTGTGTGTGTGTGTGCGAGTCATTGAAATATTTCTGTTGATTTGTAAAGGCTTTTTTAGGGGCTTATCACGACTTAAGCTTTCAGCTTTTTAGCTGACAAACAAATCCAGACACGACAACTGGCTATTAATACAGGAGTGTGTGTGTGTGTGTGCACCCCTACCCTCTCGCAGCTGCAACGTGCCACGCCCCTGCCTGTGTGACCGCAGCACCGAACGATTGAATTGGGGCCCAGAGACCACAAACTGTCATTTAAAGCATATCCACACACACAAACACAGGCCGTTCATACACACACATGGAAATGCGCCTTAACACACACATACACACACAGATGCAGGCAGGCACTTACACACTGCCTGCCAATACACTCGCACAGGTAGTGCGGAATATTTGTGTTTATATTTTGCAAAGTGTTGTTGCAACTTATGCCAAATGCAGACGGTGTTAGTCACGAGCGGGCAGGGGTGGGAAAGGGGGAAGGGGCAGCGAGTAGTAGGGCAGGTTAAGAGTTGTCCGGAGGTTCGACACACAATTCAAATGCAAGATTTGCTGCAATCGCTTGTCTGCTGGCTGCGTATTCAAAGCACACTTGATCGCAGATGACAGACGACGGAAGGGCGTGCAGAGGGGGCGCAGCAAGAGCGGGCCATAACTTACACGCCCTTGCCGCCAGCCGCCAGCCGCTAGCTGTGGCAGCTGTTAAGAAATGTGAAATGCAGGACACAATGAAATTGGACGCCCCAAAAAGTAGGCAACACAAAATGTCCAACTCGCATGCAGAGCGAGAGAGACAGAGAGCGTGTGTCTGTGCCTATGTGTGCGAGTGTGTGTGTGTGCCCGCTTTTGTTTGCTGTGTGTTTTGTGCATTTGTTAGTTGTCATGTTGCAACGGGCATTTGTGCCAACATCGGACGAGCCTCGTCGCCTGCGCCCGCCCGTCTGCCTGATTTGGCGGTCCGCTCGCTGTGCTGCTCCTCAGGCTGCTGCTGCTGCTGCTGCCAAGAGGTAGTCAAATTACCAAAAACAGCAGCAGCGCCAGTCGACAGCTACATGACAGACACCCGGCAAAAGCGTGTGAAGGGAGGGGAGTGGCAAGTACTCCGGCATGCACGCCAAAGCGCAATGTGGCTAATTACTTTCGAAAGTCAAGTTATTAGCGTGATTACAAAGGCAATGTATGCAGGGGGCAAGAAGGCGGCTAGAGCTGGCTGCCAGGGAGCTGGGGCAGGGCAGGCAAAGCCGTTGGCAACGCGAGGGCGCTGCTTGACAGCAAAATGCCCTGCAGCAGGCAGAAAGAAATGTGTCCATGCGTTGAAAAAATATTCTGCTTGGGAACAGCGCTGTCATGTGGGGAGAAGTAAGACAGCTTTAAAAGCGTGCAGAAGGGACTCTGGCAGCGAGCATACCCTGCCCCTCTACAGGGTATCTGCACTTGGCTTCCTTGCAAGGCAGCCCCGCCGCACAATCAACATGGCGCAACAGCAGCAGCAACTACAACATGAACAAGACAAAGGCTTACATGAAAATTAACGGGTCAGAGGCGGCGGCAAGGCTTGGCTGGCGGTGCGCCCATGTGGCTAGAGGGCTGCCACAGCCACAGCCACAGCCACACTCAGTGAGCAGGCAGGGGTGGAGTGGGGGCGCTGCTGCTGCTCGCTTGATGGTCCTGTAATAATAATAATAATCATAAAACGGCAACAGGAACAAGCGCAGTTAGCAGACGCAGTTGGCAGCAGACTCAAGCGCGAAATTGCCGAGCGCGCTCATTTCAGTTTTAATACCCTGCAAATAAAGCAGCAACAGCAACAGCAGCAGCAGCATGGGTTGATTATGCTCTCAGTGAAACGCAGAGCTTGAGCTGCGTTTTACAGCTCACCTTTGCAGGTAGCTTAGCGTGGCGGGCAGAGACGGGACGAGGGCTTCAGAACTTTATCTCAAGTACTATATAAATATTATATTATATTTGAAAATAATTCCCTTTTTAATTGACTTTATCAATTATTTCTTTGCGTTAATTTTATTTAGTTTTGTCAGAGCCAGAGTGAGGAAATAATACAATACATCTTAAAATCAAGAAGTATGCAAACCTAAATAATTATACGTACATGCATTAGATTAGAATTTAACTAACAGATTGGTTATTGTCTATTCCTCGATTCACTTTGCAAATCAATTAACAAAAGAAATCTCAAAATCTGTTCGAAACTTTGCAACACTACAACCTAAACCGATTATTCATAAGTCGATTAAATACTCCCATCCAGACTTTAATCGATTAATCGACTTAATTTGGAGAAATAATCGCATAAAGAGATTCGGGCAAGATTCAAATTGTTGTCCCATCTATTATTACGTGTACTCTCCCATTTTGTAGAGCATATTTAGCTGCGATCCGATTTGAATGTTTGCAGAGCGTAGTTTCTAGTCCAAACGAAATGTTGTTGTTGTCGTTTGCCGCAGCTTTTGGCTGCCGTTTGCTGCTGCTGCGGCGGCGGTTGCTGTTGCCGCTGCCGCTGCCGCTGTAGTTGCTGCTGCTGTTGTTGCTATTTGCTGGTTGCTGGCTGGCTTGTAATTGCTGCGGTAGCTGCTGGACCAACTGATGTTGTTTTTGGGCCCTGCCAAGAGGCCTGTCAGAATGAGAGGGGGAGAGAGAGACAGAGCGAGGGGTGGCAATTGCTAGTTTAATGCTCGTAATGCGCATCAGCAACAGCTACGTAATCATCAACTGCAGCTGCAGTCTGCGTGGGCAGGGGGAGGAAGTGAGGGGCTGGGTGGCAAGCATCACGGAAACCGTGCAAGTTTTTGGGCTTGTGTATCGCAGCGAAGGATGCGGTTTTCAGTAAGCGCAATTATCCAACTCCGCTTCTGGAGGCACAGTGGGCTGAACTGGTGCGGCAACTCTCTCAACCATTTGCACTGTGCGACTCCACGGTGCCACAAATGCGACTTGTCCGACAGGAAGGAACCGGGCTGACGACAATAATCTCGCTCAACAGCAGCAGCAGCAACAGCAACAATGGCAGCAGCAGCGACAGCAGATAACCGCAAATAGTTAAATTGCATAATAGTTGCAAACATTTTATTTGCATTTGTCCGGCCGAAAAGGATGCGATGCTGAACCTGCAACTGCAACTGCAACAGCAACTGGACGTGGATCTGAACCGTCACACATCCGCAATGCGACCGCAGCTGCCCCGGGATGTTGCTCTCGTTTATCTCCTGCTGCCCGCCTGCTGCACGTTCGTCTCTCTCTGTCTCCCTGCCTCTCTCTCTCTCTCTCTCTCTCTCCCTCTCTCTCTGACTGTGTTAATGTTTGTTAATTTTTAGCGCCACATTACAGCGCGCTCTGTGCGAAATATGCAAATTTTCGACAATGCAGACGGCAACGTTAACTTCATTTGCGAGCGACAGTTTTGTTGCTGCTGTTGCCGCTGCCCAGTATTGTTGTTATCACAGCTTTTGTTGCTGCTGCTGCTGCTGCTGTTGTTTTTGTCGTTGTTGCATTTGATTGCAACAAATTGGCCATTGCAAAATCCATTGCATACTTTTGCGGGCAGTGCGAAATTCTGATTATGATTTTCGGGTGCTATGTTGATTTGCCAAACGAATGGCCACACACACGCACACACTCACACGCATCTCGACCACATTTTCAATTACCATGCAAATTAATTGCCAGCAATTAAGTGCAAATTAAAATGCATTAGTGAAAAACCCCGAAAAGAAATAACATAGTCGAGCAAACCGCACGAACATCATGTTCGCTTTAGTTGCCAGCATTGTGTAGTATAATTAAATCTAAATCGTGTAGCGTTTAATAAGCAGATCATTTTCTATTTTTTTTAAAAGCGTATGCAGATTATGTCCCCCCCCCCCTCAGCAAACTCCACGCAGCAAACGACTTTGCTTGGCCGTCGATTTTCTTGGCGCCGCCCCAAAGTATGCACTGCTTTTTTTCTGTGTCATTCAACGCGTCGCTCAGCTCAAACTGAACTGAGTTTGTTGGGCTCGCATACACACACAAACACGTGCGCAGTTGGTGTACACAAATACCGTAAAGTATATGTAGATATTTTCTTATTGAAAAGAAATGCAAACGCTGCAAAGGCCGTTAAACGCAGCGGAGCCAAGTCTCTTTTGCCCTTCGGTTTCCTCACTTTGCCAGGAACGGTGGGGCAGTGGGTTAGCGAGGACAGTCTAATAAACTTAGTTGCTGCTCAATGTAATCTCGCAACTATTTCTGCCATTGCAGCGTATGTTTTAGTCGTGCTTAGCGCCGAAGAAGACATTATTCTTTTTTTTTTTTGTTGCCATTCGCAGTTTTGCTGGCAATTGCAAGTTGCATGTCTGCGCCTACGGCTATCGTCGAACTGGGCTTTGGCAAGGCTTGCATAAAGGGCCAGTCCCGCAGATTGGCTCTGTGTGGAGCTGCTTGCCGCCTCTCGCCTCCCTCGTCCCGCTAACCAACGTGCCATGTGGCAGCGTCTGCTGCTCGCTCGCTTGACTTGGCCTGACATGCCTTTGGTGCACCGCGTGGCCGCATGGTTCGCAGTTGCCAGCTGAGGCCGGTTGCCAGAGAGGGAGACAGAGCTAGAGAGCGAGAGAGAGAGAGCGCAAAATATGCTTGGCAACGTTCTGGCCACAATTACAACATCTTAATAGGGCAAACACACAAGCAGATGGAAATGCTCGCTCCATCTCTTTCCCTTTCTCTCTCTCTCTCTCTCTCCCTCTCTCCCTCTCTCCCTCTCTCCCTCTCTCCCTCTCTCCCTCTCTCCCTCTCTCCCTCTCTCCCTCTCTCCCTCTCTCTCTCTCTCTCTCTCTGTTTAAGGGCAGCAAAAAAAGGGAAAGATGTTCAAATCTGATAGGATCCTTGGCCTGTAGCCTTCGCTTGATTAGTTGCGAATGATTTTGTTGAATTTGCTGCGCCCGCGGGCAAAGAACGCTTTTGCCAACTGTTTGGCAGCATCATCAAACGACGCGTTAGCGCAAAATATTCACGATGCTGTAGAGCCCTTCCCTCTTCTCGCCCCTGCCATACATCAGGCCCCCTCGCGCTGCTTGTGTTGTGCGCGTATTAAATTTGTGTTGGCCGCCTTTGGCTTATTTGCAGGCAGAGGAGCGTGAGAAGTTCTCAAGTATTCCCTGTTTGAATTTCCCCAACACCTCGAGGACTGTGTAGCACGCACACACACACACACACACACATATAGGCAGCAGCAGACATACGCGCACACACGCACGCAGGGGCGGAGAGGGGCATCGGGTTTGGCGAACTTTTCAAAAAGCGCTTTAGCGTAAAAACGCTCCGTTGGGCACGGCAGCGAAAGTGAGCGGAATGCGGTTGCAAAGGAGCTGGATGAGAGACAGTGGCGAGTGGGAGGAAGGGGCTGCAAGAGCGAGTAAGAGGAGCGGGGGTAAAGGGCGAAGGGGTTTCGTGCGCGGAAAAACTTTCCGGCTGGCATGCTCGGCCAAATTTAAATACGCAAACTTTACCTGACAGCAACGTGGGGCGGCTTGTAATTTTCTTTTAGTCAACTTTGAACGCGCGCGCGAGCGCTCTCAAAATGATTTGCATGCGTGCCTGCTGCCGCACCACCCAGCCCCTTCGTCGCCAACCATAGCGCATTGCCTTGCTTGGCAGCCCTCGCCGCCAACGCGGCGTATGCGTAATATTAGTTTGCCCGCAGCCGGGAGCGACGTTTTGATACGAATGAAATGCAAGTGCTGCCCTGCCACAACACAAGCAGAGGGGCAAAGAAAGAGAAGAAAACGCGAACACACACACGGCCACGCACACACACACGCACACACACACACACACACACACTCGTTGGCACAGCGAAACCGCTAGAAAAGTGCAAAACCACAACAAACAAATGAACACGACGCTAAACGCACTGCGAATGGAAAAGTGGCAATGAAAGAAGGCAACAGAAGCGCAGCACGAGACATGGCAATGCAAGTGCACAACTAGCAGCTACCCTGTAGGGCAACTTGTACGACAAGCAGCCTACTCAGCCCTGTCTGCTTTTAGATGCTTTTAGATCCCTAGTAGCCCCCGCTACTCCCCTTTTGTTTTAGTAATTTGCAGTCCGGCATCTGTGCATCTTTGCATCTGCCAAATGCGTAACAAGGCAACTCTGAAATATGCATTAATTTATGCTTATTTGCTTGTTTGGGTCTCTCGCTTTGTTGCGTTTTTGTAGTTAATCGCGAACAAATACCAAGAGCAGTGTTGGAAAGTTCCACAAAGCGACGCTTTATTGCTGCAGTCGCCACAAGGGAAAACCAACTATGGCACACTGTTTACCCCCGTGTGTCAATTAATGTTCAGTCCTTCCGCAATCTCTCTTTCGCTTTTCCTATCTCTGCCGCTCTTTCTCTACTTCCCTTTCTCGCTTTCGCTCTATCTGCAGTGATGTGTCCGAAATCTCGGTTGACCCGGGCAAACAATGAATTCGTTTAGTTATTTCGAAAGTGTTTTGCAGTTATTTTCCCTTCCTCTCTCTCTCTCTCTCTCTTCGCTTCTGGCTTTACTCTTTGCTCGGCTTGGATAATTACGCAGTGCAAGCAAATCGTGGCAAATGATGTGGCAGATACTGAACATTTGCAGGGCGCGCAAGTGAGCGAAAGGAGTCAGCCGAAAGCTAAAAGTGTTCCACATAATTTTGCGGTTTTTTTTACGCCCTCAACTTCGTAGCCCTGCGCCTCCCCTCCCCACCCCTATCCCGCGCCTCGAACTCCTAACTCAGCTCACATTTCAATTGTTCATTGTCCGTCGCGACGTTCGTTCCCGCCGCCACTGTTGCTGCATGCTGTATGCGGTTGAAGCCTCATTTCCTTGCACTTCCGCTCCTGCCATGTGAGCAGATAGTACAGCACACCCACACACACACACTCGCACACACACAGCGGCAGGGACACACACACGGATAGACAATAGTAACTGCTTTTTGGAACGAAGGTTGCCTGCTGAAAAATGCAAAACTTTCATTTGCACTCGGTGCTCGTTACGTAGCCAGCGGGGAGGGGAGAGGTGTAGAATGAAGCCAAGAAATTGTACGAGTATTTTAGCAGTTCAGCTAGAGGGTGCCGGGGAGCGGGTGGGGGGGGCTAGAGAAGGAGGAGGCGGAGGGGACGGCCTTTAGCTCGGTTATCCCCGGTTAGAATTGCTGTGCAATTTATTAGAGTTTCGTCTCGTTTCCCTCGTTTTTCCTACTCTCTACTTCGAATTGCATAAGTAAATAACGCACGTAAATGCATTTCTGTGCAAAAAACAACAAGAACAAAGTGTACCCTCTTTCTCTCTGCAAACTGCAAATTAAACAACAACAAAAAGCGGCTACAACAACGCCACAAATGGCCAGCATCAACAGCAGCAGCAGAGAGAGAGAGGGAGAGAGAGAGAACGAGAGAGAAATGCTCTAACTGCAATAATCACGAGGTCGGGTTGTCCAGCTTGGGCTGCAAAAAAAGATCTCACCAGATGCTGCCAGACGGCCTGAGTAAATATGCGAAATTTAATTTATTAATTTATTCCAAACCAGTTTCGAAAATATTCAAGAAGTTCTTCAACGAAATTCGAAAATGGCGAAGAAAATTCATGACTTTGCTCATGCTATGCAAAGAGTGTGCACAACAAGTGCAGTGTATTGCAGTGTGTGTGTGCTCTGTGCGGTCTCCTTTGCTAGCAGGGGGCGTGGCGTCGGTCAGCAGGCCGAAAAACATTTGCAGCAGGCCGCAAAACAATTGTAGAACATATATTTAATAAACAAGTTGTTTGTGTGGGTGAGAACTAAACTAACAGAGGCAGCAGCAGCAGCAGCAGCAGAAACAACAACAACAGCAACGTATGGCAACGAGAGCCATGCGAGAGTTAAAATGAAAATGGAAACTGGAAAATGAAACTGGCAACGTGCAATCGCAAGAAAAGTTTGAACGGCTTTTTGTAACTTTAAAGTTTGTATTATTGAATTCTCTCTCGATGAGTGTGTCCCTTTTCTCTGCCCGTTTCTCTCTCCCATTCCTTCTAGTTCTTTCTCTGTCTCCCCGTCACACCCGAATCTAAGCAAAGAGCAGCGCATTCACAGATTTCTTCGGCTCTGGCTGAGTTCAGTTTTTTCTGCAACATACACAAATGAAGAGCAGCATATCCTAAGTGCACGTCTGCTGAATACCCTGTGATTAAGTGGGCAGATTACCCGCTATACACACACACATTAGTACCTAAATGGCACCTACAGACATACGTATGTGTACTTTATAGATCGGCTTATGCACGGCCTTTCTCTTGTTGCATCTTCGATTTTCTCGCCCCAAAGTCGCATAAGCCTAATGGGTATTTGTGAGTGTGCCCGTATGCGTATGTGTGTGTGTGTGTGTGTGTTCGAGCGACATTTTCATTTACAAGCAGCAAAATAACCGAAGCGACCGAAGCTGAGCCAGGGCAGTATGCAAAGCAGCCTATTTTCGTAGCATACTTTTGGGCGGAAACAACACTTAATTGATTTGCAAAGTGGAACGAAGCAGTCAAAGGCGACAAAAAACTGAGCAGAACGACAGCCGGAACGATGCTTGGGCCAATTTTTACTTGCATCAAAACGACAACGCCTGCGAATAGCATAAGCGAAACAAAGGGCAAAAAAAAGTGATTGGAAGCGACGGAGAGAAAGAGAGGGGGAGAGAGAGAGCTGTGACATGCTGAATGTGCCAGCAAATAAACGCTCTAACTGTGGAAAGTTGTTGAAAAAATATAGGAGAAACAGGTGGAAGCTAAGCCCAGTGCGAAACTGGAATGAACATGCACATATAGATCATATACATATTTCGTATATATACAAATACGTATTTCGACGTTCGATTCTTAAAGTTTCTTAGAGTTCAAGGTTCTTGGCAATTCGAACTGTAGTCATCGGTCTATCAGCGATATTATCGACTGTGATAGCATTTGTTTGATTATAGTTTTCATTATCTTGCCAGCATCAATATTATTTAGTTATTTACTGTGCAAGATCAAGCCTTACCTATATGGTACGTATACGTGATATTTGCATTCGGTTTCGGGTTCACTGCAGCCTGCCCGAAACTCAGCAAATGCAGCCCGCCAGCGAATCCAATTTTTGCATGCAAGGAATGCAAAAAGTGACCAGGAGACAATGCCCAGGCGCAGCAGCGAGCAGCGAGCAGCAGCAGCAACAATCGATACGAAAGAATGCGAACGATGTGTAACGGCAGCAGGAATCTTCCTGCAGCAGTGGCATAATTTTTGGGGCGGCATGCAAAATGCAAAATGCCTTGGAGCAGCGGTCGCTCAGCTCGAACGGTCTACGGCCAGACCCCCCTGCCAACTCTTGGGCTCCGCTCTCCAACATGCTCATGTTGCACGCTTTCTCCTTCACTCAAAAAAAAAAAGAAAAGGAAAATAAAAGGATGATGCTGCTCTGCTGGCGCCTCGATAGCGCATCAATGGAAAGCAATCTGCAAATGCTTTGTTGCCAAAGCATTATTAAACTGGAATTTTCATTTGTAGACTGGCACACACACACACACAGGCAGACAGACACACACATATACGTATGCAAACACTGGCAGAGTTCTCTGGCATATTTGGTTGGCAAAACACAACGAGCAGCTGTGGCAAGGGAACGCTCGCAGTACTTCAATGTGAGGCAAATCCTGCTTTTCACATTTGTATTTAGAGCAGAGACAGCGCTCGCTGCCGCGCCCCACTCAGCTCTGTTCACCCCTCCCCCACCCGCTGCCTTCCCCTGCCTCCGCCTGCCGGCAAGCGCGCATTACATGAGCGGACAACAGGCTGCTCCTCCGTCTCCCCCTGCCCGCCCCCTGCCTACCCCCACTCCAGCCACGTTTACGAGTCGGTCTTGGACTGCTCTTGCTGCGGGCTTCTCGGCTTGCCAGCTGCCAACTCACAGACTTGGCTCAGGTAAAACCCAAGCAATAGCAACAATTTTGTTTCGTTGCGCTGCGTTCCGTTACGTTTCGTTTCGTTTCGTTTGGCTTTGGCTTTAGCTTTGGCAAAAAAAATGTCGACTCACACAATTTGAGCCACGGCCAACGACAACGACAACGACAACGACAACATGGAGCAGCAGCAGCAGCAGCAACAGTGACAACAACAACGACAACAAGGCGACAACAAAGGCGCATCCACATCATTATGATTATGCAGCCCTTCATCATGTGCCCCGCCCCTTCGCCCCGGAATCGGCTTTAGCTAGGGCTATGGGCAACTAAGCTAAGGTCTACCTGCATAGCATAGCTTCCCTGCACGTGTTCGCCTGCGTCTCTGCGTGTGTGTGTGCACCCCTGCGTATACGTTATTTTTTGGTACATGACAACGTTATGCGAACAAGGAAAATTCAACTTTGTTCCTCCCACGTTTTCCACTCGAGCGCACTATTATTATTATTATTTTTATGATTATTATTATTATTATTGTGCACAGCCTGCCTTTGCAATAGTTGTTGTTGTTCTTGTTATTGCTTTCCATTTCGGCCATGCCCCGGCGACAATCGCAATGGGTTATGGAATGCGTCGTCGCAAAGATTTTTCCCTTCAACCAGCCAGCGGAAGAAAACTACAGAGTGGCAGCAAAGAAAACTTAAACAGTTTTCCTTAATTTTCTAAAAAGAAACTCTTGATTAGTTCCCAAAACATTGTTGCCATCTCTTCGTTCTCATTTGCGCCAAACTTTTTCGAAAAGGAAACGACAGGAAAGCGCAGCGAAAACTTTCAAAATGCTTATTAAATTGCAACAAAAAAATAAAAAATAAAATTATAAAACCTGTGATTAGTTTGTGAATGAAAATCAATATCACTTTGATGTGTATAAAACTCGCTGCAGCTCAAATGGGAAACTTAAAAATATAAAAACCAAATTCAGTTGTGAAAACGCAGTTCAAAACTATAAGCGATTGGCAGTTGCTTCTCGAAAGAAAACGCAAGGAAAATTGCAGCAGATATTTTCTCAGTTCTTTCAAGTTGTTTTCGATTAGTTCGGCATCGATAAAAGCTTCTACAAGGTATGTGCCAACACTGGCAAAGGGGCCCTCGCCTCTGCCTCTGCCTCTGCTCGCCCACTTCAGCTTCCTCCTCTTGAAAGTCCCAGCAGATACTCATATTTTCTTTTCGTTAGCCATTTGTGCTCTTTGTTTGGTTGCAGCTCGCGCAGCCCGTGCATGTTGGCAGGCGGCAGGCGGCAGGGCGTGGCAGGCAGGCAGGCAGGCAAACCGGCAGCATACCACTGTGCGGGCGTATGTGTGTGCGAGACGTGTGTGTCTCCTATGTGTATCTTGTTGTTGTCGTGATGAACGCTATTGATAATCTTGGCTGCGCATCGCCGTTACTTTTGGTGCCGCTGCTGCTGCTGCCGCTGCTCTCATGCCGCACTGCGACATGCAAAATGGCTGTGGAACTGAGGGCGCCACAACCACAGGCAGTCCCAGTCCCAGTGCCTCTGCCTCTGCCTCTGCCTCTGCCACTCTCGGCGCGACTAAGCGCATTATCAAAAAGTGCTTAATGAAATAAGCAACAAGGCAGCTGCTTGACAAGCGAGTGCGGCGGCATTTTGATGTGCAGGCGAATGCGGATGCGGAAGTGCGTTTTATTGTGTCGCGCTGTCAATGCGCAGCAGAACAGCAGGAGCCGCAGCAGCAGCAAGTCCCTTCTGCCCCTTCTGCCCCTTTTACCACTTTTGCGCCCCTTGTCTTTGTTGTCTGCCTTGTCTGTGTTGCATTATTTTGCCTGCTTCAGTTTTGCATTTTCTATTTGAATTTTCCTCTCTGTGTTGTGTTAGCATAATTCGCTTGATCAAGCTGGCAGCGGAAGCGGAAATATGCGGTTCATAGTGGGCATCGACTGGTGGGGGGAGGAACTGGAACTGGAATTGGAAATGGAAATCGAGCTGTAGCTGAAGCTGGAAATGCAGCAGTTGCTCGATATGGAGCTGGAATGGCGGACAATGACTGCGTCAGCCAGTGAAGTGATTTCAAATATTGTGCACACGGACACACACAGTGACACACACTCACACACACACACACCAACAGAGCGCCAGGTCTGTCTGCATTCGCAGCTCAATGGAAGGACGCTTTGTTGCCGCCGGAATGTGAGGGGGGAGGGAAAGTGCAGGCAGGCAGAAGAAGAAGTGCCGTTGCTTCTTTCTCATTTTAATTGGCTTGCTGTGTATCGCCAACAGGCTCAACAAGGATGCAGGACAGTGAGCCGTACTTTCTTCTCTTGCTTGAGCTGCTGCTGCTGATGCTGCTGCTCCTTCTGCTCCTGCTGCTGCTGCTGCTGCTGCGGGCGACACAAACATGGCAATATATTTTAATTAAGCCAAGCAAAGAGAAGCCGAAAAACGTGCCACGCCCACGTCATTTGGTCAATTCCGTGTGCCAAACGCAATGCAAACGAAACCAGCAAAGCGAAAAGAAAACAGTTCTCTTCGCCCGCCCGCTCCCACGTCCTATCTCTGCCTTTTCCCGACTCCCACGGCGACATATTAAATTTTCGATAGCAATTTTGTGATTTGCGCAGCCCACATCAAAAGCATTTAAACAAAATATGTAGGACTGTGCTCGACTATCATATACCCGCTATACGCACTTTAAATAACTTCTGCTCTCATTGTATGATCCCGACCAGATTGACAGATACCTTTTAAGTGCTGCTTATTATCCTGCACAACAAATCTATGTAGTTTAGCCTTAAATTCACGCTGGCAATTAGTTTTTACTCGAGTCTAGTAATAAAACATACTTGATATGGATGCAATAATATAACACATTGTTACCAAGTTTGTTAGCAACTGCTCTTTGTGTCTCCGAGATATAAGTGTTCATGCAGCTGGCAGTTGGCAGAAGGCTCTCTTAATCTATTTAACCGAGAGAAAACACGTGGCCAGTTTATCCCTCTATCTTTACGCTTGCTTGGTTGCCCAAAGAGACGCGCAGTTTCCTTACAATCTGAGGTAGCTTACTCCCTGCTTGGGGCAGACAAACGCACAGTGTGACCACATTGTTGTTGTTGCGTTTCGTGTGTGTGCGTGTGTGTGTGTGGGTGTGTGTGGGTGTGTGTGTGTGCGGCAACATCTAAATATTCATTTAAAATTCGCTGTTGCCCGCCGGCAGCGCTTTCACGTTTGCGAGGTAAAACCATTTTACGATGAACTCGAATTGATATTTTTCAGCAAACGAATTTGGCCATGCGGTGATTGTTGTTGCTTTTGTTGCCCCATCATCAGCAAGCTCATTGACAACAACAAGAGCAGCAGCAACACAGGAAGAAGGAAGAAGGAAGGCAGGCAGCCTGCGCTGCCACGTGATGCTCGAGTGCCCAACGGCAGCCGACGCGACTCGCGATTGAATTTCGTTGAGTCGCGGCACGCCTCGTTGACAGCGCTGGGCAAGGGTTGGGGCAGGGGCGTGGCAGCAGCTGTGTAGCCCCTTTTAAAAAGTTTAACATACATGCACCCCTTTGCCGCCCACACACCACACGCGGCAACAGCAAAAAGAGTTGTTTGCTTTAAGTTAACTCGCCAAGTACATGTAATTTTAAAGTCGCCCACTCGCCGCATATTTTATTAATCGCCACTCCCTCTCGCTCTCTCTTTCTCTATCTCTGTTTTGCAGGTAAATATCGGCAGCATGCAGCAAATATTTGAGCAGCTTTCGCCTCTTGCAACGTCGCCGGCATCGGCCTTTTCACTTGCGCGTGAGTCAACGCACTCGCTGCCTTCTGCTTTGATATGGGCACGGGCACGAGCACAGGCCCATGCATACATAGTATGTGCCACAAGCACACACACACACACACATGCATGCAAGTGGCCGTGTGTGCGTTTGAATGCCGTGCGATAAACTATGAAGTACACATACGTGGCAATTTCCTTGGCTGAATCGAATTATCGTAAGCGACAGTGCAACACAAAGTTGCTTGTATCGCTTTGAAGAGTTCCAAGTGGGTATGAATATATTCGCAAATATATAGAGTATATATACATGATATATATATTTAATTGGTAGACATGTCTTGTATAGATCTCGGGCATAAACTTCAGATTTTTGTTATTACTTTCATATTAGTCTTAAAAATAAAACTTAGTTTCAAGCCCTCGGAGAAAGTCGGGTTATTTAAGTTATTTCATTATGCACTTCAAGTGTACTAGATTTGAATTTAAACTACAAAATTCTGAAGAAACTTTCGGTATATGTAGAACGGAAATAATAATAGAATTTCCGTGACATTTGAGTTTCAGGCAAGTTGTTTAATTCATATTTAGATGGCCATAAATAATCAATTTGATAATATATATTTCAAAGATTACTGAATTCGAAGAAAAAGTGGGTTGGTCCTATCTATAAATATTTAAACTTGGTTTCAAACTGTCTGAAAATAGCCAGACAATTTTATTAAAACTAATGCTGCCCTAAGCACTGTGTATTTTAACAACTCAGATTATAAGAAGATGTAAAAAAGCCAAACCATTTCTACAAAAAAGCCGTGGGGTAAACAACAATCATGAACAATAAATAATTAATTTCTACTTAGAAGTTTTGGTTCACTGCTGCTTTAGACCAAATCTGCTTAACAATTTAAGGAACTGTTTTAATTTAATTTAAATAAGCATTGCCCACTGTCCAGCGAGCGTGTACGTGACATATTGCAAACTGCTCAGTTCGAACTCCGTTCAGGTTTTCCGGTAAAGCTCTTAACTTCTTCAAACAACCCATACGACATCTGTACAAGAGGCAAATCGTACCGTAACCAAATCGATGTGTCAGCAGCCGAGAAATGCATAGAAAAAAGAGGGGAAAACATTGCGTATAAATATGTTAGATAGGCAAATAGGAGACAGAAGACTTACATGCTGTGCGGGCATGTATTTTTCTTCTCGGTTCTTTTAGCCAACACGTGTTGCCGTTTGCTCGACGTGTAAATGTCAATTTTCATTGCATTTGCTGGCGTAAACTTCTGCTGTGGCCTGTGCCGAGCGCAGACAAAGAAAGTTGCCAGCTGCAAAAACGAACAAACACCTGCAACTTGTGCTGATGCTGATGCTGCAACTTGTGCTTCAACAGCAACTGCATCCACCGGTTGTCACCTGACTTTGCAGACACTTGTTACGCAGCCCCAGCTCCAGCAGAAGCAACAACGTGGGCAACATAAACAAAGGTTAGCTGCGTGTTAAACGCATTTGTTGTGCGCAAAAGTTTTTGTGCGCCGCGCCACCTGTCCCTCTTACTTCCCCCCTCCCCCTCCTCTATACGCTCTTATCTGCCTCTGCCTCTATCTGCCAGCCAAAGCGGATTGTCGGCTCTGGCAAAGTGCATGCGGGACTTAAGCTGGGCCCCGTTTGATGCGCCGATTGTTGGCTTTTTGAAATGTTGTTGTTGTTGGTGTGCTGCTGTTGCTGTTGCTGTTGCTGTTGCTATTGCTGATGCTACTACTCATCCCCCTGCGCTGCCCCTCTATTGAGCTGTTCATTCAAAGAGCATAAGTACCGAGAGACAGCTTAGGCCCCCTCCCAAGCGCACCTGGTCAGCTTTCGAGTCTCAGCTTCGCTCTGGAGTGCCGAGGCCCGACAGAGCACAGTGCCTGCGCTAAGTGTGCGCATAGCATGCTCAATATGTGCTCAAGCAGCGGGAATAACATAACATATGAGCGTAATAAAGTTACGCATAATAACATGAAAATTATCATAAACATGGCCTGGGGACAACGGCGATAATAATATCCCCAGCAACACCAGCAGCAGCAGCAGCAGCGGCAGCAACGGCAACATGAGGCAGGCATGCATAAAACAACAAGAAAACGAGCGAATAACAATTTGACACCGTTGCCAGCGCCGTCGCCGACTCAATTTTTGTCATACGCGAGCAGCGACGCAGGGGAAAGCGAGGAACGCGTTGGGCGCCACAGCCAGCGAGCAGCACAGGCACCTTCGGGCGCAGTTGGCACAGAGACGCGCGCATGTGGTGTGCGTGTGTGCGTGTGTGTGTACAAGAAAAACTCATAGCCGAAATTACTCACTTAAGTTGCTCAACTTTTGAATACCCAAGTAAAGTGGGAATGTAATGAGATTACGTATACGTATCAAGTATCAGTATTGAGTATACGCCCGTGTGTCGTGTTGTTTTTTATTATTATTATTTTTCTGATTATATATTATTCTCTAATTACTTGTATGGAATTTATTTTTAGCTTACTTTTTGTATCTATATTATTTTTATTTCTTATTGCTTAATTTTTTTATATTTTTTTATTTGAGAATTTGTACTATTTGTAATCTCATATGCTGTTATTATTATTTTACTCACTGTTATCCCCTTCATTATTTATATTTTCGCTTTTATTTCATTATTCATGCTCAAGTTGCACTTATTTACATCGATCTACCCCTGCCCTTGCCCTCGAGCGTGCAACAACAATGCACGCCACACGCCGTCGCGTATACGCACCATGTGCCGGCAAAGTGAAAGAAATTGCTGACAGTGTTTGCATTTTTATGGCTCGTTGCTGAGCACTGCTGCACAGTCTTTTTACAATACGCATATTAAATAATTGCCATGCAGCAGCAGCCGCCACGACGCAATACAACTTAAATGCGCTACACTTTACTTTTTTTGTGCATGCAAATTGAAGCTGACCGCCTGCCTCTCCCTCTGCCCATAGACGACCCTTTCAATGGCGGCCATTGTCTTTGGGTGGACTATGGGCGTGGCATTTGCCATTCACCAGCTATGGCAGCAGTTCAGTAAACCAACCCGCTGGCCATGCGTCAGCAGTGACAGACGGACAGACAGCGGGAGACGGCAGATGAACGTTATGCGCTTTACGGTCTACGGTGAACAGTTAACCGCAGCGCAGTTCGTCCGCTGCCGCTGTGTATTAATGGCAGCAAATATTGATTCTGCGTCATTGTTGGTGTTGCTGCTGCTGCTGCTGCTGCTGTTGCATGTTTGTTTGCAAAGATGCGCTGTGCTCGCAGTTTGCGGTCACGCATAAAAGACGCTCGAGTTTATATACATAAAGTCCGCATACTCAAACAGAGCACACACACACAGACACGTGCTTTGCGGCTAGCTGAGAAACTGCTGCGTAATGTACCGCGCACACACACACACACCTCCTGCATAGAAAAACAACACAACTTAAATCACAAATCGAAACCGATAGGCGATGACTTTGCCCGTAATTAACGATTACAACTGAAAAGGTGCGACATGCACACATACATAGCTATATACGGTGTGTATGTGTGTGTATCAGGAATGAAATAACGGTTTGTTTACACAGATCTGTGCTACAAGCAACTTTGTTGCCACAGTGCCAGGCAATCAAACTCGTTTTGTTTGTTTTTCCTTTCATAATAATTTAGAACAGGAAATTTTGTAGAAAATCTGCTCGAAATATTGCAGAAGCTTTCAACCTTGAAACTTGTGCAGTATACGGAAAATTGATTAAATTGTTAAGCCAATTCAAAGAACACAGGAAAAGACACAACGCACGAAGACGATGGAGACGACGTCGACGACGATGACGACGACGATAATTGAATTAAATCAGATCTTATCAACGTTGTCGGGCCTCCCATGACAGAACCACGCCCACTGTCCGCCCACAACGCACCTTCTCCGCTTTCAAAATTGATAAATGCTCGTTGAGAAAAATGTTTGCTACATTTTGAAGCAGAGAATTTATTTCGTTTCCTTTGCTTTTGCTTTATATTTTCTCTCTCTTTTCTCTGTTTTTCTCCGCTTGTGCGGCGTATTAGGCGTGCCAGATAAGAAAGGGAAACAACACAAAAATGCTGCAAAAGTTGAGAAAGTTACGCAAATATGCAGAGAAATGAGATTTACAGTTATGTGGCGATTAAAAGCGAGAAAGGGATGGATGAGGAATTGTCGCAGGCCAAAGCGGCAGCAGGCTGCGCACTCGTTCCACTTCAAATATGGCTGATAATACGAAAACAACAAACAATTCGAAGTTCAACTACAGCAAAGGAGAGAAACCCGGTGGGGGGGGTGGAGGTGTATTGGCAGAAGAAGGAGCAGCAGATAAAGGGCGAGAGAAGCGGTCTGTTTGAGCTGAGCTCTTCAAAAACATCAAAAACGTCTTGAATATTTGCAATTTTCACTTAGCGACGATTTGCAGAAGCCGTCGATGCCTTGGTTGTTATTGCTTTTAGTGTTTTGCCGCTGGGTTAAAAAGTGATTAAACAATTTCATTAATTTTACGTTGTTGCCACGCCCACTCGGCGCAGCGTGCAGGCGGCACTCTGCAAGCCCAGCGGCCACTTGAAACTCACCTCAGAGTCAAATATTATTAAAATTTACGAGAGACTCGGCAAATGCCTTTCTTGCCAAGTTTTTTCGCCTTCCACTACCTCTTCCCCTGCCACACACACACACACACACACACACACAAAGGGAGAGCCAAGAGCAGAGAGAGAGACAAACAGAGAGAGGGGATTGCATTGCGAGTGGCCCTCGAGACGCACCGTTTGCATTAATGGGGCAAAATCAAAAAATAAAAGCCATTTTAGTGAGCGCAGTCGACGCCAGCTGCGATTCAAGTGCACTTTGAACCTAAAAGCATAAGCCTCGCTCTGGCTCTTTCGCTCTCTCTCTCTCTCTCTCTCTCTCTCTCTCTCTCGCGCTCTCTCGCTGCCTCTGTCTCTCTGCTTCTCTGTGGCGCCATCGCACTGTTTCACTCGCTCTTTGCCTATTGATGCAGGTGCTGCAGGAACAAAAGGAAATTGTTAAATTAAGTGCTTGCCGGGCGGGCAGCGACGCAGGCTGCGGCACAGGCAGCGACGCAGGCTGCGGCACAGGAGAGCGGCGCGCGCAGCCAGGGCAAAGTTGAAGAGTGCAAGGCGTTGCCGCAAAGGTAGCGAGTGAAAGTTTTTAATTTACTGTGCCACACAGACACACGCACTCACACGCGCACACAGAGAGACACTCTCTCACAGCGCTTCCCTCTCTCTCTCTCTCAGACACACACACAGACTAATCGAGTCTGCAGCAGCGACAACTTTTATCATTGCCTACTTTTTGGCGCGCCGCTTGTTGTAATCAACGCGTGGCGCCAGCAGCAGCCGCTGAAATAGACGCCCCCTACACACACACACACACACACGTACAGCAGGCAAGCTGCAACCTCCCCCTTCCCCTCTTCCTGCCACACACCTTTTCGTTTTCGATTTCGCTTTCGCCTGTGCACGAAGCACTCGAGTGGAAAATTAAATTCGCACGCTGTCTGAGGCCGCGTAGGGGCTCGATTCCGGCATGCCCAAACACGAATCCAACTTGGCTGCTGACGCTGCTGCTGTTGCTGCTGTTGTTGTTCTTGTTGTTGTTTTAGTTGTTGTTGAGGTCACAGTGGCAGTCGCAGTTGCCGTTGCCGTTGCCATTGCAGTTGCAGTTCAAGTTGCAGGCGCGCGGTCTCATTCAATTTTTTTTAGCAAGTGCCGCCTGCCACTTAATTTCCGCCAAAGTTGGTAATTTGCCGTCGAAGGCGAAGGCAAGAAGTAAGCGTAGAAGGGTTTGCGGGGGGTGTCAGCTGGAAAAGTATTGCCTTAGCGGCGTGTAGGCGGGAAGGGGGCAGGCACAATTGGCAAACGATTCACTTTTTCATAGACAAACGTGACGCTGACGTCGCCAAATTGAATTGTAATCTGTGTGGTGGTATGCGTACACACACACACACACACGCGCGCACAAGCTCTATACATGTGCGCAGAGCGGAAACGGAAGTTTGTAAGAATGCAGCGTCGCGTGGGCGCACCACAAAAGCGACTTCCAACCCGATTATCGACGACTCTCGTGCCTGAACGCGGCTAAGCGCAGACACAGCCAGAGCTAAGGCTGAAGCTGAAGCTGGAGCTGACACTGCTGCCATAGCCATAGCCAAGCCGTAGCCTGGGCCCGAGCCGGAGACGGAGCCGGAGCCGGAGCCGGAGCCGGAGCTGGCGCTCTGCAGCCCGGCGAAGCGCACAAAATCACTTCCGATGAGATTTCAATTTTGCGATTACCTAATTGACACTCAAAGTAATGGAAGCTCTGCCTTCCTGCCACGCCCACTTTCCTCTCTCTCTTTCTCTGTTCGACTATCTGCCTATCTACGCCCATCTTGCCTGTCTCTTTGGGAATGTGTAAGCCGGCTAATGGAACCCCGACCTAGACCCAGCCGCGTCAACAGTTTAAAGCGCATTTAAGAGGCCGCATTAACCCCGCAATGCGAGTGTCTAATGAGCAGCTCGAATATGTATCTGAGGTTGGGAAACTTAAAAGATATTTCAAATGTTCAAAGCGAAAAATGAAATCAATAAAACTTCTTTAGAATCCCCTTCTAAAGTATATATTTGCATCTAAACTTTAGTTTATTTTCGTTAACTTCCAGTATTTTAAGCGGAAGCTTTGTTAAAATGAATTTTCAAAGCGATTTTTACTTTCCTTTTTGATTAGTTCAAAAAATATAAATAATGATGAGTCACAATTAAAATGTTGGCATAATCGGTTGAACTTTGGCAAAGTTAAAAGTGCTGGAAGAGTTGATTGGGGAAAAACCAGTCTTGATTGAAGAGCTAAATAAATTAGGTTTTCAAACTGTAATGTTTAAGTGTTCCAACTAGCTAAAGCTTTAGTCGAGTCCGTCCGCCCTTGGACTTGGCAGGCAACGCTGCTGAAAACTAACGAGAACAACTTTTGTGCTTATAGTCGGATCGATTTGACATCTGGAAGTTAGCTGCATACTGCCTTAATTTATAAGTATTTCGAAGCAAAAAGTTGTGACTGCAAAACTTTGCTTTATAATCAATATAATCGATTTGTGGGGCAGTGGGCGTGGAATCCCAGGTTAAAAATTAACTTCAAGTCTTATTGAGCACAGCAACCGTCAATCCGAATACTCAGGGATTTTCATTTTCCCATTTTCAAGCATTTTCAATGTCTGAAGCGTCTGAAGATTAAATAGAAAATTGACCTCGCCGCTCATACAGCTCCTCACTTACTCTGAGAATGGCTTTAAGCTAACAGAACCTCACTTTTGCTTGCTACCTTAATAACATTTTTGTGCTGCTTATCCGATCGAATGAAGCATAAAATGTTTACAGCTTTGTGAAGTGAATGTGCTAGTAAAAGCGAGGGCAAGCCTGGATAAGTGTAACTAACTGAGGGTCATCGGGGAGGAGTCGAATCGAGGAGTAAGCAGAGAGTTCTTTATATTTGACTCACTTTTGATGCAGTTCAGGATATATATATATACATATATATATATATATATATATATATATATATATATATATGTTCATAACTATGCGTTGTGTGGATACAAAGTTTCGTTGACCAACTCGTGTCGATTGCACTGAAATTGACAAACAATTTGAAGTAAATTAAAAAAATATAGAAAAAAAATATATACTATATATAGCTGTTAATTTGCACACTTGATTGTGCGTGTGTAAGTGTGTGTGTGTGTATGTGTGTGTGTATGGGTGGGTGGGTGCAACGTTCATTTGCAACTGCAGCGGAAATGTCCTAAAATTAAATACGCATATCGCAGTTGTTATTTCGCTTGTTCGGCCTGTTGTAGTTGTTGTAGTTGTTGCTGTTGCTGTCGGTGTTGTTGTTTGGCGTGTTGCTGGGTGTGTGAAGCGTTTTTATGATTTTACATCCCAAAAAACGGCCATAAAATGGTGTCAAGCTATAAAACGCAGCAGTAGCAGCATGTTCGCCGTAAAAAGATGCTTATGACATCGACTCAGCTCGACGCGTTTCATTCAATATGAAAATTAAATTTCACGCTTAAAAATATGCATAAAGCGTGCGGCAAGAAACACAGCAGGAGCAGCAGAGAGCGGGAGGGGTAGGGGTAGGGGAGCGGGGTTAGAGTACAACGACACTGAGTGCCAAGAAAAGGGACCAAAAATAAGTATGCCAGAAAAGTTGCTAAAAGTTTTCTCAGCTCTTCGCGTCTTTTTGTTTGCTTCTCCCCCTCGCTGCCACCCTTTCCTTGCTGTGTGTGCGTGTGTGTGTGTACATCAGCTTGTTTATGTGTGCGAGCCAGGTGGAAAAGGTGTTTGCGACCCTGTCGCATAGCGCCTGCTAAATCGACTGCAAAATTTACAGGCAAATTTGTAACAACAACAACGACAGCCACAGCAAAAAAATAAAGCGAGTCGGCGGGAGTGGGTGAACTGACTGGGCTAACTAGGCTGTCAGATACCCTGCACACAACAGCTGCCAATTGGCACTGTAAAACGGAGTGTGCAACTGTAGCATATACCTTCTTATGCAGCAGAGCTCATGATTGCTTCTAGTGTAGCGACACATGAGCTAATAACTTGATTACCGACTAACTGATCATGATGAAATTTAAGACACAGTTCTATAAAGTATAACAGTTCTCTTTAGTGTAATTTTAACAAAAACAATGTGCTAAGAAGCGAGATAACGCCTTTCGTATTCCATCTTTGCTGAATTTCCTTGGCTCATCAAGCACAAACCTTCAACGAGTTTGCCGCTCGCATTGATATACCCGCCTTAAAAATGTATCCAATGCCTACTGGGTAGATAAAGCGAAGCATAACTGAATAATAAAAACAATAATGTGTCGCAAATTGTGCGCGAATGAATAAAACAGAACGGAAGTGGGGCCGTTTAAACTCGCCAAAACTCTGGCAAGCAACGCACAACCCCAAATGATAAATATACTAAATACATACAGACATGCGTTTCGAAAACGCACGCACACACAGACAGAGAAAGAGAGAGAGAGAGAGAGACAGCTATGGCTGCTAACAGACTCATAGAAAATGGCTAAATATGCACGATGACAGCCTGCTTGCTGCTTGCTGGCCTGTTAGGCCTGTTAGGCCGGCCAGGATATAAAACATTTTATGGTACAACGGAAAACTCAGCGGCTTCCTTCCGGCACAGTTTCAACTTGTTGGTCACCCGCTCTCCCGCTCCGTCGCCCTCCCGCGCACTGCCAACGAGAGTTGCTCATTAAGAAGCTGAAAGTTGAAAGCACCCAAAGAGGAAAGTTTAATAGAGGGAAAAGAAAGTTAAAAAGCGACGTGCAATACGCACTTATATGCACTATATAGTGACGAAAAGTACACATTAATTTTACAATTTTATTCGACTTTTAAAGTAGCACGCGGGAAGTAGTTTTCCAAAAGCTTTCCTACAGTTTTCCTCTATAAAAATGATATATGTACCATATATAAGCTATAGGCAATGATATTTAAGCACTTTTGCCTTGTAGCTCTTAAGTTGATAATATTAGAATCACAAATAATAGTTTGAATAATAGTTTAAGTTGAATCGAAACAGATTGCCTCTGTTAGAATTTTAAGCTTTTCAGTCCTTGTCACTTGCACTTAACATATTTTCCCCTCTCTCTCTGTCCGCCATTCATTCGCCCTCCCATTCGCTTGCATATCTTTTAAGTAGCTTAAGCTCACTCGTTATGCTCTAAAAAGTTGCCGATGAATTGAAAAAGTGCGTCGAGTTATTGAACATCGCTCGCTGCCAGCCCTATTTAGATAGTTGAAAGATTGTTTTGATTTGAAAGTCACCCACAGAAGCTTTTGTGGCATAAGCTCAAAAGTTTTACAAAAAAAACTCCAAAATCCGAGCCCAGTGACTCGCAGTTATTCACTTGGCTGCCAGAGTTTCCAACTTCACAAAAATGATACAATAAGCTTGGTAATTAGAGAAGTAATTGGACCACCCTCGGGAGAGCGTGGGGAAAGGGAATCTGACCAGGCATCTAATGTTGTGCAATCGAGCGAAGGTGTCCAGGTGTCAGGTGCGTGGTATCTGTGCGATGGGCGTCTTGACGGACGCGAATCGAGGGGCAGAAAGGCGTAGAGATCGGGATGATGAGCTGGAGAGTTGAAGGAGACGAGATGGTTGGGCAATTTGACGTGCCAATTGCAAATGCAATTAGGATTTTGGATTGCATTTCCGTCACTTACTGCAAGTTGGCAGGGGGCAAGGGTGTGTTGAGGGGGGTGCGGGTGGAAAAAAGTGTAAACACGTCTCTGTGGGGCGAATGGACAATTTATTCACACGTCGTTTGGTTGGCAGCGAAATGGCTGCCGTTGCACTTGATAGCGATAGCGATGACGATGGCGATAACGATAACGATAACGAGCAAGCTGATGATGATGATGATGATCTTCGCTCTGTGCTGTTGTTGACAGGCCGGGCCAAGCCGAACCGAGCGGGCAATAACAATAACGGAGCGTTTACCATTCAAACGAAATGAGACAATCCAGTAGCCAATTTAGTCGTAATAGCAGCTGAATGTCACTTGAGTCTCTCTGCTGCAACATTGCAAACAGCAATAAGTGCTCGGCGAGCCTGTAGGCGGAGCGAGACAGCAGCAGCAGGCAGACAGAGGCAGAGACAGAGACAGAGACAGGCAGATGGACGGACGGGGACAGGCTGAATGAGCTTTGCCGGGCAATGCAAACATTTTTTCCAGCTCGTTGCCATTTCATTTTGTTCCGTGTAGTTGTCTCTCTCTCTCGCTCGCCATCTCTCTCTCTCTCTGTCTCTGTCTCTGTCTCCTCTATTCTGTGTGCTCCTCTGTGTGACATGCCTAAACACTGATAACAACAATAACAACAGCGAGACGAGAGGAGAGGAGCCAATCGCAGCGTGTTGTTGCTGCTGTTCAGGTGCGTGTTGACATGAAGTTGTCGCCTTTTGTGGCCGGCAAGCGGCGCTGTCAGCGTCCTGTCAACAAATTTCGCAATTGGGCTCACATATTTGGCCATTCAGAGAGAGCGAGCGAGGGAGAGTGAGGCAGATAGTTAAGCCAGCTGGGAATCAACTTCAAATTGGAGCAAGCGCCAGAGAAGCGTGTTAACGCGCCGCTTTAAGTGCGCCGCGAGCAACTCTAAAGTGCCTTTTGAATTAGCAACAACAGCAACTGCAACTACAACAATCTGGCTAACGTGGCAAGTGTCAGAAAGTTGAAAAATGTTTGCCGTATGCGGTGAGCCGCAACCAAAAAAAAAAAAAAAAAGAAAAAAAAAAAAAAGAAAAATAATAAAAAAGGCAACAAAAAACGTGTAACTCAAGCGCCCAAAAGAAGCGCCCCAAAAACAATTTTCAACCACTTTTAGGCTTGTAAAGCAATTTGTTATTGTTACTCTTGCTGCTCTAGCTGCTGCTGCTGCCTCTTGTGTGCCACGGTGCGTATGAATAATGACAATTGCCAGCTGCCGAAACGGCGTGCAGCAATTCTAGACAGGCTGGCAGGCTGGCATCCAACAAGGTCCCGCCGCACCTGGAACTCCATTTGCGTCAAAGTGCGATTCATTTCAAAGCGTGGCGAAGCGGCTGGCGCAAATCTTTTGTGTGTGTGCGTATACCCTGTAAGGCGTTGCGGGAAGGTAGGCAGAGTTGCTTCGACGGTGTAGCAAGTTGACAAACGAGAGAAATGAAGAAAGAGGAAGAGCCTGCTTTTAGCAACTGTGGAAATTTGAGTTGTTTTCGCAATCGCTTATGCCCTGCCTTTCGATTAAAACTATCGAAATTAATCGATTAAATTGCATTTCTAAGTAAAACTCATTCTATGATTTTTGTGATTGATAATTATCCGAAGTGCTCCATCTCCAACCCTTTTTAAACAGTGTTGAAAAATATTGATAATAAAAAAATCTATCGATAGTTTTAAATTGTGCAACGATTGTGTTGCAAGTTGCAAATTTAGAGGGTATTCGGCAGTCGTGTCAGGCGGCCCAGCTTACTGCTGCCGTCATATGGCCATCATATTGGGTCTGCCTGCCTGTCATTTGGCCGCTTTTCGGCTCTTTTTCTGTCACTCTCTCTCCCTCTCTTTCTGCCACTCGCACTCCTTCCTGTGCTTTCTCTCGCATTCGAGTCTTGACGATTGTGTGTGTGAGTGTATCTGCTCTTTCGCCTCGGCGTGGTGAGTGCATGTGTTGATGATGGCGTTGATGCAACCATGCAGTGTCACGCTCATGTCAACTGTCGGATTGTTATTACACACACACATAGAAGCACACACACACATAGGCACAGAACGCACAATGCATTGAAGCACTTGTGCCATGAGAGACGAACGAGCCCAAAAACGGGCATAAATACTGAGCCCCTTGTGCCGCAACAACAACAACAACTGCAACTCACAATCAACCATGTCCATCCGAATTTCGAAGTCGAACTCGAACTCGAACTGAATCTCGAGTTGGAGAACTCAGAGCAAGGCAAAGGATGGCTTAGCGAACTGCTTAAGTTGCAAAGCTATGGGCGCAAGCCAACTCGATATTTAGTTACCCTGCATGAGAGAAAAGACATTAACCAACACTATAGACTGCACTGCAGTGCGCTACCTTGTTGTCGTCTCACTCTCGCAGCCCCGAAAAGCCTTGGAAAAAGTCAAACTCGCTAGTTATTTGCCAAAAGTGTGGAAATAATCGCAAGGAACTCATTAATCAACACTAGAATCTGCTTTCAAGTGCGTTAACTCATTTTACTCTCACTCTCGCTGCTTCGCTTGTCAACATGACTTAGGAATGAAAGATAGAAGTCTGACTCGAGAGTTAATAGCCAATAAATTTGTGTAATTCTAAAATAACTCATTAACCAACACTGCAAGCTGCTTTAAGGTATGTCTCACTGCCATTACACTCTCGCAGCTCTGCTAGGCACAATGGAACTGCCAACCTACATAATAATGTAGTAAAGGCCAGGGGTAACTCAACTAAAGAAACTCATTAAACAACACTGTAAACTGCTTGCAAATAGCAGCCTCACTAGGCATTATGAGAGCCCATGCCGCTTGAAAATGTAATAAAGGCTTAGGCCTAGGCTAACTGCACAGAAATAACTCTTTACCCAACACTGGCAGCATTATTGTCCCCTCTCTCTCCGCTTGTAATTGAATTGCATCTGTCAGCATATGAAACATGCGTGTTTTAGAAAGAAGAAAGTACTCTTTACCCAACACTGGCAGCATTATTGTCCCCTCTCTCTCTCTCTGCCTACAGCCTACAGGGTATGCAACGGAATCGACATAACGCGCAATCGGCCAGCTGCCTGGCAGCGTCACGCTTTGTGGCTTAGGCAATGTGACGCACACACAGGTGGAACTGGCGGAACAGGTGAACCGCCTGTGGGCAGTGACCGGTGGCCGGCAGAGTCGGCAACGGAATTAGGCTCACAGAAGGTGCAGGTAAAGGCACAGGATTGTGGGAAAGTAGAGGCGGCAGCAGCTGGAGTAGCACAAGGAGTGGGGTGACAGCTGAAGTAGGACTGGGTGGAGGAGCAGAGGCAGCAGCAGGCGCAGCAGCACTAGAAATGCGGATAAGAGTTGAGAGAATCAGTTGGAATAGGATCAGGAATAGCTGCAGTCGTGGCAGCACTCAAATTCACAGTTGCCATCGCTGAACGTGAATAACGATGCCGTTGCCAATGGCAGTTGCTGATGTCGCTGCTGCTGCTGTTCGCGCTGCCGTTGCCGTTGGCGATGTTGCCGGCGTGCTTGACTTTGCGGGGCCGCATCGCAACATGCTAAAACATTGGTAAACTGCCGCACACTCGGCAGCTCAATGGGCAGACGAGACCGCAGTGCAACAATAACAACTAAAAGGTTGCACGGGGCAAACAAAAAACGCACCCAAAATGGCCTTTATGGCCGCCAGTTGCCAGTGGTAAATTCAATGGGGACAGCAGCCGTGCAGTTACTGCTGGCAGTAACTGTAACTGCAACAGCAGCAGCAACAGCGAAAAGCGAACGAGTAACGAGAAATGAAACTATGAAATTTATTGTGCAGCTCTAGCCATTTTGCGCATTTCATGCTTGTAGGTCATGCTGCTGCCACTGCCGCTGCCTCTGCCGCTGCCTCTGGCCCCTGCGCCCGCCTGCGCCGCTGCTGCTGTTGCACTATTTCAAATGTCACAGTTTTATGCCCTCCACGGGCAACAACAACAGCAGCAGCAACAGCAGCAGCAGCGATTGACATTATTGACAAGCGGCGAGCGGTAAACGGCAACTTTTTGTTCTCATCAACAACGACAACCCTAAACCCTAAACGCAGCTACTGCCACAGTGCTGCCTGCTGCCTCAGGCTGACAGTAAATTTCAAATTGAATTTATGGCTTTGGGACCCACTGCGCCCCGCCCTACCCGTTCTCCGCTCCGTTGCCCAACACTGGCAACTGGCTTTATGTATTTATGTTTATTTCAATTTTATGATATGCACTGGCGCCTCTTTTTATGAACCGCTCGTGGTTCATTGAACCCAGCCGGGCCGCGTGCCACCTTACTCTACCCCACAATACTCTACACTGCCGTTTGCTAGCGTACTCTTACCTACATTCTGTTAAGCTGCACTACCCTACCTTATTTTACCCTACAGTATGTTTAGCTGCACTACCCAATCTTACAATTTGCTGCATTGCACTTCCCTACACTGCTCTACATTAACCAAGATTACCCCACACTACCCTACCATACACTACTCTACACTATCATACACTACCCAACACCCAACCGTACTCTGCCCTGCACTACCGTATCCTATCATACACAATCGTACCCCACCGTCATCACCCTACAATACCGAACACTGCCATACCCTACCGCACCCTACCGTACCCTACCGTACCCTACCGTACCCTACCGTACCCTACCGTACCCTACCGTACCCTACCGTACCCTACCGTACCCTACCGTACCCTACCGTACCCTACCGTACCCTACCGTACCCTACCGTACCCTACCGTACCCTACCGTACCCTACCGTACCCAACTGAACCCAACCGTACACTATCATATTCTACCGTACACAACTTTACAATACCGTACACTACCCTACAATACCGCACACTACCCTACAATACCCTACCTTATCCTAAACTACTCTACAGAGCTCTACACTACACTAGATCGCAATTCGCTGGGCAATTCGGTTTTTAGGGTCTCCGAAGATGCTGTTTTGCAATTTGTTTACAGGGTATCTGTGCAATCGTAGCAAGAAGACTAATGTGTTTGTTTTTGTTTTTATTTTCATTGCAGGTAAATGATAATTGTGCAAATGGGCTGTGAAAAGCCAATGGGATAAGCCAAGAAACCTAAACAAGGCAGCAAGCTGGCCAAGAGAGTCAGAAGGAGAGGGGTAGGAGGGAACGAGGTATAAAGAGGGATTGGAAAAGATACTACGCGACGTGGACTTGCGCCTAAATAAGCCATTTGTCAGGCTTACCATGGGCGCGCGCCTTATCTGCCACGCCCCCTCTACAACGCCCGCCCCTCAGTCGTTGTTAATTACACAGGCAAGCGCACAATTTGGCCATCTGCAGTTCGGTTCACTAGTACGCTGGGCGCATGCATTGTCAGGCCTGCAAACACGCACACACACACACACACAGAAAAAATCACAGCCTTTAACACGACAAACATTCATTTCAATTGCAGCCGCCTGCCCCCTCGCTGTGGCCTTTCTTCTCGGACTATGCGAAGCGTGCCTCGCAGGCCAAAAATGAAATTGTAAAATATTTCACAACATATTTTTGTTGGCGACGGCGACGGCAACGGCGACGGCGGTGGCGTCTCCACTTTAAACAATCCGCATGACCATAAATCCACGCCAGGGCGCTCGTAAAAGCCAACACCCGTTGTACCGCACCCTCCCCCCTCCTTCCGACGCCTTCAACTCCCGCTCCAGCGACCCTCTGTCTGCCCCATTGCGCCAATCCCTCCTATCCACGGCCAAGAGCCGCAACGAGCCCTGCCCGCAGCTTATGCTACACATTTTTTTCCCTGCCCTGCGTTTTTTGCGTCCTTTTTTGTGTGCTTGTGCTTGGTGGGGGGGGGGGGCGGAGGTAAGGAGCGAGGAGCGAGGAGCGAGGAGGTTGGGTACTTTTATGACGCGTCGCACAACTTTTGACCACTTGGCCGACCACGACATTTTAATATCCACAACGCCTGTGCCCGGCCAGAGTCTATGTCCAGCATGCTGGACGCAATCAGCTCACACATTCTTGTGCACGCCTGAAACTATGCTCCGTCCGGCACACTGTGCGCATAGCTCGCAGCACGTGTGTGTCTCTGTCCTTCTCTCTCTCTCACTCTGAGAGTGTGCATGTGTGTGTGTGTGTGCACACTAATTGAAACTGTAGATAGAAGCGATAGAGTTGCCCACTTGCAACATGCTCGACTCAATGTTGAGAGTCCACTTGCCACCTGTGGATGTGCCGCATTTCATTTTCAAAAATATTTTCGAAAGCAAGGAAAATGTTGGTAAAGCCCAAGTAAGCTTCAGTTTGGATAAAAGTGAGAGATGCATTCATATAGAATTAGTAAAGTAGGTAGACAATCTAAGACTTTAGTTACATACTATTGCGATTAAATTGGCAAACTGTTGCTGGCAATCCGAAAAATTGTAAGGATTACACATATATATTTAGAAAAGTTAAATTGTAAAGGTTAATTCAAATAAAGTGCCTAAAACTTTATGCTTCAGTTGGAACAAGCTGAGTTAGTCCTAATCAGCTATAGCCGAGTCGATTCTTTTCAAGCCAAGTCGCTTTATTCAGTTTCCTTAGCATTTCCGTCCGTATGAACGCGCTGATCTCAGCCACAAAAGGAGTTAGAGACATACAATTTGGCATATAGCTGCCTGTATAATCTACGCAATTTAAGCTGCATGAAAATATTGAATGCCACGCCCACCGTCACTTCAAATTGTATGTGATTTTCAAACAAAGTTTTAAAGCCAACCGTTTTTGCTTCTGCACAAACATAGCCAAATAATTTATCAGAAACAACAATAAATGAGACCAAAATGTGTTTACAACTATGCAAATTTTATGAACTTATCCACGCCCACATGCAAAC
This sequence comes from Zaprionus inermis, assembly GCA_018151445.1. NCBI lineage: Eukaryota > Metazoa > Arthropoda > Insecta > Diptera > Drosophilidae > Zaprionus > Zaprionus inermis. The sequence goes on along the minus strand of JAECXD010001510.1, from coordinate 1,651,888 downwards.
ACAATGTAACCAAATGAGAACCCCTTCAGTTCTGTGCCAAAACTGATTATTTATTGCAATTACCAACTATTGATTGAGCTGCTGCGGAGCGAGTGTGACACTGTTGTGGCAGTTGAGTGGAGTGGAGTGGGCGGGGGCAGGATGCACTGCAATATGGCGTGTTGTTGTTGAAGCTGTCGGAGCTATCGGTGCTCAGGTGGCAGCATGGCACGAAGGCCGTAGGTCATCGCCATTGCCGTCGCATGTCGGGCCACTGCAAGCTTTATCTACGGCGATAATTTCGACAAAAATATGTCATAAATTGTTTACTGTGACAGCCAGTGCAGTTTGCTGAAGAATGCGCATGCAACACGTAAAACATGGCCAAAAGTTTCCGTTAGCTTCATGAGCATATCGAGAACAAGGAAAATGCGGGCTCACATATCGATTGCATGTTGCGAAGTAAGTCTATCGCACTAGAGGAGAACACTATCGATAATATCGATTGTTAAATGTATTACGATACTGCGCTTGATTTCAATTGCTATCGATTATTTTTAAAAGATTTTAAAAAAGTTTGCGACAGAAACACTTAGGGTGAGCAGCAATTGTAAGAATTAAGAAACAATTTTATTCTTAAATCCAATATAATCGATATCAATTTTGTTGGTCCATAAACATCGGTAGATCAATCATTTTGTGGCACTCCTGTAGAGTAATGAATGAATTCTTAATTGGGTGTAAATAGCTGACGTACTAGTATATGTTTCACCTGTATTTGGGATTTATGAGCATACACTTAAAAAACGATTCAATCATGTTGAAGTTGAAGCATCTTTTTAAGAATGATAAATTGCAGTGGGGAAAAAATAAAATAATACAGTTAGCAAATGAACAAGAGAGTTTCGAAAACGTGAATTTTAAAATTTCAAATGCATATAAAACATTTTCAATATTTTATAAAATAGTTTGCAAAACTCACTTACAGCTGAAAACAACTATTAGCAAAAGAATAACATTTTCATAGATGTAATGCATAAATGCAATAAGCAATACTCGAAAATATTCAAAAACTATTTTAAATAGGTCAGATTTTGTTTTTGGAAACACTTTGAATATTTATTTATATAAATTTATTACTCTCCCTAAAATACAGTTTATTCCGGAGAAGATAATGCAAGCTACAAAGTCAATATAATTGAAGTTAATGCAACATGCAACAGTGACCACTGTGCATGGCACACGGTACACGGTATACTGTGCGCGGTACGCGGTAAACGTTGCAGCGGACAGTGAACAGTGGTGGCAATTTTAGTGGGTCGACCGCAGACGCACGACGCGCTCATCATAATTTCAATTTGACACATTTCACGGTTCATTTGGCATGCTCCAAAATTAAATTACACATTTGCGGGACAGGAGGTGGAGCGAGGGGAGGACAGAGGGCAGATTTCTGACTATCCCGGTTGACGTTTATTTGCATTTAATTAATGTGACATTTTAAATGAACTGCACTGAGATGCCTTGTGATGCGTGAGGGCATCGCTGTCTTGTTTAATTTTGATTTGCGACACATTAACGCCAATGTCCGCTCGTCTGTCGCCCCTACCCCTCTTCCAACTACCCGCTACCCCTCTCCATCTGCCACATCTCTGCTTGTATTTGTAGAGGCAATTTCATTCAATTGCACCTGCAGCACAAAAGCGTCGTCATTCTCTGTCAGTCAAAGGCCTCCGTGGTTAACAGCATAGGCCCGCTACGGCCACGCCCATTTACCGCACTGCCCCCACGCCCCGCACGCGCCCACCGCGCTACAGCTGTCGCTCAGGCGCATGTTTAATAAACTTACACACACAGCAGCAGTTTCTCGCTTTTTGTGTGTCGCTGTCTGTCTAGCTGTATGTGTGTGCGTCTCCCTTCCTCTCATGCTGTGTGTGCGTGTGTGTGTGCTGTGGGCACGTCGTATGTGTGCGTGTTTCATGGCGAGACAAAGTAAACTTCACTGTGCAGACACGCGTAATTAAATGCAACAACAGCGAACTGGGCGAACCCACACAGACTCCAAATAGTCTGTCCCTCTCGCTGTCAGCCTGCCTCTGCCGCTGCCTCTGCCTCGGCATGTGTGTGTGTGTGTCTGCGTGTGTGACAATTTGCAACAAATCGTTGCGACATGAATGCAACAGCCAACCAAGCGAACGACCCCACAGCGCACCGTGCCACGCCCACTGGGCAGCCGCAGCGCACGCCTAATGCGCTTTTGTCGTGCATTGTTAACATGTTGCCGGTACGCGCGGGAGGGGCAGGGGGTGGGTCAGCAGCAGCGGCAGCGCCTCATCGTGTCTCGTTGTCGAGGTCCTCATCATCATCAACGCTGTCAACACGTCGACACGGCGACAGACGACAGGCGACAGGCGCCAGGTGAGCCCAGCTCCAAGGGAAGCACCCGCTGCAGCTCCTGCTCCTATGCTGCTCCTGGACACAGCTGCTGACAAAGTTGTTGGCCAGATGTACTGAGAGAAATGCCTTCGCAGCCGGCAGAATGCAGGAGTTTCTAACTTAGCCTGAAAAAAGCCAAGAATTCTCTGCTTTTTCAGAGCTGAACACGCTGCACAGTTGCAACGCTTTCGCGCACTGCACATTTCTCGCAGTGTAGTCGGACACGCCCCCAGCGGCATCCTAGTTGACTGCGCTGCTCCTTCTGCTGCGACTTGGGCTGCGTTGTGTGTTGCTTCCGTCAATCTGCAACGTTATCTGCGCCCTGCTAACCAGACAGGGATCGACCTCCTCCCTACCCCTCTCCACCGTCTTCCACTGCCTCCTCCCCCTTTCTGGCCCGTACACGTACGTGCGCCTGTCGACGCATTCGAGTCGGGGTTTTGTACATTTTCATGTTTAATTTCCATAATTTATTTATGTGTGTGCGCTGGCTGCCAGCATTAAGCTTAATCACAACGAGCAGCAGCATCCTAGCGAGGGACAAAGCAACAGACAGACAGAGGGGCAGAGGAGGCAGGGCGGGAGAGGGGCAAGCGATTGAGCTAGGAAGCTAGGAGTAAGTCCCGGGCCAGTAATTGGCACTCACGTAACATTGATTGGGGCTCATAAACGAAAATCGACCAAAAATCAAAAGTAGACAAGGCACCGCTGGGCCACTGCGTAACTACAGTGAAGATAGCCTAAATGCGCCAAGGGAATTGCGTGCAACTGTTGCCAGATTATGCAAAACAGTGTTGAGCAGGGCCAATTGTGAATGAGGGCAGTATAAACTACAGTAAAATCTATCATACAAAGCGAAAGGGATATGGAAAAGTTAAGATCTACTAGTTTCAGTTAGTTCAGTTGGACTGATGAATAATATGCCTATAATAAAGGCTTTACTAAGCCTATAAATTGTGATTAACAATATAAAATATATAAATATTACATAGGTGAGAATAAATGCCTTAAATAGTTTGAAAAGCATATAAAAGAGTTCAGATCATAAGCATTTGACATAGTTGGCTCAGATGGATTGGGAATAGAAAAGAAAAACAGGAATAATAACACTATGGAACAGTTTAGTTTTGAAAAGTTTATTGATAATAATGCAGAATAAATACGAAAAATTATATATAAAAAAAAAAAAATAGATTAAATATAGATAAGTCTGAAGAAAACGGAACGGAATATGACAAGTCGGAAAGGCTACAGTCGAGCTGACTCGACTGTGATATACCCGCTACAATTCTTCGGAAAAACACGTGCCAAATGTGAACAATGCGTTCTTGCTTTTTATTTCTTTCCGTCTCTAATTTGTTTTGCCTATGCAAGTTCCACTCGATTCTTATTGGATGTTGCCCTTTGCTTTTATTACTCTGCAGTTATAAATTATGCATGTGTGATAGAGACGCCTATACATACATACATATATGCTGCCTCACAATACATCTCAACATATCTAATTAGATTTGTCGTTTGTATTTTGTGTTGCTGCTCAATGTCTCTTTCGATTCTAAGTGGCTTTAAATATACTAAAAATTTATTTTGAATTTTGCAACACACTATAAAATAAAAAAAAAATATAAGATACAAAAAAATAAATTTAAGTCGCCGCGGCACACCCAGGAGTTGAACTCCGGACCTCTCGCTTAACAGTCAACTACCATCACCACTCGACCACTGCATTTCTTACACAATGACCGATAAAATTGCACTATTTATATTTTCGGTGCACATAATTATAAAAAAAAGTTGCCACATAATTTAAAAAAAAGTTGCCACATAATTAAAAAAAGTTGTCTGCTGCTGGTGTTGAACTCGGGTACTAACATTAGGAAAAACCGACACAGGCACATGGCCACAAGGCAATACTATTTCTTGAATATCTTCCTTATTTATCGGCCGATCTTATTGAAACTTTCGCAACACGCCCGGATGGTGGTTTTTATCACATGGATAAAAAATGAATGCTGTAGAGCTATATTTGCAGCTATTATCGATTTATTATCGATTTTTGGGGGCGGATGGAGGCGTGGCAAAAATCCAAAATAAACTTGATCTGCGGGCATAATTAACACATATTGTCTCCAAATTTGGTAGCTCTAGCTCTTATAATAGCTGAGATCTAGGTTTTCATACGGACAGACAGACGGACAGACGGACAGACGGACAGACGGACAGACGGACAGACGGACAGACGGACAGACGGACAGACGGACATGGCTATATCGACTCGGCTGTTCATGCTGATTCAGAATATATATACTTTATGGGGTCGGAGATGTCTCCTTCTGCCTGTTACAAACATTTTCGGTTGGCACAAAGTTATAATACCCTTATACTCTTCGAGTAGCGGGTATAAAAATCTAGAATAAACGATAGTGTGGATTGCATTCAATGAATTTGAATTTTTAGAACATTTCTAGGGATTCCATATAGATAGTCTGAATAAAGTCTATTTGGAACTAAGACAGTCCACACTAAATCAATATATTTTAATGTAGTTTTTGTCTAACCTGGCTTCACTGTACTTGCAGTAGCTCTGCCCGTGCATGTGCAGGCTTGTGTGCAGCCTCAGCTGCGTCTGGGGAGCCTTCAGGCATACCAGGACCTGCTCTTCACACCAGACAAAAACACTTACCCTGTCCCCGTGTGTTTCATATTCCGACTCCGAATCCGTTTTCGACTCCGATTCCGATTCCGATTGCAAAGCAGGCTGGGCACACTAATCCGCTTAGGCGCCGCAGTTATCGACTGTGCCATAAAATTAGGTGAAAATTAAATAAGAAAATTCAGTAAGGATGCACAGTAGGATGCGAGAGGCGGTGGCAGAGAGGGAAGACAGGCAGGGAAAATATTAACGCCAAGCGGGCGGGACAGACAGGGCAGGCGGTGGGGCTTATCTTTTGATTTCATTGCGTTGCGTTGCGTTGCTTCTCGTTTCGTTTCGTTTCGTTTCGTTTTGTTTTGCATTGCTTTTTGTGGCCCTAATTTGCATGCATAAATATTTCAAAAGGCAGCGCAAAGCAACAACAACAACGACAACATAAGCAACAGCAGCATTCCAGGAGCCAGCAGGCTCTCCCGCCTCACAACCACGCCCCCCGTTCCAGCTGGCACTGCCCAATTCGACTGCCGCCTGCACCGCAAAAGCTGCCATGTACCCCTCTTGGAACCATCCCCCACACACCTACCCCACATGCAACGGCGAGCCCCTCGAGCAGGTGTTGTTTCGAAAGCTAATACGTTCCACTGTGCGGCAGGCGGGGAGTACGGCGGGGTGGCGTGGCATGCTCTGGCATACCGTAGAATAAAATGTAATGAAAGCCTCAACCAAATGAAATTTTAACACAACTGCACACACATTTGGAGTGAGAGACAGAGAGAGAGAGAGAGAGAGAAGGAGAGAGGAGTAGAGCGAGTGAGAGAGAGGCAGAGCTGACTCGGTTGCGTGTGTTTTGTTGTGCAAGTTTTCAATTACTTCGCTATGCAAAAGCTAAAATCACACGCAGCGCGCAGCCCTGCGAGCGAGTGGGGCAGAGGGGAAGAGAGAGAGAAGGAGAGGGAGGGAGAGAGCGCGCGTGGGAAGCCAGTGTAAGCGACTCTGCGGCCACTGCTGCTGCCGTTACAGTAACTGTTAATTGGCTCCACTGTGCGAGGCTCTTGGAAATCCCAGCGCGATGAGGCAACACGCTTCTGCACAGATTGAGAATCTCAGCGAGAGCAGGTGGCAAGTGGCAGGTGGCAGGTGGCCAGGTTGTGCAGCACCCTGCACTCACACACATTTACATAAACTTTATGTGATTAATCAACACTGTTAATATTAAAGCTAGCCGCCAGGCGACCCGTTTTTGTATTCCTCACGCGTTTTTCTATATTTTACAGACCGAATTAGCTGAACAGAATAGTTTGAATAGGAAAGTATATTTTTAAAGAATCGTAATCAATATACAAGAGGCAAGAGGCTTCAAAATGTATAGAGGACATTACAAAAGCGAATAATGTGAATTTATGGCAAGCTCTGAAGCACAGATGATTCATTTTAGTATTTTGCAAATGAATAATAATAATAATAATAAAAGCTTATAATTTGTATACAATTATGTACAGTACAAAACAATTGTAATTTTAAGCTGTTTGTTATATTTTGAAATTAGTATTGCATTTGTAAGTATATTTATTGTGCGGTACAATTTGTAATATAATATATACAAGTATTACACGTATATTCTTTAGTTATAGTTCGCAAAAAGTCCTTAAACAAGCAGTAAGAACAATTAAAAGAGAGCTTGCCCTAGGCAACACTATTTCATTAGTCGCAGCACTTTCCAACACTTTGTAAGACTACGCGGAATGCGCTTGAAATCGCTTTACTGCCGCCTCAAGGTGTTGCTAAAACGCGACATTTGACCTAAGGGGCCACAGGGCCCACGGGGGCACGTTAGCATAAACAGCGCCTAAATGCGTGCATATCCGGCCTGGCGGGCAATAGGGGGCAAGGGGGCGAGGGTGCGAGGGTGCGAGGGTGGGCGTGTTGCAGCGACACGCGATAAACTTAGCTGGCGGCAGTTTTGTATGCGAGCAGAGCCTGAACTCTTGGAATTTCAGTGCGCTGGTCGCAGGAGGCGTCAAAAAATGCGCCATTTGCAACACCATTTAATGGCTACAACAACAGCCGCAACAACAAAAAGAACACGAACAAAAACAATGCCATTTGGCCTGGGCTCAGCCCGTTCTGCCCATTCCCGCGAGCGAACAAAATTCAATTCAATTTTTATGCTTTTCGCTTAATGCGTTCAGCTCTGGGGACGGCGCTATTAACTTTCTTGTTGCTGTACTACAGCAGCAGCAGCAGCAGCAACAACAACAAGCGCGCAGAGCAGGCAGGCAACTCATTTGCCGCGCGCACTTCACACAGAGCACGTGAGAGCAGCGAGAGAAGAGCGCGAAACGAGAGAGCGAGAGAGCGAGCGCGCGCTCGGCGGCTCCCTCTGCATTTAAAGGAGAACAGTGCAGTCAGTGTGCAGCAGAGTCTGTGTCAAGGATCTCGCTGTTCCAGTTTTGCGTCTCCCTTTTCTTCTTACTTTCGCTCTCCCCCCCCCCCCACCTCATCTACTCTCTTTCGCCAGCCACTCCACACTCGTTTTGCATTTAAAGTAAAAGTCGCAGCGTTTGTTGTTTGTTGTAAATAGAAAACGGCACAGTCCGCGAGAGCGGGAACAGCGGGCAAAGCGGGAACAGTTGCAGCAGCGAGAACAGTAACAACAGTATCTATGCCAAAACAAACAGCAGCAGCAGCGCAGCAGCAGCTGGGCCACTAAAATTTAACAGTGTCGCCCACAGTCGCGTCTGGCAGTATTATATACAGCGCAGAGGCACAGCCACACTCACACACAGCGAGGGCACAGGGAAGTGCGGCGCCTCGTCTCGCTCGCTCTCAGTGCGTCTGTCAGGCGTTTGCCACATTGGGGCATAAATATGCATAAAACTGTCGCCTCATTCAAGCTTTTATTGCATTTTACGTTGGGGTCACCGCCTCTGTGCATGACTCTTTCTCGCTCTCTTCTCGCTGTCCCTCTCTCGCGCTCGTTGGAACTACATGCAAGTATTTATATTTTTATTGTTCGTTTCTTTGGCCGGTGGCAACCCTGGGCAACCCTTAGGGCGACCCCTGGCAAGTCTCGGCGTGCGTGCATTGGCCCCTGCTTACGCTCTATTTAGCTGCACAATTTGTGGCCAATGCATTCGGTCGCCAGATACCATCGGCGCAATATTACGACATTATAACATTATGCATGGGGAAATGGAGATGTCATTTAAAGCGCCACTTGCCACACACACACACACACACACACACACGCATCGCCCCAGCTTGGAATTGCTGCCTCGGGGTGTTGCATGAGTAACGCAGCCACAGACAGGTTGCCCGTAAGAAGGGAAGCTTCCCGTTGAGACTTGCCTAACCTCACAACTAGTCGCAGCCACGCTCCCCCGCCCTGCCACGCCCACTGTCACAACTCAGCTGGTAAGTGCCAAGCATTTGGCAAAGAGAATGGCAAAGAGGCCACCTGAGCGAGCACCTTTGCATGCCAACAAAACATTTTAGCCAGAGGCGTGCGCAGCGAGGGGGTCGCAGGCGGGGCCAAGACAGCGGCAATTGCGCCAGTGTGTTGAGGACACAACTTTCGAGTGCCAAAGAAACAGAAACGAATGCGAGCGCTCCACTGTGCTCCTCCGCTTGGCTCAAGTGCATTAGTTTGCGATTTACTTTGCAGTTTATGAACTGCCTGGGGCCCCCTTCGAGCACAGTGTGTGCTGCAATGTGCATTATTTTGGCGCTAGTGTTGCTGCCAGTGTGACCACACCATAAATATGCCTGGGCCACATCGATTTCGCCGCCATACATCATAACTGATGTGTGTGTGTGTGTGAGTTGAGTGTATTAATATGTTAATGCAGATACTCTTAAGAGGCACGACTCTACGACTCGCTCCTTAGCAGTTTTGATACCCTTCGACCCACAGGCAGCAGAGGGCGTGGCTGTTCCCATTTGTGCCATCATCAGTTGGCAAGTCGATGCAGCCATTTGACGCACTGTTTCTGTTTTTATGTCTGTATGAACACGCAGATCTCAGCTACTCGAAAAGCTAGAGACACCAAATTTAGCCAGGAGACTCTCCAACATTATATGCATATAGAACTTATTTCAAATGCCACGCCCACTCGCCACGGTAATTTGTATTAGCTTCGGTATAAACATAGGTGTAAATCTATCTATCTTATACACGTAATAATCTAATTTAAATAATAAGACACAAGTTATTCAAGTCAAAGTTTAAATAACGAGGGGCGCAGGGTATCTTACGGTATGGCGTACTCTAATTGCTTGTTAAATTTGCAGTCTCAAGGAGTTTTTCTAGAGAGGAACTTTTAATTGGCTTATAGTTCATTTTCTCTTTGCTACAAATCAAAATCTTGAATTTATTTATATTTTTAAGACTTCTAACTTGTTGTTTAGCTAATGTTTCTTTACAACTTTATTGAACAGTGTAAAAAATTGCATTGTACTTTGATTTATCTGAATATAATGGAAGCATATATATGGTATGGTCAAGGGAGAATATTTATGTTTCCGAAGTATCCTTAGCTATTAATGATTTTATGCTAATCTACAGTTCTCTGTTTAATCAGCTTGACTGCTGCGATAAATCCTATCGATGAACAAATCCCGCCAATCACAAACCTCATACGTTGTCACCTGCTGTAAACTGGCTTGTTTAACATAAATATGTACATAAATCATATGATTGCGCTTCGACTCAAAATAGATAAGAGAGCAGACTGTAAATATGTCGGCAATTAGAATTTTCTTAAGCCTGACAAGCCGACGAAATCCATTAACTTTCAAGGAATAAATAACTGAAATTTTGACTTGGAAATATCAAGTCTCACGTCGCTGCACAAGCAGAGGAATTCAATCGGTTCAAACCGAGCCCATCGCACCGCACCGACCTGCTGGGCCGTGATTACTTCCTGTGTTCAATAAGCTATCGAAATATTTGAATTGATTTTGCAGAATTATGCATGGACTGTTGGCACGCAGGCTTAAGTATTAATTAATATACGAGCCTGAGCTCGAACTCGAGTACGAATATGAAACTAAGCGTTTGGCATTGCAATGCGACTTTTGCAGCCAAATCGAAAGACAAATGCAGCTTCAAATGGCCATTCCTGGTGGCAGTTGCCCCAGCCCAACGACTCTGCCTCATGCATATTTTGCCAGGCATTTTCAAATACTTCAGCTGCAATCGCAAATCGCAACTTTTAGTTTCTGCACACAGACACCGCACATACATATGTATGTATTCCATATATATATATATACATATATTGTTGCTGCTGCTGTCAGTTATTGCCATTGTTGCCGGAATTCCTTAAGCGTTTTGCATATTTCATAAACCGAAAATGCTCGCTTAGAGCAACACACAAAAACAATTGTCATTGTCGTTCTCGCTGTCATTGTTCCAGCTGCCGTTCCCGTGCCCCTGCCCCTGCCCCTGCCCCTGCCCCTGCCCCTGCCCGTGCCCCTTCCCGCATCCGACTCCATCTGCAACTCCAGTTCCAGTTGCTGCGCTTCAGCCGGCCACAGTGTCGTCTTGGTCCCTTATCCCTGGCGGCCTTCGCTCTCATTTTATTTAGCATCGCAAAATATTCATAACAATAATTTGGTTTTAATTAAAATTGTGCCGGCTTTTTGTTATTTATTTATTTGGGTCAACGCAATTGACAATTTTACAGTTTGGCCAAGTGCTTTCCCAACTAGCCTTTTGTTGATCACACACACACGCGTACACACGCACAGCACACTACACACTCTCAACACGCATGCATAATTCATTTATAAGTAAACATTGTATCGTATTCTCGCATCGTCATACACAATAATACATATGCACGGTTTGCTATGTATACTTTTATATGTATTTATACCACACTGCATAGGGTATATGCCACATAGTGCCCTGTCAAAGGCTCATAACAATTTAATTAATTTTTCTATTTGCCTGACGAGACACCGAGCTCCCGATCCCGATCCCGGACCCCCGACCCCTGACCCCCCGTCCACGACCCATCAACGCAAGCAAAAAGGGACGGACGAACGTGTCGGACTCGACTCGACTCGACTGCACTGCGTTGACCTACGACCTACGACCTACGCACGTTAGAAATTTACACTGAAACGATTTGAATGGCAACTTAAAGCCTCCTCTAACCAACACACATTAAATTTGCAAATAAATTAAAGAGCAGATATTAAAGCGAAGATTTATAGCGTTTATGGCAGACAGGATAACATTAATCCACGTGTCTCTGAGTATAGCCGAGCTATTGTTCTGAAATTTCATATCCAGACTCCTCTTTGACTTCTCTATATTACTATTTATGAATATAAAACAATTGATAGAAAGCACAACAGTTATCAAACTTACTAAACAGTTCGATCCCTGAATATTGCATAACTAATGTTCGGAAATTTATTTATTTATTTATATGTATTTATAGTTGGATCTCTGAGTATAACAAAGAAAATATTCTGAAATTTAGAAAGCAGACTCCTCTAAGGCTCCAATATTCTACTTTAAATAATTTAAAGCATTTAAAATAAACTCTACAGCTGAAGGACTTTTTTAAGGCAGATCTCTGAGTAAACTAGAGCTTATGTTCTGAAATTTCCTACGCAGACTTCTCTAAGGCTGCTCAATTTGATTTCATATTATTTTAAGTATATATAACAATTATATCTATTCTTAAATACCAGAATCTCTGAGTATAGCAGAGCTTTTGGGTTGAAATTTAATATACAGCCTCTCCCTACTTATATTATCGCAACACTCTGCCTAAATGCCCAGATCTTACAGTCTAATAAGGCTAATGTTGTCCAATTTGGTTGGCACCTGACTGGGGGCTGCCTCACATCGAGTTTGTTTTGCAATTCGGTTTCGAGGCAGCGAATTCACTTTGTACATCGAATCGAGCAAGCAAAGTTTTTCATATCAACTGATTTGCATAGTGGGGCAAAAAGTTTCTGGCGAAAAATGCAAATTAGAAGGAAACTTAGAACTCTCACATTCTTGCACGCCCACACAGATTAATGTCTTGGCCTGGCCTAGTCGGGGAGCAGTAGTAGGGGCAGGCGGGGGTCTAAGACTGATCGAGCGTACGGGACTAAAATTACCGGCTTCGCCGAAGCGGAAGTGAAAAATAACACTTTGTGCGCCAAAGTGGCGAATTTAATATTTCCGCTCCACTAGCCACGCCCAGCGATGGTCACATGGTCATTTGCCGGCGGCCCCCAAAGACGACCGCGTCATTGTTGTTGTTGCTGCTGCTGCAGCTGTTGTCGTTGTCGTTGCCGTGCTGCACTTGCCTCCTCCTCCTCCTCCTCCTCCTCCCGCTGACCTGCTTTGCGGCCAGGCGCCTTTATTCATATGCAGGTCACATAAGCACCAGAGTTGCCAATAGATCAAAGTCCGAAAAGGAATGCATTGTTATATAGTTTAATCGAAAATTTGATAGAATCGAAAGTCGGGAAACACAAATTTTCGTTGCTTGTGAGTTGAAATTAATTGAAAATCAATTTAGGAGATTATTGCTTAGGCTTTCTAGGATTTATAATATAAAATTTTAAGCTAAACGCTTCCCAATGCTTAATTAATTCGGCAGAGTAGTTTTCCATGCTGCTGTTTTCTAGCTAACGATCTTTGTTCGATAGTTATCGATTAAAACTGATTTCTAAGCCCAAGTTGCTCTTTAATTTGATGCCTCAAGTGTTGCAGGTGCCTACACTTTTATATAATGAACAAGTCGGAAAGGCTACAGTCGAGCTGACTCGACTGTGATATACCCGCTACAATTCTTCGGAAAAACACGTGCCAAATGTGAACAATGCGTTCTTGCTTTTTATTTCTTTCCGTCTCTAATTTGTTTTGCCTATGCAAGTTCCACTCGATTCTTATTGGATGTTGCCCTTTGCTTTTATTACTCTGCAGTTATAAATTATGCATGTGTGATAGAGACGCCTATACATACATACATATATGCTGCCTCACAATACATCTCAACATATCTAATTAGATTTGTCGTTTGTATTTTGTGTTGCTGCTCAATGTCTCTTTCGATTTTAAGTGGCTTTAAATATACTAAAAATTTATTTTGAATTTTGCAACACACTATAAAATAAAAAAAAATATAAGATACAAAAAAATAAATTTAAGTCGCCCAGGCACACCCAGGAGTTGAACTCCGGACGTCTCGCTGAACAGTCAACTACCATCACCACTCGACCACTGCACTTCTTTTCGCAATAACCGATAAAATTGCACCATGAATATTTTCGGTGCACATAATTAAAAAAAAAGTTGCCACATAATTTAAAAAAAAAGTTGCCACATAATTAAAAAAAAAGTTGTCTGCTGCTGGTGTTGAACTCGGGTACTAACATTAGGAAAAACCGACACAGGCACATGGCCACAAGGCAATACTATTTCTTGAATATCTTCCTTATTTATCGGCCGATCTTATTGAAACTTTCGCAACACGCCCGGATGGTGGTTTTTATCACATGGATAAAAAATGAATGCTGTAGAGCTATATTTGCAGCTATTATCGATTTATTATCGATTTTTGGGGGCGGATGGAGGCGTGGCAAAAATCCAAAATAAACTTGATCTGCGGGCATAATTAACACATATTGTCTCCAAATTTGGTAGCTCTAGCTCTTATAATAGCTGAGATCTAGGTTTTCATACGGACAGACAGACGGACAGACGGACAGACGGACAGACGGACAGACGACAGACGGGGAGGCGGACAGACGGACAGACGGACATGGCTATATCGACTCGGCTGTTCATGCTGATTCAGAATATATATACTTTATGGGGTCGGAGATGTCTCCTTCTGCCTGTTACAAACATTTTCGGTTGGCACAAAGTTATAATACCCTTATACTCTTCGAGTAGCGGGTATAAAAATCTTTGCAAGCAATCGATAGTAAAAGAAAACAATCGATGCATCGAAAGAACTCACAAGCCAATCGATTATCACTGCATTGCTTTTTGCTCATCTTTTGTTCTTTAGATCATTTTTAAAGTTCTCATGCGCTTTTTCTCAGCCTGGAAACAGTTTACACACAGTCAAACAGTTCAGGCTCTGTGGCAACTCTACACGCCATACCCCATGGTATGGCATAGCTCGGAAATATTTCAGAAATTTCAATCAGTTACACAACTAAAGCCACTTTGGCTACTGAAATCGATAAACGATTCGATAAAGTTGCCAAAGGGCATTCCTACTGCGGTCTATTGTCATTTGTGTTGCTGCTGTTATTGTTGTTGTTGTTGCTACTGTTGCTGCTGCTTTGTCAATTGTCGGTTATCCGTTGCAAACGGTGTCGTCGGCGCCACGTCGCGTCGCGCTGTATTTTACAATCTGCGGCCGAGCGCATTGAAATTTGGCCGTGTGCTGACCCTAAATCATTGGCCACTGCTGTTGGTGGCTTGTCTGGCCTCGCCGAGGACTGCAACAGTTGCCTCGCAGCACTGCAGCGATCGATTATTAACACCACAACGCAGCGACAGAGCACAGGGCGGGGCAGGGCAGGGAGCGCGGCGGGTGGCCTCAGCCGTGCGCGGTGATTTACACGGGGCCGCCGCGCCGCCGGGACGCAAGCGTCATTCGCATTGTGTCCAGCCCGAATTAAGGCCTTAAACTGTCGCCCGCAACAACGATACCGCGCACCCTCTCCCCTGCCCGCTGCCCTGTCTCTTACCCCACCCTCTTACCCGCCGCGTAGCAAGTGCAGCGCGAAGCGAGCAATTGCAAATAATGCGCAGCCGGCGTAGGCAGGCAGCTTATGGTGGGAGCAGGGGGGCGGCGAGGGGGTCGCACGCACAAAAAGTGCGCAAATTGTTTGCGCCCGACCTAATGCTAATTTTCAGCTTCGTCGGGCAATAAACAACAACAACAGCGGCACGCAACGATCGGCCACGCCCACGCTTAGATTTCGTTTTGAATGCGCTCGAAAATTTGAAATTAATGCGACAAATGTTGCGCACAAGGAGAGGCACACGCAGCGCTAATTGAGGTGGGGAAAGGGGAAGTGGGAGGAGTGGGAGAGGGGCGTGCGCGAGGCATTTGACATTTGATTTAAGCGCAATTGGCCGCTGCCAATGGCCAAAAAGTTTGGCACACAGCGCACTAAACAAGCTGCCAGCCGGGCAGGGCGATCTGCGTGTGTTGGGGGAGGGAACGGGAGGGGAGGCAGCAGGGATAGCGGCTCGGGGTGCGGCACAATGGCAGACAACAAAAGGCGACGCTGTCATAAAATGGCAGCCGTATGCGTCGTAGCGCGAGAAGACGCAGCAAAAGTTTGCGCTGTCGCTTTGGCTAATGGCGTCGTCGGCACACACACTCACACACACACTCATGAAGAACACATACTCTGCCGTCGCTCTTGCAAAATGGCAGACGACGCCCGAGAGCGGAAATGCTTAGAGCGGAATTTCTCGCAGACGCGATGCGCCACGCTGCGCCGTCGCGACGGCAGGCGCTGACAATGTCATTTGTTTCCGGCTACGTGCACTTTGCACGTGCTCGGTCAGCGTGCAGTTGTGCGCGCTGCTGCTGCCGCTGCTGCTGCTGCGGTTGCTGTGTGCCACGGTCTGGCAACGCTTGCCGGCTTCGGCTGCCAAACTGCTTGTCACCTGCTGCGCGGCAAGTGCAACTGCAGCTGCAACTTCAATTAAGCATAATTTGTACAGTTTATAAGCGACAGCCACAAACAGTTGTTCGCTCACTCGCACTCCCTCCTGTCCCTCCTCCGGGCCCCACTCCCTCTCCCCCGTCCCCTACCCCCGCTGCTCCACAGCGCGTCTAATTATGCATCTAATTAGCGTGTGGATGCTGACGCAATTCCCGCCAAATTATCTTTGCAGTTTGTGCATTAATAAAGCGAAGCCACAAAAGACGCTGCCAGCGAGCCAAGCTGCAACTCCAACACACACACCTGCACAGACATGCATAAGCATGCACGGACATGCGTGTGCAACGCGCTGTATTTCACTCAGTATTTAATAAGCTTTGCTCGCACTGAAAAGGCGCTCGCGCGTGCATCTCGCACAGGGCGCACTCCACGGTGCGACGGGGTC
Organism: Zaprionus inermis; assembly: GCA_018151445.1. NCBI lineage: Eukaryota > Metazoa > Arthropoda > Insecta > Diptera > Drosophilidae > Zaprionus > Zaprionus inermis. The sequence continues at coordinate 1,635,722 of JAECXD010001510.1, read as the reverse complement.
ACGCCCCCCAACATGTTCGCTTGTGTCGCTTGTAGTATCGGGTGTAGTGTCGGGTGTAGTGTCGGGTGTTGTGTTGGGTAGTGTGTGCTTCAGATAAAGTCAATTGCAACCGCAACATGCACTGCGGTGTTAACGAACCTCGCAGCAGCACTGTGTGTGACGGAAGGGTACTAGGGAATTAGGCATCGCTTTGGCATCAAAACAAATGATAATCAAAAGCGACAAGCGCAGCTTATGGTGGAGATAGAAAGGGGTGTCTTAAATCCCCCAAATAAACACATAAAGGACAGAGAAAGTACTTTAAACTAAGACAATCGACGGTACGTATTTCCGAACTCGGTAAAATCAAACAACTGTGAAATACTGTACAATAGGTACTATAAATACAGCAGATACACAGTTGGTACACTAGCTGTACAACATATGCACTAGAGCTACTCTATGGTACAAAAAGAGAATTATTTTAGTAGGTACTCAATAAACAGCAAAGGTACACAGTTGGTACAATATCTGCATAAGAACTATAACTACTTTATGGTACAATAAGTGCAGTATTTCGCCTTGGTACTCTAGGGTAAAGCTGTTGGTACAATATTTAACCATGCTTAGCTTCAATACACTTTAAAGCTTGTTGCACAATATATGCACTAAATGCACGGTACAGTACAATTAAAACAGAGATAAACTACGATGAACTCAAACAACTGTTAAATATTGTACAATAAGTACACCATAAACAGCATAGGTACACAGTTGGTACAATATCTGCATAAGAACTATAACTACTTTACGGTACAATAAGTGCAGTATTTACCCTTTGGTACTCTAGGGTAATGCTGTTGGTACAATGTCTATACTATGTTTAGGTACAATAAAAATACAGTACAATAAAAACAGAGATAAGCTACTGGCACACTGTGGGTACATGCGATTAACATATGTAGGTACACTACTCTACACTATTGTAGCATGTCGATACCAAAATGGGTACAATACTTACTCAAATATGTGTACCAATAATAAGCTAAGCTAATAAGATACCAGAAGCAATATTTTAACCCAGCTTTAGCGGATATAAATTAAATAACTGACTGAATATCTACAGCAAATACTTGAAGCAGCCACATAGTACCTAAACAAAATGTACCTAGTATAGCACTATGTAATCAAATTAAATAATATTCGTTTTCTATTGGAATTTCAAGCACGCAAAATATAACTTAACCATATAACAAGATCAAACTATTCTGAAACTGATAAACTAACTCTGTACCAGATAAATGCAGATATATACTATATATGCCTATACTCGATGGAGTGTGCAACCCATTCCATTTTCCGTTTTAAATTAGCTCTTGCCCACTTGATTTTGCAGAATTGAGCTTAACCCGAGGCTTAATTAGAGCTAAATTAGCTGAGATTAATTATGATAATTGGCTAATTGGCACAAATTAAAGACTCGACGCCATAATGTGTACAACGATGTTCGAAGACGATGAGACCATTAGCTGGACATAACTGTAGCAGATGCCTGCTCCTGCTGGGGTAAGAGTTGACATCAATAAGCTGTGGCGACACTTGCAGGCTGCCGTAATACCGGAAACGAAACATAGAGCCTGAAAATAAATATTTAGTACTTAGGGGGAAATTATTAAAAACGGGTTATGCTGCAAACTTGCTGTACTTCTTGCTGTTGTTCAAATTGTTGTTGCTGTTGCTGTTGCTTGCCGGACAGATCGTTAGATTTTATGGGCCGTGCGACACACAAAGAGATTGGCTCTCGGAATTTTGGCAACTTTTCCGGCGTTCTATAGCAACTTTGTGCCCGTTGCCAGCAACTTGAAATAGTTGAGGCTGCCCCCGCTCTGTCTCTCTCCCTTTCTCCCATCTCCCCACTTCGTTTAGTTCGCAACTATTTCGGGGCGAGGCCAGAATCTTTGATGCCTGCCCAGGCCAGAAGTTCTGGCACACACCTGAACGAGCTGTAGCGCTCAGTTTTATCCTCCTACTCAATCTCAATCCGGACAACCTGCTGCTGCCCCAGCCCCCGGATCCAGCTCCGGCTTGCTCTGACCCGTTTCCGTTCTCATCACGACATTATCAAAGTGCACGTTATTAGGTATTATGTTGTTGCTGCTGTTGCTGTCGTTGCCGCTTCTATTTGCTTTTATTGTTATGGGTAATGTTATGGTTGTTGTTCGTGCTGCTGCAGCAGCATCAACGGTTTTAAAAGCTTACGAAATATTTGTAATTTTGTCACGTTTTAACTTTGGCGACGTCACTTAAAATTACATTTAAAAAACCAGAATAAACAAAAAACAAACAAACAAACAGCAAAAAAAGGAGAAAAAGCGAAACGCCAGCGAAATCGTAACAGTTTCGCAGACAGCACGCTATCGCCCTCTCTTTCGCACGCTCGCCATTGAAAGCCGCAAGTGAGAGACAGGAAATAATGTTTGTTTGCGATTTTCGGTTCGAAAATCAAAAGTACGATAGAAGTAGATGGATGCGACTCTCGTCACTCTCGTCGAATGTTGATGTGCTGCCACGCCCCTTTCGTGTGTGTGCGTTGCTCACGTGCTCAGCACATAATGAAAATCATGCTGGCCATAAGCTGGCAAGCAAAGAGGGTGGGGGGAAAGAGCAAGAAAAGAAAAGCGGCTGCAAAGACAAATAGAAAGGCGAATACAAATAGAAAGGCGAATACAAATACAAATACGACATGTGACTGGAAATGTTTATGCAGTATGCAAAGCAGCTGCTACCCCGGTTCGCACAGTGCACCCCCTGCCCGTCCCCATGCGCCTCTCCGCCTTGAGCATCTTGAGCTGCGGCCATTTTCCGGCTAAAACCACTGCACGAATTTGTCATACTTCGGCAACTAACGCCCAACTAATCCGGGCTGCAAAAAAAAAACGAAGCAGCTTATGTTGCAAGTTGCAAATGCTGCATGTACTTGCACATAAATCAACGGCAGAGAGCGGCATAGAGAGGCAGAGAGAGAGAATGGATGGGGCAGCCCATGCGGATTGCCATTACCGAATATAACTGCCATCAAATCACTGATACACTCAAAGGCGGAAGGGCAGCGGGACAGAGAGACGGGGATGGAGATGGAGTGGCAACTAGCTGCTGGCAAGTGGCATGCAACGGCCTCGCATTTTAAGTTTCCACTTACTCGACTCTCTTCGTGCCCCCCCCCCCTCCCCCTGGCACACTGCTCTCATAAATTTCCATTACTCACACAGTGCAGCAGCCGCCATTGCGGTCGTCAGGCTCGACTCGGCTCGGCTCGGCTCGACTTGAGCTACGGCGTGCCATAACGCAGACAGAGACAGGGACAAGAGACGGAAACGGAGACAGAGCGGGGTGCAGGCCGGCTGCGAGATTCATCAATGAATTTATCAGTTTTTATAGGCAATTTATTATTTATTGATGGCTCGAGAAGGAAATGTACGAGAGATCGAGTAGCTGGCTAAAAAATTCGGACAGTTTGCAGGGTACCCTCTGCTGTGTATGTGTGTGAGTGAAGCAACAGCGAGGCGAGTTTCAGGACTGGCAAGTTATGCGATAATGATGCAGTTACCATCTCGTGGCGGATTCTCGCTAAGCCAAAATCACGTATACGCAGCGTGGACTCGTGGACCCTAACCAGCTTGGGGGCATAATTTGTGCGGCCGCAATTTAGCGGCGATACATGATGAATGAATGATGCAACTGACTGCTGGGCCGACTGTGGGCTGCATGGGCGTCTAGGCGTCTGGGCGTGGCACACACACACACACACACTCACATTAATTATTTATAATGCCGCATTGATTATTGAAAAGCGCAAAATGGCCAATGAATTTTACATCCCACGGCCGCCTCACTAAATCACAAATGACAAATGTAGCCGCAGTGAAAAGTATTAAATATAATAAATTCCAGTAAAATAGCGTTTGCGGGCGGCAGGAAAGGCAAAGAGGCAAAAAAAAAAAAACAAAAGAGCGAAAACATAAAAGCATAAAAAACATTGGAAAAACACGGGGAAAAAACATGGGTAGAAATTACTGCATGAAAATAATGTAAATCGCAATCGCAAGTGTTTTTTGAATGCACGGCGAGTGTAAGTGGGTGTACGGCGGAGCGTATTTGCCAACTCGCATATGCATATTAAAATATTACAAATTGCGCAAATGCCGGACAAAAAAAGAACAACAGCAACAACAACGCGCGGCTTGTATTTATGTTGCAATAACAACAACAAGTGCGGCAACACGAACTCGAACTCGAACTGACATCGATGAAGAAGAAAGCGCGTAAAAAGCAAATTAAATAAATAAATAAAAATTAATATGCAAAATTAAAGCGGACACCGGGGGCGGGCAGAGGCCAAGGGGCAACAGGAGCCGAGTAGCCAAACAGCCAAACAAGCAAAGCAAACAAATAAACAGACACACAGACACATACTCATATGCAAAAGCAGAAAGGGTAAAACGAAGTTAAGCAAATCAATGCAACGCCAAAAAGACACGCTCGCGTTGATTGGAAAGGCCCCTCTACCACTCCCCTTCCCACTCTCTCTCCCTCTCTCGCTTTCTCTGTCTCTCTTTCTGTACATGCAGCTCAAAGTCTCTCATACCCAGCAGCCTGTGCTGTTTGTTTTAGCTTCACATATCCCGGGCTTCTCTTTAATGCTTCTCATTAAATTCGCTACTTAATTCGCGCTCCACCTGCACTGCCTGCATGGCTAATCGGGTTTCACGCCTTTTTACATGGAATTCGCAGAAATACAATACACAACACGTAGCATGATTGAAGTAATAGTTGAAACTAAAGCTAACAAGGCAGAACTGCAGCCCAGTATGATGTTCGAGAAGAAAGAGCAAATCTGTTTGAATTTGCATATTAATTACTGCTAGAATTAACAAGAAAGTAATTAAATTACTGTTTTAAAATTCATTTTACAATATTCAAAGCTTTAAATATTTCACTTAGATCAATTGCCTTAGCGATTCTAATTGAGGTTCTGGTGTGTAATTTGTGTACAAGTCGAAAAATATTTTCCTGAAGATCTTAGTACTTATGCATACAAACATGCAAATGATTTTAATACATATGTTAAAAACGTAATTAAGTTCAATTAGTTCGTTTTCATTTAGTTTATTTGTCTAGCTCTACCGTGCAATGAAATTGACAAATTGAAAAATTGACAGATGCACAACGTGCACTTAACGTGACTGTGTAATAGCAATTATTTATATTTGTTTATGGTTAATCACACAGCTTGAATCATTCAACTATTAAGTACAAATTTCTGGCTGCCCAAAAAAGTATGCAACGTTTATATTTCGATAAGCAGTTCAGCTGCCCGAAACAGTATGCTATAATTTTTTTAACTCAGCAGTTCAGCTTTCTTGAGCTGCTCTAGCTGTGTATTCAGCGTGGAATGAAGCAAGTTTGAGTATTTAAAAAGATATGCATGTACTGCCATAGTACTATATATACCGTTGATCCCAGTCGCTGCAGCGCCTCGCACGCAGCGCAGCACATGCTGAACACGTCGTCGACGACGGCAACTGGCATAATTGCATGCTCACACATGGCGCGGACAGACGGCAGACGGCAGCTGCTGCTGCAGCGGACAGGAGGACGCACACAGAGAAAGAGAGACGGAGAGAATGGCGGGCAGGCAGACAGACCACTTCGTCGGGGGACTCATTAGCATGCACACGGGCGGCCTATTATTTTTAGCGTTGACGTGGGCGTGCACCGACTGCCCGCGCTGTGGCAGACACTCGCTCGCAGACGCACACACACACACTCGGCACACACGCACGCAAATTCGGGCGACTGTGCCGCGAAATGAGAAATTTTTAAATGTATATTTGATGACTTTTGCGTTCGATGAGCGGAACGACGGCTCGCCGGCAACGACAACGACAACGACAACGACAGCGACTGCGGCGGATCATTGCATACTTCAAAAGGCCTGTGTCGCTTATTAATAACAATGCGAGCCAAGTGTGTGGCATGCCGCACCAGGCGCGACACAATTGCACTTTAAAGCGGCTGTAATTAATGGCAAAAGGCAATTTAAATGCAAATAAAACACACGAGGGACGCAGCAGGCGGAAGGCGAATGGCGAGTGGCGAGAGGCGGTGCCAGCTACTAATTATGCTGTAGTAACACCTACAAAGTGTCTGCAACTGTATCAGCAAACTGCTGCGGCAACGGCGAATGTATCTGCAACTGTAGCCGGAGTTGCTGCTGCATCTTTCAGTGTTGCCAAGAGCTAAACAATTGCGGCTTAATTTGTTTGTCAACGCTGGCAAAATGACAGCGACAGGCCACAATGAGTTGGCTAGAGACAGAAAGCGCGAGAGGGAGGCAGAGGCGAGAGAGGAAGGCAGAACAAGCGCAGGGAAGGCAGCGGGAAAGCAAGCGATGCGAGCGAGTAGGAAACGATGAAAGGATGTCGCGACTTGGCTACGTGCCGCTGCAGCCAACTGGGAAGTGACTCCATAAACACGTCTAACAGCAGCAGCAGCAACAACAACGGCAACTGTGCGAACGTTATGTGACACACGGGAGAAATTAATGCTGCCAAAATGCGCCGGCTGCGCTCATTTTTGCTCTGTCGCTGCGGCACGTTCCCCAAACAGTCACAACAGCAACGGCAACGGCAGCGGCAGTGGCAAGAACCTAGACGACATGGCGGCAAGGCGGCACGGCAGCTAGGCACAACGTGCTAAAAAAGAGCTTCCTGCCGAGATTTAGCCACAAACTTGGCAACTTTAATGCGCACGAAACCGGCTGAATACGCCAATTTGCAGCGCTCTCTTTCGCACTCGCTTTCGAGCTACTCTCAATTTGGTGTGATATCATTATCAGCTTGAGATTATTGATTGAATCGATACTAAATCATAAACGAGCACTGTGCACGTACTGCGGTATATCACACACATAGACTATATTCCTTATAGGTTCATCCACTCTCTTCCTTGAATTTCAGCAAACGTCCCACAATTTACAGTTCATCTCTAGCATTGCACCGATATTTATAGCATGATTTATCGATACATAACAGAAACATGCTCAGAAAACATAATACAATCGCAGCGAAACACTTTGATCATTTCCCCAGGGTATTGCATAGTCGTGCTGCCCTCAATTGTATTTATCATTTATTTTTTGTTCTCTTCGTTTTTTACTTGTTCGTTTTTTGTCTGTTTGGCGCAACGCTTTAACTTACCGCAGCAGCCTTTCTATAGGCTTTTGTGTATGTGAGCGAGAGAGAGGAAGAGAGAGAGAGAGAGAGAACGAGAGTGAGAGACATCACAGCGGCGGGTTTATTATGTTCGATGGCTGTTTTTGTGTGCCTTTTGTCTATTTGTTGTGCCGCTCTGCCGCTGTTTGTCCAGCGTAATGCACAATGCGCACATCCTCGTGGCTCCACCGTAGGCTCACAAGGCATCTGCATTCCAGGGCCCTGCACTGCAGCGTTAAAGAGTTAAAGCGAACGCGAGAGGAAAGAGAGAGAAAAAGAGAAAGAGGAATGCAAACGATTTCAAGTGTAAATTGAGATTAAAACTCTGGGCTGAGATTGCAACGAGGGTTTACCATCAACTTTTTTGTAGAATGAGAGTAATTATAAGAAAAAATCATTTAAAGAGATTTGCTACAATTTTCGAACTCTAGATTTATCGATTGTGCTGTCCATTTATTTTTAGATTTCTAGATTTATCGATTGGGCTGTTTATTTGTTACTACAATTTGATTCTCAATCGATTTATGTTCAAATTCAACTCTTTATTACAATTTCCTTTTATTTTTATGTAAATTTGCGCAATTAAATCGTCTATCGGTTATCGAAACACATTAATACTTAAAATCATCGATTTATGCCTTAATAAAGTTTGTTAGTTCGCTTCAACTTTAAATAAATCCTTGCTATCGATTATCGAAACAAGAATATACCTTGATTCCTCGTTAGACCAGAATTCAATTTACTAGGGGCTGTTCTTGCAATGAATTCTTCTTTAAACTTTATTATCGATTAATTTATTAGTAATCTATAATAATCTATATTATTTGTATTAGTCGAAACAATTTTATTACCGATATAATTGCATAATCTCAACTTAATTCGCTTTCAATACCAAATCTGACACTCTTTTGTTCCTTTCGACTCGTTCCAGGCGGACGACTTGGCGATGCAGCTGGCAGCAGCGCGATAGCCGCCTCCAATGTGCCATGCCCACCGGAAATGTTTCGCTGCAACAACGGAAAATGCATCACGTCCCACTGGGTGTGCAACTACCAAAAGGATTGCGACGACGGCGAGGACGAGATGCAATCGTGTCGTAAGTTCCGTTTGCCCGACTTCCAATTACCACATACCAATGCCAGTTCCCTAATTGCTTCTCAACTCATACCTCCCACTCTCTCTTCTTCTCTCTCTCTCTTTCCCTCTCTTCCGCAGCCCCACCGGAATGCGAGACACCCCAGCTGAACTGTGGCCAATACGTTTTCAATAAGACGTACTGCATTCCGCCGCACTATCGCTGCGACATGATCGACGACTGCGAGGACAAATCGGACGAGGCACAGTGCAGTAAGTACAGCAGATAGTTAAGCCAAGTTACCCTGCCCTTTTCCCCTGACACAACCCGTTTCCACGCCACTCCCCCCCATTGCTCACACAGCTTCAGTCGCTGCTTTCAATACAAATTTGTTGACTCAACAAATATTTGTGAGCAGCTCCGGCATCGCAGCGCGGCAGTCAGCACTACTACAGCGCACCCCTCCTACCACCAACCCCCGACCCCTTGGCCCCTCCTCCCCCACCACACACAGTTCACAGTGGAGTTCAGTTCAGTTGAGTTGCGTTCGGTTTCGGTTCGTGTCCGTGTCCGTGTCCGTGTGTGTGCGCCAACAATTTGCTTAGCAAAATGTTTACATTTTATTATACCAATTTTATTTATGCAAATTTTGCCAAATTTACACACCCCCACACACACACACACACACACACATTGGCAGACAAACCGCATTTTGTTAGCTGTTGGTTTCTGGCAATCGCAGAACACACGTACACCCTTCCACTTGCAACCGCACACCCCGCTCTCTCCGGCGAGCAACCTAAGCCAAAGTTAAGTGTGTGTAACCAAGGTGCGCACAGCAAAGCCAAAGCCATTTGGCCTGAGCCAACGAGACAGCCGGAGAGAGAGTGAGTAAGAACGAGAGAGCGAGAGCGAGAAAGAGACGGCTGCCCGTCGAGGGAATTAGCAAACAGTCATTTCTGATGTGGCCCGCCCACTACGCCCACAAAGCAACCGACTAGCGCGGGCCCAAGCCCAAGCTGCGGTCTGCTAAGTTTACCATAAATACTCGCAATACCAACCGAACCGAACCAGCTGCCTCTTTCCCCAAGAACAAGAGAGAGAGAGAGAGAGAGAGAGAGAGAGAGAGAGAGAGAGAGAGAGTGCGAGGAATTAGTATGTGTTTAGTTCAAATTATTGTCCAAGCCGCCAGCACATTTGTTGTGTTTATTCGTGTCTTCGTCTGGACGTGAGCTAAATCTGTTTTATGCCCTCATCGGGGATAATGCAAATTCAGCAGGCCACGTGGCAGGCATTGAAAAGGGGCGTGGCTGAAAAGAGTAGAAGTATACATGCAAAAAAAACTACACAGTGTATTAGGTTTATGGTTTCCCTTTTCCGGCCAACCGACAACTTGGAAAACCAAAAAGTTTTAGATGTATTCTTATTCAGTATTGCACATTTTAAAAAGGAGGAACCCTCGTATAGAATTGCTAAATTGAATTATCGATATTACAGCCCAACCGATAACAAGTTTTTATAAGTACTCTTCAATACAAAGTATAATACTTTCTCGCTCCTTTTCGATGCGTGTTCTACTCAGAAGAGCTGAGAAAGTTATGTAGCGATTAAGGCATGTATTCCTGAATAATATTTTTTATCGTTTATCGATATTGCAGCCCTACATTTGAGTTGTTTTTCCAAGTGCACTACACTATGAAGTATTCTGATTCTTGTTCCTTCACCATACATTATTTGAACAAACAAAAAAAGATTAAAGGAATCTTTATCGATCAAATTTGCTTATCGCATATCGATACACCAATTCGACTGACTTATTGCCTCTATGAAGATCAAATTACTAGCTGATTCAAGCAGAACTTTGTCTAATCATTCACTCAAAACGCGTGTTTACCCAACTAAAGAAACCAAAGCTAACTCTGCTTTTTTTAAGTGTACTAAATCTTCGATTTGCACGTTGAACCTTTAACTGAAACTAGAAACAAATAAAATCAACCTCTTCATAGGTTGGACAGTTAACGTATAAGGAAGGTAAATATTGCAATGAATAATAGGGAATAAAGCTATAAATAATTTATTGAAAATCCGCAAAGGCTTCTATAATTCCCAAGAACCGAATCTACACAAATCTCTCTGCCATACATCGTCATCAATCATCAGTCAATCATCTAATTCATCGATTTACCTGAATTGTTTTCCAAGTAATTACTTAGACTAACGCTTGATATTCATTCAATACAATAAGGCCCTGGCAGACTAGGCGGGCTTCCGCCTGAATAGGTTAATTCGAGAGCTTCAGATGCAGGGAGAAAGAGAGAGAGCGGGAGCGAGCGAGACAGCTCAAGTGTGCGTTGCATTTTGATTAAAACTTTGAAGCCCCGCCAGTCGGGCAGGGCAGCGTGGGCAAGGGGCAGGAGAAGAAGCGGACTGCAGCTGCTGCATTTATTGCTTGTTATTTAAGATTTATATATTTAAATATCTTTGAGCAACCAATTCCTAAGTACTTCGTTGCCTTTACAACTTTGCTTAAGCTTTGACTGACGCTAGACAAACGCGCACAACTTTGTCCTCGACGTGCTGCTGCCTGTTCTCGCTTGTCTGCATGCCAGACACCGTCCTTGTTGTTGTTGCTCTTGTTGTTGTTCTTGTCGTTGCCTGCAAGATGGCCAATTTGCTGGCAAGCTCAGGCAGCCTCTGGCCGCCATCGCCATCGCCATAGCCAAGATCAAGTTTAAATTTCATTTTAATTTAATAAGACGCAAAGCAAACTCGCTGCGCAGCGACTTATCCACCTACATAGATTCTACTCTCTCTCTCTCTCTCTCTCTCCCTGACACTCACTCTCCTATTCTAGCTCTCTCAGCTTGTCTGTCAGTCGCTCTTACAATAATTTATCGCGCTTAAATGGCGACAAAATGTTCGCTCTTATTGCGTTCTTAACAAATTTATTTTGCGTACGTGTCAACGCGTCGTCTCGCACAGTGCGCTGTCTCTGTGTGTGTGCGTGTGTGTGTATCGGTGTGTCGGATGTCGCACAGTCCGCTATCTCCATCTCTCTTTCCCTCTCCCTCTCTCTTTCTCTCTCCCTCTCTCTCTCTCTCTCTGTGTGTCTCCATGCTGAGTTTTAGACAGCTTTGCGTCGACTCTTTCCCCATTGTTTGCTTAATTTATGGCATATAAATATTAGAGCGAGCTTACTTCAACTATTTAATTACTTCAGGTGTGCGCTAAGACGCTGCCTCCCACTCCTACCTGCCCGTCCTTGCCCGCCCTGGCTTAGGCCTGCAAATTAAAGCATGCTTTTGGGGGCAAGATGGCGGCAACTAATAGTTTAAAAGCAGCAAAAAACGGCACATTTAGTAAAATCACACAGCGAGGTCAAAGTGCGGCAGGTGCAAAGAGAGAGCGTGAGGGGCAGGGGAAGGGGGAGGGGGAGAGGGCTGGCGAGAGACTTGTCGGCAACGAGTGTTTAATTAAATGTCCTCAGGCAGCGCGTGCAGGGTGCAGGGCCGGGAGAAGTGCAAGGCAAGCAATGTCTTGCGTGTAGTGGCTGACGAATGGCTCAGGGAGAGAGAGAAAGAGAGAGAGAGCGTAGGGGGGGGAAGGGTGAGCGACAGCTTAAAGCAGCTACGCAGCAGACACGCTCTCTACTCGTTCCGCTTGATGGCTGAGCGTCAATAAAGAAGCAGCGCGCAAGCAGGCGACGGCGACGGCGACGGCGGCGGCAGCTGCTGCCGAAAGCACTTCGTGCCCGCACTAAGCAACCGCAAGGAGTGAGCGAGAAAGACATCTGCTTTTAATTGCAACCTTCACTGCAGATGAGGTCGCGGGGCGGGCAGACGAAGGAGAATACACGAACTAATGAGGCAGCTGGCAGCAAAGCCGCAACGAGCGGCAAATAAAAAGCAAGAACAAGCGTAAAAAGTGCGTAAAAGCCAAAAAACTACCCAGCCCCGACCCCTGCCCGCTGCCCCCCGCCCATGACGCACCTGAACCTGAGCATGCGGCGTACGTTCTATGGCGCAACACAACACTTTCGCTAAGCCCGCTCCCGCTCCCGCTCTGTCTCTCTGCCTCTCTAGCTCTGCCCCCTCCCCGCGGCTTAAGACCCGCTACAGTTGTGCGCGCAAAACCGTCGTAAACTGTCGTTGAACCCGGCGGAAGTTGCCAACGACTGACGTTTATTTGACTGCAGCTGTCAGGCTAGTTAGACGTGCCGAAAGGCAGCCAGCTCAGCAGGGGGTCAGAGGAGAGTGGAGGGGGTAAGCCGGGCGCGGGATGGCAACTTGTCGCGCGTAATTACACACCAATACACGCATAAAAGTCTTGAGTTTCGGACTGCGCATGAATGCAATAAAACTTAATGCACAGCAGCAGTGCCGCCCCAACCCCGCCCGCCACGCCCCTTTTGCCAATTAGAAAGTGGGCGACGAGTTAAACCAGTTATGCTGCCCACTGTCCGTTTGTTCACACTGCTCTGGCCGTAGTGTTTATCAAGTGCCAGCAACAACAGCAGCAGCAGCAATAACAGATAAATTGCACGTATTCGACTGCTAGATACCCTGCAAACACAGCAGATTACCATGCAGATATGGTAATTACCGCTCAAATGATAGCTGCAGGCAACATACACCAACTGACCCCCCCCAAATGATAACTGCAGCCTACGTAATTCCGGCGTATCTCTCTCAGCTTTTGCACGATTGTATTGAAATTTGTTGTATAGCTTCAATTTTGCATAACTAACCTGCAAGTCAAATCTTTAGGTTCTGGCTATAAGAATACGCGTAATAAACGAACTAATCGATTTGCCACGCAGCTAAGCAGAGTACCAAGTTTTAGTTACTTGGGAATACCCGTAAGTCGTCGTCCAAATTTCGAATCTCCACTCCTCAAAATTGCAGAGATTAGCGTATAATTTATATATATAATATTTCTATACATGCCAGTGATAGTACACACTGTACATAAGTCGGTTAGCGCTACAATGAAGCGATATATCGCATAGCTGCCCTGCAAACTTTTATTATTTTTGACTATTTGGCAAAATAGCTCTAAATGAAAATCATTGTACTTTTAGTTGAATGGAATGTAGGGGTCGTTTTTCGACAGCCTTAGATACACCACAGCACAGCAATTGTCGCCAGGGTATAACAATTCTGGCCTCGCAACCAGTTTAAAGTTTTCTGTCAAACTTTGTGCGAACTGTGAAAATGTGAAAAATGAAGCAGCAGTCGAGCACTTCTCTCTCTCTTTCTGGCTCTCTCTCGCTCCCTCTCCCACTTTACATTCAGCATTTTTATGACCTTACAAGGAGCGGGAGTAGGGGGGAGGAGCAGAAGGCGGGCGTCGACTCGTTTGTCATTGTGATTTGTTTTTAATGTAATGCAACAGCAGCGCCAGCGAATTTGCAACAAATTGTGCGCGTAAATCTTGTCAATGCCGGCGAGTCTTGAGCTGCAACCAACTTCCTGCACCCACTTCCTGCCCCGTCCCACTACCCTTCTGCCCGCCCCCTTTCACAGTTGCCACTGCACTTTGGCCACATTGCGTATACGCAGCGTGAGCGCCACTAATTCGCGCATAGCCGCAAGTGCGTGACACATTTGCAACGTTTACAGAGATGCTCAGGCAGGGGCGCGCTCGCAGCCTGTCGCCCCCGCCCGTCTAGTCCCCTGCTCCTTTGTGGGCAACACTCGAGTCTTTGTAGCCCGGACACACACACCTGTACACACTCGCAGGCATTTTATTGTTGTGCCATAAAAGTTGCTGCTGCCGGGGAATATTTATACAAGTTTGCCTTGTTTAACTTGCACTAATTAAGTTTGCTCTGCTACACTTGGCTGCCCCGGTGCGCCGTTAATGTGAGCCAGCAGCCAGCACAGCAACAACAAAAACAGAACAACAACAACTCTATAATGACAGGCAAGCAAAACAAGAGAGAGAGAGAGAGAGAGAGAGCAGAGGTAGCGCCTCTCAAGAAAAACCCTTTTGCCAAGTTTATTCTGCCTATGCCAAAGTAACTTGCAACTGGCATAGATCATATCTTTCTCGCGCGCTCCCTCCCCCTCCCCCCTCTCTCTTTCTCTCTCTCTAATTGTGGCACATCATCTTAAAGCCAACTACAGCTGGCTGCCACCTCTTTCTTGTTGGCAGCGTGATGGACTGTGCCCGCTTGCAGGCGTGTGCGACAAACGCTGCAACCAACTACTCGATAATTTATAGCACTTTGCCTGCCAACACACGAGCGCACACACACACACGCACACGCACACAGAACTCAAGTGCACAATACACGCTAGAAAGGGCAGCAGGGAAGGCTAGCGGCATCCTGGGCGAACTAGCGGGACAGCGAGACGGACAATCACGCCCGACATTTCTACAACTCGCCATGCATTATGTATACGCCATGCGTGCCCGTATGTTATGCGAATGTGTGCTCCCTCTCTCCCTCTCTCTCTCTATCTGCGTGTATGTGTGTGTGTGTGTCTGCATGCCACTGACAGAGGTCGAGCAGGGGATCTGCCTTTGCCTCGTGTTGCCAACTATAGACAACGTCTGGCATCAAAATTTAATGTCTTTTGGCAGCAAATCGTCGTGCTGCATGTTTAGGTTTGCCAAGCATTTTTAGGGCCATACGCCTGCCAAGCGACAGCTAATCCAGTGCCACACTCGATTTAGATACAGTCTATATATATATCGTGGTATATCTGCAGTATGTTTGTGTATAGAGCAGTGAGAGACGAGAGGCGACGCCTCAATGCGCTCAATTGCAGCACTTGTCTTTGACTTGAGCAGCGACAGGGGGACCGGGGCGAGAGTGTGATAGCCGAGGGGCGTGTGGCGGGGGTCAACTCAGTCGCTGAGCAACCGGTGAACTGCTCAACTGACCAAGTGCGTGTTGATCTAATGTAAATTTGATTAATTTGTCTGTGCAGCAGCCACGTAACCCGACTATGCCAATAGAAGCAATCAATGTCAATATCTCACCTAGGGTCGAGCTAATACTGCTGTCTCGCTCACACACGCAACTGTAGCTCGTCTACGGCTAGCTGCTCTATAATTAAGTATAGTGACAGAGGAAACTGTCCAATCAGCGTGTCAAGCTGCCAGGCCGGGAGTAGAGTAGGCAGGAGCAGAGTGTGGCATAGCGAAGATAGAGATGGATAGACGCACCAAAGAGCTGAAAGTGGAAGAGAAAAACAGATAGACTGAAAAAGTGTGAAGGGCAGAGGGAGGAAGACAAATTAGCAAAGAGCAGGACAGTTAAGAAGACAGAGAGTGAGACAAGTAGCTGAACACGCAGACCGATAAGCAGATAGGCAAAGCGAGGGAAAAACAGATAAGAAAACGAATGAACAGACAGAAAGAGACGCATTTAAAGAACGAGTGAAAGAGACGAATAGACGGCAATGCAGTGGGTCAGTAAGATCGAAAGAGACTGAGCGAGAGACAAGCTCATCGGATGCTCATGCCGTGGAGTAGAGCGAAAAAGAGAGAGCGACAGAGCGTGCGAGAGACATACAGGATAAGCAGACAGCCAGACAGATAAATGGACAGACCGCCGGACAGTTGGACTCAGTTAATTTATGTGACAGCTTTGTGGGGCTCTCCGACATGGACCAAACAGGACAGACGCCAGACGAGAAATGGCCAGAAAGGAATGAAGTGCAAAGAAACGCGGGGAGCGCAGGCAGAGGTTGGAAAAGACAAAACAGCGCGCGAACAAAAAGTCGAAACTTAAAACCGAAAACGGAAAACGGAAAAGTTTTCGACTCTAAAACTGCGCTACAGTTTGATTTGATTTGGTTTACAAATTGCCGACTAAAGAAAGACAAAGAGGCTGGCAGAGAAGCAGAGTAAAAACAAAGATAGAATAAAGTAGTAAGAGATAGAGAGAGACGCGCGCCAGCTGCTATCGTGTTGTAATTAAATAGAAAGCTCGTTTTATTTAACCCGCCTGCAAGGAAGTCAAGCGACCTGACCCAGACCGCGCCCAGCCCAACTATTCACTCGGCTATCTCGCTTTGAGCTGGCTTAACTCACGCGCCACCATCTTGATTGCAGCTTATCGCAAGTGCCAGCACTCGGACGTCTTTTGCAATGCCCCCGCCGGGACAACGCCTGGTGGCGAGGGCAGCAGCAGCGGAAGCACCAGCCCCCGCCTGACCGGACCGTGCGTGCCCAAGGAGAAGCGCTGCGACGGCTACCTGGACTGCCGCACCGGACGCGACGAGGAAGGCTGCAGCGGCGTTGCCTGTCGCCTGGATCAGTTCCGCTGCGCCAGCGGGCACAAGTGCATCGATGCTTCACTCAAGTGCAACCATCGCAACGACTGTGGCGACAACTCGGACGAGCAGGGATGCAGTAAGTATAAGTATACAATAAATTGGCCAAGCAGAGTGCTTGCCAGTACCAGTGCGTACTGGAGTGCTACTCAACGGTTCCCTGCATCACCTCACCTCTGCCCATTCCCTTGCAGACTTTCCACCCTGCCATCATGCGCAGTTCCGTTGCACCAATGCACTGTGCATACCCTACAACTTCCACTGCGACGGCTATCACGACTGTGCGGACGAGAGCGACGAGGCGAACTGCACGGCGATTGCGTGTCCGGACAACAAGTTCCTCTGTCCGCGCGGCGGCAACAACGGCACCCCCAAGTGCATCCTCAAATCGCAGCTGTGCGACGGCAAACGCGACTGCGAAGACGGCAGCGATGAGGAGACCGCCTGTTGTAAGTAACAATTCCCATGCCAGAGCATGGACGAGTAACTAGACTCCTTCGTCTTCTCTCCCACTCACAGCCATTGCCTCCTGCCCGGCGCTAAGCTGCGAGTTCAAGTGCGGCCCCTCGCTCACCGGCGGCGTCTGCTACTGTCGTCCGGGTCAGAGTCTGGCGCCCGATAATCGCACCTGTATCGATCTGGACGAGTGCTCCGAGTGGGGCCACTGCGATCAGCTATGCACGAACACGCCGGGCAGCTACACCTGCCAGTGCGCCCAGGGCTACACGCTAATCAACGACTCCAAGTGCATTGCGCCCGAAGGCAAGAAGTTGCAGCTGATTTTCGCCCACGATCGCGCCATCATGCGCATGTTCGTGCACGAGAACGATCCCAAGGTGCTGACCAATGCCACCTCGGCGGCAGGCGTCGCCTTCCACTATGCCCGCAACACACTCTACTGGTCGGACATCAAGACGCGCAAGGTGCAATCGATACCGCTGGACGCCGCACAGAACAGCATTGCGGCGCCGCTGGACACAACGCTACCAGGCACCTGGGCGCCTGTTGCGCTGGCCGTGGACTGGGTAGGCGATAAGATCTATGTGGCCGATCTGGTGGGTCAGAAAATCGACGTATTCGAATTGAGTGGACACTGGCATGCGGTTGTGTTGGGCTCCAATCTCACCAGTCCTGCCGATCTGGCATTGGATCCCACGTCCGGACTGATGTTTGTCGCCGACGGTGGCCAAGTGCTGCGTGCTCACATGGATGGCACACATGCACGCTCCATTGTCTCGGAGGCTGCGTATAAGGCAAGTGGTGTCACTGTGGACATCATTGCCAAGCGCGTGTTCTGGTGCGATTCCCTCCTGGACTACATTGAGTCGGTGGACTATGATGGTGGTCAGCGTGTGATGGTATTGCGTGGCCAACAGGTGCCAAGTCCATCGCGTCTGGCGCAATTCGAGAACCGTGTCTACTGGACCGATGCCACCAAGCAGGGTATCATGTCGGTGGACAAGTACGAGGGACCCTCGTCCATACAGGTGACCTACAAGGCCAAGGAGATCCGCGAGCCGAAGGGTATCATTGCGGTGCACGCACTGAGTCAGCCGCGTGTCTCGAATCCTTGTGGCAACAACAACGGCGGCTGCAATCACATGTGCATCGTCACGGCCGTGAAGGGTGCTCCCACGGGACTCGGCTATCGCTGTGCCTGCCATACCGGCTATCAGCTGCAAACCGATCTGAAGAATTGTAAGCTTGTGCGCGAGTTCCTCATGTATTCCCAGCAGAGATTCATCAAGGGTAAGGTGCTCGAACCTGTCATCGAGGGATTCAGTGATGCCATACTGCCGGTAGTGTCGCGACGTGCTCGCTTCGTTGGCTTGGACTTTGACGCACGCGACGAGTTCATCTACTACTCGGATGTGCTTCAGGATGTCATCTATCGTGTGCATCGCAACGGTACCGGACGTGAGATTGTACTGGCCTCGCAAAACGAAGGTGTCGAAGGTCTTGCCGTCGACTGGGCCTCCAAGAATCTCTACTACATCGATTCGCGTAAGGGTACACTGAATGTGCTCTCCACCCGCAACGTGACACATCGCCGTACGCTGCTCAAGAATTTGAAACGACCACGCGCCATTGTGGTTCATCCCAATCGCGGTTACATCTTCTTCTCCGAATGGGATCGTCCCGCGAACATCACGCGAGCCAACACCGATGGTACTGGGCTACTTGTTTTCCGCAATGTCACCCTCGGCTGGCCCAACGGTCTGTCCATCGACTTCAAGGAGGATCGGGTCTACTGGTGCGACGCTCTGCTCGATCATGTTCAGCATGCAAACCTCGACGGAACGGACATCAAGACGGTAAACTCACGCCTAGTGCGTCATCCCTTCTCGATTGTCATACACAACGACTGGATGTACATTACGGATTGGCGTCTGGATGCGATTATTCGACTGCATAAGCTTACCGGTGAGCAGGAGGAGATGATGGTGCGTGAGCCGCAGACAAACCGCCTGTACGGCGTCAAAGTCTACAGTCGCGAGGTGCAACGCATTGCGGAGATGCAACCGTGTCACTTGAACAACGGCGGCTGCCAGAAGATTTGCTTTGCTGTCCCAATTGTGCAGAACGCGACCGCCGACAGCCTGGGCCGTCTGCAGTCACGCTGCTCCTGTCCGTATGGCGAGCGACTTGCTGATGATCAAGTAAGCTGTTTGCCCGATCCAAGTGCCGAACCACCGGTACAGCCCTGCCCCAACTCCTGGGACTTCACCTGCAACAACCAACGATGCATACCCAAGTCATGGGTCTGCGACGGCGACGACGATTGTCTGGACAACAGCGACGAGGAGCAGAACTGCACGAGTAAGTACAGTTTTCTTCTTAAGCTATTTGAGAGATTAGACGGGTAGAGGGTTAAGAATATCAGAAGGGTAGAGGGTTAAATCTATCTTAGACTGTGAAGATCAGAAGGGTAGAGGGTTAAATCTATCTTATACTGTGAAGATCAGGAGGGTAGAGGGTTTAATCTATCTTATACTGTGTAGATCAGAAGGGTAGAGGGTTAAATCTATCTTATACTGTATAGATCAGAAGCGTAGAGGGTTAAATTTATCTTATACTGTGTAGATCAGAAGGGCAGAGGGTTAAACGCAAGGGTAGAATGTTAAAGCTATCTTAGACTGTGTAGATCAGAAGGGTAGAGGGTTAAATTTATCTTATACTGTGAAGATCAGAAGGGTAGAGGGTTTAATCTATCTTATAATGTGAAGATCAGAAGGGTAGAGGATTTAATCTATCTTATAATGTGAAGATCAGAAGGGTAGAGGATTTAATCTATCTTATACTGTATAGATCAGAAGCGTAGAGGGTTTAATCTATCTTATACTGTGTAGATCAGAAGGGTAGAGGGTTTTTTTAGCTTTGCAAAGGGTTTTGCAAAGTATACCAAGTATTGAGCTGAGCTTGTCTTATGTTTTCTTTCATTTTCTTCTTTCTTCCACGTAGAACCAACGTGCGGCTCTAACGAATTCCAGTGCAAATCGGGTCGCTGCATTCCGTTGAACTTCCGCTGCGACCAGGAGAACGACTGTGGCGACAACTCGGACGAACTGGACTGCGGCAATGTGACATGTGCGTCCTCGCAATTCGCCTGCGCCAATGGACGCTGCATTCCCAGCATGTGGAAGTGCGACAGCGAGAACGATTGCGGCGACAGCAGCGATGAGGGCAATTTCTGTGCTGAGAAGACCTGCGCCTATTTCCAGTTCACGTGCCCGCGAACGGGTCACTGTATTCCGCAAAGTTGGGTGTGCGACGGCGACGACGATTGCTTTGACAAGCAGGACGAGAAGGATTGTCCGCCGATCAGTTGTCTGGCCAATCAGTTCAAGTGCGCAGATCTCCGACAGTGTGTCGAAGAGTCGTACAAATGCGATGGCATACCGGACTGCAATGATGGTAGCGATGAGCTGGGCTGCCCCTCCATGGGACCGAATCAGTGTAACATCGAGAAACATTTCCGCTGCAAGACCACCGGCTTTTGTATACCTATTGCCTGGCATTGCGACGGCTCCAACGATTGCTCCGATCACTCGGACGAGGAGAATTGCGGACAGATCACTTGTGCGCAGAACTTCTTCAAGTGCAACAATACGAACTGTGTGTTCAAGGCGTACATATGCGACGGCAAGGACGATTGTGGAGATAACTCGGACGAGGGCACCGAACATGCCTGTGTACCGCCACCCTTCAAGTGCCCACACGGCCAGTGGCAATGCCCTGGCGTAACGGAACGTTGCGTTAACATCACCTCTGTGTGCGACGATACTCCCGACTGTCCCAACGGAGCCGACGAGGGCGAGGGTTGCGATCTAGCCGAGTGTGAGCACCAGACAGGTCAGTGCTCCAGTTTCTGCCAGAAGACACCGAATGGTGCGCTCTGTGTTTGTCCGCCCGGCTCGGAGATCGGCAAGGATGGCTTCACGTGTGTCGATACCAACGAATGCGATCCACCCGGTCTGTGCTCGCAGCAGTGTACCAACACAAAGGGATCTTACTTCTGCTCGTGCACACCCGGCTATGTGCTCGGTCCCAATAAGCACACCTGCAAGGCTGTCAATCATACCGCCGCCTTCCTGATCATCTCGAATCGCCATTCCATACTTGTGGCCGATCTCAAGGAACAAGGACTGGAGCGTGTACCCATTATTGTGGAGAACGTTGTGGCCACCGCATCGAACATGCACACGGGCACCATTTTCTGGAGCGACATGAAACTGAAAAAGATCTCACGATTGGATCATGGCATGGAACCACAAGAGATTATCACCACGGGTCTGGATCTGGTCGAGGGTTTGGCCTACGATTGGATAGCACAGAATCTGTATTGGCTGGACAGCAAGCTGAACACAATTGAGGTCTCCGCGGAGAACGGCTCCAATCGACTAGTGCTGGTGCGTGAAAATATCACGCAACCACGTGGCATGTGCATCGATCCCAGTCCGGAAGCGCGTTTCATATTCTGGACCGATTGGGGCGAAAATCCGCGTGTTGAACGCATCGGCATGGACGGTACCATGCGCAAGACCATTATTAATACCAAGATTTACTGGCCGAATGGCCTCACCTTGGACATTGCCACCAAGCGAGTTTACTTTGCCGACTCCAAGCTAGACTTTATAGACTTCTGCTACTACAACGGTACCGGACGACAACAAGTGCTGGCAAGCAGCCATTACCTACTGCATCCGCACTCGCTGTCACTGTTCGAAGACACACTGTACTGGACAGATCGTCAGCTGAATCGTGTACTCTCAGCCAACAAGTTCCGCGGCAAGAATCAAACAGTTGTCTCGCACCTAATAAGCCAACCGTTGTCCATACACGTGCATCATGCCTCGCTTCAGCCCATGTATCCGAATCCGTGTGCCACTGCCCGTTGTCAACATCTGTGTCTGCTCAGTCCCAGTGCATCGGAGGGTTTCTCGTGCAAATGCAAGCCGGGCTATCGTCTCTTCAGCGAGGGTCGCTGCATTGAGGAGGAGAATCCCTATCTGATGGTCGTCAAGGGATCCCAGATAGTCGATCTGCCACTCAACGGTGGCGATGCACGTGCCGGCGCATTGGCTCCGGTCATTGGTATCGAGAGCAGCACCGGCCTGGACTTCGATCGCAAGGGTGAGACATTGTATTGGGTGCAGGGTCGCGAGGAGGACGAAGAGAACTGCACCATCTATACGACACCCTATGGAGGTGGCAACAAGACGCTGTTCCTGAACAACGATGCCGGCCTGGTGGGAGCGCCCTATACCATTGCCTTCGATTGGTTGGGACGTAATCTGTATATTGGCAACCGAGTGGCCAGCAATATTGAGGCAGTACGTGTCGATGGCAAGGAGAAATATCGCACCGTCATTCTGGCCAACGACGGCAGCGAGAGTTCTGTGTCGAAGCCGAAGCAACTGGTGCTCGATCCCAGCGAGGGTAAGCTCTTCTGGATCGATGAAGGTGTGCTAGAAGTGCCTGTGAAGATCGGTCGAGTCGATATGAATGGACAGGATTCGCGCGTGTTGCGCAAGGATCTACGTAACCCAGAGAGCATTGCCTTGGACACGGAAAAGAAGATGATCTACTTCAGTACTAGTTCATCGGCCTCCATCTGTGCCATGGACTATAACGGTGATGACTTTACCGTAATTCTGAACAAGGAACAGGCTATTTCACGTCCACGCAGTCTTGGCGTACTCGATCATCGTCTTTACTATCTGGATCCCACATACGAGAAGATCGTTCGCGTCGATCTGCCGCGAGGCGACAACCCCAAGACGATTGTGGACAACGAACCGGATTTACGTAGCATGATGATCTACAAGAAACGTCCACTCATGCAGCATCCATGCCAGACGGGCAAGGGCGGCTGCAAACAGCTCTGCATACCCGGGCCAGCTGCATCTAGAACTTGCGCCTGCGGTATCGGCTACCGTAAGGAGAACGAGGTCAACTGCGTTGCCTACAAAACGTTTGCCGTTGTCTCCCAGCTGGACATGATCCGTGGCTACAGTCTGAGCGACAGCTCTGAGGCTATGGTACCAGTCAGCGGGCCTGGACATCATATACTCCATGTGGACGTGATGTTCCGCGATCAGTGGATCTACTGGGCGGAGCATAATCGTGGCTATTGGAACGGCATCTTCAGGTCGCGTCCCAACGGCACCGAACTGCAGCATGTGGTCAAGCTCGGCATCGGAGGCAATGGCATACGTGGTCTGACCATCGATTGGGTGGCTGGTAATATGTACTTCACCAATGTGTATCCACACGAGAATTACGTGGAGGTTTGCTGGCTCGACGGCAGCAACCGAAAGGTGCTGGTCAAGACGACCAACGATGCGCCACGCGAACTGGCCGTGAATCCAATCAAACGATTGCTCTACTGGATCGACTATGGGCAACATCCGCGCATTGGCAAGGCTTTGCTGGACGGCACCAAGTGGCAACCGCTGGTCACATCGGGCATCTCATTGCCGCGTGATCTTACCATCGATATGCAAACCCACGACGTGTACTGGGTAGACTCCAAGCTGGACACCATACAGATGATTGCCTACAATGGGGTAAACCGCAAGGTTATTCGACGTAATCTACCAAGTCCCATGGGCATTGCCATTCATTTGAACGACGTCTACTGGGTCGATCGCAATCTGATGACGGTCTTCAAGGCCTCCAAGCTGTACAACAGCAATACCAACGAGACCGAAGCGATACGTGTGCGCACGAATCTCGAGAAGCTGCGGGACATTGCGATTTTCGATATCAACAATCAACAGGCGGACGACAGTAATCCCTGCGCTCAGTTGGGTAACGGAGGCTGCGATCAGCTCTGCTTCAGTTTCCCACCAGATGCAGTTCCTCCATCGGGCAAAAACTATCGCTGCGATTGTGCAACGGGTAAACTGGGACAAAATGAACGCAAATGCGAGACGGTCAACGAGTATTTGGTGTTTGCAACGCGCACTGAGATCCGTGCCGTCAATCTGGATCCGCATTCGACCGAGGTACCCTTCACGCCGCTAACGAACCTGACCAATGTCGTGGGCCTGGACTTTAATTTCGCCGACAATATTATGCTCTACACCCAAATCCGTCCGTGGGCGAAAATCGCCTATACCTCGGCGAACGAGCCAAGTCACAGCGACATCAATGTCGTACGCAGCAAGGGTATTAATCCTGAAGGTATTGCCTACGATTGGACGGCAAACAAGATCTACTGGACAGATAGTTCGAATAACTCGATCTATGCAATGAATCTGATTGGCACCGAGCTGGTAATGATCGCTCGCGTGGAGCGACCACGTGCCATTGTGCTAGATCCGTGCAACGGAACCTTGTTCTTCACGGACTGGGGACGTTTCGGTACGTCGGGCAAGATCTTCCGCACCACCATGGCCGGCTCACAGAAGCGAGCAATTGTCGAGAAGGATCTGTCGCAGCCAAGTGGCTTGGCCATTGACTACGATGAGCGTAAACTGTACTGGACCGATGCGGTACGCGAGAAGATCGAACGCGCTGACCTTGACGGAACCAATCGCGAGCTGCTGGTGGCAGCCACCATTTATCCCTTCGCCATTACCGTGTTCCGCAACTACATCTACTGGACTGATCTGCAGCTGCGTGGCGTCTACCGTGCCGAAAAGCACACGGGCGCCAATATGGTCGAGATGGTGAAGCGGTTGGAGGATTCGCCACGTGATATACGCATCTATAGCGCGGATCGTCAGAAGTGCAGTGTGAATCCGTGCAATATCAACAACGGCGGCTGTGCCCACAGCTGTCATCCGGCTCCCAATGGCAAGGCCGAATGCAAGTGCGACGACAACTCGAAGGTGGTCAACGAGGGTCGCATGTGCGCACCGAGAAACAACACGTGCGAGGCCAGCAAGTTCTATTGTCAGAACGGGAAGTGTATTTCGCGTATGTGGTCGTGCGACGGAGACGACGACTGTGGAGATAACTCCGATGAGGATTTGAACTACTGTGCCTACCATTCGTGCTCGCCCAACGAGTTCCGCTGCAACAACGGACGCTGCATCTTCAAGTCGTGGAAATGTGATCATGAGAACGACTGCAAGGATGGTTCCGACGAATTGGGCTGCACGTATCCGCCATGTGTCGATGGGGAATTCACGTGTGCCAACGGACGATGCATACCACAGAGTCAGGTCTGCAACGGTGTAAACGACTGCAAGGATAATGTTACATCCGACGAGACGCATGAGCGTTGCCCCATGAATACCACCTGTCCGGCGAATCATCTGAAGTGCGAGAAGACAAACATTTGTGTGGAACCCTATTGGTTGTGCGATGGCGATAATGATTGTGGCGATAACTCGGACGAAGATCCACTGCACTGCGGTCAGCGCACGTGCCCTACCAACAGCTTCCGTTGTCCCAATCATCGCTGCATTCCGGCTACCTGGTACTGTGATGGCGATGACGATTGTGGCGATGGAGCCGACGAGCCGCCAGATTACTGCAAGTCTGAGGGACGCACCTGCTTCGGTGATCTGTTCACCTGTGACAACGGAAATTGTATTCCCCGAATTTACATCTGTGATGGCGACAACGATTGTCTGGACAATAGTGACGAGGATAACCGGCATCAGTGCAGTAAGTATTTTGAACCTACTCGACCCATCTGGAAATGCAGCTGATAGTTGTTTAGTGCGCCAGGGTTTATCCTGCCAACTTCAGCTTCGGCTAACCCGGAGCTCATTCTTGATGCCTTCCCTCTTCATTGGCCAGTCTAGGTCCATCCCTACATCCAATCCAAGCCTAACTACTATACCTTACTCTCTCTCGCTTACTCCTGCTGTCTGGGTTCTCCACTCCATTCATACATCCCACCTTCCGCTGTACTACATCCGACTCTAATCCAATCTACCTTTCTCTGCAGACGATCGCAAGTGCGACGAGGAAACAGAGTTCACGTGCGTGGAGAACAAGTCATGGCAGCGTGCGCAATGCATACCCAAGAAATGGATCTGTGACGGAGATCCGGATTGCGTTGATGGTGCCGATGAGAACACAACGTTGCACAACTGTGCAACGCAGCAGCCTTGCGGCGAGGATATGTTCACTTGTGGCAATGGACGCTGCATCAACAAGGTAAGTTTAGGATTGCCCAGGCAGCAAGGAATTCTTCTACAACAGATTGATCTTCGCAGGGCTGGATTTGTGATCACGATAATGACTGCGGCGACGGTACCGACGAGGGCAAGTTCTGTAATTCGAAATACAAGACCTGCTCGCCGCTGGAGTTCACGTGCCAGAACTTCAAGTGCATTCGGAATCAGTATCGTTGCGATGGCGAAGACGACTGTGGAGATCACTCGGACGAGGTGGACTGCAAGAAGGAGAATGCAACATGTGCACAAGGACAATTCGCCTGCACGAACGGGCAGTGCATTGATTATAGTCTGGTATGCAACAAGGTGCCGGACTGCTCGGATGAGTCCGATGAGCCGGCTCACTGCAACGTGGATGAGTGCGCCAAGGTGGAGATTAATCAGTGCGGACACAAGTGTGTGGACACGTTGACGGGTTACTACTGCGACTGCAATGAGGGCTACAAGTAAGTAGCGGTTGTGGGAACCGCAATTTCAGATGTGATTTCATATTTCATTTTTGTTTGTTTCTTCTCCCAAAGACTTCTCGCCGACGGCAAGGCCTGCGTCGATGTAGACGAATGCCTGGAACAGCCGGGTGCCTGTTCGCAGCACTGTTCCAACACGCCGGGAAGCTTCTACTGTAAGTGCGATGAGACCTACTATGAGCGACAGAACGATGAGCACACGTGCAAGCGCAAGGACGTCATTCCGCCCTGGTTGATCTTCACCAACAAGTACTATGTGCGAAACATGTCGGTCGATGGACATCAGTATAATCTGATGCATCAGGACCTCATGAATGTGGTTGCACTGGACTTCGATATCAAGGAGCAGTATATGTATTTCTGCGATGTCACCGCTAAAACGATATTCCGTTCCAAATACTCGGATCCCGAAGATCCGATTCCAACGGAGCGTGAGGCTGTCATACGACATGATTCCCATGGTCTGGAGGGCATCGCCATCGATTGGGTTGGCCGTAAGCTCTACTGGTTGGACAGACACTCGAAGAATCTTGATGTCTCCGAACTGAATGGCACAATGCGTCGCACTCTGCGCAGCGGTGTGGTCGACCCACGCGCCATTGTCGTGCATCCGGGCATTGGTTATCTCTACTTCACATCGTGGCATCTGCAGGCTTACATCGCCAAGATGGGCATGGACGGATCGAACTTCACTCGCATACTCAACTGGAACGACGATATAGCGTGGCCCAATGCGTTATCGATCGACTACTTCACGGATCGCATCTACTGGGCCGATGCTCACTTGGATTACATTGCCTATGCCGATCTGGAGGGTCGTCATCGGCACATTGTGCTGTCCGGCGCGAAGGTGCCCCATGTCTTTGCTCTGAGCCTGTTCGACGATTATGTCTACTGGACCGATTGGAATCTGAAGGCCATAGCGCGTGCAAATAAGTTCCACGGTGCTAACTACACGATCTTGCGTAACACAACCCATCGCCCATACGATCTGCACATCAATCATCCGCTGCGCCAGCTGCCCTACACCAATCCGTGTGGCGATAACAACGGAGGATGCTCGCATCTCTGTCTGATAGCTCCGCCGCCAGAGTCGACCTATCTGAATATCGAAGGCTATATCGAGGAGGGCGCTCCCATTTACAAGTGCGCCTGCCCCAATCAGTTCTATCTGGCACGCGACTCGAAGACCTGCATTGCCAACTGCACCACGGGACAGCATTTGTGTGGTGGTAACGACGAGAAGTGCATTCCCTGGTTCTGGAAGTGCGATGGCGAGAAGGACTGCAAGGATGGCTCCGATGAGCCGGCAACCTGTGCGCCGCGACACTGTCGTGCCGGCACCTTCCAGTGCAAGAACACCAACTGTACCCCCTCGGCAACCATTTGCGACGGTGTCGATGATTGCGGCGACGGCAGCGACGAACAGAACTGCGATCCGCCCTGCCCCCTCTCGGACTTCAAGTGCAAGTCCAGTGGTCGCTGTATACTCGACAGCTGGCGCTGTGACGGCGATGCCGACTGCAAGGACGGTAGCGATGAAGACCCGCTTGTGTGTCGTAAGTGTCCTGAAATCTTGGCTATCTTAGACAGGGAACTAAGTAGGTAGTCTGTTCTAAAACTGATCTGATTGGAATCGATTATGATCGTGGTAGAGCAGCGATCGCTTGAACAGCTTGTCTTAGCCAGACTATATTTTGTGTTGGTTAGCTCATTACCGATTTCCGTTCACCTTGCAGACAAACGAACCTGCGATCCGGACACTGAATTCGCCTGCAAGAACGGACGCTGCATTCAGCAGCTGTGGATGTGCGACTTCGACAATGATTGCGGCGACGACTCGGACGAGCCCGCGTACATGTGCCGTCAGCGCAACTGCACCAATGGCTGGCAACGTTGTCCCGGCCAATCGAACTACCGCTGCATTCCCAAGTGGCTGTTCTGCGACGGCAAGGACGATTGCCGTGACAACAGCGATGAGTTGCCCGAGAACTGCCCGAAGTGCGCGTCGGAGACGGACTTCAAGTGCAACAACAATCGCTGCATACCCAAGTGAGTATCAATTGGTTGCTATCGAGACGCTACAACTGTTGCTAACCCCAATGCGCTCGGCAGGCAATGGATGTGCGACTTTGCGGACGACTGTGGTGATGCCAGCGACGAGAACGACGCCTTCTGCAAGGGACGCTATCGTGAGTGTTCTGAGTCGGAGTTCCGTTGCGGCAACGGCAAGTGCATCTCGTCGCGTTGGCAATGCGATCACGAGGACGACTGCGGCGACAACTCGGATGAGCTGAACTGCGAGGGATATCAGTGCAAGAATGGCACGTTCCAGTGCGCCTCGGGCCACTGCATTGCGAGCTACTTCCGCTGCGATGGCGATCGCGATTGTCGCGACATGTCGGACGAGGTTGGCTGTCCGCCGCGTTTCCCCGGCGGACGTTTCTGTCCCGAATCGCGCTTCCAGTGCACCAACAATCTGTGCGTTTCACTCTCGGATCTCTGCGATGGCACCGACGATTGCGGCGATGGCAGCGACGAGGATCCCAAGGTGTGCAACGATTTCAACTGCGACACGCTGCGACGCTTCCAGTGCGCCAATCATCGTTGTGTGGCCCGCTACCAGATCTGCGACGGCATCGACAATTGCGGCGATGGCAGCGATGAGAACAACATGACCCTCTGCGCCAGCAAGCAGAAGCCCTGCGACCTGTACACGCAGTACCAGTGCGCCAACAAGCACTGCATCGAACGGGCTCAGGTGTGCGACTTCTCCGACGATTGCGGCGATGCTAGCGACGAGCTGGGCTGCCATCACACGAGCAGCTGCTCGGAACAGAATCGCGGCGGCTGTCAGCATCATTGCCACAACTTGACCGAGGGCGGCTACATATGCACCTGCTATCCGGGCTACATCATTGCGCCGGACAACAAGAAGAAGTGCGCGGATGTGGATGAGTGCGCCACCAGGCAGCACACGTGCTCGCATCAGTGTCACAACATGAACGGCACCTACTCGTGCAGTTGTCGCGAAGGTTTCCATCTCTCGGATGGTGCCAGCGGTGTCTGCAAGGCCGAGAAGGAGGATGTGGTGCTGGTGTTTGCCAATGGACCCGAGATACGCGCGCTGGATCTGCAGAAGAAAGAGGAGTTCGATGTGATTGCCGCAGAGAAACGCATCGAGGCACTCGACTACGATGCACAGCAGCAGATTGTCTTCTGGGCCGACAGCTACGACAAGACCATCAAGCGTTCCTACATGGTTAATGCTCTGGACGGGCAGGCGAAGATCGGATTCGCACAGGATCTGAATATGAAGGGTGGTTCCAAGCCGACGGCTGTTGCTGTGGATTGGCTGGCCTCGAATCTCTATTGGACCGAGGTGGATCGCACTGGCTCGAAGCCAAGGGGTCGCGTCATGGTGGCCAAGACGGATGGACGCTATCGTCGTTCCATTGTCCATGCCGGCTTGGAGGTGCCCACAGCGATTGCTGTCAATCCGCAACTGGGACGCATCTACTGGGCCGATGCGGGCTCGGCGCCCAAGATCGAAGTCTCCTGGATGGATGGCTCCAAGCGTCGTCCGCTGATCACAGAGCAAATACGTCATCCCGCTGGCCTGACCATTGATTACTCCCAGGATCACATCATCTACTGGGTGGACACCAAGCTGAACATCATCGAGTCGATGCGTGCCGACGGCTCGCGTCGCAAGGCCATTGTCAAGGGCGATCAGCTGCAGCATCCCGTTGCCCTCGATCTCTTCGAGTCGAACATGTACTGGGTGACGCGTGACACGGGTGAGCTGCTGCGCCAGGACAAGTTCGGACGCGGCGTGCAGGTGTCGGTGCATCGCAATCTGGTCAATCCGTCGGGCCTGAAGGTCTACCACGAGAAACGCTACAACACTTCGCTGCGCAACCCTTGCTACGAATCGAGCTGCTCGCATCTCTGCCTGCTCGTGCCCGGTGGCCATCGTTGTGTGTGTCCCGACACAAGTGGCCTGGTACCCTCGCATCGCATGACTTCCGACGTGATCTGTGACGCTGCTGCCGAGCGTCCGCGTCCAGCTCCACGCATCTGCCCATGCCAGAACGGCGGCCTGTGCAAGGAGGACGAGCGCGGCGAACTGTACTGCGAATGCCTGCCGGACTTCAAGGGTGATCACTGCGAGCGCAGCACGACCGGCGCGTTCGGGCATGGCGGTGCCAATTTGACAGCCGTTGTGGTGCCAATCATGGTCATATTGCTGGTCATGATGGCTGCCGCCGGCGCCTGGTATGTCATACGCAAGCGTCCATTGTAAGTATCTACTGCAGATTCCACGCTAGATCTCGTAACTGATCCTGTCCTCTCTCTCTCTCTCTCTCTCTCTCTGTCTTTTGCAGCGGCAAGCTGGCGCGCATGCCCGCCATGACATCGTCGCAGAGCGTCACCTTCCGCCACGGCTCGAACGTTGAGTTCAGCGAGAGCGGTTTCCCAGGCGCCTCGGCACCTGGCGGCAGCGACATGGCGCCCATCGAGGGCTACAACCTGCAGACGGTGAACGCGAATAAGGCGCGCGACTTTGCCAATCCCATGTACGATGCCGTGCAGTCGGGCACCACCAGCGATCCGGGCATGAGCAATGGCTCAGGTGAGTGCAAGCGCTTGGGTACCTGACTCGGACTGCTGCTAATCGATTAACCATTTGCTCAGGCATCTACGATGTGCCGCAGGAACCGTCCAAGTCGAAGGCCATGGGCCATTCGGGCTCGTTCACTGAGCCCGCCTCGGCTATCATTGCGCCCAGCAGCATCACGCACAAATCATCGCCGCAACTGCAGCTGCGCACCCGCGAACTGGACCCCTCGGCGGATACAGGCAAGGACACGCAGTTCCTGGTCGAGGAGGATAAGTCGGAGTGCTGATATCAAGCTTATCAGGCGGCGGTCTCCTTACCGCTCAGCTGTCGCCGCCAGCAGCGGGCGCCGGCGCGGCCAAACAGTTATCCGCTGCACACATAGCACAGACTTATCCAACACAAACACAAACAACCACACAGACAACAACAGCAGCAGCAGCAGCAACAGACACAACAACAACAACATCAACAACAACAGGGACTTAGCAAACATCACAAATCGTGGCATGCTGCCGCCAACGAGGGCACCGCCAAGCTGACCACAAAGGTGTAGAGGGCTGCAGATACAACGAGAGCAATCCGTCAGATACATTTACCGTAAGATAGCTGAAGTGGCAGATGCAACTGTCAGATACAACCGTATTGATTATCGGCTGCGGATATCTGCAAGATGCAACTGTCAGCTGCATTGCAGCAAGTTTGTATCTATCAGATACATCGCTCAGCTGAGCCGAGTTACCAGCTACATCTAGCGGATACACAACTATCAGCTGCATCTATCAGATACGATTGTCAACTTCACGTATCTGTGACTGACCGGATGACCGCAACTACTAGATACATATCTGTGCATATCCATCGGCGGCATCTGTCAGATACACTCGTATCTTCTGTGCCCCAGCGTGCATGTGTATCTGCGCATATGCATGTAAATTTAATGACTCTTCCCTCCAGCCTCGTCAACAACCACCTCCTCCCCCTGCCCCCGCAGCTACCCACAAACTTTACGCAAACATATCCTTGAAGACAAATGCGGGCGACCCTTAACGCCCCGTTAAACTACAGAAAACTAAAAAATGAGAGAAAACGAAAGAACAGGAAGATGGAAAACTAAAAGAAAAACTGTTGCAATTACTATTATAAAAGGAAATCTATATATATTATGAAAATCTTTATATGTATACACCATACCATATATGTATGTGAAAACCATATATCATACCATATATGTACGTTTGTACACTAAGCTAGGTGGCGCCACCTCGGTTCTAAGCTGAAGCGCCACGGAAAAGCCAGCGAATCTCTAAGTTAAAGCGCCCGCACACACACACATACACACATAAACACACACACGCCTACACACTCTTACACACTGCAACAAAAGAAAACTTTGTAAAGCCAAACTAATTTTTTTTTTATAAAAGCTTAAAATGCAAATGAAAAATTTAAAAAACGAAAAAACGAAAATATGATTGTAAAAAGGCTAAGAGTATATTTTTCTGAACGCTAAATGACAATATTAACTATATATGTATGTATGTATCTGCATGTATGTATGTATATGTATACAAGGCGATTATACGATATGTCTGTGTATTTGTACTCCATATTCATATCCGTATTTGTTTAAACAAGAGCAAGAAGCGACTTTTATAAGCTAGAAAAGCTAAAAATAAAAACAAAAACAAAGTTCGAGCTAAACCACAAGGGCAAAAAACAAAAAGGAAACAGAAAACAGCAGAAGAAACCGATAAGGAATTTTAAAACTCTCCAAGTAAATTTTCTATATTTTTCTAAAAAAAGAAAATGCAAAAAAAAAAAAAAAAACAAATGAAAAACGCAAAAAAAGAGATAAAACACTTTTGTGCTGACAAAACAAGTTCTGTAGATTAATGCGTAATTAATTTAATATTTATTTTACTTCAGACGTAAAAAAGGAAAAGAAAAAAGAAAAACCGAAATTTTATAATATTATTTTTGTAACTTTTGTCTGTGCTACATTTGCATTTCTCTGTGGTTAAGTTGTACGTGCGTAAACATTCCAAGATACAATATCATATCATATCCAATGTACTATTCAAAACCAATATTCTTTTTTTCATTTTAACATTTTTCCCAGGCGTATCATTGTAATCTTTATTTTATTTTTTTTTGTGTCTTGAACCGCGAAGCGAAGCTTTGTCAATGCGTGTGTAATGTAACATGTAACGTTTTTTTATATACCATACTATATGTTATTTTAATGTTTTGACCATCCCTCTATCCCGTAAACCGTTTTGGTCGACGAAAGTTTTGTAACTTGTGCAAATCTGTGCTTCCTTTCAGTTAAGCGTGTTTTTAGCATAAATTTTAGTGAAAGATGATACTATAAAACTGCAGACAAGTCTCTGCGTGTGTTTGTATTCCAACCGAGTTGACAACCTCTGGCTGGCCTTGCATCTCTCTCTATATATATATATATATAAATATATAAATAAATAATATACGAATATAATGTGAAAATATGTGAAGAGAGTAATAATGTATGTATATTTAATGTCAAGTGAAAGAAAAACTATTTGTTGAAAGAAATTAATTTTTTTTATTATACAAAACGAAAAACTAAAGAAAAAATATGAAATAAAAAATAATAAAAGAAAAATGTAATAAAAAAAATACAAAAAAAAAAAAAAAAACAAAAACAGCGCCCACCTAGATTGATTCGTCCTTCATATAAACTGGTACACAACTTTTATTGTTTACATTTTTCATACATGGTCAGAAGAGGTTTGCGGTTTGTGCAAATAAATTAATTGAAAATATATAAATATATATGTATATATGGATATATTTGTGCTAAATGCTACAACCTAGACATACATATAATCGGGCAACGCACTGGCCTCGAGCGGGCATCAGCTGGCGCCGTTGTTTCTACAGCTTTACAAAAGTCTGTCTTAAGCTTAATCCTGTGCTTAGCATAGCATCATAATTGCGTACATACGTGTTTATAAATCTAGAGTGTGTTCACATTCAGAGCTACGAATACGTGTGTGTGTGTGTTTGTTTTTGTTTGTAGTATTTACTTATGGTTAGACATTAGGAGAATTGCTTAAGTCTTGGTGAGGCAGATGATTATCTTCGTACTCGTAATAATCGTAATTCGCTTAAATCTATGAAAAAAACATGACATTAAATTAAACTCACATCCATGCACGCACGCACACACTCACACACACACACACATGGACACACAATCACGCATATGTGTGTGTTGGCCTGTTATTAAAGCTGGTATGGCTGGATGTGCATGTCTAGCTAATCACTCGTTTTCAAACGCTTCACCGGCCCCTCGCTGCCCTGCGAATTGGAGTCCTCCGAGAAGGGCATGCTGGATACGAAGTCCGCGCCTTGGCTGTCGCTGACCACGGAGAAACCTGCGGGAATCGCAAAAAGCGGGAGAACATTACATTATTTGCAAATTGCTGAGATAGTGCGAGTGCGGTTCGAGGCGGAGGCCACCATATTGGTGGGTGCCTGCACTCACAGGTATTGGAATCTTCGGCAGTCAGGCCCGCATAGCTGGGCGTTATTTGCGGCGGTGTTGGAGTGCCCTTCTGCGAGTTCTCCTTGTCGCTGATCTTGTTGTTCAGCTGCAGCTTTGCCTTCTTTTCGCTGTTCGACGAGATGGGCACCCATTTGTAGATCTTCATTGTCGTGTCACTGATGGTCACCCATTTCTTTTCCCAGTGCCGCACCTTGTCCACGGCCTGCATGACGCGTTTGATGTCATCCTTGGCCCGGCTACGGGTCTCTGCGCGCACACTGCGTGACATGGTGTGTATTAGCTGTAGGTTGAGTGTGATGGCAATGGCGTCTGCAAGGCGGCAGCGGCACTCGTACAACTATGTCGGCAACGATCCGGACCTGCTGCGAGAGCTGCACGGCGATAGTTTTGCGTGTTAACTACGGTTTTATTGCAACTCTTTCGCCCAGCTTCAGGGGCGGGGCTATTTTACCAGTGTTTTATTATGTATTTCTTTTTTTGCAATTCTAAAGCAAGGCGAGAATTTCGAGAAGCGAAAATACATTTGTTGTCAAGTGTTGTAAAAGGTTGCAGTAATAACAATAGTGCCGATAGCACTTAGCGACTAAGGCGCAGAACGATATATCGATAGTGAAAAATACTTACGAATATTATAAATTAATTTAATTCGTTTTTTTATATTGAATTATATTATAAAATTAAATGACATTACTATTTTTATTATTCTGTCTTAATGCATTTTCTACTCCATTTTTAATTTAGTTTGTTAATATATTGTCAGTAAATCGATAACGATACATTGAATTGTGGGTACGCTCATCGTATGCAATATAATTTTTCCTACAAAAAATTTATGTTGCTGCATGAATACATTTTTTTTAGGTTTCTTTTTTTCCTTTCCAAAACAATATTTTAATACTTTTTAATTTGTCCCCACATATACATTTTGTTGATAAAAAAAAATATCGAATGCAAAGTGTTGTAGCATTGAGCTTCTTAATGTATGTAGAGCCGATATATATATACACTTTTTAGTTACCTTAATGATTCCGATAACTAAATCAATAAAATAAATAAAAACAAGCAAATTGTAATGTTTTTCAATAAATTATGTTATTTGTTTTCTTTTTAAGTATTTTGAAGCTATGTTAACCTCAATCAACGGCGATCACCAATCGGTTTCAGTGCTGTAAATTGTCCGAGCTATCGATAAGCATAACAGCGGCGATATATCCGAGCCAACACTCTGTTAGCTGTCTCTTGCATTTACATTGCAATAACAGACACAATTTTTTTCGACAGACGACGGGCGAGGAAATTATGCGCAGCGCGGTGTTGTGATTATTTTTTTTATTTATTTTTTTCGTAAATATATACATATATATACCTTAAAGTGCATAAATGGAATGAAGTGTAAATACAAAGTGTTCGGCTTAAAAGTGATGTATGTGCATTTGGCATTGACTTTCGATTGAAAGTTAAGCGCACGATATTGCAGGCAACGCCATCGCGCTGCCGCTTGTGTGTGTTAGGTGAGAGGAGTGTGCGAGAGGTGTGCCAGAGGTGTGTGGCGGAAAGGAGAGAGACGTCGAGAACGAGGAGAACGACGGGTTCGAGGAATATCGCAAAAAGTTGCTGCAGCAGCAACAACGTGCGTGCGTGTGTGTAGAAAAAAGCATTAAAAGCCAGAATAAGAATAAGAAGAAGCAGCAGCAGCAACTCGAATGTACATAGGGAAAAAGGCAAGCGAATCGTAAGAGCGCAAGGTGGGAACCAAGAATAACGAACGAAAGAAAAGGGCGACAGGCAAAAAAGACAAGAAAAACAGGAGTACTAGCAGCGTACGAAATTACGAACACACACCGACTGTATGGAGGACTGCAGAGGCACGGCAAGGGGAACAGCAACGGCAACAACAACTACAAATATAACTACAGCAGCAGCAGAAGCAGCAGCAGCAGCAGCGGCTGTGGCAGCGCCAGCAACAACAGCAATAACAACAACATGTTAGCAAGCGCCAAGAGCAAACAATTAAAATAGTTTTCATTTGGATAAAGCTAAAATCGTATTGCCGCTTACCCCGCCACGCTTCGTATGCGTGCGCCTCTCGCTGTGGGTGTGTGTGTGCGTGTGTGTCAGTGTCTGCGACTATGACTACGACTGTTTGTGGGTGTGTGACGATGTCTTTTTATACCGTCGTCTAATTCGCAGCAACAACAACAACAGCAAAACGTTCGCAAATTACCGCAGTGAGGAAAAGCTGAGGCTGGAAAATCTACTGTAGCTAAGCAATTGAACTGGCGACAACTCAACGTAACAAAAGCAGCAACAACAAAAATACGAACGACGACAGCAGCAGCAACAACAACAACAACAACAGCAACAACAAACATTTCACGCGTCGTCTGGGCGTCTCTTACGATATTCTCTGTCTCGGTCGCACTTGCAGTTGCATGCGATCCGGCATCGCTACGTCATCATTATCATCGT
Organism: Zaprionus inermis; assembly: GCA_018151445.1. Classification (NCBI taxonomy): domain Eukaryota; kingdom Metazoa; phylum Arthropoda; class Insecta; order Diptera; family Drosophilidae; genus Zaprionus; species Zaprionus inermis. The sequence goes on along the minus strand of JAECXD010001510.1, from coordinate 1,598,358 downwards.
CGGCGTCGACGTTGTTGTCGTCATCGAGATATATCGACTATTGCATCGCCAGTCATCATCATCAAAAGCTCCAAAACGGAGACGTCGCCAACTGACGTCGCAGTCGCCGTCGCCGTCGCCGCCGCAGCAGCAGCAATAAAAACAACAACAACACAACAAACACACAATGCCTAAATGTGATGTGAAAACCCGTTACATTCCGGCGACTTTCGCATGGATTGTGCTGCTACTGACAACATTTCTCTTCTTCTTCTATCCGTAAGTAACTCGAAAAAATAAAACTTGATAATAATGTTTATGTTTTATATGGGTATCTGCACTTATCTCAAAGTGAGAGGAATTTATGAGGTTTAACATAAGTAAATGTAAGTGTAGGCGATGCGATGTATTAGAGAGGTGTACAAACGTTTATAAGGAAACTGTTTCTGAATTTCGAAACTGCGAAATTATCGATAAACTAGCTAAACTTTTTGACTTATTACAATCAGAAAGTAGAACAAGTTTCGCTTATCGATAATATTACCGAGAGCTTAGCCTCTTCAACAATCTCTCACTTTTGGTTTGTTTTCTTAAATTGTAATATTCACTGCAAAGCTATCGACTATCGACTGTTGTTGCAGGTGCAGGCCTGCAGAGGGCGGGACTGCCGGGGGCAGTCAGTCATCATTCATCATTTATTATTCGTTACTCACTTTGTACTCCATTCCGTGGATTATAATGGAACTAGCTCGACCAATTTGTTGTAACATATGTATTTATTCCGGTTACACAGCTCGCGAATGAATATGAATATTACTCATTCAGTTATTCATGATGTTGTCAGGAACCAACGGAGCCATGGGGTTGTGTATGATGGTGAAACGACTATGGGGAAATTGGCTGGATACAAAAACGCATAATTGCAAACTCAATAAAGGAAAAGAATTTAATTCGTTCAATATTTCAAGCGAAATGAAAAACAATCTGCAATCGTCATTCATAGTGAGTGGGGGAGCCAGCAGAAAATCTCTTTTCAGTCAGGCATAACGAAGGCTCTATACTCTTGGCTCGGCTTAAAAAAACGATTTTCTAAAAATTATAATTTTAATTTTGACTGATTGTCCACACTAAAGCTAAAAGATATTGTAATACTACTTTAATCAAACTGTATGAATTTAAATGGTTTAATTCGCTACTTAAGTTGGTTAGGAAATGTTTTGGTGTGCAGATAAACAGTACAGAAACAAAAAAACGCAATTTTTTCCCATGGCAATAGATAAATTTTAATCAAATTTCGAGAGCATTTTAAAAATATAGTTAAGGCGAAATGTGCTGCTAAAAATAGCCCAAAACCACCGATAAGCTGCAATATAGCTCGTACCGATCCCGTTCGACTGATTACAGCCATAAAAGCATTTGTGCTTCAACAAGATAATTGCAAAGCTGAGAACTCGATGAACATGGCCAATTCTGAGCAGGAATATGGTATATATGGTACCGGGTGTGCTAAATGAATATACCCTCTACAAGAGTAGAACAAAAGGTCACTGACTACGACTAGTTGCTACGCTGCTCGCCCTTGTCTCATACATAAGCAGAACATATGAACGTACATACGTACCCGAACCGTTTCGCAATACTCTTTTATCACTCTTTCTCACTCGCTCTCTCTGTCTCTGGCCCGTTTCGCCAATTTGGCTGCGTTTCAGAGACTTTTGTGTTCCATTGTCAGCTGTCCCAGTGAGTCATGTGGACTGTGGTATGGTGTGAGCACACAACTGCGACGCACTGTTGCCAATATTTTGGGCTCATTCGAATCTAACGAGAATGTCGTCCCTTCAATCTTTTGAAAATATTGCTGCATTTCTGTCTAGAAATCGTTTAGTGATTTGAGTTAGTATCTGTGAATCAAGTACGCTTTTAATTTTAGACTACCCTCTACCCACGCACTCCTCACCCACAATACCGAAGATAAGGCACTTTTGCATTTTTGCTTACGCATAGTTTGGCATTCCCATATTAATTGCAATTCCGAGATATATTATTCAAGAAGTTTATTTCCATATTGTGGCATTGGCAGCGCAAAAGTCTGATTGCCTGGATGTGTTTGTGTCGATTCTAGTGTACATATGTATATGTGTGTAGTAGGGAAATTCACAGCTGGCAACCGCATACTGAATAATTTTCAAAGTATGCATATAATTATATCCTTCAAATTTTTTGCAATAAAAGTATACTTCACTGACTTATTCGTGACTTTCAAATATCGATAAGAGTATTGGGCAAACGTAGTCGTGCTACTCTTATCCACTCCTACACCCAGAGATGCTGGAAGAAAATATAACAGAAAGAAAACAGACAATGGCGAGAAGGAGAAGCACAGACAGACAGACGAGAAGTAGTGCTAAATCAATCCTCAACTTGATAACAGCTGTATGTCTGTGTGTTACTGAATTTCGATAAAAGTTCTGGAAATAACTTATTGATATTTTTTGGCTTTGTGTTTGAGTAGACCGTATATCGAAACTAAAAAAGCAACACATGTTTGCATATCGATACGTAAGTTTTTACTGCTTTATTCTTGACCTGTATCTCTTCAGTAGGTATAGCCTAATTATATTAAGTTGTAACTTCTTCATAATCGAATTCGTGTGCAAGTTATCGATAATATCGACATTTGAGTTGAGATCTCTCTCTCTCTATGGGTTCAAGTGAATTTAAATAATAGTTGAAAGAGAAATCAGTGAAGCCGACGATCACACTGGCAAAGGGGTGCCTGTTATTCAGATCGTATTACATTAGGTATAAATATTGAACTGGAAGCTCGATAAACAAAGCGGCGACACTAGATGCAGAGTAAAGTAAACTTTGTTCAATTTTTGATAGCAATAAAACGCGGGTGTGGTCCTTCTGATTTTCTATATGCTTTCATTCATCGCACAGTCCTCTCTCCGGCTCTGCCTCTCTCTCTTGCTCTCTCCGTGTGCGTTGTGTTAACCTTACACTTGTTGTTTAATTACCTTTTGTTTACTTACGCGGCGGCATGTGATACCCAACCGTATCGCCTGTTGGCTGTGCGGTTGTATATGCGGGTGCCAAGGGGCGTGGCGTGGCGAGGCGGAGCGGGGCTGGGCCCGTCTGATTATGAGATTGAGATTCGTGTGCGGATCGAGTTAGCGGTAATCGGTAATTGGCAACATGCAGGCTCGCTTCGAGTTAAGGTTTGCGGTGACGTTTTGTTAGTCGAAACATTTCTCTCCGTCTTTCTCTCTATCTATATATGCTCTGTGCGTCATCTTCCATATACCATATGACTTATACCGCATATATGTATGGATACGTGTATTTTCTTTATTTTTTACACACGTGTGCGTACGTTGCCATGCGGTCGCTTTTTAAGTATTTTAATTAGAAAACATTAGAGTGGATTTGGTGGAGCGAGCACAGCCTTAGCAGCACCACTAGCGATGGCTCTGTAGCGCCTCATTGTTGTTGTTGTGGGCATTCGTTTTGAATTTCAACGCATTTTTGTTGCTTCTGCTTTGTGTTTTTGGCCAGCTGCTCACTCCACTGTTGTTGTTGCCACGCGAATGCCACAGGTTGTGTGTGGCCTTTGTCCACCAACGAACGCAGCAAACCACGATACGAAGCCACCACCCCTAGCAGCAGTAGCAGCAGTAGCAGCAGCAGCAGCAGCAGCAGCAGCAGCGATGATGACGACGACGCGCCCAGAAAAATTGAAAAAATCAACAAAACGAAACGCGCAGAACACGCGCAAATTACGAGTAAAGCGTTCAGCAGCAGCAAAAACGACGAAGGCAGCGAACAAACAATACAAAAGGCAGCTACAGTCGTAACTCGATAAATAAAACCACAGCATATGCGTGCAAAGTAATTTCAAAATTTGCATTTCTTTTGTTTGCTCAATCAGTTATGAATATGTTCCCAACTCCCTTAGCTGATCAACAGGCAAATCCATTGATGCTTCTTAATATCTCTATATAACAATTTATTATATATTCCATGCAAAGTGACGCAAATAACACATTCGATAGTTTCGATAGCTTAATAATTTTTTCAACTATTGATTGATTTTAAAGATTTTTCAACACTGTTTAAAAATTGATTATGCTTGGAAGTTCGTTTTAATCATTAGTATCGATAGTTTTGGTCTAAGTCTATATCAAAATATCAGGACACAAAATTCGTAAAGAACTTGCTTCATTTTCCCCTGCAATTCGCTCGTTCCATTTAACGGGGGCACGCTGTAGAGCATGCATTATACATGTGTATGTGTATGTACAAAACTGTTAGACATGGGGCCCAACGATAGCAACAACTGCGTCACTTTTTTAACGCTCGACAATGCTGAAAATGCCCTCGTCTTTTGTTCGCTCACCCCTCGGTGTACTGTGAATGTGCTACACTATATGCGACAACGCGTCGCTCGCCGACGACGACTATTTTGACCTCGCAGCTATCCAAAAACATGCCCCTCCCACTCCCACGCCCCCTCCCCTCTCTCACTCTCTCTCTCGCTCCCTCCTTGGACAAATCGAGCGTGCGCTAGGCAATCGTTGAAATTGTAGATGACATCGATGAGCGATTTACCTTGCCTTGCGACGGGTGTCGAATTTTCCACCAGTTGCCGAAAGCGCGCACACACACACACCCACACCTACACCTATAGCACACAAATGTGTATGGACATGGAAATGTTGTCAGCTTTTTGCCGTTATCTATTTGATTATGCGTTGCTAGTGACCAAACAAACTTCAACTTTAGCATTTCTCATTTTAATTGGAAGAAACTAAATACACATATGTATGCAAACACGTGTCTATATACATCAGTTAACCTGTACAATAGGAAACTATAAATAGCCACACAATTTATTATAATGTGCCCAGTTTTTTGTTATGATATCTAAAGTAAATTGGAACCACGATTCGATAATATTAATGTATTTACATTTTTTTTTATTTAAATATACACGAAATGGGAAATGGTGTAGACACGGAACCCACACATATGCAGGCATTTTCATACGATATTTGAATTTATTTGTTTCCCATGAAAACTATGGGTGGATCGTAGGTAAAACCTACATTAATGCAAATGGAAATAATAATATAAAGAAATAATAATGATTTCATATGCATATTCAAAAATGAAATTGAATTTTCTATTTTTTTCAAGATTTGATCGACCGTAAGTGAAACTAACATTTATTTCAATCGAATAATAATAAAAGGCATTACATTAAATAAAAGATATAAAATTACATATCTTTTAAAGCAGTTCGCAATTGGCTGACGGCTTTGTACATTATAAGAAAGGGAAATCAAATTAAATGAACCCTGACAAAGAGCTTACCCCTTGACCCATATCCCTTCTACCACGCACAATACAAGCGAAAGGAAATTACACAAGGTGCCATAGAGTTGAGTCAAGTTAAACCCGCTCTTTTTGACCACGTTGCCCTGTTTGCCATGGTAACTAGAAACAGTTGGCGAAAGTCTAAATGAAACTCCCCCCGCTCTCCCTTCTCGCCCACACTTTCAATTGAATCTGTGCCCTTTCTATTTACTTTGCATTCTATTTAGATTGACTTTTGATAGATCTTTCATGCGAATGTTTAACTTTTGTGATACAAAAGTATTGGATTATCTTTGCCTTCGCCTCCGCCCCTGCCTCTCCTGCTCTATCTCCAAGTTAAGCCCTGTCATTGCCAGAGCATCCCTCGTTGTTGTTGTTGTCGCCATGGCAGCTAAGTACTGGGAAAAAGTTATATTAATTATGACAAATTTCCAAGAGAATTCAATTTGAATTTCGTTTTAGCTTTTCAGCGTGAGGAAGCACGTGGCGAGAGAGAGAAAGAGGGCCACGGGGAGCAGGACGCTCTTCTTCTTGCTTAAAAGCTCTGGATGCGAGTTTGAATAATTAATTAATCCCAATTCAATTTGTGTGCTTGCTTTGTTGTCTGCGTGCGTGCGTGTGTGTGAGTGTGTGTGTAAAGCGAGTAAAGATAACAAATTGATTTCCTCCACTCTGCGAGGGTATTTCATACCTGAGGCGAGTATTTAACAACAGTTCGAACAAGCTTACCTAATATTGTTTGTGGCCAGCCAAATGGACAAAGGCTGGGACAGAGGGGATGAGGGGCAGCTGCTTAGACATTTCCAATTAAATGTTGTTGCCATTTTGTGTTGAAAGCATTTCAAGGACTCGATTCTGTTTCTGATTCCTCGAGAATTATCTCTGTTATGGCTGGCATTGTGGTTCACAAATTAACTACACATACATGCGCACGCATGTGCATTTGTATGTGTATAGTGCGTGTGTGTGCGTCAAGTGCGCCCCAGCTAAAGCATTGTCTAATTATATTATGGCAAACTTTGCTTATGGTTTCAATTAGACCACGTTCTTGGGGACACTTCAAGTGCGTGTAATGTACATATCTCACATGTGTGTGTCTGTGTGTGTGTGTATCTGTGCGTAGTTCTGTTCTACCAAAACCGCAGATACAATTGAATTTAAGAGGGAGAGACGCAGTAGCAGCAGCGGGGGGCAGCGGGGGATGCAAAAAGTTACCCTCCTCAATGAAGTTTGAAAAAGTTTTTACCTTTTCGTGTAGGCTCGTTTGCAATCGTTTATGGGGCTGCCTTTTATATTGACTTAATCATTTTCTTGTTCACTGCTCAAAGGCCAAATTCGGGCGCCAAGCAACACCTACACCGCCACAGCTACCACCAGCTTCGACCCAACCTGAGCCAACCCCCCTACCCCACCGCAACCTGGCCCAAGTCCGCATCCATTCTCGAACCTTGAGCGGCAGCAAAACTTTTTCTGTTGTTCACTTTGTTTCGTTTTTCATCATGTTTTTCACGATTATGGCAAGTTTTGATTGAATTGCAAACTTGTGGCACTTGCGGCAGTCGCTCCAGATACGCTTCATGTATCCCACACTATACTATATACTACATATACCGTATAATATATACACCTGCAGCTGTACCCACGCACAGCAGCTGCGAGTTACATATACTTGGCCAGTACCGCCTTCTATACCCTACGAAAAGGGGAAATGCTCTAAAAAGGTTATTCCAAGTTAGTGCAATTGTATGAAACAGGGAGAAGGAGGCGTGGCGGAGCCCGCAAGGTCGACTTAGCCATTGTCTGTATGTATGAACGCACAGATCGCAGCTGTTATAAAAGCTAAAGACGTTAAGTTTGCCATGAAGATTATGCTTTACCATACGCCGCTAAAGTTTGTTTTATATGTAGATTGCCACGCCCAAAGCCTCCACAAAATAGTAAAACTTGTCAAGTCAATTTCTAAGTGTCACATTGAAGAAACAACTGTTTGCTGCTGCACATAGTTAGCTGACTATAATATCTATCTATTCTTCAAATTGCGATCGGATCGTATAATAAACAAACATGTTATACAAGTACACATTTTCTATACTTGCGCCTTGCAACCGTGCCTGCATATGTATGTGTGTGTGAGTAGGCAATCAGCTAAGAGACACTGTTACTGGAATTTTTGACTAGTATGTTTTCTTATGATTTATTCAAATTGTGCGTAGGGTATTTGTAGTTTTGGACATTTATTTTATATATCAATAGCAAAAACGAAATTAAAACGAAAATTAAAGAGAGAATTTATGTTTCAATAGATTGTTAACATAGTTTATGGCAACACTATTTAACATATTATTTGTATCTCAAGTTACAGCAAAGTTTCGAAATTGGAAGAGATGCACAATGTTCGATACCGTGTGTATACGAAGTTATACAGCTATAAAAACTGGAAAACATGTTCAATATTTTATGACAGCAAATGTCGGTCTATAAGCACGAAATAGTGTATCGCTGATAAGACTTATACGGATTAACTCGTGCTATTATCAGACAGGCCCGGTGAGAAGCAGATACACAGCTTGCGTTGAAATATCTCAAAGATGAAGAGAATCTGATGTTTGAGTTCTGTTAGTTCGAATTGTACTGAAAATAGCAAATACTTTTCAAGGCTTATAAATTTCCAAATCAGCATTATGAAGTATGTATGTATTAAGTAAGTATACTCATTATGTGGTATTTCGCATAGAGTGTTGCTCGGTCTTGTTCCCTTCCTTGGGGTGTTTACAGCGGTATTTAGCTTATATATGGTTATATCCAGTTACAGCCTGTCTACCCACTCCACCTTGTTCTCTAGCTCTTTTAGCATTTTTCGTTTGTTTGTCAACTTGTTAATACAAATAAATTTCTGACGCTGCTGTCGCTGCTGGCGTCGGTGTCGTCGTCGTCGTCTTCGTTGTCGCAATTTGCTGATAACAATAACAATAAAAAGTCGAGCCGCGCTCTTGTTGCTGCTGCTGCTGCTCGTGTTATTGTTGCTGCTGTAGTTGGGGCAATAGTTGTTGATGATATCCGCCGGTCATCGTCGGGAAGGCATAAAACGCTGGCAATGAGTAACAACAACAACAACAGCAGCGAAACAGTGAAGCAAACAAGGCGTAAACAGAAGCGCAGAAAGAAAAACGTGCAAAGAAAAAGGTGAATAAAGCAACGAGGCAAGGCGAGACGAAACCAGAAGAACCGAGCAGGGCCGAAGCTAAGCCGAACTGAATGCCGCAATGGGGCACGCCCATTGCTCGGCTTTGGCTAACGCATTGGCAACAACACAGCAATGTTGTTGTTGTTGTTGCATTAATTATGAGCAACTGCAAATCCCACGAATTTCCCTGTTAAGCATTTTGTCTATGTTTCTAGCGAAATATACAATGTACAATATCATAAGGTTGGGCAATATCATATTTGTTTTAAAATTAAATTAAATTAAAAATTAAAATTATAATAATCAAAAGTAGCAAGTAAACTATCGATATGTCGAAATAATGATCAAGCCATTGATATTATCGATTGTGGCTGTTGTGAAATTCTAATACTCAAAAGTAACAAACAAGTCTGCTCTTCATTCGATCCACTTGCCAGTGAAAATGATACAATGTAATGGAAAAACTACTCGGATTCAGCACATAAGTATGTCTTTTATTATTCCCAAGGAACACAAAAAGCTGCTTAAGGTTTCACTTTACCTTATCGGCAGCCCATGCATTTTTGATAGTTGCCTGACACTGGCAAAAATTGAACAGAGTGAGACCAGAGAGACACTTCTTTTATCCAATGAAAATGTGCTTTGATTTAGCGTGAAAATAGCTGCTGCTCTCTGCTTTGGTTTAGCGTGAAAATAGCAGCTGCTGGCGTGACTAGCGGGCAGAGGGGAGAAGCAGAGAGATGAGAAATACCTGCCTAGCTGGCTGGCTGGCTGGCTGACTGGCTCGGGTTATCATTATCATTGGCGTTGCCAGTTTCATTTCGATGTTCATTAATATTCACGTCGCTTTGCCGTTTACTCAAATGACAATCACGTTGACGTTGACGTTGATGTTGATGTTGATGGCAACTCTGGGTTAGCGTCGTTGTTGACTCTGTCAATGACGTCGTTGGTGAGGGGGAGGGGGAGTTATGGAGAGAGGTCACGATGATATTTAGTGATTTACGCCTCGTTTACAGTTCGATTTTCATCTCAGTAATCAAGCAATAATTCTGTGTTAATTTTTGTTGGTCATTTCAAGTGAATTATCAACGCATTCATATTCATGGCAAGCATCAATTGTGTGAGTGTTTTAATATAGTGTAGGCAGGGTTAAACGAGTTAAAAGTTCCCACAGGTCGTTATAGTCTTAATATTTATAATCAAATATTTGAAACAAACAATCTATAGTAGACTAAAGACTTCACTCAGTCGTTCAACTTGTCAAAGACACACACACTCAGTCATCTCACGACTCTGCTTTGAATTTGAGTGCGGATGAGCGACAGTTGGCCAAGAAGAAAAACGACTTCCTGTGTCTGTGTTGCTTTCGCCCGTCAGCCCCTCTTCCCACCCCTGTCCAAGCTCTGTCCTCACTCCAATTGGGGCGTCCACATTATCATACTGCATAATTACAAATTTTAATTAGCACAAAATCTACGCGTCAACTGCGAAAATGAAGAAAACTCGCGATGAACTAGGGAAGGAATCAGGAGGGAGGAGGAGAACAGCAACATCAGCAGACAGCGACGGCGATGGCGATGGCGGCACAATGCAAAAATGTTGCCCAAAGCCTGAGCACATCGCGAGGCGAGCACTTGTTGTCCCCGAGCAGGGGGAGGGAAAGGGGAGCGGCAGCCTAGCGTCCCTCCACGCTGCTGGTTGTTTCAGTCGGGTGGGTGAAAATGGAATTCAAAATGGAAAAATGTTCCACGTCTCGCGGCAGGCAGCATTGAAAGAGATTATTTTTAGCTATAAACAAACACACGCACGACTTACGCACTCACACTCACTCTCACTCAATCGCGCACGCACTGACATACGCACATTACGTATACGCCCCGTGGCACCTTATAGTTCTTTTGCGACCAAATTCAAAGTGGAAGCAACAGAAATCATTTTGCCTGCCGCCTGCCATCCCACATTAAGCAAAGCAAACAAACGAACCGAAAACCTGAAGCCAAAAACCGAAAAAGCAACCAAAGTTGCTTCATTGGTTCTCCCCAAGGTCCGGTGATTAATTATCGATACTTCGTACTCGCAGATGACATAAGTAAATTATGCTTTTTATGCTCTGACAACGAGTATTATGATTTTTCGTTGATTTTTGGCACAAAGTATGAGAGATATATTAAAACAGGTGTTTGCAGATCTTGCAGATCTGTACTAGATATGCAGAATATCGCATATATATATTTGATCGCGATGACGCGACTCAGTTAACCTAATCTAATTTTAATACACGAGACTTTATACAGCTCGCTATGTATTATATATATTCGTATTGAATCACTTTACAGCTTGATATATATTAATATATATTCATATTCAATCTGTTTAAAACTGTTTTGTTAGAAATCTTTGTATTCAATTGATTTAAAACTGTATTTTTAAATATATATTCGTTTTCAATCAGCTTACATCTGGCTATATGAATTTATATTTGCATTCAATCACATTAAAGCTCAATATATATAAATATTTATTCATATTCAATCAGTTTGAATGATTTATTTACGTTTCTTCTTTTTATGTAGGGTATCTGCACATTGCGCACACCTCCCCAGAGCTTTTGCAATAGTTATAATTATTCTCTCTACCATAATTACAGTGCATTAGATTTGTAATCTACGCAAACACAAACACACACACAGAGAGACACTGACATACGTCTAGTCCAATTCGGACAAAAACAAGAAAATAATTTGGGTTAATTCTAGCTAGAGGGAGGAAGATGCTTTTTGTTTTTATTTTTTTTGCTGCGTATGTGATTTGTTCTACTTTGCTTTTGACACATGGCTTATGCAACTGGTTGATCAACTAGAAAAAAACTCAACAAAACATTTGTCGACCCATATTTATAAGGTAGAAAAACAAGTTTAGTTCATTTAGCTCAGTGTAGCAAGAAAATACAAATATAACAGCGACTATTAAGATTAGTTTAGACGATGTTTACTTTATGCAATTATTTCATGCATAAGAAAGAAAAGTTTATGAAATCGATAAAGTTGTGAGGAAAAAACGGCAAAATCGGTTAAGTAAAACTGCAGGAATTCGTCTGTATCAATTTTGATTTCACATATTCGAGAGTTCATGTAGCATGCTGCATAAACGAAGTTGATAAAACTGTTGAAAAACACAAAGAAAAAAGCGTATAATAATTTTACATTTATTTATTTTGCTTGAAAGTGACATTTAAAGAACTCAAGCCTGTAATAAACGTGTCATTCGGTCAGCCTGGCGGGCGTGTTATAAATACACATATATGTGGATTTGTGTGTAGGTCTAATTCATAAATATGGTATACCAACAACGATGGAATGATGGCCCTTTTTTAATGAAGCCCCATGGCAGAGGCAAACTCGAACTCGAGTTCGCCAAAAGTTGACTGACCTTGCCCAGTTCCAGTCCCAGTCCCAGTCCAAGTCCCAGTTAGGCATCCGTTCAGCTCGGCTCGGAAAAGCTGCGGAGAATTTTATAGCTTTTTGGGTGACGCTCTTTTTTTGATGACAAGAAAATCAATTTAACGGCTTGCTACTCCACACATATGTGCACACACTCATCCTTCCACATGTATGTATAATTTGACATGACTTGGCGCATGACAACTGGCAGAGGACACACTTCACACACAGAGTGCCCCCTTTCGGCACATTTCGAACGATGTGCGAGACTTTAAAGATTCGTTGTGCATTTTCTGTTTGGTTTTCCCAATTCTCTCCCCTGTATGTGCGAGACCGAATGGGCGCACACTTTATTTATACACCTGTAGAAACGCAAAGAAGCCATCCGAAGTACAGGAAGAGTGTTTACTTTTACATGGCGAAGTCTACACACACATAAGTTTGTTCTATAGTAAAACTTACTTTTGAAATAACAGAACCTAACAAGTCAGAGCACACTCGACTATAAGATATCCTTTAGGCAGTTGTGAAATACCATTTTAAACATTTTAACATTTTAAAATAGGGAAAACATTAAGCTGCAATTCGGAGAATAATGGATATTATAGAACATATTATATTATGATAGCGGAGATTTGTGCGTCCATACAGACAAAAATGGCCAAATTCAGTTACAAACATTTGCAACACTTTAAACATAAAAATGCTTATTTTGCTTTTATATTCTGTTTTTTATTTCATGAAATAATTTATGGCTAGAAAACTGCAAGAATATATATGGCTGATAGTTTTGCAATTCCATTAAGCATAAACTAATTCCCAGCGAATCTTTATATAAATATGCAGTCTAATGTTTTATAAGTATAAATATAGATATGTATTTATAAAATCGGTTTAGTCATTTGCAACCTTCGTAAGTTCTGCCGAAGTTGAGCAGCAGCAGCTGCGTATGAAATTGATAAAAAATTAGCTAGGGTCTTTCAAATGTGTTGCAGGTTATCGCATCGCGTCGCGACGTTGATTTCAAGGTCGCATAACTTATTCGGCAAACAGCATAAAAAGCGAACTGAACTAAACAATGTTTAGATTCGATTTCAAATTCCATTTCGATTTCGACTTCGATTACGATTTCGATTTCGTTTTCTTTGTCGATTTGCCGTTGCGTTTGCTTTGGCTTGGATTCGGTTTGGTTCTCTCTCTCTTTGCCCTGCTTGCTAGAGATAAGAATCGCTGCTTGTCGTGCTCTTTATACTACTTGACGTTGTTGTGCCCCGTTTCGCATTCGCGAATGCCACCGCATGACGACGTGATGACTAATGCCCTGAAGCACAGTGTGCTGTGTCGCGATAGTTGAGGATATTTCTGTAGTTCGAGGACGGGGGAAAGCGACCAGGGGCAGCGAGACAGATAGATAGCACACACGATGACAAGGCATTAACGCACAAACCGAATCTGAAAGCACCTCAATCAAACACACACACACACACACACACATGCACGGCTTTTGCATGGCCGTTTAAATTAATTGCACATTGCACCATTTGAAAGATCGTATGTGTCGTAAACAGACGCGGACATGGACGCGGTGACTTGGGTCATGGTCATGAACTGTGACTGACAATGTAACTGCTGCTGCTTCTGCTGCCACGGTATGTGTGCGTGTGTGTGTGTGACCGCCACCGATGGCATTGAAGAGTGTCGACTGCAGTTGGCATTATGTCTCTTGCCCTCTACGCCCTTCTATCCCTCTACAAGCCCCCACTGGCATCGTCATCGCTGGCGCATTACATAAGAATTCAATTTCCTGGACGGTGCAGAAGGAGAGGGTAGAGGGAAGAGATAGAGGGGGATAGCCATAGGTTGAAAGTTTGTCGCAGTGCGTTTCGCCGTCGCCGTCGTCGTCGTCGTCGGCGGCGGCGTCGCTTAATGCACCGGAACTGCTCTTACCAAAGCCAAATCGAGCTTTGAAACGGTCTCAATTCAGAACTAACAGTATTCAGTTAGCCACCCGCTGCGAGTGAATTTGCATGCGGAGATCAGACCGTAAGAACGCGCCTCCCAAGTGGCATTTGTCGCACATGCCGAAAGGCAAGCAAAGTGGATGAAGATGACACACACTACGGCATGAAGGAACTGCAAGCGGAGCCTGAGAGGGCGCATTAGTATGCGATATTTCTTAGGCATCTCAGATAGTTATGCGTTTAGTATACACATACACAATCTGGGAAATATTAAATTAATAAAAAGTAATATTTAATAAAATATAGCAGACATGTCTATATAATATATACATGATAATCTTTGGAATTTAAAACTGATTGTGAGAGATTAGTGAAAGAAAGATTGATTCCTGTTCTTCCTGCAGGGCGGCTCCTCTACAGGTTTCTCTTGAAAGTCCAATCCTTCTGTTACACTAATACGCCTCAATCCAGGTTGGAGGAACAGATAATTTTGTTTTTAATTTTTCTAGATTTGAATTCATGTTCGGCTCTAAAGGGTAAAAATTATATCGTATTATTATTTTTTTGGGAATTAACTCGAAACTCAGACGTGAATTTAATCTTGAAATTCGAAAAAGCTTAAGAACCATGTTTAAATATATTTTAAATATATTTGTTGAGGTTAGGTCAAGCATGGCAAAGCTTTATTTCAAAATTAATCTTAGAAGTTATACATCCAGGTGAAAACATATCATTTCTGGATCAGGCTAGCTTTTGGGAAATTTAGAAGGAATTTCAGTTTCGAAAATCAAAAGAGAAAAGACATAAAACTTTATATGTCGCATAATTAGATCATTAAAAAGCTTTTTGCAGACTATACCGGATGCTAAAATAAAATTTATCAACGAGTAAATCAATAGAAAATTGTACGTGCTTTTTTCCCCTTACTTTCCATGTATGCTTTGCTACCTTTTTCGTTCTCTTCATTTAGCGTGCAACACAAAGATCGCTGTTGTTGCTTTTGCTTCCAAGTTTGCCTGCAATTTGTTTCAATTTGATGGCCAACATTAATTGATGGCTTTGTGTCCCTGTCGAGCGTTGTTTGCTCCTTTTTGCTGTTGCTGTTGCCGTTGCCTGTGTTGCTGTTGTCGCCGGTGACTTATTTGATGTGCAATTTGTTGTTGTCTTTTGTTGCCAACAATAGAGCCAAGGCGTCATTTCATTCCTCGGAACCCTTGCATCATAGTTACAGTACACATAAGGCACGGAAAGGCACAGCACACACACTCAGATACAGATACACACAGGCACACACGGGCACAGACACAGGCACCGGCACCATCGCACACACAGTCGCTCACTCATTCACTTTTTACTAGGTTAAACAGTATAAAGAAGTGCAAACGCAAGAGAAATCCTTGAGTAAATTCTTGTCCACATGTCTCAGTGCGCTCAACTCTATTTCGAAATAAACTCGGTCGCCTTTCTCGCTCTCCCTCTGCGCTCTCTTTTTCTATCTCTGTAAAATCTACATCCACGTGCCACGTTCAAAATCGTGCTATTCCAGCGTTGCGTACTTATGCTCTTAGTGGGGATCCTAGGCTAAGCCTTTGCTGCTGCTGTTCTACTCTCAGGCGGATTGCATTGCATGTGCGTCAGCATCGCATCGCTTTGAAATGAGTTTCTCCCTGTCTGTCCTGGATTTCGGACCACATCAGTGGGGCTAAGCCGCTTAATTATACGAAATGAGAACAGGACATGAAACCAGGCAGCAACGTTTAAGTATATCTCTCTCCCTCCCTTCCCTGCTCCTTTCACTTTCTCTTTGCGTCTTAACTTAATTGCACAATAAATAGCTTGTTGGCATATTGAGAGTATATTCAAATGGCATTTCTGCCGGACTTGCTGATGATTCATGACAGACAACAACTCAATGTTATAGTCCGATTTGAGTTGATTATATTCAAGAGCTTAGACACGCTAGTAAGAAATTGCAAATTTAACGATTATCCACAACATTGTTTCAGTTATAACCCTTGAAATTAATAAACGGAAAGCAATTAAGGCAAGAAACAATCGAGAAAATAGAATACTAAGTATCACTTCCTAATTGAATAGTTGCAAAAGTGAGAGATTTCATTGTGTCTGTTTGAATGTACTTAACAGGCAGAAGGAGACATATGCGAGCGTATAAACTATATATACGCTGTATGAACATTAATAGCCAAGTCTATTTAGCCAGGTCTATCTGGCTGTACGAACCCTAATGCTCAGAGACTATAAGAGTTACACCTACCAAATTTTGTGAAATCACTGGTTTGACTTGCGGTATTTTAAATAAATGCTTAGAATTCAGCCACCCCTCTTTGCGCCTCTAGAAATAATTTATTTTACGCTCTTGACAATTAACTTATTGCTTACGCTCTGTGCAAATGTCATTAAGATGAAACACTAAAGAATTACTTTTAAAACATCGTTCAGTATGATAGTTAGTCGATTAGGTAGACCTTGCTTCGAATCCTGGCATCAGAAATTTCTCTTTTTAGGACAATTAGATTATTTGAATGATCTTATAGCTTTACTACTTTAGCCATCTTCTTTGGAGTTGCGTTACTGCTACTGTCAGATTGTATGCTTCGGTTCAATTTTCCCCTCGAGAAAGACAAGTTATTTAAATAATTAAGACATTTGAAAGTGTACTAGATATACATAATTATTTATACAATAAGACACATTTTCATAAATTTTGCTGGCTCTAACTGGGATTTAGGTTATTATATAAACTAACAGATGAAACTGATCGACTCGGCTGTTGGCGTCGATCAAAAATATATTTACTTTGTGCTTCGTGCACTCGAAGATGCTTACTTGTATCTGTTGGAACCATGATCAGTTGACACATGTTATAATACCCTTCTACTAGTAGCCGGTATAAATATCTACAGATCACTAACCTTTGTATATTCAAGTGCTTTATAATGGCGGCTGAGAACATAAACAAATTAGTATTTTCCTTCGTCTCATTCCCAACCTTGTAATCAGGCTTCAACTGAGTACAGTTCCCACTTAGTTCAATGCTAGAAATCCTTATAAATGTAATTATTGATTGACATTGGCTGCAGCAGTTGCTTGTTGTACTTCATTGTGTGTTGCTTTGACATCGGATAAATTGTGTTAGGTCGCCGCCTGCCTGCCTAGCTGCCGAGCTGCCGAGCTGCCTGCCTGCCTGTCGATAGAAATGCTAATGCAGTTAGTTACCGATACGAAACTATCGGATACACAACGCAACAACGTAAAACCTTGTTACCTAAGGGTTAACCATGAGTGTCGTGAGGGGAGAAGGGCGTAGTAAAGTGGTTAAGGCTAAAAGGAAGCCAGCATGACGCTTTTATGGCATGTGTGTATGTGTGTGTGTGAGCAATGAGATGCGGGTCTATTCGGGCCGACCAAACAGTTCCAGTTCAGTGGACTTTAAAGCGAATTTTAAGCGCTATCGAGAACAGGCCTACAAAGCGGTTCTTGAAAGGGTTGTGGGAAAAGAAACGAATGAAAAGAAACCAAAAAATAATGTATAATAGTAATAATAATATACATACTACAATATATACACTTGGAATATAATAATAATAAGAGTGATAATTATTCCCTTTTTCTCTCTACTTTTACAGCTGCCAGTACTATGTAAAGACGCATCCATGGGTGCTGGCCTACCAGGGCGTTATCACATTCTTTGTGCTGGCCAACTTTACGCTGGCCACATTCATGGATCCGGGCATAATACCCAAAGGTATGTAGCGTGCTAAACGATACCCAGCACTATCGGCACAGCCTAAACTTGACTGAATTCTAGCCTCGCCCGACGAAGACTGCGAAGAGGAGTTCCGAGCACCCCTCTACAAGAATGCCGAAATCAATGGCATCACGGTGAAGATGAAATGGTGTGTGACCTGTAAATTTTATCGCCCGCCCCGTTGTTCGCATTGTTCTGTCTGCAATCACTGCATAGAGGTAGGTCAAGGCATCAATTGTGTTTCAAAATTATTGTAAATTTTCTAATGCATTTTCTTCTCGTTTTCTACTTGGCACAGACTTTCGATCACCACTGTCCGTGGGTGAACAACTGCATTGGTAGACGGAATTATAGATTCTTCTTCTTCTTCCTTGTCTCTTTATCCATCCACATGCTGAGCATATTTTCGCTGTGCCTGTTCTACGTACTCAAAATCATGCCCAACATCAAGCAGACGGCGCCCATTGTCGCGTATCCTTTGCCATAATAACAATTATATTATTATAATTAATAATATAAGGATGTGGGAGATGTTTCCCCCTAATCCATACCAAAATGTACTTGATTCCTTGCAGAGTCTATACTCTACAATCGAAGATAGACGCATTTTAGCTAGATTATCGTTCACCAACAAGGAGATAAAGATCCTTCCTGCAGAGAGGATCGGTCCTTCAATTTGTCAAGGGATTGTTGGGCTCCTCGGCCTGCCGCATCCCTAACTATAATATAACCCACTTATTATTGTATTAATATTTCCACATTTGTGCCAAATTGGTTGAGCTTAACTTTACTCACGACTTTCTATACAGTATGATACTGATGGGTCTCGTTACCGTGCTGGCGATACCAATCTTTGGCCTGACGGGCTTCCACATGGTGCTGGTGTCGCGAGGACGGACCACCAACGAGCAGGTGACCGGCAAGTTCAAGGGCGGCTACAATCCCTTCTCGCGCGGCTGCTGGCACAACTGTTGCTACACGCAGTTCGGACCGCAGTATCCCAGGTTTGGCCCAGATGCAATATACCTTATACCGTATAAAGCAATTATAATATATATATTTCTTGCAGCCTACTGAAGCCCAAGAAATACGCGTCGAGGCGTTCGCAGACGCAAAATCAAGCCATTAGCACCATTTGCAACGATCGGACCAATCAACAGACCAACGCCGGCAGCGGAACAGGAACCGGAGCCGGCGGCAATGGCAGCACTGCCGGCGGTGTTGTCGGTAGCGGCGGCATGCGCGGCACCTCGGTACAATATTCACCCCGCTCCTACTACGAGTCGAGTCGGGAGAAGCGTGGAATTCAGGTAAAGACTTATATGGCCGAGGGCAATGGTTATAATCAGCGGTCGGGCAGCACAACGCTTTATAGTAAGGTGGGTAACATTTTGCAAAACAAAACGAAACATTGCAGAAATTGCTATGCAAAAACCGATTCTATAAACTCTATTATTATGTGTAACAATGTAACAAATGTATCTGTAACTGTCTATCTGTGTCTGTAACTGTATCTATAACTCTATGTCTTTGTCTTTGTCCTGTATCTGTTAATCTATCTATGATTTTATGATTTTGTGTGTATCTTTGTTTGTGGCAACTAAAAACAAAGGCTGAGCTGCTGTTGCCACTTGTTGCTTTTGCCGTTGTCGCTTGTGTTATTGTTACTGGTATTTTAATTGAGTTTGCTAACAATTTGGTAGCTGTATTTGTAACTTGTAACTGTACTTCCTTCAGTTTTGGTTGGCTTGGCCTTATCTATCCTATGCTTTATCTACTTCTGTTGACTAATTTCCACCTCTAACTTGTGCCAATGCTGCTTTTGCTTGCTCTCGTATCCCCACTCATACACCCACATATACTTGCATATGCATATACATACATACATACATACATACATACATACATACATACATACATACATACATACATACATACATACATACATACATACATACATACACATACACACTATGTATAGCGACACTGCATCAGTACCCTCTCTGACTCTGGCTATACCAGACCCAGACATGTATATTAAACGCACAGTTCGTGTTCGTGTCGCCCATCCCGTCCTTGTGTATAAAATTGGAGAGCTGGCAGTCCCGTTTCCGACCCGCCCCGCCACGCTACGCCCCTCGAGCACATCCAACCAAAGCCACTGCTCGCCAACCTTCAGTAGAGAAACGGTTTTTAGCCAAAATTTTCCAGCGAATTTTTCTTTTTCTCTTTTTTTTTTTTTTTTTTGAATTTTTGTTTTTATTACATTCGCCGCGACCTGCGTTTCGTGTTCGAGCCAGCAACCTTCTCAGCTGGTACCTTCTCTAATTATGTCATATTGCACTCACGTCTAGCTGTAACGGTACCTGTAGCTGTAGCTGTAGCTTTAACTGCACTTGACGGTACTTTCATCCTGTATTCACTCACGCAAACGCAATTAATTTTAGTTATTTCGAGAGCAACCCTGCACACACTTTCGTAACACTTTTCCACCACTCCTCTCCTTCTCTCTCGCACACACACACTGTCTCTCTTGCTTAAGCTGGTAATTATGCTGCTGTGAACTTGCGTTTCAAGGATTAATAAGCTATATCGATGTCTGTCCGTTAATCATGTTACGCAAAAAACTACTCCATAAAAATACCACAAACAGGTGAAAAATGACTATAAAAACAACAAAAGCGTTTCTTAAACCTCGTTTATGGTTATTATCCGACTGCAAGCAAGGCAATTCGAAAGGGCTCGTAAGAATGTTTTAACAAAATGTATTGGCTCTAGCTCTTAAATTTCCTGAGATATAAGCGTTCATACGGACGGACAGACAGGGCGAAAGCAGGTCTAAAGGACTTGGTTTTATATCCGTGGCTTAAAATGCTTTGTTTTTTGTTAGAAAATAACATAAAGTTTAGTTTTATCGTGTAGTATGAATTTGTAATACAGTTAGAAATGAAATATTTTTGCAAATATAATTTTTCAAGCGTAAACAATGCTTCGGGCTGTCTCGAAGATAATTCCCTTAGCTACGTAAATATCTTTTACAAAATTTTTAGTTCTGTTTAGTTTTTCCTTTTGCGCTGCTTTAGTAATTGCTTAACCACACTCCATTCCATCTATGTAGGCACAATGCGCGGTCCAAATTAATTTGGTTTTTCATACTCTTGCAGTGGGAATTATTTTAAAAGTCTCATAATAAAAATGTTGTCTGTTCGAGTATTGAAAGTAAATAAAATTTGGGACAGTTAAATATTCATTGAATACACATAAATCAAAATTTGTAGTATGCTCGTATCTTTTTTCATATCAATAGGAAAGACATATCTCCCACTGCAAGGGTACTTAAAGCTTCGGCCTGCCGAAACTTGCTTCGTTGTTCTCTCTCTTGATTTCGTATAATTATTTTGTTTCGTTTTGTTTCGTATTTAGTTTAGAGTTTTATTTTTCTTAGTACCTTGTTTTGAATTCTTACACGCATGTGATATTTTTCGAATTTCCTAAGTTCCTAAGTCGCAGTTTTAGTTAAGCTTTTGCATAAGCTTCTGCTCTGTTGCGTACTCGTTTATCGGCTCGTTTGTATTGTGGACTTGTGCTGTACATTCTCCAAGCCGAGTGTTGTGAAACTATCCGCAATATATCTAGTAATTCTAGTCTGTAGCGTAAATAGAAAAAAATATTACAACAAATAAAAATAAAAGAATTGGTCAAAACAAAACTCTACACTTTCTGCAAGCACCGAAAAAGGTAAAAAAAAACTAAGAACAAAAGAAAAAATAAAAAACTATTTATATTTATATGATTATATATTGTAATTCTTATATATTTTACTTTAATCTGATTCGTACCTCTTCTGTTATTGATAATGATTGAACAGTGATTGACTTGAATTTCACATGAGTTCCCTTTCGCTTTCTTCACATTATTGAGCCTCAAATATGATATCTCCGTGAACCGAACACTATATTTCTCTATACATATACCTGCATACATATATATATATATATATAAATATATTATCATATATATTTTGTTTGTTTCATTTCGAATTCGAACTCCGCTCTTCATTCTCCTCTTCACTCTCTCTCTGTCTTTCTCTCTATCCACGTCTCGTTGATCTGATTGATCGAGTTGCTCCCTGAACTGTCTGTGATTATGACTGTCCAACTATCGTGTATTTTTTCATTTCAATCGGGAGATAAAGACAACCAAAGTCGGGCAACCCTCTCCCTCCCACACTCACACACACACACACACTGTGCGTTCTACATACACACATATGTATCATCTGGCAGACATATTACTATCGATACATTTCGCTCGCCCTCCATATCGAGCTCATTCCTCGTCGTCGTCCCCCTTCCTCCCCACACACACACACACCCAACCAATAGACACCCAAGATTTCGTTTCCATTTGGTTTCAAGTACATTCCGAATCGATCAATCGCAACTACTCGTTTTTTAAGTAGGTCTAAGGTTTTTTTCTGTGTTTAGCACATGTACGATTCCTGCCTCCTCCCCCTTCCACCGTACTACGATTAATTATGGATTAATTTAGCATCTCTCCTCCCTTCACTCTTCACAGTTGTCACCTGGACGCGAATGCTCCGACACGGACCTGGAACCGCCACCCGCCTCACAGAGTCAAGACTGCGAACCGACGCCGCCGCTGCAGCGTCACAACTCGAGCAACTTCTACCTGCCCCAGGTTAGCGACACTGCGCCGGGCATCAACATGAGCAACATGACCAACATGAACAATGGTAGCATTGCGAGCGGAGCGGGTGCTGGCGGAGGCAATGCGTCACAAACAGGCGGCGGCGGAGGAGGCGACTCCCCACGTCACCTGCGCATGTATCATCCACGCCACAGTCCGCTTGCCAGACCCAGGTGAGTGCCAAGCTGCCTGAGCCTGATCCCATCTCAATTTCTCATGTGTTTCTTCTGCCGCAGGGGCCTGGATCCGCAACGCGGCTATACGAGCGACGCGCTCTCGCCAGATCATCCCGGAGCTGCTGGTGTTGGCTATGTTGTTGGCGGCGCTATCAATGGTGGTCAGCCGGGCATATCAGTAGCACAAAGCCAGCAGCAGCAACAGCAGCAGCAGCGCGTTGGTGCCACAACAGCAACGCCGACGATGCAACAACGAATTAAGCCGCTGGGCGTGGCCACGCCTCTGGTCATGGCCAGTCCAGTGAGAAGGTAAGTGCTGCAGCCGGCTGCCTGCCCCGACCCGGTCAGGTTGGGTGTAGCTCTGCTCTGATCTTCATGCGCTGCGCTGAAAATCCGCTTACATATTCGAAGCTTTCCTCTGCCTCTGCTGCTGCTTCTCCTGTTTCGCTACTGCGTTGCCTTTTCTCAGCTTGTTATTGTTGTTGTGTGCATTGCTTTGCTGTAGATTGACCCTGTGAACCCGACCCTACCCCACTCTCTCTCTTTCTCTCTGTGGCTTGCATCAAAGTGAGCGAGATGGCACGACAGTTCATTGAACGCAAGATCTGTGCAGCTCTCTCTCTATCTCTATCTCGCTCTGTACCATGGTTGTCGCGCTCGCTCTCCCCCTCTCTCTTTCGATATCATTCTTAAGTATATTTTGCACACCGCTTCTTCTCCCCAATTTCTTCATCATTTGTTTACCACACTTTTCGACTAATTTATTTTCAACTTTTCTTTTTTTCGTTTTCTTTGTTTTTTTTCCTTCTCGATGTAGTCAATACTCAAACTCTGAGAACAGTACTAATTCCTAGGCTTAGCTTCCACAAAGAGAAACAAAAAAAAACAAATCAAAAAATATGTTTAAGCCTTAAACTATACGATAATTAATTTTACAATTAAACCAAACACTGAGAAGACCAAGCGAAATAAACTAAGATTAAGTGAAAAGTGAAATATCATATAGAGTACCATATCTAGATACCTGCGCGTGCTTGTGTGTGTCGTATTGTCGACGCTGAATGGGACCAAAGTGAGAGGGCACAACTCACACACACACGCACACACTTACGCGTGCTTAGAGAGAACTCTGTCTCCGTCCAAAAACGTAGCATACTTAACAGCGCAGACCAGATAGACGACACGCATACGCACACGCACACACAGACACACACTACACACACCTGTATGTTACACTCACACGTGGCAAGCAAGTGCACTTCCAAATAAACACACACACACACACACACACACCCTTCTCCAGCCTCCGCCTGCGCCTTCGCCTCGGCTCTCTTTGTGCTCCAACTGGAGGTGAGTGAACTCTCTTGATTTCGGCGCTTCCGTTTCATCAACGTCACATCGACTACTCTGGGGATCTGGGGAATGGGGGCAGGCCTTCGCTCACACACCACACACACTCACATACACACTCAGCAGGCCTTGCTGCTTTGGGCAGGGCAGGCCTCATTCACACACCCGGTCGCAAAACAACAAAATTGTGTGTTTCAAGCACAAAAGGCAAATTTCCCATTTTTATATAAACAAAACCAACCCGTTTAGCTCCATCATTTTTGTTTACATTCTTTCGATGAACGCACACACACTCTCTCCAATATTGAACACTCTCACATAGTCAGTCACACGTACACGGTCACATTTCAAAAATCAAATTCTGAAGTTTGCAGAGAAGCGGCCTGAATTTCGCAACAATTTCGCAATTATCGATTTTCACTCGCCCCTTCGCACACACACGCACACACACTCACACCCTCAATTCATACACACCTCCACACACACACACACACACACACACGCATCGACGCGCCTTCATCAAGTATGAATAAGCAGCATCATCAAGCGATGGTGCCTGGACTGGCGCCAGCCACACAGTACCAATGCCACAGGCCGCTAGGCCTGATCGACAAGGCGCTGCCACTGAACGCTGCCACGCCGCCGCAGCTGAGGCAGCGACGCCATTTCAAATTCAACGGCATGGACTTTGAGACGGATCCACTATCGCTGCAGATGACGTCGCCGCACAAGACCCTGGAAGATGACGCAGGCGATGCAAGTTGCTACTCAACGTACGCTGACCAATCCCAGGAATCCCCAGGCGCGGGCTATGTGGCATACAAGACGCTCTCCATGCCCACGATGACAGCGCGGATGCAGACGAGGCCGACGCTGCTCACGGCTGCAGATGCTCATCAAATGGAGAAAATGCTCATGCAGCATGGCCCCAACAGCAACAACAGCAATAGCAACAACAACAACAACAACAACAATAGCAGTAACAAGGATCACTTGGACAACACCAGCTACCTGGGCGGCGAGGTGGATGTGCGTGCTCCGTGGCGTACACCAGCAACGCCTCCAGAGAACGGACTAGACTCGCCGACCAGCGGCGGGGGCGAAGATATTTACAACAGCCTGCAGGAGCGTCGCATGCGGCAGGTGCTGTCCAAGTACAGCAGGCAGGAGCAGATTGCAATTCAGGAGGACGACTACGATGACGAAAGGAATCTGCTGAAGCCCAGCATTAGTTGCTGCGACATGCTGGCCAATAATCAAGATGATGGCTACCGGCAGAAGCACTATTCCCATCCCTATGGCATCCACCAGCAGCATCGCGTGCTGGACTCGGATGAGCAGCAGTGCTTTGACGACGAGGATGAGTCCATGAAGAGGCCGCTGTCCCATCGCAGCCAAAGTCGTAATCCCAGAAAGCTTTCCGGCTATCACGGTCCCAGCAACAATAACAGTCGCACTGGAGGCGGCGTTGGTGGCGCTGTTGGTGCACGTGATGTGGGTGGCGGTGGCAGCGGTAGCGGCAGCGGCGGCGTGGACAATTCCAAGATGGACTACATAACCCTGACCGGTTTCCTGCTCGGCTATCTGACGTCGAATGTGCTGTATTTCATTTGCTGGTACTTCAGCTGGCTTAAGGGGCAGGTGATCAATCTGCGCAAGCACTTCCTGGGCCAGACGAATCTGTGGGAGTTCTTTGACTTCGAGGATACCACGCGCTACTCGATGCAACGCAAGCTGCTGGTAGCACCCATCATACTCGTCTGCAGCATATTGTATTGTGTGGTCAATATACTCCATCTGCTCATCAAGGTGGTGCGCTCCGATGTGCCACGTACCGTACTCGAGCTGGTGCAGCGCACGGCCAAGAGTCGTCCCTAATGGATTCGCTGCGCCAGTGGCTCCTGCTCCACCTGCCCCGCCAACAACACCCACTGCTGCTGCCGCCACCATCTGTGCCCGCCTGCAGCAGGCTGTTCCAAATCGTGCTCACTTTGGTTCGGGCCACGCACACACTTGCTAACCCAATGAGATCCACTGCGCTGCCTGTTGGTGTCTCCGTCAATATACTTAATAAATGGTCCAGGTGCATAACCGACTACCGCTCTCTATTTCTACTGATCTGCTTACAGGATGTGTGTTTACTTCTCTCTCTCTCTCTCTCTCTCTCGCTCTCACGCTCTCGTCTAACTCCTTCGCTCGCGCAGTTGTCGCTGTTACTAAACTCCTAATACCCTAACGAGAAGTCACTCACACACTCACCCAAACACGCTCACCCGCATCTCTTTGATTGTGCCGCCATCTACGACAAACGCAGCCTCAATGTTACTTAACATTAACTCGCTCTCTCTATCTATCTTAATCTCTCTCTCTGTGTCTCTGACTCTAACACACTCGCATTTGCCTACCCCACGCGCTAATCGAGTCTCCTCTCTTGCTACCCTCCACAGATCGAACCCAGGCACGCCCACGCAGCCACGACGCCCCGACTTTATTGGCCTGAATGCGCAGGCAGCGCAGCAGCAACAGCAGCAGCAACAACAGCAGCAGCAGCAGGCGGCGGCAGCAGCAGCTGCCTACTACGAGTACACGAGCGGGCTGCCGCCCCAACACCCGCAGGCACCAACCATACAGCAGCAGCAGCAGTTGTTGCTGCAACAGCAACGCGTCATGCTGCAGCACCAGCAGCAGCAGCAAGGTGAGTACCCTGTGGACATAGAGCTTCCTCCAATAACGCTCTCCTCTCTCTTCCATGCAGCCCTGCAGCAGCAGCAGCAACAGTCGCTCGCAC
The DNA here is from genome assembly GCA_018151445.1 of Zaprionus inermis. Classification (NCBI taxonomy): domain Eukaryota; kingdom Metazoa; phylum Arthropoda; class Insecta; order Diptera; family Drosophilidae; genus Zaprionus; species Zaprionus inermis. Next base: position 1,571,619 of record JAECXD010001510.1, on the reverse strand, counting down.
AGGCTGCCTATGGCGGCAGTCCGCAAAGGCGCTTCCTCTCCGAGGGCGAACTGGTACGCCAGGGCACCGGAGGCAATGAGCTGTCGTACGCGCGCTCCAACAACACTGTGGATAACATACGCGAACTGGCTGGCAGTCCGCAGCGCGGCGTCTACATGTGGAAGGACACGTCACCCGGCTTTGGCGGTGGCGGCCCGCCCACCGTTAGTATTGGCAGCAGTGCCGGCACCTTGCCCAGTGGCAGCAACATGCAGCACGCTCAGTACATCACAGCCGGGGGAGGTGCTCATCCACTTATAATGACGCATTCGCGACTGCAGGACTACGCCAACCAACAGCAGCAGCAGCAGCATCAACAGCAGCAACAACAGCAGCAGCAGCAACAGGCTGCTGTGGCCGCTGCTGCTGCTGCCGCAGCCGCCTCATATCATCGCTCGAATCCCACTAGCCCCACGACCATGCCACAGACATCTGCTGCACAAACCTACATACTGCGCTACGGCGGTGGCGCCGGACCCGCCGCCTCGGGCAGCAGCGGCAGCATTGCTAATGTGCCGGCTGCCAACAGTGTCGGCGCTGCAACTGCCAGCGGTGTTGGCGGAGGTGGAGGAGGAGGTGGAAGCTATCAGCCACAGCTGCGTGGTGGCGTACCTGTCTTTCCGCCAAATCCGCTGGCCGGCGTCAGTGTGAGCAGCGCTGCGGGCGCACTGCAGCCGCAGCCATCGCCCCAAATCAAGCGCAAGCAGACGCCCACGCGACCCATGAGCTTTGTGCGTGCCCTCGAGATGACCGATTCAATGGAGATGCAATCGCTGGAGCAGCAGCAACAGCAGCAGGCGCGCAACAATGGTGGCCTGCCCTCGGGCGTGGTGCCTACGAGCATGGCGCAGCAGAGTGCGGCGGCGGCGGCAGCAGCAGCTGCAGCGGCTGTGGGACGCAATGCAGCAGCGGCCGCGGCGGCTGCAAATGCCTCGGGTACTCCGGATCGTGCTAGCATCTATGACATGAACTACGAGATCTCTGTATAACCCGTGGTTGTGCCCGTCGTCCTAATGCCACCCGCCTCCGTAACCAGCAGCGTAGTCGCCACGGCAACGGCGACGGCAGCCTTCTACGGGCAGCAGCAACAACAGCAGCAACAGCAGCAACAACAGCAGCAGCTGCAACAAGGCACCTTATTGATGAAAGGCGCGGAACCGGCCGAATACGCCTCGGTGCCCATACCCATGCCCGTGCCCGTACCCGTACCCGTTTCCGTGCCCATGTCGATGCTGGCCTCCAAACACAGCAACGGCATCAACCAGAGTCACCTCAACATCGGCAGCAAGACGCCGAACAAGCGCAAATTCTCCACGTTCTTCTGAAGCAAATCGAGATCGGGATCGATCGAGAATTGAGCCTAATTTTAATTGTATAAAGTATCCAAGCTCGCGCTACTCCACTTGGGCGCTGCTAAGTTTTTAATCTTTTACACTTTCATTTTTTTATTTTATTTTGATGCTCTTTCCTTTTTAATGCTTCACGTTGTTTTTGTTTTCGCTTAAGATTTTTAAATACCCTTCCTATTATTTATTTGTTATTCCTATTTATAATATTTTATTTAATCACACCCACACACACGCACACACCATGCATGAGCCTGAATACCATCGGTATCAGAGTTCAATTCCAGTTTCGGGGGTTCGCTGTGTTTTAGCTACGTTATGTACACGCTTTTTAGGTCTTTCGTCTTTTTTTTTAATTCTTATTATATTTTAATTATTGATGATGCATTACGACACGGAAAATCGATGTGCTTTTATATTGTGAATATAATATTACTACGGTTAACTAACGGTTAAGTTAATCACTATCATGACACGCCCAGAACCCCGAGCTACTATAGAGCATGTGTAGCCTATGAATATGAATAGATATATATACTATATACATTATATTTGCATTGCAATCAACTTGAATAAAGAGCGAATCGGGTCTGAAACACACACACACACACTGAACACAAACACACATTAATCTATCATATATTTAATGATGTACTCAATCGCGTGAGCATATAACTATGTATGATCTACTATTACCAATACTACTGCAAACTACACCTAAGCGAAAGCGCCAAAACTGCAACATGAAAGTGCGAGAGGCAGCGATATGTATCTGTATGTGTGACTGTGTCTGTTTGTATGTACGTCTTTATATAGTCGATCGATAAACGGAATGAAAAGAAGGTGACTTTGTCTGCTGGTGCTAACGATCATCATCTCCACATCATCGATCATCTATAGAGATTTGTTTGTCCTCTGTAACGTTATATTAATCTGTAACTGTAATTGTAATTGTATCTCTATCTGTAACTGTAACTATTACCACGCTGTATCTCTAATTGTAACTGTAACTGTATATTTAATATCGTCCACTTCTTCTGAATTATACTGTGTATGTAATTGTACATATGTAAGACGTGTATTTATGTATGTATCATGATGATGATGATGATGTATTACGCTAAGTCGAGCATTTAAATATTGTGTGTGACAGATAGGTCTGGGTCTGCAGACCGTAATTATAATTTAAAATTTGTTGTTATGTTTTTAAGTCATGCCCACTCCCAGCTCCTAGCTTCCCCGACTAGTTTTATTTTATTTTTTATTTTTTTTGTGTGCTCATCCCACTCCTCCTTTCATGATCAATCAAATCGCGGCCAGGCTTGCCAGTGCCACGCGAGAGAGATCGAGAGACGTTCGTTTAGCAGAATTGAAATGAAATTGAAATTGAAATTGGTTTAGATTTGGAGAGACTTTTGAAAAGCGATTTGTGTAACAGAACAAAATGCAACAAATAAATAGAATTAATGTTTGTAATAAAGCTAGCTATATTTAAATTGAGTGTTCTCACTTACAACACAACTCTTAGAGGGAACAGCATCAAACTCTGTTTTGTGCGTAACTTAAACCGCAATCAGAGGCGGCAAGAGTGTGTTAACGTGATGAAATGAAACGGGATCGAGATCGAGAGCAAAATCGATCGATGTAGTCATCGATAAGCTATTTTAAGTGTTTTTTGCTAACAAATAACAAATATTGAATTGAAAAGCAAACATTTAAAATACTTATATACAAAAGGCATACATGCAATGCACATGTATGTAAATTTAAATATATATATATATATATAGAGTATATGGAAATGTAACTGAAACGAAACAAAACGAAAATAAAAACAAAAGCAAAAGTAGAACAAGATCAAACCAAGCAAGTGTAACATTGTTTTAGATTTTTATACCAAATTTAATTAATGTCAAGTCATGTTGTTTTATCAATTTATATACATACATATATATATATTTATATGAACACCCGAAAATTTTTTTTGTCGTATATTTGCCGCGTGCAACATTCAGTTGTACGCCAAGTTAAGCAAAGGAACTCAAAGAGTATCTGATCCTACCCCCAATATGTCAACAGTTAGCAGGCGAGAGAGAAAGAGATAGCGATCTCGATTGTTTTTCATTGTTTTTCTTTTTTGTATACTGTGTGTACTTTGTAAATTATACAAAAAGTAATTAAATAGCAACATAAACGGCAAGGCAATTAATATATAATAAAGATAATAAAACAAAATACAAGTCTACCCGAAATGTGGTTTTCATTGCGGATAATTGTATGCTCATGATCAATGCGTAATCATCAGTTGTACAATTGGTAACTAAACACAGTACATACCGGGAACATCACAACTTATGCATTCCAGGCATTGTACTTGGGTCAGTCCACAGTATACTTTTGAGCGCGGCGCTGAATATAAATTGAGTTTCAGCGTGATCCTAAAAGTATGCTCTGCCTTTTTAATTTATATATGAAGCAGAATGTGGTGCACATGCAGAGTCGCCTGTGAAGACATGTGCACGCAAGACTTGTGTAGGATGACAACTGTGGAATAACGCATGCACAGAGGTTCCTAGTGATGGATTACCGTAATGTGTGTCCATCCTATTCTCATGGTGAAAATAAAAACGCATTGATTATTTTAAAACATTTTGTTTATTAAGTTTTGTTTAATACATACACATAAAATGTAATTTGTGTGTGTGTGAGTGAGTGTTTAATTTGTCAATTCTTGGTCAATACAATGACGTTCAATATATATGTATATGCCTTGTTATAGCGTACGTGTATATAGATATAGATAAATATGTATTTATGTATGTGTTCAACTATTCAAAAGTCAATATGCATGTGTGTACGTATGCGTGTGTACGCGTGTGTGGGTATTGAGTGCACGTACTCGTTTTGAGTCAGTGTCAATAAGCTGAAACCGACGCCGAGCCAGAAAATAACATAATTTCATTATGTCCTCTATCAAATGTATCAAAAAAATTAATTTTATTATTTCATTATTTTGTAAATAATTTGCTATACGTGTAGGTGTGTGTGTTTGTGTTTTCGTGTGAGTGTGTGTGTAGCATGTATGCATATAACTTGTTCATTTCGTTTCCACACCAATATATGTTTCTTTATATGCATTGAGTAAAACATTAATTTCGATATTTATGTATATGTATATGTATCTAAATCGTGTATGCGTATGCATGTAGAAGTGCGTAAGTCCTTATAGAGTGCTTCGGACAGATAACATCCAAAATAAGAGAAGAAATCCGTTCATACTTCGATTACAAACACACAGAGAGAGATATAGCACATACAAATACGTTATCATAGGTCAAATGAAATACATACACACAAGATTAATATACATAAGTATTTTTACTTTTTTTGACTTTGGAAATTCCTTAGAGAGCCAAAAAACAAGCGCACACATTGAGAAAGCTCATTGAAAAGTCTCTGCTAATCGCTGTCAGTTTTACATGTATGTTAATCGATCAATGTGTTATGAATATAAATTTCGACGCTCTTCCAAATGTCCTCGAAAGATGATATATTATATATACACACTATAATCATGTTCAACTTTCCGTTTAACAATTATACTAATACTTATTGTGCATACAACATCATTTGTAGCTTGGCTTCGCCGCTCTTCGTATTCCCCCACCCCCTGCCTACACACACACTTCTACTCGGACTCTATCTCTGTCTGTCGGTCTGTCTCACACACTTGCATGTATCTTAAGCTCTATTACTGCAAAAAAAAAAATTATATTTGGATATTCACTTTATATTACCGATATACAATGTGTATATAATAATAATAATTATAATAATAATAATAATATGTATGGTATGGTATACTATATGTAGTTAAAAAAAAAAACATCTCTTAGCTCTATCTAAATATATATTTATATGTTGTTGTAAGCTTAATCAAAAAAGAACGAGAAAAGAAGAGAAAAATTTAAATAAGGCGCAGTTCTTTGTTTTGTTCTCAAAGAGTTCCTATATGTACCATATACATCTATATATATTCGAATTATCAAAAGAATGCATAAACAAAGGTGTGTTCCAAGCGACATGTCCATGCGTGCATATACACTATATACAGCATGAACAGGTCGTGCTTTAGCTTAGCCTAAGCGCTATAAAGTACAGATGAGAAGAAATATATAGCATATGCACACATTTATATGTCTGTGTAGTTGTATTTACATTTGGCAAACGCACGCGGCCAGGCCCAGCCCCGCCCCGTCCCCGTCCCCGACCCTGTTCCCGTCTTAGAACTCCTTCAGGCTGCCGCCACGTTTCAACTTGGTCAGTCGCCTTAGGCTGGCTCCGAGCATGCCTCCGCCGCCTCCTCCTCCACCTCCAGTGATTCGATCGCCATCCAAACGCCAATTGCTGCTGCTCAGTCCAGCGCTGCGATCGCGTTCACGCTCGCGCGATGTCAGTGTCGCGCGGAACCGAACACGCCCACGCCGCTGCTCGCCCACACGCCGCCACAGATCCGTCAGTGGCGGATGGTGCTGGTGCGGGTGCTGCTGCAGTGTACAGCAGCACACCAACTCCTGCGATTATAACTTCTTCTCCCAGACCACTATATGCGCATCGTTGGAGTTGGCGGTCAATGGCAGTGAGGGACCCGATCCGCCGCCACCGCTACCACCGGCCCCGCCAGCACCACTCGCTGCACCACCCGAACCCGAAGATGCACTCTTGTGTCCCGGCGAACTGGTATTGCTGTTGTACCACACGTGTCGCCAATAGCCACGTCCGCCCATCAAGGTGATCACGGTGCGTGGTCCGTCGGCGCTCTGCTGCTGCTGCTGCTTCGAGTTCTGCTTCTGTTTCCGCTTCAGTGTGGCCACAGCCGCCGGAGCTGCCGCCTGCTGCTTCTCCTGCAGCAGCTTGAAGCCATCATCGGATTTGGGTGTGCTGTGTGCCTGCTGCTGCTGCTGCTGCTGCTGGTGATGTATGTCGGCTGTGGTCATGAGGCCATTCTCGGATATGTTGCCCAGATCGCTGCCGGTGCCCGAGGTCTTGTGGCTGGCGCTGCTGCTGTTTCGGGACACAGAACGGCCGCCAAAAAGGCGTATGCCCATGCTCTCCTCGCTGCCCGACGAGGTGTACAAGCTGGACGACTTCGAGTCCACTGACCAGTTGGAGAGATCGAGGGAGCGCGGCCTTGAGGCCTTCATACGCAGCCGTCGATCGAGGGTGCACACCTTGCCGGGTATGGCAGCTAGTTCGGGATCCGAGCGACGCATGCCCTCGTACATCATGTCCATCAGATTGCCCTGGGTGCCCTCCTCGGCATCGTAGTCCTCCTTGACGAATATCAGCTTGCCATACAAGCCATAGACGTCGCAGTAGCCGTGCTCGCTGTGCTGCGACATGCTGCTGCTGTTCGCGTGCAGCCCGGCGGCAATGGCGGCGCCTGCCACAGCCGAGCCGAGGCCACGCGGCAGTGTCTTGGACATGCGTGAACCGGCATCGCCAAGGCTGGAGCTGCCGACGGCGCAGGCGCCTCCTCCGGCTCCGCCCAAGTCACGGAAACGTTTGCGATGAAACGCAGGCGAATTGGCCAACGAGGCGCGCAGCTTGGCAGTGAAACTCTGATCCAGTGAATGCTGCTTGTCCAGCTTGGAGCTGCGTGGCGACGATGCTGCTGAAATGGGCGTGGCTGCATCGTTGCTCGACTCACGCAGCAGGCACGGCACTGTGGCGGGAGTGGTAGCACCCGAGCCTGGCATCGAATTGGGCATCGAACCGTGCTCCTCCTTGATCAGATCCCTACGCAATATGACTGTGCTCTCATCCAGATCCGCTTCACTTAGCTTCTTGGGATCCGCATCGATGGCGGGCAGCTGCAGATCATCGCCCATGCTGGGCACGGTGGGCACCACTGGCGGCACAGTGGGCAGCGATACCGTGGCCGGCTTGTAGGTGGGATATACCTTCGGTATCAGCGGCAAGAGAAACGTGATGGGTCCAAAGTGTGCGTGACACGACATGTTGATGCCGCCACTGATGATGGGCACACCCTCGAGCCGGGGCAGGGGAATGGTCACGGCAATGCCCACATTGGTGCCCACCCAGAGCAGTCCCTTGCAGGCCATCAGTGCGGTCACATAGATGGAACTGTTGTTCAGCGGTTGCTCCTTCTTGGCATCGTTGCGCAGCACGCTCGAGGCGATATTGATGTCCTGCAGATGCTTGAACGTCTCGGTGTGATAGAGACAGAGCAGCGTGGAGTTCTTCAGCGATATCCAGAGTCCAATGCCCGAGTGGGCCATAAGATTCACCTGCTGACTTGCCCCATGCTGCACCTCAAAGCTGCGCTGCAGTTCCCCATTGAGCGCGTTCAGCACGTAGACACGATTGCCGCACGAGGCGTAGATGTTCATGTTGATGGGCAGCAGGCTGGGCACGGGCAGCCCCGACTCGCCCAGTGCCACCTGCTGTGGATCACGCAGCTGCCACACGCCATCGTAGGCACGACGAAAGATGAGCACAGTCGCATTCGAGAGGGCCACATAGACGGCATCGAAATGGTACAGTATACGTTGCACTGCACCGGGCACCGCATAGCTGCCCAGCTGCTCCTCCTGCTCGGGATTACGCGCCGAGTAGATCAGCAATTTGCGACTGTCCGTGCCCAGCCAGACCAGGTCGCCCAGCAAGCTGCTGTGCTCCTCTCGCGTGCGACACTGATCCAAGCCCTTGACAAACTCCAGGGCCGACACCTGTGTCTCGAGCAGATCGAAGGCGCCTGCTTCACGCAGGTTGCCCGCCTGCTGCGGGTGCTGGGCGAGCACGGTGATGTGCGACGAGTAGCCATCGCTGCTGCACATCCACAAATAGTTCAGCTGCTTGTGCCGGCGCCGCGCATTGCCGCTCTGCTTGATGTCATTGGCGATGCTGTAGTAGCATCCACAGCGCACCTGCACGTGGCATGGAGGAGAAGAAGGCGAAAAAAGTAGATTAGTATTGCAATTTAAGGAAGAAGCTATGCTGAGTGAGCACCCACCTCCGTTTGAAGCTGTGACCGGTAGATGGGCATCGCCTTGACAAAGAGCGGCATCTTGCGCGACTGCTTCTGCTGCACTGCCTCCTGCAGCTGCTGCTGCTCGTACGTGTGCAGCGTGGGGGCCGACGAGCTGCTGCCCAGTTGACCCGCTGCCTGCGCTCCGCTGCCATGGTGCTGCAGCTGATGGTGATGATGATGATGATGATGATGCTGCTGGGACTGGTGCTGGTGCGCGGCATAGTGATGATGCTGCCCCAAATGCACAGCTGATGAACGCTCCCAGGCTGGCGAGTTGTTCGGATCGAGTGCCAGCTGCGCCAGACGCAGTTCAGTGATCCATTCCTTTTTCACATTCGGTGTCTGCGTTTGGAATGTGAATGTCTCCTCCTTGCCGGACTTGTGTCGTCCAATCAGCTGCAGGCAGCACGAGTCCACCCAGGCCATCTCCTCATCCTTGCGCTGTATGGAGCCCTGTATGGTATTGAGCACATTGCGTGTTGTGTTCAAGTTCAGCTCCTTGTAGCTGCCCTTCAGGCTGCCCACCAGATCCTGTATGCGTGAGATGACCTCGTAGTCGTACATCAGGGTGCTCATCTCGCTGCACAGATTGTCCGCACCGTTGGTCAGCTGCGCTGCCGGCGAGTTGTGTGCATCGCCTGCATATGGTGAACTGCAGCCAACGCCAGCACCGACGCCGGCTTGACCATGTCCCGACAAGGTTGCATTGGCATAGGCTGCCGCGTTCGAGTTGCTTGTGCTGCCATTGGACTTGAGGCTCCCGCCACGATTGAGACCTGCAAAGCGGAGTAAATATTTTTCATTATCGGGTTAGCTTGGATAAGGATTGTTTTTTAAAGGGTTTTCAGCACTGTTAGCACTGCTGCAAAACTATCGCACAAAACTCGATAATATCGATGATTTACTGGAATGCTCGATACCTCGATTGTTGTTTTAGTATTAGTAATTGATTTAAAAGATTCTTAAGCTCTGCTCAACGAGTTTTGCAACTTGCGCATTTATGGTAAGCAAGAACTTAGCAGGAATTAGTTTTGCACAGTCTAATATAATCGATAGAACCGATATCGATAGTGTTGAAATTGGATTTTTTGCAGCCGTGTCTATCTTTAAATGCTCCTCTCTAAAACGGATGCTTGCCTGCTGTCAGTATGCGGGATAGCGTTGCCGAGGCGCTGTTATCGACAATCTCGACATCGTTCACTGGAAACATCCACTTGAAGGTCAACTTCTCGGTGGCACCAAAGTCGTGCGACTGTTTGGGTGCCACCGAGACGCAGATGACCTTGTCGTTGAGCAGCAGCAGGCGGCGCTGCTTGCACTTGACAATGAAGCCCGCTTGATTGAACTCCATGTGGGTGACATTGTCCTCGCGCAGCAAGTAGCGAGCACGATTGTTGCCATCGGCACTGCTGACGCTGCTGTTCAGGGATCGTGTATTGAAGGTGCTGCTAATGTGATCGAGCATCTCCTTGAAGGCCTGATATTGTTCAGCTTCGCGTTTACTCTCGTTCAGCTGCTCCGCGAGCAGCTCCAGCTGGGATAGGGCCAACTGCAGGGACATGCGATCGTGATGACCCTGCGGCGTGTACTTGAGCAGATCCTGCAGAAAGAGTATGAACTGGGGAAAACGCTGCACCGGCTTCACCATCAGCCCAAAGAACGACAGACGATCGTGTGCACTGATCTGTTTCACTTTAAAGAAATCGGCCAAGGCGGATTTACGCTTCTCCTCCATTTTGGCCAGCTCCATGGCAGCCGAAAAATTATTTATGAATCCCGAATAGATCTCTACCAATTGCGGCTTGCCAAAGGCATTCACAAAACAATCTCCGATCTTCTCATCGCGATCCCAATTGCGCACGCACTCAGCCAACGAGATGCGGAACAGTTTGTGCGAGTGCAGTATCTCGGGCAGACAGTGGAACAGGGTGGCGATCTTGACGGGATTCAGCACCGGTGGGCTGCAGTCCTCGAGTGGTTTTTTGTAATCCTGCGGAAGAGAAAGAGAAGGGAAGAGCAGCAAGAGCATTAGTCATCTTTTTACACAATCAGACACTTTGGATATCTTCTAAGTTGAACTCTTTACCAAAGTGGAGCCATCTCTGTGGGCCTTTACTGGACTGGGTTGGTTCATTTTGATGGATGTTTAACTAATTTGGCAACTACTTTTTTGGTGAGTGGGTTAAGTGATGGTTAATGCTTATGATTGATGTGAGTGTTAGAGTGAGTATGAGTGCGAGTGAGTGTGTGTGTCAGTTTGGAGATACAGATACAATTTTCATATGTATTGCAGTTAGTTATGACGGAGAGTGGCGCGGCAAATGACGTGGGAATTGGATGGCATGTAAAGAAGAAAACAAATGAGTTGACATGAGAGTTAAGATTAGTTGGAAGACCGAGTTAAGGGATGCACAATATACATATGAATGTAGCTGAGAGCAGGCAAAATAAAAAACAAAGCGAAAAGGAAAGAAGAAAACAAAAAAAGGCTTTCTTCGGCATGCCGAACGTTTCAATACTCTTGCACTCTTCACAGATGCTATACAGTACATATATACAACTAATCTGTACAGATTTGATAAAACCAGCCTAAGGTAAATAAATATTTTAAATATTGAAATGAAACTTAAACCAATTATTGATATAATCGATTAAATAGATATTTTTGTGAATCACATCAGAACAATCAATACAACTCTATACTCTCAAGTATACTTATCGCACAGTTATAATATTTTAAAGCAGGGACAGCTCAATTGCTTTTGAAATTTCTCCTAGTTGTCGAAAGAATAAGATCGAATGCCAGCCTACTTCATAGTGCACTACGAGCTACGATGACTCAATTCGAGAATTGTGCCAGATCCGTTGAAATCACTTGGAACACAAATTAAGTTTCGAGTATAGACAACAATATGCTGCGCTGCTTTGTTACGAATGATAATGTGAGTCTCTCACAGCATGTCATGAATCTCTAGTCTCGAGCGAGCTTACAAACAGTTGTATATGATTTTCATAGTCAATTACAGAACAAAGGTCAAACCAAACAGTACCTTATAGGTGTATTATAATAATATATTTAATTTTTTTTTTTTGCCTATTTCTAGTGTAAAACAGAGTGATAAATTTAAAAATTCATTCATTATACCATAAACATAATGAACGACAAAATGTTTGTTGCAGAGTCTGCGGAGGACGATCAGATTCTAGAGCTGGATCGAGACAAGCTATATCTGGTGGCAGATACTTTCAGTTCGGCAAACATGTATCTGCACTCGAAACTACAGCATGGTTACCTTGGGCTCAACGGGCCCGATCTCTATAGTTTCCAATTGCCCCATCCTGATGTTCAGCATAATGGGGTTACGGAGGTCCATGATAATTTCGATGTGTTATACAATTGGGAAAAGGAAAATGCGTTCGAAATAAATATGATCGATCCCGGGGATGAGGAGAAACTTGGTGTCCTGCAGCACGATCTGGAGACCGGAGAACTATACATGCTTCTGCCGCTCGAGATTGATTTACTACTGCAACCCGATGATGATTTTGATATGTGTAAGTGCTCGATCAACGTGCCCGACAACGATCAGTTAGAGGCATCAATCACGAATCCAGATACGATACCCGAAGCCCAGCGCGATTTCAGTCAGCAATTCAAATCCGATGAGCGGAAATCATCGATCAACGATCGGAAGAATGCAAACATCGATCGTGAAAGCAATTTGCTTATCGGTTTGAAGAACAAACTGTTCGAAACTGATCCGTATTCATCTCCGGCAAGCACTCTTGCTATCGACTTGAATATCATTCCGGAATTCAACTCAGCGAAAATCCATTTGCGTAAAGATTTGCGTGAAGCTGTGAATATCGTAGTTGATGTTAATACTAAATCAAAACCCGAAGCAATTCCGGAGACTAAATGCGATGTAAGCTCCGACACAACTACCAAGGTAAATCGTAATCCCGCGGTGGTATCATCACAAGTCACTCTGACTCAAAATGCGGAACCACCGGGCACACAAGCAGAAAACGCAGGTGGTGCTATTAGGAGCATATGCGATATGGTCGTGCCGCAAATGAGTCTCAAATTCAGTTTATCGTTTAATTTCGACGAAATATGCATCAACCCGAAGGACTACGAACGGATAAGTCTATTCCAAAATCGTAATATACATAATTTCCCCAAGATGCACAAGCAACGCGATATGCAAAGCGATAAGCAAAACGATAAGCAAATCGATAAAAGTCAGCTACAAGTGATGGAACTGGAGACGATTAACAATGTCGGAACACAGCTGGCGACCAAAGACGATGGTAAGATCGATTAAAGATCGATCGGCAGCGTTCCCATTGATACTGTCAAGTGACTTTTGCACTTTTAGCGCCTGTAATTTTATCGAATTATCGAGCGACCGATCTTTTGCCGCCCTATATCCAACCTGACCTTCCTAACAACTCACAGCATTTTAAATATTTATAAATTTAGCGTTTCATGTGTGAAGTCTTTGTGGATATTTTCTTCGGCATTGCGCGTACTTACATTGACTAGACGTTGTAGGGTTGCCACATACGAGTTCTCGCTGTGCACAATGGCGGCAACAATGTGACGCCGCTTGAGCTGCTGCTGAGAGAGTCCTGCCGGTGCCGGCGGCAACATTGGCACGATCACCCTGCCAGGAGCCGTGCGTGCTGTACCATTCGCTCGACTGCCCGGCGGTATCATCAGGTCCATATCGTAGCGTCGGCTATCAGATGTGCTGGCCCCCTCATCGGCGTCCTCGTACTGCAAGTGATTTACCTAATTAGTTGTCCCCTACTCCGTCTCCTCTCCCTCCTGCTCACTTACCTCCGGCACATCCGGCATCATTTTGCTGGCACCCAAATTGGCCAATTTCTGCGGCGATGCAGCGGCTGCGGCGTTGGGGTCCAGCGTCGACTTTGATGCGGCAGTTGAGGCGGCTGCTGCTGTTGCCGCTGCCGCCGCATCTGGTATATCGAAACTGGACGTGGACGACACTTGTCGCCCATCGCGACCGCCCACATCGTACTGATGCGTTGAGCCGCGTCGTATCGAGAACCAACGCGAGAGTCTACCGCCAGGCGACTCGCCCGGCGTGGTGATCTCCTCCCGCTGCGCCGATGCCGTCGGTGGCATGGTGCAGGCGCTGGCACGTCGCATAATCATGCTGCTATCGCGTTGCGCTGCTGCGCTGCTGCCGTTAGTATCGCTCTGCGTCTGGGCGGATGTGGAGCTGCTGCTGCTGACGGTGGCGGTGGCGTTGGCGTTGGCGTTGGCAGCCGTGCGCCATTTGTCAAAGGACAAATGCTGCTTGGCCTTGTTGAAGGTGGAACGCAATTGCGAATTGCGTTGATTGCCGGCACTTAATGAACTCACGCTGCTGCTGGTCTGCTCCTCCTCGGTTAATTGCTCCTCGTCGGAGTGATGGCTGTTGTTGGCACTGGCACTGGTTGCGTTCCCGTCACGTCTTGGTTCACGTCCCGGAGACTTGGTATCGCGTTCGATGCTGCCGCTGCTTGAGCCTCCAACTCCTACGCCTACGCCTACGCCGACTCCGACACCAACACCAACGGCAGCAGCCTGGCCACCGTTGGCGCTGAAGCTTCCGCCGGCAATTGTGGCGCTGTCTGGCTGCTCCTTCCCTCCGGCTGCTGTCGTCTGGCAGCCCTTCGCCCGCTGCAGCTGCTGCTCGGCGATGCGACGACTGAATGCGCTGTGCAGCTGAGCTGTGGTCACACTGGCCTTGCTGTTGCTACTGTGGCTGCTGCTAGCGCCGGCAGAGGCTATCGATGCTGCCAATAGCTGTGGCTGTGACTTGCCCTGTGCCTGTGACAGGGGCTGTGCCTGCTGCTGCTGCTGCTTCTGTTGTTGTGGCTCTCCTCTCTCTGCGGGCTCCGTTAAGGTGTCCTCCCATGAGCTGCCCCCATTCAGTTTGTGTTCATCTGCGCAAGATCAGAGTGATAGATATAATTGATTAGTTGATGACGCCATCGGCAAGTTCTCGCAATGATTGTGTCAATTATGTGACGGCAATTTAACGCCAGCCGGATTAAGTGTGCCCCCGGACACGGGCGTGGCGGCAATAAGGCAATAAGCATTATCCACGTTGCTAACCACGTTGGCCATGGCCATGTGCAGTGCGTGGGCACCACCGGCACCACCGGCAGCACCTCCAGCAGCATCAAAGCATTGAAGCCGACGCCGCCGTACCAAATTGGTTAACTGGTTAAATCAAAGTTCTGGCTAAGAGCAAGAACTGTTGTCGCGCGTCGCACAACTCGTTAGCGCCGCCGGCAGCTGCTGCTGCTGCTGTTACTCTCTCTGGGTGTGTATGTGTGTGTGTGTGTGTGTGTATATGTGTGTGTGTTTGTGGTCTTGTTTGAAGTGGTCATGGCCGCAGACAGCAGTACCCAATGGAAGCCAGCGAGTAACCGGTAACAAGTACTCGAGATCGACAAGTAAGTAAGACGAAGTGTTTATACCCTATAAATAACCGAGTATGCCAACTGCAGTTGGATTGCCCAAGCGAGTATCGTGACATACATATGGGAAGCATATAAAAGCCATCAAAATTTGAAGACATCGAGAACTTGTAGAAGTCAGAAGATCTGTTCCCTTAGTTACAGTGCTTAGATTTTGTTGATATTACTAGATTATGGAAATAACATTCTAGAGATAAAGTGCGCTAAGTTTCCTTACGATATCATTGATAATAACAAGAGAAATCTATTCCAGTTCAACTTGTATGTAGGTTGCACTAAGGAGTAGCTTTTCTGTTATTTTCTCAGGGTTCCATCGCTACTAACGATAAGGCTTCCTTGCTTCCTCCTGGTTCTATCGAAAAATACAGGGTTTACTTACAAGCTATATGGATAGACTATAATTTTATAGATAATTCGAGATTTTTTAACCATCGATTTTATAGATTCTCTTTTTGAAAGGATCTACTTGAAAGAATATGGTGTATGCAGATGGTGTACATGCCATGATACGAAGAGTTGGCTTTAAATGTCTAAACAGGTCTAAATTGTAATACTAAATAGCAGTTAAGCAGCTTTTGCTTTAATTTTGCTGACATTACGAACGTTAAAATTTAAGTTAAGATGTGCCCTGTTTGTTTAGGATATTTTGAAAAACAAACAGATACGGTTGGTTTTAAATTCGACTGAACTACGAATTGCAGTGAGGAGATTTCAAGTAGAGCAACTTATTTAAGCCACAACCCGTAAAAGAAACATGAAAATGCCTTGAATTTTGCAACTATTATATACACTTTATTGTAACAAATATGCCCCACAAATAGGGTAACAAAGGCAGCCACGATTACAGCTTTAACTCCTACGCTCCGCAGCAGCATGAAGCAATTTTTGCATTTGCCGCCTGGTGACGGCGTTTGTCATGCTAAAAGCACACAACAAGCACACACTCATAGCAAACAACAACAACGACAACAACAAGTGGTAAAATAACAATTGCTACAGAAACAACAATTGTTGCCGCTGTGATTCGTGCCAATTCACGTGGTCGTAATTAATCAAGCAGCAAATTTAGCGATAACTGCGCTTTAAATGTTGCCTCTGTTTGCCTTTGTTGCGCTTGTTGCTTGGACACGCAGTCCTGCTTCAATCGCGGGCGTGGCATGTACAAATGACACCCCAGGGATAGCGAGCGGTGGGGTAAGCGAGGGTGGTGCTGGGGAGGGGGGTGCGTTGAAGCATACACAAGCGTAATAAGACATGCGACATTCGAGCAACAAAATGGCCGCCACCCACTGCGTGGGCAACAAACAAAATGCCGGCAGACAAATATTTGCCAATTTCAAGGCATCACAAATTGCCAGCATGTGTGTGCGCGCTTGTGTACATGGCTGTGTGTGCGCCTGTGTGTGTGTGTGTGTGTAATAAGGCGAGAGTGTCTGCAAGTGGCACTCGCTGCCGCTTTTACAAAATTGAGTTTGTGTAACTTTTTATTTGCAACCCAACAACGCATATTGATGGTGTCGCTCAGCCTTTGCCTAGGCATTTCAGCATCTCAGCACATACCCTGTACAGCTCAGTGGTGTATATAGGTTTGCCACACACATATTATATATATCTGCAGCACACTTTTTGGTTAATTAACCCACAGTGTCGATCTTGTTTCTACGCATCCGTTTAGCCCTCAATAATATCAATGTTTTAATAAGAGATCATAAATATGAAGCATACTTATTGGCTGGATAAACCAGCACGGTGGCTCATGTTTTTATGCATCTCTTGTAGTGCTCGATAATATCGATGAATTAATCATTTCATCGATTTACTTAATCGATTTTTTTACTATTATTTATTATATTTTTCGAAATTCAAGAATCAGTATTGCTTGGAAATTCGAAATAATCGATAATATCGATCGCCTAAGTCTGTTAGTGAAGAAATCCATTTTTTGTTTGCAGCTCTAAGTTGAGCATACACGCTTGCAGATACCCTTCGCATTTGACTGTTTCTTGCTTTCTATACACAGCTGTGATTAGCATAAGCCAAGTTGAGCGGGGGAGGAGTAGGAGCTCTAGGAGGAGGCGCTGCCACAGTAATCCGTGCCTGGGCGTAGCTCTCGAGCTTCATAATTAATTTCGAGCAAACACACAAACAAAACGAGTCAATGCAAATAGAGCAAGCAATATTTATGTGTATACAGATATTTATACATACATACACAATATATATGTTTATATATATATATATATATATATATATATGTATCTTTGACTTTGAGCTGTGTAAACGACGCTGATTTAACAACGTATTACAATATAATTAGAATATGAAATACGCGGGAGCAGCGCGCGCGCTCGCTTTGAGATTTTTCAATGAATTTTTAATTAGACCGGTTTCCGACAAGAGTTCACTAACGAAATTTCATAATAATCTCGGGATGGAGAGATAAATCGAGTCCGCATTGGCAATTTGTTGCACGACTGCGGGAGGGAAAGAAGTTTTCTTGGCTCAAGAATTTTGCAGTTGTCCCTCAGTCAGTCAGTCAGTCGGGTCTGTACGTACGCCCACACGTTGTCGCTGCCAGCAGCCCACAGCAGCGGGCAGTCTGTAGTCTATAGTCTGCAGTCTATGCTGTGTATTATTGCGCAATGCGCATACAGAGGTTGCGTATACGCCGAGTGTGCGCGCACATTAATTATGATCAAAATGCAAGCAATATGTGTGTGCGCGCTCCTGCACTCTGCACTCTTCATTCTGCACTCTCTTAAATCTCCACTCCTTGCGCATAATGTGTTAATTTGCATAAAAAGCATATGAAAATTAATCATACGCCACGTAAGACGCAAAGGAAGGTGCGAGCGCAGAGCGCCGCAACAGACTGAGAGTCGCGCGCACATTGTCAGTTACTCAGTAAAGCAGTTAGACAGTCAGCTCTGGCAGCTTCGGCAGCTTTGGCAATTGACAGCCAGAGTTGCCATGGTTCGCCGCGCCGCTTATTCATTCATTAGTTCGCTACATTGGCAGTTTCTCGACGTGATTAATGAGCCTCATTAAACTGCGACTGCAGAATGCCCACAGTGGAGGCTCGTGGAGGCACACGTAGCCCATGCTAATGAATCGCGCAGTTACTTAAAGTGAACAAATTATAATTTATTGCCCAGATTCGCCTGCATGGACTTGTCTAACACACACACACGCACAAGACACAACACACAAGACTCAAGACTCAAGACAAGCAACTGCCCACACCGAGTTGAGCCCGAAGTGAACCCAATATGACATGCTCAAGCAGAACGCGCTGTCAATGGCAGGTCAAGAACAGCAGCTGTAGGGGAAGCAGGAGGGCTGGGCGAAAAGTTTGACAATGGCAATTCCAATTTTGTGTCAATGGGCGAAAGTCACCTGCTGCGCTCGGGCGGCATCTAATGACGCCACAAGACGAGGCAGACACGAGTTGCAAAGTAATTTCGTTCTATGCGTCTGAAATTGAGCAGCAGCAGCAGGCAGCGCACATGCACTTTAAGGGGAGCAGCAGCATCAGGGGCCACAGGAGTAGGAGGAGAAGCAGCAGGAGCAGGCTACTTACCGGGATACGCTTTCGCATCGCATTCGCTTTGCTCTGGGTTAAATTGACTGCCTTATTACACGCGCCCGCAAAGCCAAAGCAGTTAAGAGATGAGCTACGCTCGCTCTCCCTCGCTCTCTCTGCCGCTTCTTCTCTCCCTCCAACACGTGTCTATAATAAGTGTGGAAATTGCTTTCTATTTGCAATTTTGATGACGATGCCGGGCCAAGAGCAGCGCGTGCCTTCGCCATAAACTAATTATTATAATGTAAATCACACACGCAACCCGACCTGACGCTGATGCTGAATGCCTTGCTTTCATCCCCAGCACGGGCGAGGGAAGCAGGGCACAGAGGGAGGGATGGGGGAGGAGCTGACTGCCCAGGAAGCTTTGCCGGCAGGGTTAATAGCAGCTTTAGAAACTGCCAACTGGCTTATCCACTCACATAATTACAAGTGTTTCTCTGTGCCTGGCTGCGTGTGTCTGTGCGTGTGTCTGCGTGCACGTAAGGAAAATGGGAAAATGTGGAAACTGCGGGGACTGCCATCAAGGCGTATTGAAAATAAAAGCACATTGCGTGTGCTTCGCCGCAGCAGGAGAAGCTGACAAAAAATCTAGTTGAACTTCAAAGTGTGCAAAGACTCAGAGGGAGAGAGAGACAGAGAGAGAGAGACAGAGAGAGAGAGAGAGAGAGAGAGAGAGAGACGGAACGCTGAAAAAGAGAGATAGAGAGTGGGATAGTTGGAGGGCACACACTTTCCACTTACAAGTTGAGCAGAATTTATGTTGCTACTCGCAGCACTACAAAATATTTTAGTACAGCATGAATGTACACTAAATGTTGTCTTCATACAGAGTAAAAAAAGCGGTAGATAAAAAGTGATGCGATGCTTTTATACCCATGAAATGTATTAAGCATTTAATGTGCACTCCCTTAAGCAGCATATCCAATAAATTAACTAACATAATGTACAAAATAAATCAATTCAAAAAGACAATAAAAAACACTGCATCACATTTTGATCGATTGTTTTTTTGGCTGTTGTAGATTTGAAAATAATTAAAAAGCAACACTGGGTGCAAAAGCTAGAGCATAAATGAGTTCCCTGATACATATCATACCCAAAAATATCCATAGACTTTCAGTATTATGCTCAGAGACAGTGAAAATCGACTTGAAGTCGGCAAGACGTTCATAAAGTGCGACTTATTAAGTCTATATCTTTATCTTTGACATACATAAACACACATACATTTCAACAATTGTACATATGTTTGCTTATCAGCTTCTTCAGTTTGCGTGCATCATCGTGTGCAATGGGAAATGGAAACTGTGTCAGACACTGAGAACGATGATCACAGGCTGCATTATTCGCTACAGGCTTATCATTATCATTATGAATCATAATTAATGATAGTCACTCGAATTAACCCAAGTGCGTTCTCAGCTGTGATAAAGTTCTGCGACTTTATTAGTCAAGTATAAAATTGGCAGAGGCTGCAGCATGATGGGGGGCTTGGGGCTTTTCTAGCTACATAAAAACTGGGTCAAAAGGCAATGATCTTGCTCCCTTCATATAGCATAATAAGCAGCTGTCTGAAACATTTTGGGGCACCTGCCTTATATATTAACAAACCTTGTCAGCACCCCTTTTCCGTACCTCTCCCCCTCCTTTTACTTGGCGCTAGTGCCAGACGAATTTGAAGTGCGTGAAAAGCGCCGAATTTGCTTATAGTCGCATCACGCGGCGTATGCGTAATATTTCATTTTGGCCAAGCCAGAAAAGAAAGGCTAAAGAAAATGTTGTTTGGTTGTTGAAAGCAGCACTCAAAGCTGACCTTGCAACACACTCACACACACAGAGGGAGACACACACACACATGCTGAGACTTGGAAACTTTCCTTGCTGAATGACGACTAAATTGCCATAATTAAGTGTGGCGGATAGAGGCGGGAGAGGGGAGGGGGGGGGGCGAATAGAGACAGTTGGACTGGTTTACATGCATATGGGGGTCAGCAGAGGCGGTGCCAAGATCTCTGTGTATTTTTGTACCGTTAGTGCAGCGTGCAACGTGCAACGTGCAACTAGCAACGTGCAACGTGCAACATCTCCCACATGCATTATTTAGATGGGCTTTGATTGGTTACATTCGTGGCGCCGCATGCGAAAATCAACTCAGAATTAAATTAAACTGTTCGCGGCGCGTTGCATGCAACTTGTGCGCGCTCCCAGTGGCGGCTGAGCTGCATCAGAGCAGGAAGTGTAGGAGAAGAGGAGGAGCAGAGGGTCGCCAAGTCAATTGGTTTGCCAACTTGACGCAGCGTGTGCTGCTGCTCTTCGAGTGGACGCAGCAGCGGCAGCGCATGCAAAATGGCAAGCACACACACACACAGGCACACATACACATACAGCTGCCCTTTCCTATTTTAAGGCATTTTCTTGACGCGCTTTGAAAAAGGAAACTCGTCTCTTGCATCTCTGGAGGAGCTGTTGCTCTCCCGGCTGCCGATAGAGCCGTGTTGAGCGATGCCAGATGAATGTGAACATGTCAGTGTCTGTGTGTATGCATCTGTGTGCGTGTGTGTGAGAGTGAGTGTGAGTGTGGACCCTTGAATACCACATGCCTTTGACTATTTTTAGCGGGCGCTGAGCTGCAAACAATGCGGCAACGTCAAGTGGCCAAGTTGCCTGGGCACAACTTCTGTTGCTGCTGTTGCTGTTGGTCCTCTTCCCCAACGCTCCACGCTTCCCTTCCAGCCACCTGAAAGCTCTGACAAACACATACACAACTTGTTCCCTTTCGACCCGCCGCACCAGCAGAAATCTCGACAACAAAACTTGAGCTTGGGGCATTGGTTTAGCTATTGCTTTGTCGTCGTCGGTTTTTTGTTGCCGCTGCTGCTGGTGCTGCTGCTGCTGCTATTGCCTTTGGCCAGCTGCATTAGTCGCCCCATCCAGGCGAGAGCAGCAGGCGAGGACCACATCAGTTCGGATTGTAAAGTGTCAACGCCCACGAAAGGATGAGGAGTTGAAAAAGCCGATGCTGCTGCTGCCGGCTTTGAAAAGCTTTTGAGCGCCGTCTCAAATTAAATTTGCCCCATGTTCATGCTGCTGCTGCTGCTGCTGTTGCTGCTGCTGCTGCCGGGCGAGCACAATGCTGCACACCGGGATGGATAACCAGCTCCCCTTTCCCATTTTCGCTGCCCCTCCGCCTCTCGCCCTTTCACCAATTTAAAACAACTGACGAAAATGCACAAGGGTTTTTATGCTCGCTTTTCCCCCACAATTTCTCCATAATACCCCGTCTGGTTCTATTAAAGCGATGTAATCGCACACACACCCACTCACACATATGTGTTTAAATGTGTGTTCCATTAGCGATATGAGATACCAAGCTCAAATGAATAGTATTGGCTAATAAAAAGCGCTGTCTAGCTATTAAAACAGCTAAATAAAGGCTACCATTTGGTTTGCTCCCATACCATATACCATAAACCATATACCATGCCATATCGCTTAAAATGCAAAATGTGGTTTCATTTTCTGTGTCTTATCGCATAGTAACCATTTATCATTATAAGTTGAGTGAGCATTTCTGAAAAATAATAAAATACTACTATGAACAAGCCGGATCACTTAACGTTGTATATGTGGAACCAAGTGTCATGAAGTTTCGGCTATAATCTGTTAAAGACTCGTACTTTAGAGAAATTATGGAAATTCGGCACCAAACTCATAGGTCTGCACTTAACTGAGTAAATAATAAAGCAAATATTATGAAATTCAAACAACAAACTGTTTAAGATTCTTACTTTCGAAAAGTATATATATTCAGGGCTAGACACTTATTTACCGATGTGCTAGAAGTGCGAACTGACCAGCAAACTATTGATATATATGTGTGCCAGTACATGAGAACCCGCTCTGTGGTCAGTTCTGTTGGTACCTGCACTATACTTGAGGTTTCTGGATCTGAACATGACCATCTGCAATGTGTTATACATGTACAATGCACATTTCGTGAGAAACACAAAGTAGTCTCGACAGGTGCAAAAAACAATAATGCTCTTGTGACTAGAAAAGAAAGACAACCCGAAACTGCAGATACCTAAAGATTTGCAACTTATACAGTCACTATAATATTTTCAGCTATATCTGTTCAGCACATTGCGAAATGCGCAAGGTATAAGAGAGAGAGAGAGAGAGAGAGTAGCTCAAGCTAATGTCGTAAGGTTTCTTGTATTGGCACCTCTCTCTTGTTAGATGGGATCGTCGCACACGATGGGTATCTCTGTGACGATCAGTGCCTTGAGTCTTGGCTCTTGATGGAATAGTTATATTTTTGCATTCTGGTTCGCACGTTCAACACGTACGCTAATTGCAAAACGCACTTGAGATGTTTTAAGCAGGCACACTCGACGCACAAGATACCCTGCATAAAAACAATAAATATTTTCAATTCTTCAAAATGTTTTCCATTTCCTACTTAGCGCATTTATTGCTTTTTCTCGCAAAGAAACTTGTCTAAACTTGTCGGCAACATTTGTAAACATTTCGATCAATTTTATTGTATTTTCTGTTGATCATTACTCTTCTCTCTTTTAGGGTATATGTACATATGTATGTAGTTACTGGAGGCGGAGTAGGAGAAGGAAGTGCAATATTGCGAAATGCGCCAAGTTCGTTTCGGTTTTTAGATTTCTGTAGTGTTTATTTGAAGTTTTCTGTTGTTGCTGCTGGTTTTCTTATCAGCCCGCTTGCCTGTCTGCCTGCATTTGCCCTTTTTTGTTTTATTGTTTGCCAGCCCTTTTATTTATTTATGATATTTACACACAGGCAATACGAATCCAGATAAAACCGTATATATATTTATGCCTGCGAGTGTGTGCGTGACACGGTTTCACTTTCATTGGCGCTTATCAGAGGCCACTCAAGCTCTTTTTCGTAGTCGTGTTTGTTGTTGCCGCCGCCGGGTGGGTGAGGTAGGGGCGTATGGCCAGGGTAGTGCGGCAGGTTGAGGGAGGCGGTAACTGCAGCATGGTCACGGACATGTTACCCACGACCCGCGACCCGAGCCCCGTCTCGAGCTTTCTTACTCGAATTTGGTAATTACAATTTACATAAATTTTTCGTTGTCAGCTGTCGGCAGTGCGCAATTTGCGCACATTTATAAACATTTTGTTTTCAGTGTACGACAGAGACAGCAGCAATGGACGCTATAATTATGCCCCGCCGTGCAGCATAATTTATGTGAGGCTGCTGCCGCCATGCACTGTCGATGTGACTTTAATAAAATAATAAGCAATAATAATAATTGATCATCATAAGCGAACCCGATCGATGCGAAGCTATGCGAGAAATGCCGGCAGCAGCAGGTGGCAGCTGCGAAAGCGGCAGCATCGGTGGAGGCAGCAACGGCAGCAGCAGCAGCAGCAACAGCAGTGGCAGCAACTACATAAATGCAGCCAAATGCAGCATCAATTTGCAGTTGCCAAGAATGCGCGCAAGTTCAAAGTGAAAGTCAACAACGACGACAACGACAGCAGCAGCAACAGCAACAGCAACAGCAACAGCAGCAACTACAATAACAATTTGGACAGGTGGTCTCAGGCAACAACAACAACTGCAGACAAAAAAAGCAAAAGCAAAAGTTGATTTAAAAGTCGTCAAGCGCAAGAATCTACAGACACCGTCAAGATGTCCAGTTGAGTCCAGCTGAGTGTTTCGTTTGCGTTAATTAGACAGATATATACATAAATGTCTGAATCATTTTAGACTGAACAATCAAAGTTAGTCTATAATGCCAAGGATCCAGTCAGAATGGAGTTGGGATCTGTTTTTTATGAGTCACAATCAACTGAATGTTTCACTTTCAAAAAATAGTTAAATATGTATCTTAATCATCTGTGTCTATAATATATACCAGTTATCTAAGTATTCCAAGATCTTTGGATGATCCTCTTAAAATTTAAGATCACCACGATCAGCTCAGTTTCAATAAATACTTGAATGAACATATATCTGATAGACTTCAGCGATTCAAGAACTTATATTTGTTTATAGAAAATAAACCTTTTTCATATCGTAAAATTAAGATCTGCAGCAGATCTATTAAGGATTCTTTAGGAATTGGTTTGAGTATATAGCGAGTTTGAACAAATTTTCTTAGATCAAGTAAGGAATCATCATATTTTCTATCTTATTTTCCTTTTAAGCTAAGGGAACTGTATTTTGTCCTCTTAAGAACTCAAGTTCCATCCAAGCAATGACTTCTGTATAATATTTAATAATCTTATTTTACTTCTCGGTTTATTCTGTTATGTTAAAAACTTAGGGTCAAGCTCACAGCTGCCAAGCTTCTAAGTGTTCTTTGAATATTCTTTGGATTGAATAATTTGTAGCTTATATTAGTTTATTATATGACTGTGCCATTCCCTGACTTTTAAATAGATAGTAGGAGTAAAGACTCATGCATAACATCAAGTGTTAGATGCAACTATCTCTTACAGCATTTGGTCGCTTGATTCTCTTATCACGTGGCAATCGAGTTGCTTGTTTGTTTTCCCACTGGGCTCTTCGACAAGTGTCTGTTGTCTGTTAGTTTCGATTTGCAGTCATCGCATTTGCATTACTAAACGGAAGTTCGGATGCTTATTGTGTTATCTGTTCGCATTGTGGGCGTGCGTAACTTCCCGTTATTATGTGAGCACTGATTACAGCTCGATATCAAAGGCAAAAACGTAACCAAATGTCACAGCTTTGCGGTTGACAGCAAACGTAACTCGCCGCCCCCCAGTCTCCCTGCCTCCCTTTGCCTGCGGCAGTGCGTGTCGTGTTTGGTTGACTTTGAGGAAGTTGCCATACGGCGTGCACAGATAGACAGACAGACAGACAGACACGCAGTCTGCGTGCAGCCTCACCCGATGCGTCCGAGGAGCGAGGAGCCAATGCCCTCTGCACCAAAGCAGATGGAAATGCAACTGCAACTGCAACGCAGCTTTGGCTTCATTTGCTGCTGCTGCTTTGTTTACGCATTTGTTGTTTGTCTTTTCTTTGTTATTGTCTTCCATGTCGTCATTTGTCCGCCCGCTTCCTCCCTATCCCCTTTATGCTGTACAGAGACGTAGTGGGTGTGCACTAAGTACCCCGCCGTGCTTTCCCCTAATACCATTCCCAAGTCCGATTCCAACTGCTCCATCGACAATTTCATGTTCAATATTGAATTTCCTTTCTCTATGATTTGCTGTTGGTTTTCCCTGCCCCTCTCCCTCCTTTTTTTCTCTCTTCCGGTCTCCCTTTGCTGTCTTCTTTCATGTCTTACATGCATTTCATGCTTCTATCGATTTCAGTTTTAAATTGTTGTTTTTGCGGCATTTCCTCATACTGATTAAATACTTTGGGATCGTAAATACCATTATAGAATGTCTTGCATTGCACACAATTCCAGCATTTTTAGGCAATTGATTTTAATGAAATACAACTGTCTGTCTGTCTGTTTGTCTGTATCTCCGTCTTCCCGTCTGTTTGCCTGTCTGTTGGTCCGCATAAACGATTAGAACTCAGAGCCTATACGAGCCAGAGCAACTATATTTAGTAACAGCACTCACATATAATGCAGGGATATCAATTTAGTTTTAGACATCAGTCATGCCTGCTTTCCCTCCCTTTAATTACTTACAAATTGCCTGTATGTCGGTCTGTCAGTCTGTAAAGACACCTAGATCTCAGAGACTGTAAGAGCTAGGGTCATTAAGTTTTGGTGCAGTATTTATAGTATTGTCTTAGGGTTTGCTATGAATATTCGTTACGCCCTTTTCTACGCTCGTATATCAATAAAAATCGAATTGCAATCGTAATTTAAAAGCTACAAAGTTCATTTCTGCTATGCATAATAATTATCATCAACCTAATGTTTTCTACCAATTTGATTTCGATCAGATAGTAAATATATCAGTTGTTCCGCTTTGATACTCGATCTTTCTCATCAAAATTCATATAAGCACTTTATGAAGTGTAATAAACATGTATGAGAGAATGAGATGATAGACAGCCAAGAATATCTTAGTAAATACTATTAGTTGTTAGTATTATGCCATATACCAAGCGTACCCCAACCTTTTCACTATACTCACTATAATGACAGCTTAGCTACGCTCTGCGCTAATCCCTGAGAATTAACACTCACATTCGTATATCATTTATGTTCACACACAGAACACGGTGATCACATCATCAGCTGCTTTCAGAATCGATCGGTATAGCTACAGCCTCAGCCGCAGCCTCGTTTTACTTAATTAGCAATCGTGATCACATTTTGACGCATTTGTTCAACGTTTCCGCCACAACACACACTCGGACTCCAGCTCGAACTTGGAGCGTGGAGCAGCTCTTAATTAAGTAAGCGCGCCGCCGGCTGAGCGCGGGGAGGCGGAGCGGGGCGTGGCATTTGGGAATGGTTTAATGAATGCTATAAATATATATTTTGGCAACAGGTTAAGCGACTCGAAACAACTCGGCCAGCACAAAATGCGAAATGTCACACAGCAAAACGAAACAAAAGTAATGAGTATGTAAGAAAAAAGTACAGAGAGTGTGCACGAAGTTAAGATACCCCACATAAAGGGGAAGTTTACAAATGTATAGTTAATAGTCTTAATTATCTTTTTTTCTGTGGTGAATATGTAAGGAAAGAATTTATTACCAAACCACATTAAGGCTTACGTTTGCTAAGGGTATAAATCGCCCTTTACACTTTACAGAGTATCTATGTGTTGTTTTTATGCAATAACCTCCCTCAGACTTTGCCCCAAGTTAGGGTACTATCGCAGGGTATTATTGAGCCGTTAAAGCACGCGACAAATAAATCTCAATAATAAATATTGTTGGCTAAGCAAACTCGTTTCGTTGTTGTCTATTTAAAGCTGCCGAGTAATGCCAAAACACACACTCACACTCGCACAACATGAATACTTCGCTAATATTCATTAATGGATTCGAGCTGGCGAGCAAAACTGACGATAATTTTATGATTGATTCTTTGGGTCACTGCGACAGCGACGTCGGCCTATGGATTGCACAATTCGCGCGTGTCGCGACGTGTCGCTGGCACGCACAGCCGACTACGGCAACGGCAACAAACTTGACCTTAATTTGGCCAACGCCAACGGCGGCGCCGCAGCGACCATTGCGTGCCACACAGTGGCCGTGTGTGTCGCCTATCGCCTGTCAAGCTGCTCAGCTGAACACTGCAATCGCACTTGCAACTGCCACCTGTGGTAAGTGGACGACGATGAGGCTTCTCCGCCTCCAAGTGGCAACTAGCAGCAACCTCTGCCTCCTCTCCTACACTCCCACTGTGCACAGCGTGTGGCCAAATGGGCAAATGCAATAAACAACTACAAAAGCAGCAACAGCAGCACCGACATGCTATGTAAACAGTGCGTATGTGTAACGCACAACCTTGAAGTTGTAAAGAGGCTTCGCTCGCTTGCGCAACCCCAAACAGACTGCCAAATGGCGCAGACAGACTGTGAGAAACAGAGAGAGAGAGTGGGGGGGAAGAGGAGGTGGGCTCTCTGACTAAGTAGTCGGCGTACTGGAGGCGGCTCTCTGCTCTAATTTGTTAAAAAGAATTTCAATTTTGGGGCTGGCATTAACTTTTAGGCGATAAAAAAACAAAACGAGGCGCCAAAAAATCTTGATACGCATGAAAATAAAAGCGAACGCACTCGCACTCACACTCACACTCGAATTGTGAATAACACTCGAATGTGATTCGTGATTCGTTAATCAGCCTGTAGATTGTAAATACATAAGGGGATTATCAACGTTTTTTTTATTATTGTTTTTTCTTCTGTTTTCTGTTGATTTGTATCTCTTTAACTGTTCGCTGCACTTGCATACTAAATATTCATAAGTCTACCTCCCTCCCTCTCTAAACCTTACCCCTCTCTCTCGTTCTCTCTCTCTTTGTCTACACTGCCACTTACTTTTCATCAGCCTCATCACATTGCCACTTGTTGACTTTGAAAGTGTCGCCAAAACTGGCGCAAGGGAGCTGCAAGGGGGGAAGGGAGTGAGAGTGAGGGTAGCAATTTCACCAAACATGACATGCACAAACGTACAACTATCTAACACATTTGTACACACATATATCATCATCATCATCATCATCATCATCATCGACAACAGGTGGCTGCAAAGTGCGTGCAACGATTGCCCAAACGATTCAGACGAATCACTATGAATTCCAGCTGAGCTTTAAATCAAATACACACACATACACACACACACACACGCACGCACGCATACGGGTAGATATAAATCGAAATGGCCAGACAACAAATAGATATATGTCCAAACAACAGCAACAACAAATGCTGCAGCAACTGTCTACAAACTACAAATAAAATTGCACAATTTTTTTCGTTTTCGTGGCAGCTTTTAATTAACAGACTGTCGTCCCCTAAATGAAACTGCTAGCAGAGCAGCAGCACCTCACAAAGTTAGGGTGTAGTCGACTACATGGATACCTTGTAAGAGAGACAGAGCATATTGTAGCGCTCCATATAAAATATGTATATTACAATCATATCTATTTTTGATTTGCATTCATAGACTAGTTTCAAATCGAAACAATATTTCGTTTAGCTTTTGTAGCATCCTTAATTCAGCTGTCTTATTCTTATATATATTCTTGATCTGCAACAAACGACAAGTTTATCTATTCCACTTTACGATATATTGCATAAGTCACAAAGAGTTAAATCGAGTGAGTAAATAAATAAATATCTTTTTAAAAAATCGAAGAACGTTATTTGAATATATGTTCTTGATCAATGTCAACCGATTACAATCGATAGTATAGCGAAAGTGACGAATGAAATGGAAACAATATGTATGTCTTTTATAAAAAACATTAGGTATTTATTCGTATATATGTATGTATATTCCTCATTAGTATCAATATACGAGCCGATCTAGCTTTGTTCTCTTCTTTACGGAACACAAAAAGGCACATCGCTTCAGCACATTGTACATAATCTCAGAGTAAATTATTCCTATATATTTTACTGATTATAATCAATTGACTAGCGGATCTGACATTGTTCTTTACTTGAAGCTATATAGCGTAAGTAACAAGACATATACATATTTATTCTTGATAAAAGCTAACAAACGCTTTGGCTGTTTGATCTGTTAGCTCACAGTGTTAAAAGTTTTCTTTATTACGCTAAGTATATGTCACATAGAGCTGAATCGGAATAATTTTATTTTAATAGACAACTTATTTATACTTCATCAACATCAAATTACTAGATATGAAACCTTATCGTTATCTCAGTAAAACTCCCAATAACTCTAGCTGTGTTCAGCAATATGAACTTTGTCATATTAAATATAATAAAGATATATTGGCGCTTTTCAGTTTGTAATTTTTCAATACTTACATTTTGAATCCCTTAGCCTTGGCTGCCTTCAGCACAACCAGACCATGCTACTACAACTTGTAGAGTAGAGTACTACTTCTATTGTAGAGTATAACAAGTCTGCCACACCCATTGGTTTTATTTGCCTGGCAGCTGTGGCTGGCGCAAATTGAATTGGTAAGCGGCAATTACAACAGCATCACAGCTGAGCTGAGCCAAGCTGAGCCCAAGTTATCGTCTGCCCCCTCAAGCCCTGGCCAAAGTTATCGGACCTTTGTGAAGTCGAGAAATGCAACAGGTTTCCTACTACAACTGATTAGCATATTTTCATTTTCCATGCTGCAGTTGGCCCCCAAAATGGATGCGCTAAATGCCTGAGCAAACCGAATTTGTTCACAGTTGTGTCTCTGCGGTAGTTCGATAGTTGGAAATTGCATAATTATGAGAAACGGACAGAGACGGGTGAGGAAGGAGACTGCGCTGACCAGTTTGGCACACATTTCATTCACAATTTTCGGGGCTGGGCACCCACGCAACGTTGCTTGAGGAGAACTGCTTCATTAGTTCATCAGGCAAATGCAAATGAGACATTTTCCACATCGTTAAAAGCAGCTTGATCTGCCGCCCAACCGAAGACACTACTATATATGTATGCCCATGTAACATATGGTATGTGAGGAGCGTGACGTGGAGAGTGGTAAGGGGTTGGGCGGGGGAGCGTATACCTGTTTCGGAACGCGTTTGCATATGCATATCGGGCAATTTAGTAGACTATATTACAAATATGCATATTCCATGCGCGCATCTAAAGATATGTATGCTTTTCTCAATATACTCTGGAGAGCTTTGCACACGAGATAAGGCATAATTAAGGCCCTGACTAAAAGAAAGAGTCAACTGACCGCACGTAATTGGTTCGATACAAACATACATGGTATATACAAATATTTATGTGACTGGACAAGAAACTTTCCCAAGTTCGAGCCTTTTCTGTCACTGAGGCTGTATATTGAATGTTTACGAATCTATTCAATATTTCAAAATAAGTGCAGGTACGAATTCAACTGTATGAACTGTAATTATATGTAGTTGTAGTGCTTATTAAAGCATCTGAAGATTGAATCAATTTGACTGTTAAACTATAGTATCTCTCTATATACACTGTTTTAAACAGAAAGCTCAATATATAAGAGATCTGCAAGTACTTAAGTAATGAGCATATATGATTGTATATATAATTTACCGATTGTCAACTCCAACTAAAACAAGCAGTGGTTGTGTCTGAAAATACTGGAAAGGTTCTACCATATGTATGAAAGATTCTTTCCAAGCAACAGGATAAGTGTCTTTGCAGTAAAGATACCCTTGAACCTCAGGATATTTAAGAGATAGGTGTATGCATATAATGTATTTATTTCCTTAAATATATTCATCCATTCATTTTATTCTCTATGTATTTCCTTTTATTTACGGTATTTTATTATATATAATACATAGGATCTCCCTTAATATATATATCTCTCTCTATAAATCTTCCTCGTAATATATCGCCAAATTGTATATATATAATTCTCTCTTTATATCACTCTTTCCCTAAATATATAAACTCTTTCCATATATACTCTATATAGTATATATCTCTCTGTATATACTTTAGCTGTCTTTCTCTTCCTCTTGCTTCTTTCTCACAGCCCAGATACTGAAGTTATCGGTGTACAACTTTATAGCACTCGTATAATCTTGAGAGCAGCGCTTAAGCCCAGACAAAGACGCTCCCATTGCGTTACATATAGTACTACTATATCTAGCCTATTGGGACTACGATATCCGACACTAACGGTTATAGTCAAATCCATTAGCGCGAGTTCGAGCAAAAGGAGAACATTGTGAGTACTCTGACTCCTCTGTGAGGTGCCTGTGTGGCTGACAGATCGAGCAAGAGGTGGGGGGAGGGAGGTGTTTATTGCTCGAGAGGGTGGTGGTGGCTCCTAAGTGGCCGGCGTTCTTTTAATGGATATTTGATGAGCTGCGAATGTGGCACACAAGCTGGGCAAAGGGAACTCTATCAGTACAACATCAGTTCAGGTGTTTGTTTAATTGTTTGTTGTTGTTTGTTTACCTTATCAGAGGAGGCCCCAAAGTGGCTGTCGTGGAGAGGCCTTGGGCGACCTAATGACTGAGTGGCTGGGCCAACAAGACAACAAAACTGGCGACATTTAAGTTTGGTCAACACAGAATACATATTCGCTCACTTGGAACGGAATTTACGTAGGCATTACTCATACGCCGCGTTGGCCAAGTTGTGGGTCTGACTGACTGACTGACGGATGTGATGCGATCAGGCATGAAATCATTGACTAATTCCTCCAAAAGGAACCCCAATTCTTCTTCTTCTTTTCAGCCAATTAGTCGCGTTATAATTACAAGCCAATTTTTCAGCCATTTAACTCGCAACTAATTTCCTGCGATTCGCTGCGAGCAGAACAGAAGAGAAGAGGAAAAACGCGAGACGAACGGGATGAACAAACAAAAGCCTTGTCATTTGGGACTTGGCATTCTGCCGTGCCGCACTCACATTGTAAAATGCAAAATGATTTCATATTATGCTTAATATAGCATTATATGCCCGGGCCGGGCCGTGTCGGGTCGGGTCGAGGTTCTGCAACGCCGGGGGCTGTTGTAATTTTAGAAAATTATTTCAAAATCCCTCAGACGCACAAGTTTATTAGGTACAACGTGGCATCCTTTCCAGCGAGATGGAAGGGAGGGAGAGAGAGAGAGAGAATAAAAAACCAGACACAAGCAAAGAATTTTATTATTATTAAATGAAGGCGAAAAAGGCCGAGGAACAAGAGAATCCTTTAAGCTGTGTTCAGCTATGAGAAGGCGCTGCCGTAAAAGGTAAATTTAGACGCAGGAGGAGCAGGCATATGCCCTGAGTAGGGAGAGGGGATGGGGTGGCTGAGTCAATCTATCACAATGAAATTGCTGCTCCTAGTTTGGTCGCATTCAAAGTGCGCCCGCAATTTACACAGCGCATACGAGTCGAGCTAAGTCGAGTCGAGTCGACAAGCAATTAAAGCATTGTGCCAAACACGCCCATAAAATGCTTTCGACAAAGCGTCAAGCGACACAGGCAACAACTACAACCGCAACAACAACAAACGACAATGCGACAAAACGACGTTGGGCAAACAACACGAGCACGAGCACGAGCACGGGCACGAGCAAGGGGGCATGCCAAGTTGAAAAACCCAAAAGCCAAATAGACCATGACGACTAAAGTTGTTTTGTTTTTTTTTCGTTTTTTTTTTTGGGATCGGGGGTGCATCGATGTCAGTTCGCGGCCATTTGCTCTTGCTGCAAAGGAAACTTAAATTTGGGTGTGTTCTGTTGTTCTCTCTCGTTCTATTTGTCGCTCATGAGACAATAAAACAATAAAAGAACACACAGAGACAACAACAACAGCAACAGCAACAGGGGTAAAGAAAAACTCCCATTGCTGCGCACTCAGCTCGGGTATACCCTGTAATGTAGTGCATACACTGCATACATTTTGTTTAAATTTAACTTTTTTCATTAATTATTTCTATGCAGAACTTATAGAGTACTATTTTAAAGTACTATAATTATAATCTCTATATATATTATATACAATTTACATACCAAATATATTTTATGTATCATTATTTGCTCCCAGAATACTTAGAATATGCTAAAATAAAAAAATAAAAGAATTTATTTTGCTTGGATATTCGATAGAATCGTATCAAAGATTTTGATCCAATAACATTGAAAAATCAATTGTGTTGAAAATCAATTGCGGCCCTATTTTATATATCCATATATACTATATACTACATATATATTTAATATTATTTTATTTATTTTAAAATGCCGGAAAACCTATTAAAACCTCGGCTGATAAACAGTTGTGCAGTTGTCTACCCGCTAAGGCACCATTTACAGGGTATAATAAAGTTGTTTGGTAGCCCCCAAAAGCAACGTGCGTCGCGGCCGTTAACTAAAACTTATCCAAGTGTGCGTGTGCGCAACTACTTAGATTAACAGGCCGACGAGGGGGGGCCCTTTTTTCCAGCGGCCCACAAGCCACGCTGACGAGGCGTGCCACGAGGGCAAAGTGGAGTGGGGGGAAGAGGGGTCATGTATGTCACATGGCAGTCAGAGCTGAGTAGAGCACAGCACACCGGAGACAAATGCGACATTCATATCACATTTCAAATGCGCAAACATTTAAACGTGCCAAATAAACCCGGAGACGGAGCCGTAGCCGTAGTCATAAAGCCGTTGCCAGAGCCGGAAGGTAGCATAAAAAAAGACGTATCCGTCTCGCTCTCTCACTCTCTCTTGCTCTGTCTCCCACTCTATCTTTCTCTCTCGGTCTCCCTTAGCACCATTGAGGAATGTGGCTTGCAACAAGTGGAAAACACGTTGCGAGGGCCAATTAAGATACGCGCTACACGCTACGCCGGAGCGCTGCTTTTGCCCCCCTCGACTTACTGTACACTGTGCACAATCTGGGGGTATGTGTGCATATATGTTCAATCGTCTCGTTTGAATGCACTCGACATTGACTCACCTGAAAAGAGATGAAGCAAAAAAACAAATTAGTTTCGATTCATGTTTTTGCAGAGGTCGCGACGTGCATCAACGCGGCTCTACAACCATGTGTGTGTGTGTATCTGTGTGTGCGTGTGTATCAAAGCTGCACGTTGAGCCCATGTGTATATCAGCACGAGCCCAAATTGAATTAAAATAAACCCAAAAAATAAAACAGAGAAAAAGGAAACGTTTTTTTGCGCGGATTCCTAAACGGTTTTTCCGAAAGATTTTCGAACATTTTTTTGCTGTTTTTGTGTTATGTGTTGAGTATATACAGCACCCTAAATAGGCTAGATATATATATAATAATTGATTTTAACGAACAGACTTGTCAATACTATAAATACTTAATGTATCCTCAGATTAACTGGAAATATGTACATTAATTGGAGCTCAAAATAAACGAATGGCAGCGATTGGGTATGGTATTTGATTAAAAAAATTGATTAGGTCTACATAATATACATATATACAATAATATTTTAGATCAGTATAGAATAATATAAAATATTGATTAATAGTGGGTGGGTTTAATTGGTTTACTAATCATTTATGGATAGTATAGCTATTATATTGATCCTTATTTAGTTTACAAATGTTAAGATGGTATAGATCAGCTATAGGAACTTAGTGAGAGATCTATGGATATTTATTCATAATAAAACTGTATATCTTTTCAGATTGTACCAAATCTTAGCCTATATTATTAAATATATATTATAAATATTGAAATGTGAATTGATTTATCTAAAGACTTATGTAAAGATTGAATTCAATAGCTTCATAGCAATTTCCTATTAATCGAGCTCGTCTTAAAAGCGACACTGACCACAGTTGATTGAGTCGTTGATATTGTTGTCTGTTGCTCTTTGCCACGCTGCAATTCCAACTCCGATTTCTAATTATGAAGCTGCATCAGGTGGATGTGGGCGCTAAGCGCCTACACGACAGCAGCAACAGCAACAGCAACAACAACAACAACATAACAAGACGGAAACAAAAAAAATGATGTATTAAAAAAAATCAATGAAAATCCAACAAAAACGCCGACAAACGAAAGCGAAAATTGCCGTGTAGTAGTTGCTCTGGTGCTGGTTTCGCTTTTTAGTTAATAAGATTAATTTGCAGTCGCTGCCGGCGTCAGTTGCTTCCCCCAGCCCTCCCACTCCACTCCACAACTGGGTATTTTTTCGGGAAACTGCGTCAGTCAGGCCGATGTCATTGCCATTGTTTATGTCTAAGGCGCTTAAAATATTTCACGCTTTTCTTTGCCCGTGGGCGAAATGCAAATTGAATGCGAGACAAAGCCATTAAACATGCAGCAGACTCAGCGTACAGCAGACAAGCAGACAGACAGACAAGCGGACGAATAGTTGCTTGTTGCCAGCCTGCCTGCCTGTTGCCAATCGAGGGCGTATCAGTTAGTTTCATTAGTGCACTGTGCAATAGTATGACAATTATTGAATGTTACAAAACTATCATTAAGATAAAAAAGAACTGAAAAATTCGGAATCTAAGCTATCGAAAAGATCCAGAAATATCGAAAAGATCCCAAACTTTAGCAACTATTGGGATCTTTTCGATATTTCTGGATCTTTTCTGATACAAAAACAACGATCCATCGTTGCAAAACTTTCATTCCAATACCTGAAATACTTTCGGGGAAAGGTAATTTCCAACTTCGAAATTGTTATATTAATAATTTTTGAAAATTAACTGAATTCATCTTTGCTAATTACCCTATTGCAGGGTATCTATAAATTGTGATGGTTTGAAATAGTACCTGCTTCTTTTTTTTAAATAGCCAGATCATCTACAGATGCCGGAAGTATTTTAAAGTTACAAGCTATGGAATTATATAGATTAGTCGATAGTCGTGTAATCTACACACATGTGGTCAATGTTTTTGCATAGACAATCTAGAGTAAACGAGTCAGTACACTCCCTTAGCCCGCAGTGTTTGCTAAACTTCTTAAGCTACCCTCGTTATATGGCATATGGCACGACATGTGCATGTTTCAACAGTTTCCGTTAATGTTTGCATATTTGATTTCGTGGTACAATTTATGGCTCTCTTTTGAGCGCCCGTGTCCAGAGGGATGACGCCATCCCATCAAGCAGGCAGGCGGGGCAGCCGACCGGATAACCAACTGACTGACTGACGAGGCACCACACAGAGCCAATAGATAGGACAGACCGACAGACAGACAAACGGAAAGACAGACAGACGGATGGACAGACAAAGCATTGACAAATTGCATTTTTTATTGATGTTGTATTTGCTGAATTGGTCGCCAGTATTTATCGTTTTTTTATTCGTTTTTTTGGTGTGTCTCACTGTCTCTTTCGCGCCTGCATTTCGTTTGCATTTGCATTCGCATTGAAAAGCGTTCGCTTGGGGCCCTGAAGTCAACAGACGAGTGTAAAAATCAATTATAAGCTGCCCATAAGTTGCCATAAAGAATTAATTAAAATAACAACATACGGTAAAACCAGTAAGAAAAAATAATACAAAAAAAAAAGGAAAACAGAAACAGAAAATATACATAAACATAAAGAAACTGTTTGCATGTAAAAAATAAAACTCCCACGCAAAACGATTTGCGGCAAAACGCCCCCCGACTTTGACATTGAAGTTTCATTTTTCTGTTTCTGTTTACAACAATGAGAAAATATTACTCCCCAACCGTATCGACGGCTACGTCGACTTTGACGGTCGATTATCGCAGCAAACGATAGATCTCGTAACGCAGATAGATCACTGAGCCAGGAAACAATCACACATGAGTCACAATCTACATGCTATCGTTGATCTCCGCTGAACACATTAACTAGATATCTCAAGACAATATTTTATAAATATAACAGCAAAATACACCCATATTAAAACCGGAACTTTTTAGCAAAACAATTTCGCAATCCGAAAACCGGAATTGTAGAAGATTCAATATTATTTAGATCATTCTTTGTTCTGGGTTCAAATACAGCCAAAATAACTATGACACATTTGCTGTGATTGATATGCCATGTATCATGTGTATATACAATATAGATAAGTATAACCAGATTTTAAGCTAGCTTCCAATTTATGCAAACACAAAAGGAGTTGAAATTTATAGATTTATGTGTTAGATCTAAGCCGGAACCGAAAAAAAAGTGTCATGTATATAATGTTAATCTCCTAATGATTTAAGCTTCTGAATTTCGTAATTTTAAATCCAAAGACCCTCTAATTTGACTATGAACATTATTTAACAACTATACATATTTCTAATGGGTAAACCAATTTTTCATATAACATTAAGTGCTTAAAGATCTTTTAAAGATATCAAAAGTTATTCTCAAAACAGTTAAAACAGCCCATTATTAAGACAACTTCAGAAGCTTGTTACTTAATTTGCGTAAAGACTTTACTTTGATATTAACAAACAATAACACCAATTTGTAGAAGGGAAAAAAAGTTTTCTTTAATTTACTTTATCAAAAAGATATTATAATAGGTTGTAAATTCAAACTGGCTTCGAAAACAGTTTAAATAAGGCGAAACTTATTTTGCTTAGGGACTGTTAGTTTACTTTGTGCATAATTAATTTACAATAAAAATTTTGAAACAAAAATTAAAAGTTTCCTTTACAATGGATCGCATATGAGGCCTGAAGTGCATAAAGATATTCTAAGTGCAAACAGAACCGGAACTAAAAACAGTTTAAATAAAACGGGTGACTATATCATAAAGACATTATAATTTTATACTTAGGCGAAGTAAATTCATGCCGGAACCAGTAAAAATTGCAGTATCTTTGAAATATGCTGCTTATTATAAACAAAACTTGTGGAGTTCCCAACTTAATTTCCGAATAGACTTTTCGACTTTAAAGTCGGACCCCGAAGGCGAGTGAGCAAATGTAATTGGAGGCGTCTCCGGTTCGGGCATTATTAAACAATTATATTACTTTGTGAGGGGGCAAGACACGCGTGCGTCGCACACACACACACACAGAGAGAGACAGAGAGACTGCTTAGAAGATAGAAGAGTCCCCAAAAGAAGCGGTATTCAAATGAAATTCAAGCTAAGCAGCTACTAAGGCCGTAAGTTGAAAGTGAATTTGAAGCGTTTATGTAGCCTGCGACAGCAAATTAAACGCTCATTAGCATATTCCAAGGAGCTGGCTGGGAGGGAGAGACGGACAGTGGGACAGCATGAGAGACGGACGGATGTGGGCACGCACGA
This sequence comes from Zaprionus inermis, assembly GCA_018151445.1. Taxonomy (NCBI): domain Eukaryota; kingdom Metazoa; phylum Arthropoda; class Insecta; order Diptera; family Drosophilidae; genus Zaprionus; species Zaprionus inermis. The sequence goes on along the minus strand of JAECXD010001510.1, from coordinate 1,532,834 downwards.
TTTCACAGAGGGAGAGGGGCAGATAGGGAGTGGAAGACAGGCGAGCGGAACGTGCGGGGCTGCCAGGCAGGAAGTCGGTTCCGGTGGCGATGACGACGCCGACGACGACGGCGACGACGACGGTGATGAGAACATGAGGTTCACGTTGACAACAAAGCGCTGGTGCCGCTTTGGTGCGAGGATATCTGCTGCCTGTGTCGTTGGGGGCGTTGGCGAAATAAATTAATTTGCTTTACTTTACGTTGTATTTGTGCCCCGATCCCCGCCTCCGGTTCCCCTCCTCCCGATCGCGCTGCCATTCCCTGAGCTGAGCCTGAGCTGCTCCTGCTCCCTGGCCCTGGCCCTGGTCCGACCAGGGACTTGCGAGTTCTTTGCGGCCGCGTTGCGTGTCATTCAATTTGCATTAATTTAGTTGATGTTCCACAGTTGCGCGACGGCGACGGCGACGGTACTTTGCTTGAGTTGTGCCTGGGCAATTTGATTAGCCAGCTGGACTGCAAGGCGGACGACGGACGACGACGTGGAGCGTCAGTCGGTTAGACAGTTTGTCAATCAATCAATTGCGGGGCGTGGCAATCGCCTACACCATCCGCTTTGGCTCGACTTCGCCAGGGATGCGGCGACCTTTTGGCATCTTTCGACTTCGAGTGGGTTACAAAAATTCGAGAGAATGTCACGAGCGGGTCAACGCCCCTCCCCAACAACCTCTCCTCCCCCCGGCCTCTTACGCCAAGTGTAGCAACAAAGTCAGCATAAAGATTCTGCGAATACGTGTAGGCAAAAAGAACGCGAGCAAGAGAGAGAGAGAGAGAGCGAGAGCGAGCCGGCTATCAATTTGTTTTTTTCCAGCGAACTCATCCAAAATTCGGATGAATCGGAATCACAAATCGCAATCTGCAGTTGAGTCACAACACACACACACGCTTAACGGGAATAAGCCAAGGGCCGTAAACCCCCGCCCCCTTTCCAACCCGCTCCCCAGACCGACAGAGCTCTGTCAAGTGTGAGAAAAGAACCGCTAACTACGGCGAGTGCTGTAGCCAGTCATAAATTGCACATGTCAGCCAAAAGATACAAATGTATCTACAAGTTGCTTTCATTGATGATGCGCCCCCCCCAGCGCTTTTAATTGCTTTGCCCGAGTGACGGCGGCGGCATTTTTTGTGTTTTTCGCTTCGCTTTTGCACTCTTCCTCTTCTGCTTTGTTGGTTTACTCCAAAGTTAACCAAAAATAGGTTTAATTTTATTTCGGTTGGCCGAGCGCGCATATTTAAGTCAAGGACGTGACTTTTATAGCAAGCTTATAGCAAGTTTTCGCCCTTCGGCAAATGCTGTCGCCGTTGATGATTTGGCTTCTTTTCTGCAGTTACACTTGTTACTTGTTACCTGTTTGTGGCCATTAGGCAAATAAGTTTTTGATTTAGTCCCCACCCCCAAACATAATTAGCTATGTTTGTCACGCCGTGCCCCCTGCCCCCACAGCCAAAACAACAAAGACAACGACAACAACAAGACTCGGTAACCTGAGCAGTAATATCAGGGCGAGTTAACTCACATTTGATATTTGAATACCCATTGGCGCCCTGCACGAATACCCACGAAAGAGAGGACTTTCGAATGATCCAACAACGGGAATCGAAAAACTTTTCATATTTCCTAAGCTTGGAAAACTCAAACATACACACACAGACAAGTAAACAACAAAAATAAGCAAGCGAAGTCAACTTGCGTATAGCGAAAGCTGTATACCCTTTAAATTAAATTTTTAATCATAGTATAACTATAGAAAATGGAAGATTAGGGATTTCTAAATTCATTAGTGTTTTATCATAATATCTTCTCAAATTTGAACAATTTTACTTAAGCTCAAACGGTTTCCGGCAAACTTCTAAAAAATCCCTATCAAAATTAAACACAGTATCGTGTACTATAATATTGCCTTATATCATCATTATTGCTTATAACTCAGCATTTTCCTTCGAATAAATCTAAGCTAAGAACGAAATACATTCAAGGTAAGGCCCTATATAAACAAAGATACATCAGCAATTATGAGGATATAAAATATACAAATGAATGGTCAATTTTATATAAATTGTTAAAAAAAAGAATGCCTATATAAAAAAAGATAATAGATTAATTGGATTTGGAGATATAACGTATCCTACATTTGGTAAATTATTTTCATCTGGTATAATAGATGCTCTAGTCGAATTTCAGCTTAATGTATACTTAAAAATTGAAGAGTACCAGACTCATTCCTTCAAACATATCAGTTGTAAATAGTTTATTCGCAGAAAGACAAGCTCAATTGCTTGAGAAGTTCTCAGAATAGAACACTATAGGTCTGCCAAGCTCAGTGAAATCACAAAACAAATGTACCTTGTGTCAGTGTATAGAAAGGCTATTTTCAACCATAAGGTCATCATTTACGCTCGAAATATATGTATTAGAAGTTGCCTTTGAGAAACTTTTCTGGGGTTTTATTCCGGGCAAGTTTGCGAGGATTCCTATGCTTTTAGTTAACATCACAGGTATTTAATCTACTCTCTCAAAGTTTTCTCCGTCCCTCCCCTTGCTGCTTCACTGCTCCAGCTCGACCCACGAGTCGAGAGACGCTGCTGATGTCGATAACAAGTCGAAAATTTGCCGCATATGAAACACAATGCGCTTTGTCTGTTTAGGCGGACTTATAGGAGTGGCAGGGCAAGGGGAGTGTGTACCGTAGCTGAGTTTCAACTTGAAGTGGCGCTGATTGTGAATTGCGATTTGAATATGAATTTAATATGAGTTTGCTGATTCGCCCCAAAACACTCATCGAGACACCTAGGGCACTGGGCCGCCCGTTCACCAGGGTCCCAGTCACACATCTGCTGGATACCGTTGTCCCAGCAGGTGCGCCAATTTGCCAGCAACAACAGTCGCAGCGGCAGCAACAACAAATTCAATATTCAGCGGCCTCTTTGGCAGCTGCAGCAGCTGAACAAACGCAGACGGCGCAAACACAGCGCGGCGAACTGGCCACGCCCCACGCACACACAAAATAGAAAGTTAAGGCAGGGGCATAGTGCAGAGGGGGGTGGGGGCTGGATAAGTTGTTGAACATTTGTGACAACTGCAACTGATGGCACCGTTTCTTTCTTTGGAGCCTCAACTGGCGCCTGCTTAATGGGGCCACTCGGCAAGAGCTGAGAATGAATGAAAGGGACAGGCAGCGACAGCAGTTACTCAAATTTGATTCATTTGAAATTGAATACAATTTGATTTCTCTGAAGCAACAGCAAAAACATCCGCCACAAGCGCCGCAAACGCCTGCGACCTTGAGTCGTTTCACATGTGTGTGTGTGTGCGTGTGTGTGTGTGAGTGTGTAACGTGGCCAGAAACTTGCCAAAACGTCGTCGAACTTATGAAATGAAAATTCGAATAAATATACAAGAAAAATATACAACAAATTTTGCTTTGCATCGTACACGTGGCGCGCTGAATATGAATTTTAATTTCCTGCCAAAACTGAAACTTTTGTGCACTCGTATACACTATATTATATACACTGCCCCGTCCGTCCTGGTGTGCTCGGGCTATGGCAATTTTGGCAGTCAATCAATCGAATGCAAATTCGATAACAATTATCTCACTGTCTCTATCTCCCTGTAGTTAATGAACTCTGCACATGCACAGCAACAGGCTGGGAACAGTCCAAGAGACGATCAGTGGGAACAGCGTGCGTTCTCAAGTGTCAACTGAGGTTATCTGCTCGAGAGTGCTGTCGATTGCGCTTTTTTCCCGCCAAATCTAGCTGCATGGTAGGGCAAGAACACGCAAAATATTATATTTGATTTCCCGTTGTTTTCAAACCCAAAACATCGATACTATCGATTATATCGTATTTGCAAACTTAACTAATTCTTTACTTTTTATGATTATTGCTCAACCCAAGTGTTTTAGGTGTAAACTTCTTCAAAGCATATAGAAAAATAGTAAGAATCAATCGGCAGTAAAAGAAAATAGTCGAAAACAATCACGGATATTACCGATTGTTTAGTAGTAATACGGAAATTTGCTATTATTTTGAATGGACTCAGCTTTTTCTGCTATTTTTGGTATTACATTGTTTTTATCTATTATTTTCAACACAACATTATGCATTGTAATTTTATACTTGAATCGATAACTTTCTGTTTTTGATAAATTCTTAGCTATTCATATTTTAGCTATTTTCGGCATAACATCTTTTTCTTAGCTCTCAAAGGTGGGCAGCACTGCTGCTTGGGGAATCTGCTGCGAATCAAGTCGACCAACGCGATGGCGATTGCAAAGATCACGCAGATCATGCAGATCGCGCGCAGATCTTGCTCACCCAGAGCGAACTCGAAAAAGGGAAACGCAGAAAGAACCACTGTCAACAAAAACAACGATTATTTTCAAGGTGAATTGTGCAATAATTTATGCAATTTATGATAGCACAACAAACAAAAAACAAAGCGGACCTGAAAGAGAAAGAAAGAGCGCAAGACATATACCCTTATAGGGCACATATGCCGCAGATGAACTTGAACTCATGGAGCAGCCCTCGCTGCAGCAACTGGCCGTGTGAGTTGTTTAAAAACTCATTACAAATTTGGCAAACGAACTTTATGACTAAACGTGAATGCATACAGATGAATACATTTGCGAATACGAATGCGAATGCGAATAACAATAATGAAGCACGTCGCGCGCTGTGTGGTATGCGCGAATTCGACACCAAATCTTTTTAGAGGGGGCAATGAATGGCGGCGAAATAAACATAAATTAAATTTGGAAAATTATAAACAAAATGCCAACCGATTAACGGTTATCGCCAAGCCATCCCCCCACACACGCGTTCGTTGTTTTTGCACCATTTAAAAGGCAATGAAAGAGAGAGAACATGCCGCACAACAATAGCAACAAATTTGTGGTCTAAACTTCCGGAATTGAAGAAAACCAACAACAATAATAACAACAATAGGCAGAGGCAGCTGGCAACAAACTTTGGAAGGGTTCAAGGCGACGATGATAGTTTCTCAAGTCTCTGCTGGCCTGGTCAACTAAATCACACTAGCCAAGTGCCGATGAGATGACGGAATGACGTCGTCGTCGACGCCGACAGCTGCAGCAGATCCAATTCACAATAGACAATGGGGGAGTGCGGGCAGCCTGGGCCTGTCTGGGTTCATGGCATGACAAACGCTCAATTAGCTGCGTTGAGACTCGCAGAGAGAGGCCAACAAATGCGCCACTCTTTGCCTCGACGCACATGGCCAACGCAGACGTGGAACTGACTTGCTTAGACCATGAGGGAAATAATCGAAGTGACAAGGATTATGCCGAAAAGCATAAGGAAACTGTCTAGAGTTAATTTACATATATCGCACGTGCTGCAGATCAACAAGTTGCCATTAATATATACCAAGAATATATTACCAAGAAAAGCTTAAACTATATATCTATCTCTACTTGGTTATATGCTGAAATGTATGTAAAATCAGCATACGAGTTAATTATGACATCTTTGTATGAACGCGCGTGGAGTATATTTTAAATTGAGTATATTACATTAAGAGCAAAGTACTGAGATCAGAACTTTCGGCATGAATGATTGAAATAAAACTGAAGATCATATGTGTATGTAAGAGGCAAGAAGAGCCTCAGCAGCCTGATCTCTGCAACTGTAAGAACTAAGCTCATCAAATTTAGCATCAATCATGCTGAGTACCATACGCCAATCAAGTATATTTTCAATTTGAAATACCCCACCTAGCGCCAATTCAAGTCAATCACTTAACTTTAAATCGTTTATATGATCAGCTTGCATACAATATGTTCTATTGTAGTAAATATTGATTATATATTTTACAAATACTTTAGGCTTTTAATGAGAATATGATATAATCTATTTCCTGCGCAATACGATTGTAAAATGTCTATGAAAACTCTTTGCCATTGTAGGGTATGCTGCTGTCGAGCACTGTCTCTTTGCGCACTGAGCCCATAGGAAATTCATGTTTCTCTGCCTGTCCCTGTCGCTGTCCTTGTCACCCCCACCCCGTACCCATCGTTGCTTCTCTTGGATATTGCTATCTCGTTCGTCTTGTCTTGTTTGACAAATTATGAACACGTTTTGGTATTTGGTATTCGGTATTTAAATAATGATTTCTGTCGTAGTTGTTGCTCTTTAGATTTCTGGTGCGTTGAACTGTCCGAGCGGGCGGCGCTGCGATGCCTGCGCTGATAAGATCGATTGCCCCTGTCGCTGATGTGGTACGGTCGGGGAGGGGTCGAAATGACGACACACGAAAATAGACCTTCGATTTGCCGCTGACACACTTGCGGTCTACCTCTCCCACACACACGCACACACACGCGCATTATGACGGTGCCATCTTCTTCTGCCTACACTCTCTGCTTCGCTCTCGCTCTCTCTTATGCTTGTGAAGGCGTGAGTTGCCATTGAGAAGCTTTTGCAAACGGTCAACACTTTTTTTTTATTTTTTGCCAGGTTCACGGCATTGATTGAGCTGCGCGATTACGTGGGTTGTGTCTGGGCAGAGTGGACAGCTTGACAGGGTTGTCAAAGTGCATTGAACTAATTGACAAAGCTTGTCAGAGTTCAAATCGTGCGACAGCAAGATTATTTAACGCGACTCAGAATCGAAATCGAAATCGAAATCGACATCGACAGCCAAATCGAAATGAAAATTAAAATTGAAATTGAAATCGAAATTGAAATGAGCTTTGACATGCCGCGCACATGGTTCAATTCATTTGCCACACACAGCGCAGATCGCGGTTCACACAGATCACAGTTCCCAGATCGCAGATAGCAGATCACAGTTCACAGATCACAGTTGGCTAATCGCAGCTGAGATCGCTGCTTTGAGCGTTAACACTTTGCGTTGATTAAGCGACTCAACGGTCAAACAGGTTGATTGACCAGCAGCCGCCTGTGTGTGTCTGTGGGTGTGCGTGTGCTTATGAATGGAGCAAAAGTGAAAGGCAATTGCCGATAGAAGTATTTTATTGTTTTCGGTTTACACTTTTTGCACTGTGACCCACTCCAGGAGAGGCAGCAGCAACAGCAACAACAGTAGCCGCGCTGCCGCTCCCACATTGTCAGAGGTTTTCCTTGTAATTAAGCAGGCGAAAAAGGCAAAACGGCAAAAAATAAAAACAAAACAAAAATCAACATAAAACCCCCAAAGTGTGCCAGACACAACAAGCAGGCCGACAGACGGGGGAAGGAGGCAGCGAGGCAGTAGGGGGCAGTTCTCCTCGGGAAGATGACTCAAAGGCGGAGACAAGTCGAGAGATGTTTGTGAGATACTTTTGGCTTGGCATGTTCTCTCTTCTGGCTCAGCAGTAAATGGCATCTCAACACACACACTCACAGCACACACACACTTAGCACAAATGCTAAGTGAGTCACGAGAGAATGGCGAGCAGCGCGAATTGCGATGCAACGCAGTTAGTTTTGGCAGAAACAGATAGAGATACACACACACACACACAACTACACTCATACTGCCAAAACAATCAGAATACCAAGTGAGAGCTCAGATACAGCGACAAGTTCTGCGCCGCCTTCGTATGACTCACACAGCAGGCGACCCGAGGGGGGTGCGCACGAGGAGATTAATGACCACAGACGATAAGTTGGTCAGCCGCAAGATTGGACAATTGTTTATGCCCTGTGTATATAGGATATAATGGCTCACCTGCAAAGATAAGAGCACAAAGAGAAAAAAACATTAGCAACGCATGAATATTTTATCGATATGATGAAGTTAAGCAGATCGCTAAAATAGTACAGTTAAAATGCACTATAGAGATCGATATAATCTATATTTATTCTACCTACAAAATATAATAAATGAAAATGAATAAATAAATGATAAATAATATTGCTAATCAATATTTAAAAGGAAACCGATAAAAATCAATATTTAATAAAATTAGGCAACGAATTCAGCTATAATATGGGATATACTAATTATTGTCTATCTCACGCATTAATCACAGTTAGTCATGGAGTCTCTGTATCTATCAGAGAACGGATGACTTCAAGTTTTTCGTCAACTATTCACTAATTTTAATGCATATGAGTGCTTGCATCATATTCTGAGATGGTAAAAAAACGATGCATCAGAAAATGATTCAATTGGTTTTTAGCCCGCATTATTTTTGAATGTGTTTTGCTTTACTGTATTTTATATAAAAGATTAAATCGCAAGTCTCATACTCATTTCTCTAGCTTCCTCCATAGCGTGCATTAACTGTAGTCCACTTTGACATAACACAAGCACATTCATGATGGCTTATTCATAATTTTGATGGATGTGTGGGAAGACACCAGCTACCCCTTCCCCAGCACGAAGACGTCTTCGATAGATTCGACATTCTTATTGGGTTTTTCTTAGAGAGTAAAAGCAAAGGCGCAATAAGTTTTGATGTGCAATGGGGGCGTGGGCGAAAAACCAAAAAAAAGTGAAAAGTGAAAAGAGCACAAATTGCGAGTACGAATACGAGTGCGTGTGTGAATGCGACTGTGCTTGTGTACAGGTACGAGTACGAGTGTTATTCAGATTTTAAATGGAGACTGTGCCGACTAATTGTTCGAGCTGGAGTCGCTGAGTTAGTACAAGATGGAAGAGACAACTCCAAACAAGACGCCAAAAAAGGAGGTTGCGCGTTAATAACTCAGAGGGAAAGAAAAGTGAAAAGAGCCACAAGGCTCGTAAAAATAGAAATAGAAAATGGACACACGACAATGACAATAGAAATGGAAATGGAAAACGCGAGGCAGGTGGGGTGGGGGGTCAGTAGGTACTCGCTCGGGGGGCAAGGGGAGAGGAGTGGAAAAGAGCAAAATGAAATGAGGCCGACGCGTAAATTACAAATCAATATGCGATACAATATGCATGACCCAAAGTTAAGCATTTGGCCAGAAGAAGAAAGTCCACACTCGTTGGCTGAGAGGCAAGCTGAGGGTGAGGCTGAGGCTGAGGCAGAGGCAGTGGCAGAGGCAGAGGCAGAGATGGCGGGCAGAGGCAAAGGCAGCGAAGTTCTGTTGCTGTGGGCCAAGGCAATGAACCTCAGGGCAAGGAATGCAATCGTAGAATGGGAATGAAAATGAAAACGAGTTGTCGCTGTCGTCGTCGTCGTCTCTCTCAAGAGTTTTCCTGGTAAATTGCAGCAGAAGCGCCTAAATCCAAATGCCAGCGACAACGACAACGACGACGTCGACGATGATGAGCCAAGAATGAGACAGGGCTAAAGAAAAAGAGAGAGAGAGGTAACGAGACGGGCATAGCAGGTGGAACACATAATAGAGACAAGAAGACACAAGAGCAGCAACGTCAACGACAACAACGTCCAAGACCAAGACGAAGTCGGCGACGGCAACGGCGACGACGATGGCAAATCTTGTGCAACAATTTCTTGTGTCAACAGCAACAAATGCTCGGAAAATCCAGACTGACATCGACAATGCTGGCGCGCATAATAAAAACAATAATAGCAACAAAGAGAACAAAGATAAGGTAAATCGAAGTTGTCATACTCTTACATATATCAATATATGCGAGATATAGTGCTCCGATATTGATCAAATTTGCTGTGCATCTAGATTACGTTGCAATCATCAACTTTAGCGAATGTAATAACAATATTGTAAGCAAAAGTCAAGTAACAGCTATAGTTTTATCGAAAACTGCAAGATCACTATGCCGATTTTGATCAAATTTTTTATGCAGTTAGCGAACATTGGTAACTAAAGTTAGGACCAGTTTGATAATAATATCAACAGCAGCAACCAAGATATATCGATATAGCTCTTAACTACGATAATAATCGAAACACGCGAGTTACAGGTGAATGAGGTAATATCGAAGCCTTTGTTGCTGTTCATCAACTAACTAATGCTCCGAATATAAATATACACCCTGATATGATCAAATAAACTGTAGGAATTTGTTTAAGCAAAGCTAAAATGTTTCCAACATGCTAACACTATTCTCAAGTATATTATGAGCACGATACCCAAAACAGTTTGTACGGTAAAAATTGAGTAATATAGTATAATAGTATGTCTCTGTTTAAATTTAATTTAAATAAAAGACAGGCATTCTAAATAATAGATATTAAAAAGTTCTTTGGGCATGTCCATTTGAATATTCGATGTTAAAATCGATTGTAGGGATTATTTTAATTTTTCGAAAAAATTGATATAGTTTTGAGTAATCAATATCTATTCAAAATGTAAGCTAGATCGAGTCACTGAAAACTCAAAAAATTAAAAACAAGTCAAATTCAAATTTTTCAATTTAATAGATATATTTTAGAATCGAATCGAAAAAATCGATACACAGTAAATGGTATCGTGGCTCTACTTCGAGGGATCACAGATGTCTCTTTTGCCTGCTCCATGCATAACAATAATCGTCTCTCCCGAGCAAAACGACCCCCTTCAGCGCCTTTCCATACGTTCATGTATGCGCATTACGCACCATTTGTATGTGTGCATGTATGGGCGTGTGTATGTGTTTATCCAAGTGCCTTTTCGCTTTCACATCGTCGCCCAATTGCAGGGCTTAGTCGCAATGACAGACGATAAGACCTAAGGCGGAGCAAAGCTTTGATAAGGCGGCCAATTCGAGATACAATTCGTTTTGGGATGCGGATTCGATGTGATGCGATTCGATGCGATGCGGAATGATGCGATGTGCCGCGTTGCGAGACGAGGCGACGCTTAATACGCTTATAAAGCGGCGACGGCGATGGAAACTTTATCAATTTGTTGTTAATTAATGCAGAGTAATTTTTTTTTACTTTTTATTTTTCATTTTTGTTTCTTCGTTTTTTTCTGCTTTGTATTTCCCTTTATGAAATGCAAAAGTCGACAGCGAAACGAGCTTATCGCACTGCCACAGCCCCTCCCCTGCACTCCCCACGCCCCTTTGCAGGCAGCTGCGTTGCTAAGCTGCTGATATCAGTAGACAGATGTGTGTGTGTGTGTGTGTGTGAGTGTGAGTGTGAATGTGAGTGTCGCTTAATCAAAGCAACTGCCGCAGCAACAACAACTGCAGCAGCAACTCAACTGGATCAGTTAATTGGCCGCCTTTTTGCGAATGCCACCCAAAGGGAGCAAAGAAGAGCAGCACAGAAAGCAGAAAACAGAGAAGGAAAATGAAAACAAAAGCAAAACAATCGAGTTAAGATCGAGACGCTCGACTAATCGACTTGAATCGACTCGAATCGACTGACGGATCCCGAGATGACAAACAGTTGCTGCAAGTTCACGCATTGCAATTAATGCGAATTAATGCAAATTCAGGCATAATCAGGGTCAGAAGGGGGGTGAGGTGTGCAGTGGCAGGGAAGGGAGTGCTTTGACAATAGGTATGTGCAACGGGGTATCAGACAGTCGTGCATTATGGTTTTTGACAGACAAAGTCTTGCTTAAGCCCAAAAGATTCCATAATCCCCTCAATACCATTGTATGCTGTAAATACAGGGTATCTAGCAATCGTGCAGAGAGCTTACAGGACATTAATGCATTTGACAATTTAATATCATCTACTATTTACACAGGGTATTTGGGAGCTTTCACAATGTATAATGTTAGTACAGGGTATCTAGCAGCCATGCGTTATGCATTTGGTCCTGGCTGACTACAAGCCAAAAAGATGCCTTAGATTTTCCTAACTTTCAGTTTGTACAGAGTATCTAAAGGTCAAACATTGCTCGTCAGTTAGACTGAGTGATTCTACAAGCAAAGATTGAAATATCTCTTAGATTAGTAATTTTTCTGTTAGTACAGTCGAACAGCGAGACTATTCTAGATTTATGTAGCTAACATCTCAAACCAATAATAATATGCATTGAATTTCCTTTGTACAGGGTATCCGCTGTGTATTCCGTATGTGATAATCTCTATATATACCACAATCCCAAACAACCTTTGCTTACCATTATATTTGGCTAGTCTAGGGTATCTAGTGACTCTGCACGGGTTGCCATTTCTTTTCCACTCCTCGTGGCATTGATAATACGCATGAGTGTGTTGTGTGTTGTTATCGCACATCATTACAAGCCATTACATAGTCAAGCACAAGGCACACACTCAATCGCTTTCGCTCACACTCACTCTCGCTCACACTCACACTCACTCGCACCTTCGCACTTTCTTCTCTGTTGTATATTGCACAAAAAAAAAACAATATTTACATAAACAAATCGCACGTCAAGTCAGCGCGTTCTTCCAAGTTGCAAACTAGTTTCGTTTTGGACTTTAGTCGGGAGCGGAGCGCGGGTGAGCTGGCCAAACAGCAAAAGCATCTGCATCAACAGTGTGTGCGTGTGTGCGTGTGTGTGTGTGCGTGTGTGAGTTTGTATGTGTGTGTGTATCTGCACATTCAGCTGGATGGCAGGACGGGCGAGGCACTGACTATGACTGTGCCCAGCGAAAATGTTGTCAATATAAATTTAGATTAAATATCAGCAAAGCGCAAATCACTTGACAGGTTTTGTTCTCAGTGCACATACACATGCAAACACCGCATACACTCAAACACCGCACGCACACACACCGCATTCACTCACACCGCACACACACGAGGCGCGTAAATCGCATTTACATTCACATTCGTCGCTCTGGAACTGTTGATGCGTGTCAAGAAGAAGAAGCCTCGCCTCGCCCGATTCTGCTCCCTATCTATATCCCTCTTCCCCCTACCCCTCCCCGTCCCACTCCCCACTCACTCATTTATCTCACTCTTCCTCGCTGGAATCAATTGTGCAGGCATTAGTATGATAAATGATATCGAGCTTAGTCTGCCTGCACAGTTATCGGCTGGGGTCGCCTCGCTGGGGCTGGCCATGGTTGTCCATGCTTGTTTATTCTTCGCAATTCGTTCGTTTTGTTATGCGTTTAGCACAAATCTATGTACAAACACATTCTCTCTGCCTTCTCTGCCTTGCGAGGGCAGTTCGATAAATCCGACAAATACAACGGCAACAAGTCAAGCTACAATTGTGAGTGTTGTTTACACTCGTTTAGCACTTCTTTCTTTACTCGTTTACTCTTCCATCGCCTCCCTTGCAAGCTGGAGCAAGTGGCTTACACTCTCCACTAGACGTGTTCGTACAGTTGTACATACGTAGATCACCATCATTCGTGCAACTATTGCGAAACTTTTATTGATAATATCGATACATAAATAATGTTTTGGATGCATCAATTGTTTTCTTTTACTATCGAAATATAATTCAAATTTGTTGTTCTTTTGATTAGGAATTTAATGCAGAATAGCAGAAAATATTATTGCCAAAGTACCATTCATATTTTGAAAACAAGAACTGACTCTATTTCATTGGTCGGGAGTTTGCTACATACAGTAGGGCTGCCACTTCCGCCACAACAAATCGCTGAACTTACACAACATACGATCACATATGCCTATGCTTTATGGCTATGCTATCTATCGATGGCACTTCCTGCAATACTCAAAAACCCACACAAATTGTAAATGGTTAAATAAATAAGCTGCTGGCGCAATAAAAACCAGAAACGAACCAAAGAATTTTTTGTAATAAACATAAAACAAATGGCAGAGGCGCATTAAAAATCAGTTAGGCATAACCTAAGGTCGCGTACAACAAAAACATTTATGTATGCAAATGATAAAGCATCCCCGGATTTCAATTAGCAGATGAATTATTCTCGCCTGAGCGTAATTTATGCACGAGTTCAGTAGCTGCTTTCGGCACTTCCACCCCGCCCCCCTCGAGGGTGTGTCCAAAGGTCAGGCAACAATGTATTTCCCGATTGATGGAGCGATCTGAAACTTTAGAGTAAAACAAGTAACGAAAGCCACAGTCAAGCGTGTCTAGCAGTACGATACCCTTCGCCAACAGCATATACAGCATTAATTTATTGCACCGCTGATAACGATGGAAAACGTTAACTGGAATTATGGTCCGATCAGATTGTAATATAGAATATAGGTGCATACAGTAATCATTTGTCTACATGTCAACGTAGAATGTTTAATCTGCAATGCTTTGCCAAACACACGCACATTATGGGCGTGGCACCCAACATTTTAATTAAACGACAGGAGCCTATGGTATACAGTAATCTTCATATAAAATTTCATATATCTAGCCTTAATATAAGCTAATATCTGTGTGCTCCGCTTAGCTCTCATACTCACAGTGAGTATAACCTTTTCTGAAGATTTTAAATACTCGTAGGGTATACACAAACGTATCTGAACAACAAACAAAGTTCAAGGCCATTTACAAAAGACAGGAGAATACCAAATTATATGGTACAATAGCATACAATAATATTAGACGAAGGCCGAAAAATCATATAAATCAATACAAAAAAAGAAACAGTAGCGTCATGAGAGGGGAAGGGGAAGAATACAAAATAAATCTAGGCATTAAATATTGATTGAAAATTGTGGGAAATCGCAGCAGCAATGACAATCGACAAAGCGAAGCAATATACCCCAAAGCACTCCCCCTCCTCTTGCACACCCCTCTCCATGCCTCTTGCCATACCCATGCGCACAGTGAGTGATGTGTGTGTGTGTGTGTGCCGAGCAAACAACGAAATTGATTTACAGAAATTCGTTAAACTTGAACTTGCACCAAAGATAGACCAAAAGACAGGAAGAATAAGCGGAAGACAGAGCGACAGAGATATATGTGGAGAGAGAGAGGGAGAGAGGGAAAGAGAAAGAGAGAGATAAAGAGAGAGAGAGAGAGAGCAGTACCCTATTGTGGGCGGGTGTCTTGAGCGGGGAGCAGGTATTGTCTGATTACCACACAGCTCATTTGGCAGTCAATTAGGGGCACCATGCCGCATCTAAAACGCAGGCTGATTAGAAGCTCTACTCTCCTCCTCAAACACCGTCTAGAAGATTAATAGTAAAATAGGCCTTTAATTAGGGGCTCAGGTTCAGTAAGGTTCAGGAGCATGCGAAATGAGGCAAGACCTTTGCGAATACAAATCGATGTTTATTCTATTTATCGAAATGGAAAGTGTGGCTTATAAAAACGAAAGGAATATAACTAGATAAGCATTGTAATTGAAATAAGAGAATATTTTCTTCACTATCTGATGGTTAGCGAATATATATGTACTATGGTATGGTATATTTCTCAATTAACTATTTATACTTCCCCTAAGCACGGGATTTACTAATGTAAAGTTTTCTTAAATAGGATTAACAATTTGGAAATTAAATAATACTACATGCATATATTTGGTGGAGAAAATGAATCGATTGGTTTTTTATCCTCATCATTTTTTGATGTGTTTTTACGGATATTGGAATTACTTTTCAGTCGGTGTTTTGTTTATGTGTCTATTAAATACGCGACAGTTAACTAAGAAACCACTACTACTGTTCCACAAACTAACCTTCTATACGACACATATGTAGCTATTTAGCCTGCATACATATTTATTCCAATCTAATAGCTTTATTATATATATTTTTTATAGGTTTACAGCTCTCGCCCAGCTGCCTTGGGCGAAAGGGCTGTGGGATAACTTCTGCGCTGTTTTATTAGCATGGCCAATCATTAGCAGCGTTGTTATGTAATCACACGGCCAAAAGGTAACAGGTAACAGGTAACAGGCAGCAACTACAACAATAACAACGGGGCAATCAACAGGTTAACGGTAGTCACAGTTTCCAGCATGTGATTTGTTCACGCCGCACCACACGCAGCTTCGGCTTCAGCTCCAGAATCCGCCACGACTAATTGGCAACCTGAGTTATGTGGCGAAACTGTTGCCAGAGTTGCCACCGTACCTGCTCACTGCTCCTCCAGCCCCGCCCTCCTCTTGCCGACCAGTGCGAGCAGCTCTCTCGGGTTATGTATTCTTTGTGGGCATTTTTGATCGACGGGCCCGACAGGCACGAGACAGGGAGAGAGTGTCGCGTTGCTCTTGCATTATATTTCAGTTACGACTTCAGAAACCTGACCCCAATTGGCAAACCAAAAAAAAAACAGCCTAAAAATCGCGAAATAGCGACAAAAAGCCAAAAGTAAATTAGTTAAACTGGGCAACAAATGTGAAAAGGGGTTAACATGTTGCCACATTGGGCACAGACAGGAGTTGCTTGTGGGTGAGAGAGAGAGAGAGGGAGATGAGGAGAATGACAGTGACAGTGCCAATTTCGCACTGCAACGACAGCTGATTGATTTAAAAACCAAAACAAATGATCGCTTTGCTAATAACAATTTTGAGGCGCCAAATCGATGCGCGCTAATGATGCCAAATGAAAAAGGCTAATGCCGAAAAAAAGCAAAAACATATTTTTGCAGTTGGTCGAAAGTTCAAGCTGGGCACCCTGCCCTCTCCCCTACACTACCACACACACCCCTCACTGCTTGCAGGCGACGCACATTTGTCAAACATGCAACGGACAAGTCAACTTTGACTTGAAGCGTTTGCGCCTGCGCAATTGCCTCGAGAAACAAGAGACAGGGAGACAGACAAACCGACAGACAAACTGGGTGTGAAGGGGGCAGAGGTGCCGCAGTGACAGTGCCTGTGCCAGAGAGAGGGGAGGGGAAGGGGCACAGACTGTATGGCCTCTGGTCGGCAACGAGGCGCATGATTGATGATGCAAAAGTTCACCAGCTGCCAAAAAGAAATAAAAATAAATAAATTAAAAAAACAAGAGACAAAAGAGCAACAACAACAACAACAACAGCAGCTCGTGAAAAACGACTCCAATGTTGACAAGCGCAATGAGGAAGGCGATGACGATAGCGTTGACGACGACAATGGCGATGGCGACGATGATGTCGCCGTGTCTCGCTTGTCGTGTGTGAACTGTAGCAAAGTGTCAACACGCTGCAAGAGGATACTCTTTTAACTGTTTGATGCTGTTGTTGCTGCAGCTGAGGGAACTACGTCGATTTGCTGTGAGACATACGAAGAAACCAACACGTAATCGAACTATGATATACATGATAAACATTGTAAACGAATCGCATCCCAATCAATTTATATGGTAATCCCTTTAATATTGAACATTTTTTACTGCATATTACCATACAAATTAGTTATAAACGCAAATTTACAATTTATTAATGGTTTTCCATTTTTATTACCCCATTCAATTCTGAGAAATCGTTAAGGTGCTGATAGTTCTTGTACACACCAATAATAAACCTACCAACTTTAAAATTGCCGTCTTGTAAACCGATATTAGATTTTTATCGCTTTACAAGACAAGATAGGAGGCGTAGCCACATTCTAAAATGAAACAAACATAAGACGAATTTGACAGTTCTAGCTTTTAAAGGTCCGGAGATTTACATATTCAAACGGACGAACAAACGGTCATATAGGCTGATTAAGAATCAGAAGATGGGAAGATGGAGATGCCTTCTAGCGAATATTAAAAAAATGAAAATGACACCATTATCCTCTGGCAGCTGTGTCTTTCTTCTTCTTCGTTCTCTTCGAAAATGAGTTTCAAACTAATAACTCATATTTTGTTCCGGATTCCTCTCCGCATACCTGGCGCTAATATACCCACTTGACCTCTCTCGCTTTGCTTCTATTTTTTTTTTTTTCCTTTTTTTTTTAGCGAGCAAAGGGCAAAAAAGTGCTGCAAATAAAACTTCAAATCGTTTTACGTGTTGACCAAAAAGTGTCAGAGCGCTGACTTGGTGGCTCGCTCGTAATGTGTGTGTGTGTGTCTCATGTGTGTGTATGTGTGTTTCTCATGTGTGTGTGTGTGTTTTAACGCTTTTTTTCGCATTTTCCCAAATGAAAAATCACGTAGCCGACGTGTCGAGCATGTGGAGCGAATGCGTCGCTCTCTTTCACTCTCTCTTTGTCTCTCGCTCACTCACTTTGTCTGCGTATATGTATGTGAAACTGTCATAAAAATGAGATAAACATCTTTTCAAAAAAAAAAAAAAAAAAAAAAAAAAAAAGTAGCAGCTACAACTCGAGCAGCGTCTGGAGGCGCACAAGCGTGCTCAAGATTTACGGCTTGTTGGGGTCGGGCTATAAAAATAGTTGAAAACAATTTGCTTATATATATGGATGTGTGTGTGTTTGTATCTATAAAGCCGGGCCAGAGCACGAGAGCGCACTCTGCAAGCGCTGTTTTATGCGCACAACATGCAAAAATTTAACAAATTAAATGAGTAACAATTCGTAATGCAACAACAACTGCAACAGCAGCAACAACTGCAACAGCAGCAGCAACAAATGGCTGGTCAAGAGTTCAGTTGGAACTCCGAAGTTTATTAAGCAATTGACGCAGTTGCTTCGAAAACATTTTCGTGGGCGTATTGCCAAAATTTGATTACTTTCATCTGCTCTGGAAAAGAAGGTAGCAGAATACACACTCACTCACACACACACACATACATATTGTCGAGAAGCGAAACCATTAAACAGCCATACCGGAAGCAGGAGCGGAACCGTTTTAACAATTGCCCCTTAAAATGCTGTCTATAGATTTGGCAATTGCTTTACGCAAGCATATTGTACATACTCTAGGGAATTCATACATGTATATATACATATATAGTATATACACATATATAGTATATATACATATATAGTATATTGCCCTCTTTTCGCAACATATGTTTTCACTCGCTTATTTTACGCCTTTGGAATTACTCGTTTCATATTCATACTGAGTAAAAAAGCGATAGATCAAAAAGTGATGCGGTGTTTTATTACCCATTCCATTTATTAATCTATTTTTTGCGTTCTCTTAACTTTCCTTTGCACTTTGATTTGGATAAGCAATTTATACAATACAACCTGCTTCTGCCAGCTAGGTTACAGGGTATGCTGTCACATAGTGCCCCCAGTTATCGACGCCCGCGTTGCTTTGCTTTTTTCATGTGCCTTCGATTTTAATGCACATCCTCATCCAGCCCCATCTCCTGGCACTGCTCTATTGCTGCACAGAACGTGGGAATCCAGCAGCGAGTTCAAGTTAGTTCAGCTTCAGCTTCAGCTCCAGCTCCAGCTGCAGCTCAGCTCGCCCCGTCTCGCTTTAGTTTGAGTCTTTCCCCATCATAATCGTAAATTACAATTCGCTCGTCGCTTTGAACTGTCCAAGATTTATCGGCAATGACATTAAGCCCAAGTTATTTATTTATTTATTGTTGTTACACCATAACCCTTCCTCTCTCCCCCTGCTTCACCCTACCCGCTTTGATATTTGTTTTTTATGTCGCTCCATACAGCGCCTGAGAACTTTAGCTTCGTCGAGAAGGAATCTACGAGGCCACAGCGACTGCTTAATTCGATTTTTATTGTCAAGCTCAAGTTATCGAGTATACCCATCTCTTTGGCTACTACTTCGACTCCTTTTCCTTATCCCATTCCTCTTTCCACTTTTTATTTTTTTGCTGCACTTTAAAAGCGCATAAAAATTATCATTGTTTCTCGCAGATTCTTTTTTTTATTTGCCTCGCTACTTAACGGCATAGAGTGGGGAAAGGGAGAAGTCATTGGGTAAACGCTTTTAAATACCCTATAAAAAATGACAAATCATGGCAATTAAAAGAAAGTGCATTTAAATACCATTTTTTTAGTTTCAACGAAAAAAGTTTGTAATGCTACTTAAATGCCCTCTAAAATTTTTATGAAATTCGAATACCCTATAGAAGTCGAAAAATAGTGTAAGTGTAAAATATAATGTTTTATGAAACTGCAGCAACCTGTAGAATAATAGAAATGTGCTATAAAACATTTAATCGCTCTGAATTAATAAATAATGTAATGTAAAAAATGCTAAAGATGCAACTATAGAATGTTAGATTGTTATATAAAATGCAAAATGCCCTGAAGATATGAACAAATGCAACTAGAATACCCTGTAAATTATGATAACAACACGCAACTATATATCTTTATTATAGAGAAGTTGATCTTGTAACCTATAAAATATGATAACAGATTGAGATACTTATCAGCAGAACTATGCAACACAACGGTATGCTAAGAACTTTCACTGGCAAACTGAGGGAGAACCTTTTTAGCAAGGGTATCAAAGCACGTAACGGAATGCGGAATGCGGTGAGCGGAGGGCCGGGGGTCGTGGTCGGTATCTAAGTAGGGCCCGCAGCTTGGCAAAGCTGCTAAATATACATAAATTGCAAGTTAATGAGCTCAAGTGGCCACCGACAAGTCGAAGCTGCTGCCAGAGCTGCCGGAGCTGCTGCTGGTTTGTGGGCTGTGGCAAATGGGTGTGCCTGTGTCTGTGTGTATTTGTGTGTGTGTGTGCTTATGTTGAAGGGCTGCCGCTGGCAGTAAAGTAAATAAAAATAAATTCAAATCAAACAAAAATGATAGAGTACTCCCGATATGCGTAGTTGTGAAAATCGTGCTCGCCCGCATCGGCTGCATTGCACAAGGCAGAACGCATAAGGCACAGGGCACAGGGCAAGGGTGGGTGGTTAGATAGATGATGATGCCCAGAACCGGATCCCGATAGCGTCGCCGATCCCAGAACCATGCCCATTAATTAAGCAGACAGCCAGAGGCTATTACGCGCTCATCAACGCACTTAGTCCAGCGGGCAGGGGAGGTGCGGAACTAACTCAGTTGAATTTCACTTAAGCAGATACACACAGATACTCTGGGCTACTGTTGCTGTTGTAGCTGCAGTTAACCGTTGACCTTTAAATGCCACCCCCGACGCGACGCTGGGCCAGTTCAAGTGTCAAGATGCAGCAGGAGGAACGATACCAGAAGCAGTAGGGCCCGCCGCTCTCATATATCGTTTTCCAATTAACAGTTAACTGCATCAACGTGTATCTCAGTATCTAAGCAACCATATCCAGGGGGAAAGTATCTTAAAATTAATGTATCTCTGTATCTCCCTATACTTTTCTGATATACATATTTTTAACGTATTTAATTAAATATTTTACTATTTTCTGTTTGTTTGAACTCCTAGATCTCAGGAACTGCAAAAGCAAGAGCTATCAAATTTATTGACAATTTGCCTCAGTATTGCCCCAACTTGGCCACGCCTTCTTCCGCCTTAAAAATACATATAAATTGGGATTGTTGGATAAATACAAGAATTTATTTATTTAATGATTTGTATTTTAAAATTAAACCTATACCAAAGTCAGAACAATCACAAAATAGAATCGATCACAGAATGGATTCATATGTATAAATGTATCTCAGTTTGATGTGAAAAAAGGCTTAGAAGCAAACTATATGTCTATAGATACTTAGATACACCAGTAGCCAGATGTTCGCATCTCTGTATCTATCCATATATCATTATCTAAAGTATCAACTATAGATACATCTACCATATAACTCATGTATTTGTCCATGTATTTTTTGCTATATGTATCTAACAATCCATACAGTGCAGTATCTCTATCTATGATCACATATCTGTATCTAAATCTCAGTATATCTACGTACTAGATATTCATATTCATATCTTTCTACCATGTATAATTTTAGGGAATAAACATATTTAACTACTTAGTATCGGTGAATCAGCTATCTAGATACTTTGTATCACTGGATAACCATTCGCTATATGTACTAGACTATATCTGTTGTATATACACATTTATAACTATATATCCGACTCTCTAATTATCTGTGTACGCTCGATAAACTGAACTAATTGAAATCAAGTGTTTCTGCTTTTCAGTTTCCGCTCTGTTTATATTGTTTCTACGGTTTGAAGCGTTAAGTCCAAACCGAAATATAAATATATAACATATATATATTGTTTTTCTCAAAGAAATATCAATGGCATTAAACAAATGGCATTAGTTCTGAGAAAATTCCAAATTGAAAAGAAAATACCGTGAAATTGTCTTGAAAATATCATTGGTTTTCACAGAAGCACACACAGTGTAAACAGTTCCACGGGAAAGTCTACGCACACAGGCACAAACCGGCGCGCACAGTTACTACTGTATACCGTACACCATATTCGATATTGATATGATATTATCTAGTATTATTTAAATATATAAATAAACTCATTTAATTTTTGCCATTGAAAACGGAATTAAGCGCTTAATCGGATTGATTTTTTCACAATATTCGCAATGTATTTCGATTCAAGGTAATTTCGTAATTAATCATTTAAATGTGCATTATGCAAACACACATAAATACAATAAGTGAATAAGTGAATTATGCAAATGCAACTCTCAGTCAGTTGTCAATTGCAAATTATGAATTATTAACCCCGAGCAACGTTTGTTTCGTTTATTAACAACAATTGCAGCCTGAGTATACATTGAACCTGGTGGGCGAAGAAAAGGATTCGATGGAAATCAATCAGATGCATGTGGAGTGTACGTGTTAGTGGGGGGGGGGGATGGAAAATGCTCCCTTTTCCATAAATGGAATTAACTCGAAAACAAAAAGAGAAAAACAAATATGCAGCATAAAATACGCTTTTCATGTGTAATTGGAACCCCAAAATCGGGTTAAACAGAAGCAGGGGGAGATTTTGGCAGGGGGAGGTTGAAGAGGGTTGGAGGCAGTGGGGCAGTGTGTGTGCGAGGTGTGCCATGAAAATTGAAAATTGTCAAAAGAAAACACGATGACGACAACAGCGTGAACAACAAATTAATCAATGTAACTGCAGCTGAAGCATTAGAGAGGAAGAGGTGAGGGTAGAGAGGGGAAGGCAGCTAGAAAGGGAAACTGACATATTTAGACAGAGTATACTGGGATTGCGCTCTAGCTTGGGGTAGAAGCAGCAGCAGCAGCAGAAGCCATCTACGCAGCGTTTCAATTGAATTTGCTGTGCAGTTATCTGTCTCGCTGTGCCCCTGTGCCCCCTTCCCTCTCACTCTCTCTCTCTTTATCTCAATCTGTGACTTCGTGTGGCCCAAAGACTTTCGTTTTCTTCTTCTTAGTTGTTGTTTTAGTTAAAATCATTAAATCTTCTGCTTGTTGTGTGCGTGTCTCTCTGTCTGTCTCTCCCTCTGTCCCTCTCTCCCTCTCTCTCTCTCTCTCTCTCTGTTTGTTGTTGTCGCCGGCTGCAGTCCGCGCGTTGCAGTCGCAGTCGGTAAATGGGAATAGTTATGTAGTTAGTTAGTTAGTTGGCGTTTCGCTTTCACTGCCAGGCCAAATGGGTATCATTTTTTCTCCTCCTTTCTTCTTCTTTGTCTTGTAATTGCAGTGCGAGTCTAACTGATAAACACACATACACACACAGGCGCACACACATGCGTATTTAGTGAATTTCCTGCGCTGCTCTTTTTATGCTGCTGTAATCGCTATCGATATCGATATCGGTATCGCTCGCCCAAGTGACAACAGATGACGCAACTTGCCCAAAAAAAAAACAACTTGGCTATGGTTTTCTATTTATGTGTTTGTAAATACACACACGCACGTACACACACACATGTACTACACACACTACATACGTATTTGTGTATGTTTGCTGTTGGCTGCTTCCACGGGTCGTTGTTGTTATTCTTGTTGTTGTTGTTGCCGCTCAATTTCCATTTTGGAAATAACTCAATTTGCTGTCAACGTCAGGCTCGCCCCCTCCCGCTCCCGCTCTCCGGCTCGTTCCTATTCATGTTTTGTTCTTCTTCTGCCTCAGCTCCTGTCTGTCCCCTGTCCCTGTCCCTGTCTCTGTCGCTGTCCCTATCCCTAACCCTGTGGCTGTTGCTGTCCCGCAGTTCCTGCGTACCTCACACGGTCACTTTGCCTGCTTAGGGTAAACAACAAAAACAACAGCGAAGAAGCGGTGACGCGCTGCAAAAGGAGTTTGTTTTAATACACACACACACACACAGATATACATACACGCATAAGTATTGTCTAACTGCATCTGTATTTGCATGTTTCTGCATCTGCTGCATGTATGTGTGTAGGCAACAACTGACAAACATGTGTTGCAAACGTGGCGACAATCGAGTTTCACTTGATGTACACACACACGCACAAACACACACACATGTTCACACACCCATATAGAACTATGTTAATTCCAAGTGAATTATCCATAGCTTTTTTCAACATGCCTAAGGCGCATTAAAACCGAACTAGCTCGTTATAGGTCTATATAGAACACTTCCTTTTAATATGTTTAGAAAACATATTTTGGCATCATACTTTTTGTTTTTGAATTTTTAAACATATATTCTATCAAACACATCATGAAATGAACGAAGAAATCTCTCCCATATAATTATGAAATAACTTATACATGTATTACTCCACTCCGCTTTTACTTTGTTAAACATTCTTATTGTCTTTTGCTTTCCCAGAGATCCCAAATATCAATTCAGCTGAGATTCTAGATCATTTTTTTTTTCAATTCAGTAAAAAACTGAATTACCAAATGGTTCTTTCTTTACAATTTTCATTTATTTTCTTTAATTTTGTCACATTATCAATGTCATACTTTTGTATGTTTTCAAAACGTATCTTCACTAATTATTATTGCAGTATTTTATAGAATGTATCATATTGCACATCTATTAGTCCAACCCGCCCTTCGGTATGCATTCTTTACATCTGTTACTAAACCAGAGTTCCCAAATAGAATTATAGCCAAGATTGAGGTACTTTCCCTCCCTCAAAACCATCGAACATCATCAATTTAAATCGTTAAGTCCTTAGCAATTTAAAAAGAATTCTACCCAAGAAAGATTGCAATTAAGAATTTAGCCATAGATTATAATTATGCCAGTACACCCATAGCTATAAGTCTGATCTACTACTACTTTTCCACAGAGTATCGGGTAGAATGGAAATAACTTTGCATTGCCGCTTGTAGGCCGATCTAAACTGGCTTTTTGGGCTCCAATTCAAGTGCACACATTCGATTCCCGCGAAGATGTGGGGCACAGTGGGGCCAAGTACAGGTAATTGGAGTACTCCATTAATATATACACACACACAGATACGAACAGAGAGAAGGCTTATGAATATGCAGATGGGTATAGCCGACTTGGGACTAGGGTTAGGGTTCGAGTTCGGTGTGGGTTATGTTTATGGGGTTTCGGTTCGGTTCGGATTGGTTTGGTTTGTTTGTAGGCGCTGGAGGCTAAACCCGAAAGCGGCACAAAGCGCACTTGATACGATTCAGATATCGACTGGGGTTTAGATTCGCGCTTGGACCTGCACAGAGCGAGTCAGAGTCGGAGTCGGAGTCGGAGTCAGAGCTGTAGCCAGGGTCTTGGTCGTGGTCTTCTCGGTATTGCTTGCACAGTCAGCCCGGGGGCGACACTTCGTGCTGCCGCTGCCCAGTTTCAGCTTCGGTTTCGGTTCGAACTTAAACCAAGTGCACAACGAGTCCCCCGAACAAAGGCGGAGAAATGCGGCAGCCTAAAGAGTCTTGCAACCAAAATGCAGTTTGATATGCAACCACACACACAAACACACACACACACACATACTTGATTTGATTTTTTCTTCGGCAATTTCTTCTGAACTCCTCCTTCTTCTCCTTTGCAACGTTTTTTACTGTCGCGCTGGGTGTATATAGAAGTTATTTGGTTTTGTTTTTTTTTTGTGCTCGTGCACAAGTACAAATAGTTCCAGGAATCGCGAGCACAAGCCCAAAATTTAAATGCAACTGCGTGTTGAATTTTTAATAAATACCCGTGCCCAGGGAGGGGAAGAGGGCCTCAAGGAACCTCACGGTAACTTACAAAAAAGAATTACAATATTAAATGAATCAAACACAGGAACGCAGCGCAAGGGCAGCGGCAATTTGTGTGTGCGCGTGTGTGTGTGTGTGTGACAGAAACATGAAATGGATTGCCGAGTCAGGGAATAAATTAAATTTCAAAAGATTTTAAAACAAATTAAAGCAAAGTTCCCAAAGAGTACGCGAAGTAAGCAAAGTGCACAAAGTGTTGTGTGACTTTTGAACATCACTTTGCATTAATTCGCTAATTTCAAGTTGACTTTAAACTGTACAAATAAATAAATAACTAACTAAAACTTCCATTACAACTCGAGAGTTGGCAACAATTTTTTGTCCCCTACTGTAACACAGTTGCTGCTGCTGCTCAGCTGTTCCCCTTCTTCGCAGCTGTTCCCGTTTGAGTTCTACTGTTCCCAATTTGTAATCCACTTTGAAATGCAACGCGCGCGAGCATCAAATGTAATGGCAATAAATTTGTTATTATTCTTTGTGTTGTTGTTACCTTTTTTAGCAGAACTCTCTCCCTCTCTCTCTCTCTCTCTCTGTCTGTTTCTATCAGTTCTCTCTTACGATCACAGTGATTGCAGACGGTGACGATTGTTCTGTGATTCTCTTCACTTTTTCTGTTTTTATTATTTCTTTTACTGTTGCTGTTGTTGTATTTCGTGAAGGTGAAGTCACTGCACTTTTATATTCTGCTCTTCTGCTTTTTACTTTTTGCTATGACAGCTGCTGCAGTTTGTTCTTTTTCTGTCGGTCAAATGGGCAGGCAACAGTTGTTGTTCGCGTTGTTGCTTCTGCTTGTCGCTTTCTTTTGTTAATTGCAGTTCTTTCTTATGTGTATTACTTGTCAAAGCTGGCGTTGCGCTGCTTCTAACGGCTTAGAACATTTGCAAACGCCTTAACGCGGCTGCTTTCGGCTTTTTATTTTACTTTTGCACTCGCATTTGCTTTACTTTTCTTTGCTCGCCTTTGACTGTCGTTTGACTCTGCACTTGTTGCTCCCTACTGGCGCGTCTGCTTTGTGTGTTGCCGCCGCCGCCTTCCGGCAGGAGTAGACGAGACCAACCGCAAAAGCAGGCTGAGCGAAAATGAACAGAAACAAAAAAAACAATCTCACAAACACAACTCCAGGCTTGAGAACACACGCGACGAGCACTTGTTGAGAAATACGTTTTTGAATAAATCGCAAAAAAAAAGTTAAAATAAATCGTGCTTGTTTCAAATTGATATGCAATTTATTTTTGTTATTTATTTAATTGAAATCAAATTGAAACGTTTATTTTGAGTCGAAATATTTGAATTTTATTTGTATATTCGTAGCGACCGCACGTCCACACGCTTCGGCATCAGAAATAACACTGTTCTGTTAGTTAGCATACGCTGTTAAATGTGACAAACCATAACAGACTCACGCGAGCTGCCGGCTGCTCAAATGAACTGTTGCTGGCCGCACGCTGTTAACTGTCACAGTGCCTGTTAGCTCAACTGGTGGCGCTCTGTGCCGCATTTAAACGGCAATTATATTATTGAACTGTACGATTTTTTAGGAATGAATTAATGAATTACATATGTAAAGTTAGAGAAAATAATCATTTTAAGACTACAGGTAAAATTTTAAGTTATATTCTAACATTAAATAATATCTAAATCTAAATCTAAATGTACTGCAATAATAATTTCCATCTGACCAAATTTATTAAAATATGCAAATTTCACGAATCTAAAAAACATTTAGACATATTGGGTATCATCTTTAAAAAACTAAATGATTCATTGATCCATTTAATAAATAAAAAAAATTAAGAAAATAAATAATAAAATCCTAAAATAATATCTTATAAGCTGTTAATCATTCGCTAACATATCTTTATGCGCAGTAGGCTTGACTATTTCGTGTATGCAGATATTTGTTGTTTTATTTAAGAAGTGCTTATAATTCGAATTCGAAATTCGCTTGAGGCGTGCAATGTGCAAATGTATCCAATAAAAAAAAAATACATATGAACATATGTTTTAATATGCATAGCACATATGTGCAATCAAACAGGTAAATTATTCGAATTCTTTAGTACAAATGCACTTTTTTTAAATTTCTTACTTACTAAACATTTCTGAAGTAACAGAGCCATACACACTGTTACTGCTGCGCCGCACACAATTGGTCGCCACTGTGGCGCTGCTGTTGGAATTGTTATGAATGAAAATCGAAAACGAAACGTCGAAGCGCGCAGCTCAGGTTCAGCTTGAGTGTTGTTGGGCAGTGCAGCCAAAAGCATGTCACTGAAAAAGGCTAGATTCATTGAAAAGGCTAACTTCTTAGCAAAAATCCAACAAGTTTGTATACAAGCGATTTTCCTAATAATTTGAATTGTTTTTCTACATAGAAAATTGGAAAATATTTTAACTTGTTTAATTAGTTCAAAAACTAAAAAAAAATATATATATAAAGATAGAAAAACAAACACCAAAAACTTATAAATATAATAAAATATATGGAAATAGAAGCAAGTTAGATAAGAATTTCGATTTTCGTCCGTTTGAAGCAGTTAAAAATCGTATAGATTTCAGCGGTAAAAGGCTAGGCTAGCAACAACTTTTCCAGAAAAATGTTATATCGATGAATCTCGAGATATTGAATATTAGATGCAACAAGAAGTCCCAAGCGACGTGCCAATTGCAGTCAAGTCGCAACATTTGCTTATTGACAGGGAGCTAGCTGCAAAGAACTACAAATTCTTATACCATAAATAAATACACATGAATTTATGTATATGTATTTGAATTATTATATTTTTTCCTGCTCCATGACTAAACAAATGAACTAATGAACTACGGCTGGATGCGAGTGAAAAGAGTGCGCCGCGATGAGCGAATGCTGATTTGAGTACGTTTTTTTCCTGCTTGACAAGAAAAAACACAATGGACAGACACACACACATACACAGACACACTCGCATACACATTCTGCAGAATTCTTCTGAGCCCATGACGCAAAAAAAGGTCTGCCAGTTGTAGTTGTAGTTGCTGTTGTTTTTGCCCATTCAAATTGCAAATGGTAAATAGCCGCAATTGGGTATTGGAACTTCGGGACTCGCCTGTTGGCAGGGCTGTCGATAAGCTGCCCCGGTTCCGTTTTGCTCTCAGTTTCTGTTGTTGTTGCTTTGAGATCGAGAATTGAGATCGACGTCGCGCAGTGCTGACGCACCCGCATAAAGCGCAGCAGAGTGTGAGCATGAGAGAGTGGAGCACACAGCAGAGAGAGAGAGAGTGTGTGTAGTGAGAGGGGGCTGAGCGGGAGCGCGGCAGTGAGCGTGGCTTGGCGAGATGGCGTTAGCTGATTGAGAACAATAGCGGCACCGGAAATTATTGCATCTGTTGTTTTGTGCTCTCTTGCTGCTGCTGCTACTTCTGCACACACAAGCACACATGCATGTACATGTGTTTGTGCTCGTCTTTCCTTCTGTAGCCGCTGTGTTGTTGTTGTGGCTTTGCCTCACGTTTGTTTTTACTTTCGTCTGGTCTCTGGCTACAGTTGAATTGTTTTCCGCGTCCTCTTTGCGCCGCAGCCTTTGGCTTTATTGCTGAAATTTTCAATTGCAGGCAAAACGAAATAAACAAAAAGCAAAAACCAAAAAAAAGGGAAAGGGAAAGAAACGGCGCACTTGAACGGCAAACGGGAACGCCTGCGCAGAGGCGTTGACAGCAGCAGCCGCAGCGAGGGAGGGGGAAACGCCGACGTCTGCGTCAAGTGCAAAGTGCAACGGCGACGGCGACGGCGACGTTGCCGCTCTGAGCCCATCCCCACCCCCGTCGCCCAGTTGGCGTGTAGAGATAACAATGAGAGGCAATCAATGTCGTCGTGGGTAGTACAGCCCCCTCCCTCTATCTCTCGCTCTCGCTCGCACTGCGACAGCTGTTACGGCCGCCACTGTTAACGTCATGCGCACACGCAGTGTAAACGCACTCGTCTACAGTGGCTTCCGCTGCGCATGTGCATAGCTGCCTGCGCTGGATTCGTGTGTTTGTATCTGTATCTGCAACTGCATTTGCATCTGTATCTGCGCGTGTGTCTTGCACTACAGGTGCATCCTCTGGTAGAAAACACAGTGCTAACACATTGAAGCACACACACACACACGGACTGAGCAAACACACACACACACACAGTAGTCAGTTAGGTGAGTAAGAAATCAACGCTAAGATACCGAAAGATACAGATACATTTGCTGTGCATACTTGCACTGGTAGGAGGGGGGAGGGGTAGAGCAAACAGACGAAACTTTTCGTCTGCTGCGTTCATTCATGTAATTTCGCTTTTTATTTGCTTGCGTGTAGGGTGAAGGGGGGAGGGGAGCTGTGGAGAGGGGTAAAGCCGGGCGGGGGTTTGAGCAGACTGTGTCTGCAAGGGGCATGTTCCCTGTGCAGCATGTGGATCTTTTAGCATTTCTATCCCCCGCTCCTTCCCTCTGTTTTGCCCCCTTCTCCTCCTCCTCCTGCTGCTTCTTGTTGTTTTCCCTCTTTGCTGTAGTTGTTGAAAATAAAAGATAATTATGATTGCCAGAGACAGAGATGCAGCACAAAGCAGAAGCGGCAGAAGCCGAAGCAGAAGCAGCCGCAGCGAGGCAGAGACAGCAGAAATCATTCATGCTGCAAAAGCCTCGTCTACCGTGGCTGTGTATCTCTATCTCAGCGAGTGTATCTGCGTATCTGTCAGATACAGAGGGGAGCAGCAGCAGCAGGGGCAGGGGTAGTTCACAAATGATTATGATAAAAACAACGAAACAGGTAAGAACATCCATCTCAGAGTGCCATAATACATTGCTTTGTCTGAGGTCTCTCTATATCTCCTGCCCTCTCGCTCGCGCACACACATGTGCTACAACAAAAATAAAATGAAAATAAGCGTTAGCGGAAGAGCAGGGAGAGAGCGAGAGAGAGAGAGACATAAGCAGGCTCTCACACGAACTGATGAGCTGTCGCTGATAAGCGGCGTCTCTAGTTAGAACCCAAATAGACAGGGGCATAACACACACACACACGGCACACACACACACACACACACGGCACACACACACACACACATACGTCTCACAGCTAGTAAATTTGGCTGGTCAAAAAGAAATTAAGACAAGTCCAACAGGTTTCTGCAGCCGCATCAAAGACAGCCGCAAGAATGGAAAACCCATAAAATAATCAAGGAAAAACCATCGTGGAAAACAAAAGAAAAGATATATGGAAAATGTGGCACTCATTCGATGCAGGTAGAGTGCGAGTAGTAGAACAGGAAAGGCAAGGGAAAATGATTTAGTAATTGGAAATTAACAAGTCATTGCCCAATCGACGTTGCGGCGTTGCGACGCGAAGGGGTAAGTGGTTTTTCCTGCCACCGGTGTGAAAAACCTCAGCAATAATTCACAAGGTACTCGACTACCCCTAGACACTGCGACACTAGCCCTGCCCCAACCCCTGCCCCGCACGCACTACCCCTAACCGCAGATAAATCACAGTCAATGAAAAGCAACAAAAGGCAGCTCAATGGATTCGTCAGAGGGTTTACAGTTTAACCCATGTTTACCTGGCTGCCTGTGCGCCGATAAGACACAGTGGGAGGGAGAGTGAGAGTGAGTGAGAGAGAGAGCAAGAGCGAGGGAGAGGCACTCATCAACGTCGGGCCCTGTTGACAGTCGTGTAATTTGCTTGTCGATTGTTGCGGTTTGCTTTGAATCGATTCGTTGCACAGGTAAGCAAACACACGCACACACACACACACACACACACGCCCAAGCCGGCTCACACCTCTGACACCTGATGACCTGTTGCTGCAATCTGCGCGTGTGTGTGTGTGCGTGAGCCCGACTAGGCGCCTTCGATTAGCCACGAGTGTTGCGACTTAGCGCAGCTTAAGGCTGCCAGCATCGTGTCTTTCTTTTGCTGTTTCTTCACGCAGCTGTTTGTGTAGAAAGAAACAATTAGAAAGAGCGTACCATATCCGAAGTTATTCCATATTCATCACCCACTGCTATCTGGCCAAGAGCGTGTTCTGCATAGCTGGAAGAAGAATGCGAATTCTCCGGTGTCACTTTTAAATTGAACGCGGTGTCTTCTTTCACTCTCTTTAACCGCCTCTCTTTCGCACTGTTCTCTCTCTTTCTCGTTCCCCGTTTCTCGCTTTGTTTCCGTGTTTCACTTACTCTCTTTATTGCTCCCTCTTCCTCTCTCCATCATTTTAGCATCATCCTCTCTCTCAATCTTATTTCTCTTCTCTCTCCCAATTTAACTACCTTCTGTTATTCTTCTGCTAATTGCATTGTCTCCTTTTCTCTGTTCTCACTGTCCCATGATTCTCTTTTCTTTTTATTTTCTTTCTCTCTCTCTCTCTCTCGTTCCTCTCCTTCTTTCCTTCTCCTCCTTTTCTGCCGCTCTGACTCACAGTCCCCTCTTTTTGCCTTCTATAACCCTTTCTCGATTTCTTTCTCTCTCTCCATTTCTTCTTCTCGCTGACTGTTCTCCCTCTTCTTCTCCTGGAGGAAGCATCAAACATAACCCAGGGCAACGCACATCGAGGCCATTCCGTATCGGTCTTGGTCACTCTCAGGAAGCGCACCTGACTCCAGGTCAGGGCCACACACACGCTGCCCCAGTCACAGTCATGGGCGCAGTCACAGTCACAGTCACAGTTACAGTCGCTGGATGCGGGCTGCGTTGCGCTTTGGTGGCAGCTTTCGGCGCGATCATCAAACAGCTAATAAAACTGTTGGGCCGAGGGCAGCGCATAAAACATTCAATTAATTAGCGAGCAGCGGGGGGAGAGGGCTGTGTGGGGAGAGGAGAATGGGCAGGGAGGGGCAGTCGATCAACCGACTGAGAATGAAAGAGCGTCACCTTTTAGTGCGCTAATTAAAAAGCCATGAAAACGCAGCTCAAGTCGCTGCTCAAATCGAAGTTGCACAGCAAGAGGGAGAGGGGTTGGGGGGGTGTGGTAGGGTAGGGTAGTGCGGCAAGTGGACTGGGAGTGCAACATGTGCGCCTTGTCATAATTATCAGCGCCACTTTGGGGCAATGATTGAAGTGATGCACCCGCTCCCGCTCCCGCTCCCGATGCCAACTCAATTTGCATAATGAAGTCGTCTTCATCTCGCTGCGCGCATCGGGTCAGCACTTTACTCCAAGATTATCTATGCCCTATTCCTCACTCGTTCTCCCCTCTCTCCCTTCCTCTTTCACTCTTTCTATGTGTGCTTTGTTCTTCTCTGAAAGAATGGGAACTCCAAGCTGCCACTTGGCCCAGACCCCGGCCGAGATTGAGTTTGAATTTGAAGAGCCATCGCCAGACCCTTTTTCCACTCCCCTTAGCATATCTGAAATTATTATTGTTATTATTGCCGGATCGAGTCGGATCGGGTCGAGTGCCTAATGCTGAGGCAGATGCATCATTCCCAAATGGAAATATGCATCCGATTTGATGCATTTTTAACGGAGTTGCGTTTTAACGGTTTCGTTTTCGCTCTCGCTCTCTCTCGCTCTCTTTGTCTATCTGGGGACTGGCCCCAATGAAAGTGTTATAAATATGCATGTATAGTTTGATATGCTATATGGTAGTATGCCATGGCTTTCCAAATACCCCGAAAGTCGTGACTGAAAGTGAAACTTCTGGCCCACTTCTGCGATCGTCTCGAATATCTATCGAGCTGCAGTGCGTTCTCGATTCGAAAAGAATCGCAGACCTTGTTTATACTGCCTACTTTTAGAACGCCCCATCAAAATACATTAAAGTGAACATTTAGGGCAAAAGTTGATATAATGCCACATAAGATCGAAATCGAAATCGAAATCTTGCGATCGTGCAAATGAGGACTGCAAGACTGTGGGCATACCCTGTTTGGACAGAAAATCTAAAGCGATCACGGAAATTTAAGCATTTGAAATAATTCTATTTACAGTTATTTCAATAATAGTTATACAAAATTAAACGCAAGTGAGTAAACCTTGTAAACTTTAAGCAAGTCTTAAGGCAATAATAAACAACAATTACAATAAATAAATCATTTAAATTATGAGTTTCATTGTGTTCAAAGTGAGTGTTATTATTCAATTTAAAATAACAACTAATACATATTCCATGTTTGTTTAGCTAGGTGTACTTCTGGAATATTTAAACAGTTAGTCAGGCGAACAGGTGTGCGCAATGTAACTTAAGAATTTTAATTATAAAAAGGCTTAAGCTAAGTTCTTCCCCGAACTAATATTTTTCTCATAAATTAAACGAGTCTTCCAAACATTTGAGAAAACGGGTAAAATTGTATTATAATTTCTAAAATATATTTACGTATGTAAAAAACTTGTTAAATAGATTTACCAATTTCACCACTTAAAATAGCTTAAATAGCTTTGAGATCTTAAAAGTCCCATATTTAAGCAACGATTTTGATGACTTTGAATAAATGTTGTAAAATAAATTCTAACGAAATCGATAACAATTTCGTTCAATACATTTCTCTAAATTTTGATGATTTTTAAAGATTTTTCAACACTGTATAATAGTGCGTATGCCTAAAACCCTTGGGATAAGCAACAGTCAGTAGATTTGTATAAATAGTTTCATTATAATCAATGGGATTTATTATTTTTTTTAATTTACCCATTTTGCAGCACTTTTTGAGGCTGTGTTACTGCACACTTAAAGTCACGTTTAACCTATTTGCCTGAAAGTAGGCTACAAGTTAAAGAAGTCACAGTATTTTACCTTTCTTTATAACTTCTTTCTTTGCACTTCTCGGTAAAATATTTTTGTGATTCGCATTGAGTATACCCCATTTGCACACAGCTCTCTCGCTGCATTTACAGTCGAAGGTCGTCTGTCGCCCCCCGCTCCCGTCCCCTCCTGCCCCTGCTGTTTGGCGCGTGGGACAGGAAATGAAATGCAATCATAAATCGGAACAGTTGGGAATGCTGCGAATTGGGTGGAAATGCGTGGCATGTTCAGATCTGTTCTGTTCTCTAGCGATTTTCTAGATCTTCTTCTTCATCTGCTTCTTCGTTTTCTCAATTATTTATACAAATAATATTGCTGGCAAATGGCTTGAAGGAGGGGAGGAGGGGGGAGGGGCAGGGGCACGGGCACTATAGAGCAGCTGCCTCCACAGTTGATAAGTTCTCGAAAAGAAAAAGGCGCGTTTTGTTTTTCCTTAATGAAAATTCATTTTCTTGTTTGCTTTGCGCCTCATGGCATCGCCTCACTTCACGTCGCACACTGAACATGATGAGAAGGTACCCCTCTGCCCCTCTCCCTCTCACTCTCCCCGCACTCAACCCACTACAATGCGGGTCAACTATGTAATTCAATTAAAGCCCAATCAGCTGCAATGGCTGCTGCTGCCCAACTGGCGCCAGAGATGCCTCTTCATCTCTTTCTCATTGAATCGCCTTCAATCGAGGCATACGCATTTTAATTCCATTAATTAACAGTCGCAGTCTCAGTCACAGTCTCAGTCTCAGTCTCAAGCTCAGCCTCAACTTGAGCTGTGCCTGTTTTTCTGGTCGCCAGTGTGGAGGTGTAAATTGAATGCATCTGCAGCTCGGCTAAGGCGCAATTGGCTTAGCCAGACACACACTTCATTAGCGGTCGCTTCATGCGGCAATCACGGACTTAGATGCGGTGACTCTTTTCACACCTTTCTAAAGAAGAATCAGCTAAGCCTGCAGTCAAGGGGGGTGGGGGGTCAGTGGAGCTGCCAACTGGACAAGCAGACAATGACAACACAAATGAAATCCATATATAATCATAAGACATAATAATGAGCACACAATATGAAGAGCTGAGAGTAGGAGAGAAGTAGAGAGAGAGAGAGAGAACTATGAAGCAGTTGCACGTGGGGAGTATTGGCTAAGTGTCTGCCATGTCTGCTCCGTCTCCCCGTCTCCCTGTCTGCCTGTCTGGCCCCCCAGCTCGGCGCTGGCCATGTGCGGCGGCATTCATATTCTAATAGGCCACTTAAGATGCATAGAATGCAGACCCACGGGACCAGACAATGGGCCAGACAATGCGCCCCACACGCGTGTAGGAGAGGAGCACGCATGCCGCCCCTTGCACCGCCCTGCCTCCCCCTGCCGATACCGACTGCAGTTGTGGCCCAAATACGTTTTTTTCACATTAAGCTTAAGTAGCTTTGCTCATTAAGATAACAACACAGGGCGGCAGAGGGAGCGGGAGAAGTGAGCGGGAAGTTTTATTTTAATTACCCAACCGCACTGCGGATTATGCAATCGCATCTTCGCTGCCTCACACCCGATTCCCGATTCCCGACTTCCCTGCCTGCCCCCCCCCTCTGCCCCGTAGCGTGGGCAAGGTGTGCTCCATTTTGTATATGGGTCAACCCGCTCCCCCACCCGGGTTTTTATGGAGTGCGGCAGCATCTGATCAATATCAAATGGCCCAGACATTGCTGCCCATTAAGAGCGCTTGCAAAATCAGTTCCCTCAGACAGTAGAAGCGAGTGGTGCGGAGGGAGGAGGGGGGGAGGAGGACTCCGGACTGGGCGCCGTCTTGCTTGGCAATTCTTCCCGATTGCTGTTTTTGTTGCGCCTGTTGGGCAACAGTTGCAGCCGCATCGCATCGCAGTGCGTCCAGGTCAGTACAGTGCATTGCCAGTTGCCAGTTGCAGTGGCACCTCCTACCACCACCCTGCTCCCTCCCGGCACTCCCTCTGAAAATGCAGCATCTTGAAGTTTGCGCAATATTTATAAAGCAAACTGATTTCAAGCAGGCAAGAAGCACTTTCCCTTTACTACACTATAAATACCCTGTGAAAACAAGCTGCATTTGTTTTGATTTCGCTTTCGATAAGAATTGTGATATGAAACCCAATGGGAAATGAAGAGTGTGAGAAATAAAAATCAATATAATATATACACTTTAAAATATTTAAAACTTAAAAAATAAGTTATTATTCTTTCTTTTAATTAATAGAAATTTGAAATTTTTTGTTTAATTTACTATTACTTCATGACTTTATAATTATTAAATTTATTTGTAGTATTTACATTTTTAAATTCTTTGAATCGAGCTCAAATTTAACAATCGTTCCGTTCTACAAGAATCAATCTAGTTGGTTTACCTATAGAATATAAATCCTATATGGGCAGATAGAGTGAAATTACTTAAAATATCGAGTAAATATCGAGTAGCTATAATCCTATATGGGCAGATAGAGTGAAGTTACTTAAAATATCGAGTAAATATCGAGTAGCTATAATCCTATATGGGCAGATAGAGTGAAATTACTTAAAATATCGAGTAAGATAGCTCTCAGCAAGTTAATTTTTTAAAATAACATTCTTAAGCTACAGAAATTAATTTTAATAATAAAAAGGTATTTAAAGTATTTAAAATAATTGTGCTTAAATACTTGTCTTAGTATAGGATGACTAGAAATTTCTAATAGAGTGACTAGATCCATTACTAAAAACCTCGCTTATTAATATGTTTTTCTTTACAGTACGAAGTAACTTCAAGTCGCGCCACTTGCCGCAAGTTGTCGCTTTATTTGTGTTTGTGGCAAAGCGAGATGCAAACTTTGGCAAAGTTAGGGCACAAATGGCACTGGCAGTCTCTGTCTCCTCTCCCTCTCCCTCTCCGTCCCTCTTTCTCTACTTCTTCCTGTCTTTCGCGCTCTCTCAGATTTGCTCTGCAAGTTGCCAAACTTTGCGGGAGTTTTGCAATCTTGTGGCATGTAAATTGCAACAAGGTTGCATACTGTGTATGTGCGTGTGTGTGTGTGTGTGTATCTATGCCAGTCTGCCATTTATCGTAGCATATTTTTAGGTCTGATGCGCCGCCTGGCCGCTTTGTCACGTTTCCGACTGAGCTCAGACGCCGATGCTGCCTGGCATGGCAGTTGGCATTGAGGATGGCATTGAAGACACACGGCTGGAGCTCCGGCCGTGCAGACGTCATTGAGACGAGCCTTGGCCATGGACTTGGACTTGCACTGCAGCGGACTGAAGGCGAAGACGTCAGTGATGCCAGCTGACCTGCCGGCTGAAATGCCAAAGGGCTTAGAACGCGTGCCGGTGGTTTGTCGAGTGCACGTGGCCGCATCGCGAGCTGCAGACGACGCACAAACAGATACAAATGTATCTTTCGCTTCACGTGCCGCAGCCGCAGCCACAGACGGGTGTGGACAATAAGTCAATTCAATTAAAAGCTCGTGTTTCGCACACTATGCCGATAAAGCTACAGATACAGCTGCAGCTACAGACACGGATACGACAGCAAGTTATCATTGTACGCAACGTCTTCCACGGATGGCACCTTGACATTCGCCCAGACCTGAGACTGCAGCTTCTATTATGGTATACCATGTCAGCTGAAGCCAATGGGGTAGTGCTGCAAAAAACTCTAGATACAATGGATTTTCCGATATTTTTCTATCGATGCCATTATATTATATTCAATTTCTAACTGATTCTTTAATTTGTATAATTTCATGTCAAAACTTTTCCAAAATATGCTGAAAAATCTTAGACAACAATCGATTGTAAGAGAAACAATCGATGTATCGCACAAATAAGTAAACTATCGATATGTATAATCGATTGTGCTGCGATTCAACCAGGCAGCCTCGCAGCTGCAAACCAGGTGAGTATACTTTTTGCCTGCATTTCATTACTACACGGTATCCGAATAGTTGTGCACTCTCTTCGCTTTTTTGCACTGAATTCGGCTTGTTTATAGTGCGATTATTGTTGCTGTTCGGTCTGCAGCACGTTGCAAGCACACGGTTCTCTGCCAGGTTGTTTCGGCTGCTGAAAGCCAGAGCTGAACGTGCCAGATATAGAGAGACAGACGTACCAAAAATGCGGGAAATGTATATGGTTAATGGGAGCACACATGTGAATGAGTGCGTATTTCGCGCTTAATAACTTCGCTTTTTTCTGGACTCACTGCGGGTTAAAGAAATGAAATTGAACATTTTTTTTGCAGTACTTAGATCCTTAAATGTGGGATTTTAAATGTGGTAAATGTACAAATCTCTAGATTTGTTTTGTAACTATTAACTTTGAGAAATCTTGCAAGCAATCAAGCTTGCATAACAACAGCTTGAGTTCGAATAATGTGGTGATTTATATGACATAATACGCATCTATATAAATACACATTAAAGGGATACATACGGCTTAGTGAGTCCTTCGACACACAAACGCATTGAGGCTCTTATGATGCTCTTACGAAATGTGCAATACTCGTAAATGCGAAATGAACATTTCCGAGCAAGTCTGAGTTAATTAATCCTTCGTTACCGAACCCATTTGTAGTTTTTGTTGTTGCTCTTGTTGTGTGTCGAGCAATTTCTGTTGTGGTTTATATCAGTTTTAAGTGGAATTCCTATGAGGTGGTGCGCATGTTTAGGATTTGCTGAGGCTGAGTGACTGCCTTGGATTATTATGTTGCTATTCTGGAGAGACGCCGCCAGGCAAAAGGCGTTCAATCTCGATGGATCGACTGACGTGAACCGACGCCACATCACGTGCCATTCTCAGTCGCTCTTTCTCTCTCACGCTCTGTGTGTATATCTGTCTTGCTCCCTCGCTATCCCTCTCTCTCTCTCTCTCTCCCTCTCTCTGCGACTCTGGCCGTGACTTTCAATTATGATTTGCATTTATGGCAAACTATGCAGGCAGCTCGCAAGAAGCAGCAGCGCACACTCACCTGCCACAGCAACGTGCCGCATGCTACATGATGGTGTGGCATGCCAAAAATGCAATATTAATATGTTTTTGCCTGGCAAACACACTCATGTGTTGTGGCACCTGGGGCGAAAATCTTAACCCGCATTGGGAACTGCGCCTCTACGACTCTCCCGCCTACAACTCTGCGGCAGAAAGTAAAAATAATAATGAAAACGACGACAAATGGCAAAGTCAAAGGGAACGGGAGAGCAGTGAAGCGGGGGACAAAGCATTCGCTGCTCGCTTTGGTTCTGCCTCGAATTCTAGTTCTGTTTCTGCTTCAGCTTCAGCTCCACCATATCGCACAAATGTACAGCCAAAGCAGTTACAGGAATGTGCATACGCTTCTCGAGACGCACAACTCACACACACTTGACCCAGCAGAACTCTGCAAGGCGAAGAGTGTCTCCCAGAATTACCTAAATGTGGATCTCGACAGAGCTTTCCATAATATGCCGATCATAGATGTGTTGCAGAGCACAGCTACCGCATAAACACCGCATATTTACTCATCTCTAATGCACACCGTGTAAAAAACCGCTACTTCAAAGAGTGATTCGGAGTTTTTTACTCTTTCCATTAATTGTTTTATCAACTTGGCTTACATTCCTTACAAAAAACCTAGCGAAGATCAAACTGTAAAGTTCACAATTTGATTTCCAATATGAAAGTAGGAAAGCAACCGCAAAAATACATTAAATAAAGGTTCAAAAAACATCGCATCACTTATCCATTGATTTTTTATTAGGTGTGAATATGAGACGAATAAAAAGCGTAAAATAGGCAAGCGCAAAAGAATAAGGTAAACATAAGTAAGTAAATCAAATAGATGATAAAAACAGAAATATGATGCCCAATTGGAAAACTATAGTTCTATTGATAACTCAAGAAATTAAGAATAGAAAAATAAATATTGTTTTTATCCTTTTTACTGGTACTTATTTTTTACTTGTACATTTTTTTTTAATATTTATATTTTATTTATTTGATTATTTTTTTTAACATATTTTTTCTTTAATAAAATACATAATTATAAATATAAAATGTATATTTCTATTGTTTTTATCATTTATAAAGGAATGTATTTTTAACTAAATTTTTTATATTTATTTTACATATATTTGATTATTTCGTTAAACGTATATTTCTTAACTTTAACGTTTATTTAATTTAGATTTATTTATTTATTTTATTTGTTTTTTTTTTTTAATTTTAATTATATGTAAATGACTTTTTCCCGTAATGTTGAGTTAAGCATTTGTCTAATAAATCGTTGTACCCCACTATTACTTTTTGGGCTTTTATTTTAGCTTAGACATTGACAATGTAGCAGTTTACCCCTAAAATTTAGGAATTCGCCTAATGAACTAAGAAAATTTCGCAACTGGTGCAAAAGTTATTTATAACGAATTCTTCCTATATTAAATAAAATCACAGTATGCAAATTATATGTTGAGTTAAGAACGCCGTTTTCAGTTGCTTTTGCAGGCGCACAAGTGTCGCTGGGCTGCTGCGTATGAGTAGCTGGATCATAACAACGATAGAAGGCAGAGGCAGAGGCAGAGACTGCGAATGATGTGTCTGCTGCCGATGCTGTAGTTGGCATTTGGCGGCGGGCAGCGGGCAGCAGGCAGCAGGCAGCGGGCAACTGGCAGCGGGCAACTGGCAGCGAGTGGCATCAACTGTGGCAGTGACCGACCCGCAGCCTGTTGAGATTTCTGCTGAAGTTCAATGTGCGCGCTGCATGCTGCATGCCACATTGCTGGCGCGTCTTCCAAGTTCCGCATAGTTGTGCGCTACAGCAGCAGGTTGTCCGTCCGTCTGTCTGTCTGTCTGTCTGTCTGTTTGTCCGTCTGTCTGTCTGCCCGTGTCTCCTAGTGTTGGCTCTGTTTGCAGTATCTGTTTGCCTGCCTGTGCTATGCAAAGTTCTCGTTGCTCTGCTCTGCGCTTTGATCTGTCAAATGTCGCTGACTAAATGCGCCACACTTGACCAATTCGAAAGGGGCGGCTGGGCGTGGCTGACACGCCCCGCGGTAATTATGTAAATTACCCATCAACAGCAAAACAAAACAAAACGACAGCAACAAAAACAGCTACAACAACCGCGACTTATCACATGGAAACATTTTCAACTTGCGCGGCCGCTTTTCATGGCCTTCGGCGCAATATTGAAAATAAGATAAATCTCACTCTCGCATGAGGTCCAAAAACGAAAATATCGAAAATGCCATATACTACATATACATATATACAACAACTATTTTCTATGCCTGCTGCAGGTCCATGTCTATCGAGCTTTGTAATCGACAATTGGCAACAGTTCACTTCGCGCCAGGCCCCGCGGCGCATCTCTCCATCGTCGCTGTCGTCGTCGTCGTCGTCTTTGTTGTTGTTATTGTTATAAGTATTGAGGTGCATTGAAGGAAACCCGTGCCTAAAGTCGCTAACATTATCATCATCAACCTCATCATGGTCATAGTTCGTTTATTTCAATGGAAAATTCAACGAAAACATTGCAAGCCAAAAAAATCTCAAAAGGCAGTTGGGTTTTGGGGAAGGGAAGGAGAAGAGAGCTGGAACTGGACACGATCATGTGAATGAAATTACGTTTCAGTTTTGGCATTTCATTTTGAGGGGTATTCAATATTTTCGAACTATATTAGCAAGGTTATTATGGAATCTAGAATAATCGCAACAAATAACAATAAAAAACAATTTTGTTGATTTTTTAAAAATCCAAAAAACAAATAGAATACGATTGAGTAAAATTTCGCAGGAGATCTAACAGACACTGATCAACTCTGGAACTGCTTATATATCATATATTTTTAGCCGCTGCTTAGAAGGGTATTATAACTTCATCCCAAATATGCCTATAACAGGTAAGAGAAGACAGCTCTGACTTTACAAAGAAAATATACTTTATATTCATGAGCTGTATCAATAAAAAGAACCGATATAATCATCCGTCTGTTACTCAATATGTTTGATGAAAACTCAGATCTTCGAGTCTATCAGATTTAGGCATATTAAATTGACACTATATCTTATTATTAAATATACAACAATTTTAAATGATATTTTAGAACAAAAATGTTCATATTTGGTATATATAAATAAATGTATGCTATCTATATAAATCATTTCCGATAATAATAAATATAAAAAAATAAACAGAAGTTTTTCAAAAGATTTTTAGTAACTAAAGGTTGATAGCGGGTATAGCACAGTCGAGTACACTCGCTTGTAGCTTTCATACTTGTTGTAAGTTGAAGTTCGCATTTTGCCCCTGCACCCTACACTTGCTTGGGCATTACAAACATGTGTATGTCTGTGCATACTACATTGTGCTAGGGACAGCTGCTAATTGCTGGAATTCTCCTATAAATTGCCCCAACAACAAACAATCACAATGGCAATAACACTGCGCATTTGATTGTCCGCGCTGAGAACCACATTGCCTCGCCACATTCTAATAAAATTATATGAGAGCAAACTCAGTGTAGAAGAGATTGGCCATGCGACCTTAGATACACTGCAATCAGAACACAGATTATAACAAGTTGACTACAGTTTGGAATTTTAAGAAAGTAAACAAGAATATATTGAATTATAAAGATTGATAAGTTGTATATAGTTTGTTGGAAAAAATGTCTACAGAAAAAATTTGCTATCTCTGGCTTCAAAACTAACTTAGATCTAACCGTCTTTCTTCCCAATGGACGTACCCCATCAGCAGCTAGTCGTAGGGTATGTCGAATAGTGCGAAATATCGCTGGGGTGCCGTAAAGTAAACTTTTCCAAATTGCGAAGAGTCATGGAAAACTTATCTCGACCGCGAATTGGTCATGCTTTATTTGCGCTATACGCCTGATTTTTTAGCTGCCGGCAATGAGGCTGCTCAATGGCCCAATGGAGCCTGCACTGCTCCAGCATTGTGTCTTAATTAATCAGCATTTGATGGACAATCGCGTTGTAGTCGCAGTCAAAGTAGAAGCGAAAAAAAATGAAAAAAACAACGCCGCCAGACACGCAAATGAGCGCATTGACCGACTCGACGCCGAACGGTACCAGC
This sequence comes from Zaprionus inermis, assembly GCA_018151445.1. Classification (NCBI taxonomy): domain Eukaryota; kingdom Metazoa; phylum Arthropoda; class Insecta; order Diptera; family Drosophilidae; genus Zaprionus; species Zaprionus inermis. The sequence goes on along the minus strand of JAECXD010001510.1, from coordinate 1,489,324 downwards.
GACTGGTGGCCGCTTCGACTAGCAGTTCCAGGGGCCAGCCGGCCCAGGTGCAAAGCCCATAACCAAACCCAAAAACAAACCCAACCCAAACGAAGCTATCAATAAGCGAGGCGTGAAATTTCACATGCAAACTAATTGATCCTTAGGCGAACTCTTTTCTTAGCCTGTCATTGAACCTGATGATCGGTATTCGCATGCGGTCTGCGGGACTGGGTCACTTCGTAACTTGGCTATGATCTATGATTTGTAATGCAAGACTTTATAGAGTATAAACTCATTTTACTCTTGGAAGGGTATTCCAAGTTTGTGCATATATGTAGGAAGAAACAGGAGTTCTGTCTGTTTGAACGTCTGGATCTCAGTCAATTCAAAAGCAAGACATACCAAATTTAGCATGAATACTTCTTTATGCCATTCGCAGATAGAGTTTTTAATTCTCTGTTTTTGTATATCATGCATACATATCGATGAAGATAATATATATAAATCTTTTGAATTTCAATTCAATCGGACAATAAACACAGAAGTTATTAGGTAAAATATTTATGCACTTGAAGCAGCTTGTGACGCATTTTTAATATGTTAATTTTTTGATTCGGGTTCTACATGTTTGAAGCTGAATTATTTCGATTGACAGCGGCTGGTTCGAGCAGAGATCGAAGATATCGAATTTCAAAGTATTCTCTGCCACCTACCCGCAGAGTCAACGACTCTGAATGCGTTTTCAGTGGTTTTATAGCACCTTCCTCTCATTCGGACGTGGCGTTTTATTTTGTTTATTGACACGATTGTTCTCAGATGCGTTTCAATTTTATTTTATATCGATTACAGTATAGATAAGGAGTGAGAATGTAGATAAATGCATTAATTTTATTAAATCAATGGGCTGTTTCTATTGTTTAATTTAAGTTGCCATGTATTTTTCGCAGTTCTAAACAATTTTGTTGCTTATCTTGGTAGCTTCCTTCTGCTTCTTTAACTGTATTCTTCCTTACTATTTATTATTTACTATTTATTTCACTTAGACAAACCTAATTAAAGTGTGAATTTGACGAAATACTTTATTGCAAGGTTTTAAAGTTTTTCCCAATTATTTGCGCCACTTTTTTTGTTCTGCTTTCCACGGAAAAATCAATCTATTTGTGCTGCAATCCGTTTAGAGTCGAATAAAACCAAATTGGTATCACCGTAATTGGCTTATACTACATCATTCTGTGCATGTCTTTCTTCACCAAGTCCTCCCGGCTGCGCGTTGACTGCGCATCGTTAAGAGGCGACATTTAATCTCGTCAAGCAATTGAGCGAATGCGAGCAGCTGTGCGGCGCAGGCACAGGCACAGGCACAGGCACACGATAAGCTGAGGAGTAAACCGGGGCAGAGGTGGAGGGTGCGGGGGTGCGGGAAAAAAGGCGAGCTATTACCCGAGAAAATGTTGTTGTTTTAACAGATTTTGGGGCTCGAATTGACTTGATTAAAGTGAGGTGCGGGCGAGTCCGACACTTCTGACACCTTTGACCACCGTGAAGGGCACGGCCAGCTTGGGGCAACTCGGGTACTCGCCGTGTGTGGCACGCTGCGGGCGAGGTGTCATTCAAGTGGCCGCCACGTAAAAGGAGACAATTAATATCGATGCTCGAATCGAAATGAAACTCACACACACACAGCATATGCTAGAACAACACGAACACGCAGAAAAGGAAAGAGAGAGGGAAAACGTTAAGCAGGAAAACGCTTGTTGTAACCTGAGGCAGTCTGAGCCGAAAGTGCTCAGTGCCATGCTTGGGCAGCCTCTTATTGGACTCACTGTACGAGTCTCTGGCGCGGTACAGTCGCTGGCGACGGGATCTGGCGTTACCCACAGGCTCGAAGTGCACAATGAGCCTGATAATGAAATGTTATTTATGATCACAGCTGGGCAGGGCAGGGCAGGGCAGGGCAGGGTGGGGAGGAACAGGAACAGGAGCACACTGTTTGCATTGGGCATATAAATATTTATAGGCAGCGGGGTGGGGCGCAGCGATGCGACGTGTTGTTTGCCATTTGCCGTGCAATTTGTCAATTTGCGCAGCGCGAAAAGCTGCTGCAGCAGGGCGGGCAGGACTGGGGAGTAGAGGGTAGCGGTACCGGGTAAATCTCAAAATCGCACTTGGCTTAACCCGGGGTAAAACTCGATTGTTTTCGTTTCGTTTATCCTTTTGACTTGTGCAACCCTCGCGGATTGCGCGGACCGCAATCAAATAATTTCGTGTAATCTGCTGCGCGTGCTCTCAATTATTATGAAGCGATTTCTTTATGAAGCGCACTGCTGCACTACACACACAGACACACACACACTTGCACACACATCTATTTATATACATATGGCTCCATGAAAGCATTGCCCTCGTCCTGTTTTCTGAGCCTGTATTTGGCTGCGTATGTGAATTCTGAAAACTACGTCAGGCTCGCATTTTTAAAGCGCATGCGGTTGTGTCGCTTGGCTACAGCGTCCATAAGGTACGAGGCATGGAGAGAGTTTGGGACAGAATAATTACCGAATGACTTGCATGAGGTATGCGGAAATATTGCAATTGCAATTTGTTTTATCTCTGTGTAAAACATTTGCTGCTAACAATCGTAAATATCTCCAGATCGAGGGTGTCAAACGTATTTGTTCTTGAACCCAAATATATTATCATATCTACTATACAAATATACAAAATTTCAGAAGAATCTATCGAGCCGTTTTGGCGTAATCTTGAAACTAACATCGTGATACGATTGCATGTAGATACGCGTAGACGCGATTAAAGCTTGAAGAGCAGCTCTAAAGATGTTGATCAGTTCATAAAGTTACCTATACTATATATAAAAATATTTACACATATGAAGAGTGCGATAGTCTCACTCAGTTCCAACTACAGGGCATTTGTCAGTCTGCACTTTCAAACTCTCGACTCAATGTATATTCATGGTCAATTTGATCAGTTAAGCAGAGTGCACTAGAGCATTCCCTAGTCAGTTAGCCCCCTCTCATCTCTCTGGATACTTCATTTTTGCTGCGACATTTGCGTGTACGCTCTCTAGAACACATACGCACACGCACACACGGACATCTACACGTATGTATGTGTGAGCTCAGTGATGCCAGCAAATTCCTGTGAAATGAAACACAAACAGGAAATTTCCTGCTGTTAATTGCGACGTAATGAAGCTGCGCTTTTCCACTGAAAAGTATTTTGGGACACACAAGTTCCAGACTAATTAGGTAGAAAATCTGGTCTGGTCAGCTCTAAACTGTGCTGCAATTAGCCCTCGAGACTTACTCTCATTCCCCACTTACGCACGAGTCTATTTTCGTTAATCTGTGTATATATATAAATTGGATTCTCTCCTGTTTCTGTATTTGTTTTCGTTCTCGAATGTGTAATTGAGTATTTTTTTTTTAAATGATTCTATTATGGGAAAGTAACATCGTGAAAAAGCTCAATACCCTGTAAAGAATGCAACTCTCCTTTGATAACATTTTCACAGTATAAAATACGAATAGCTGTCTATAGTCGAGTTGATCAGATATATTACTAAAATCGACTATGACAAGAGTTGCAGTAGTAACATTTGTCACTTTCGATAAATTTATATTATGGGATATGGTGTCTTGCTCTTTGTAAAAGCTGTCACTTTGGGAGATCGATTCCCATAGCAGTTATACATGTGTTACATATGCCAGATTCATATCAAATATTAATAGCATATTTATTATATGTAAAATGGTAGATGTGATTAGTTTGGTTACGATATATAAATATATAAGTAGCATATTTCCGTCGATAGTTTCTATCTCAGCTATACGATATATTGTCGTGACCTGTCCTGTTTCGATTTATCTACAGCGTCGAGCAATAAGAAGCAAATCTGCCAAGTTTCATAAGAATATCTAAAGAGTTGAGAGACTAGTTTGCGTTGCAAAAGACGAGCAGACAGACAGGCAGACGAGCAGGCAGACAGACACTTATTGTTTCTATCTAGACTATACAATTTCGCGCCATGAGCTATTTAGTTCCAACTTACTTAAAGTGTGTAAGGATATATATAATAAGATAAGGATATATTAAATTGGCAGACTAGTTTGCGTTTCGAAAAACGAATAGACAGACAGGCAGACAAACAGACAGACAGGCAGACGGATAGATGGACATACACAACTAGATTGACTCACCTGTTGATGGTGATTGGGAATTTATATACCTTATGGTTGCCTGTTTTCCTGAAAGTCTCATATATCTGGATAAAATTAATATACCCGTTGGCAACGCATTTTTCACGAAAAAAGCGCCACCTAGCGAACTAAGCGTGCATTACGCACTTTTTAAGTGTGTGTGTGTGTGTGCATGGTCTCTTTTGATCAACAAAAAATACTCCACACAAGAGCTGAGCAGCAGCAGCTTTTAGTCGCTTTGTGACGACAAAGCAAATCTCTGCGCTTCGGACCTGCGACCTGCAGATCGAATTTCAGACGTGCTTAAAACGCGTTCCACAAAGTCCATTGTGCATGGCCAGACCTCTAGAAGCCCAATAAAGGGCATAAAAACCCACTTGAGTGCGGAATAAAGTAGATGGAAGATGAAATGGGAAAGGAAAGGGCAAAAATAAAGCGTGTGTGTGATAGAGAGAGTGAGCAAGGGTTAAGCTGGCTTGAGCTCTAATTGTGGATATTGGGCTTGATAGAGGATAGCTACATATACACATGTATGTACATATATAAGTATATATGTATGTGCGTACATATGTGCAATTGATGCAAACATATATGCATAAATACATACAGATACATGGCTGCAGACACCTGGATTAAAATGAAAAGATACAGATGCATTGATACTCAAGATGTTTCAGAGCCTAAATATATATATTTATAAAATGTATACATACTAAAGACGCATATATTTACAGTATATATACATACATACGTATGACAACAATCGATGAAAAGATTACAGAAATAAAACTTTACACATATTCTTAAGATTGTATTTCTAAGTAATATAGATATCACACGAATAAATGCAGATATTTGGAAATACATATATGCAATTAATTAAACATAGTTACACATACACACACGTACACCTGCATAGATACTTACACATTCATAAGAGATACGATAAAATAGATACACTCAAGCGAAAGTCTCGACTTTTCTAGCATACTTTCAGGCTAAGAAACAATTCTCGCAATCAATTTCAATTAAAAGCAGATTCAAACAGTTGTGTGTGTGTGTGTGAGTATGCTGCCATATGTTAATGTATGTATAGGCGATTAATTCGCAGCCAGTGTAATAAAAAGCACCAGTCAATAGGTCCATAAACAAATAAATGTTTACGGGAGTCTTCATCTCTCCAGCGGGATGCTTCACTGAGTTTTCGGGCTGCCAAAGTCCCGGAGCCGACGGGCCGATGTTCCGCACACCGGCCTGACCCGCCAGCTGCAAGTGCAGCAGACCCAATGTAAAATAAACAATCGTAACGAGTTCGCAAAATGCAGCCAAAAGACTTTCCGATGAAAATCACTTTTCAGTTTTTAGTTTTCAGTTTTCGATGCGATTTCAGTTTCGTTCGTTTTGAGTTTTGTTTTTTTTCGAAGCACGTGTCGTCGCCGTGACAAAAGCGACAACGCAAAATGTGCTCCACTTTATTATGATTTTAGTTTTTCTTTTTTTTATTATTTTTGCTCTTAGATTTCTCACTCGACTCCAGGCCCAGCCCCAGCCACAGCCCCAGTCACAGTCACAGCTCGGGCAGTTGCCGACATTTTGTTGTTGTTTTTTTGTTTTTGTTCCTGCCCTGGCTGTCATAAAAACTGGACCCGCATCTGGAGTCGATGCTGCAGTTGCTGTTCGAGTCGGAGCTGTCGCTTTGCCTTGCTTTTCTTTTGCAACTAATTCATGGAAATTTATGTTTAATGACAACAACAAAGGCAGCAACTACTTAGAAAGAAAACACATCGACGGGGCGTGGCGTGGTGCGGCTGCGCTTTCTGGTTTCTTATTAAAGGCGAATTTGCCTGGGCGATAAAAACAACAAGTCTGATTTTTGCAATTGCCTGGCTTGCACGACTCCAAGATATCCTACAACTTTTGTTTCCTTGCTGCAACGATTCATTATTTTACTGTCGATTGCTTACAAATATCAATCAGCACTGTCTAAAATAATATTGCGCAAATCTTGTTTAAAAAATATTTTGCAAATTTAAAAAGTGTTAAAATGTGCTTAGGATTTCAATATAATCGACTGTTTAGTTATTTTTCCACTGTCAGTAGCAGCCAGCTTTGATTTTTATTTTTTATTTTTATTTTTATTTTTATTTATTTTATTTTCTTTTTCAAGCTAGATGAGAATTGCCAGATTAGCTTTTCTCCCATTGATTAAATAGCAGCACAATTTAGAAAATTAGAGACAATCTAACTTCATTAACTGCAAAATAGGATTTCATGGGAACTATATTTAAATATATTTTTTTAGTTTTTTCTAACTTTCGGAATTTTTTACCCCTAAAGCCTTGTACGAGTATATTATAATATAATATATACACGACTATATTCTTATATACAAGAATTCGTTTCAAATAAAAATGATGTAATTGTTCTTATTAATACTGAACGTGCTAGCTTGAAAATTTGAAGTTTAAAATCACTAAAGAAATTACAGAATTTAAATTTAATGTTATTGGGTAACTTAAACTCTCATAGTCTCTGAGATATTTGTGTTCATACAAACAGAAATGGGATTTAAGCTTAATCAATTGCAAATCGCATGCCAAATTAAATGAGCTCGCTCTTAAATAATACAATAAGTGAGATAATAGATTTAAGACCCCTGCAAAGCAGCAGAACATGGCGGAAAATAGCTGAAGCTTAGCTGGATCCACTGGCAGACGGATAGCAGAACAAGCAAACAGGCTGGCAGGCAGAACGGCAGTGAGACTTGTGCACATGAATTCCGACGCCTTTTTTAAGGCTGAAGTCCAATATACCCCCTGCCACATTTACAATGGGTGCACTGCACAAGTATCGCTGCGGCAGCAACAACAACAGCAAGCTGTGCACAACTGACCCACACTAAACTGTGTTAATAAGCCGCGTTGCAGCGTTGCGTTGTCTGAGAATGCGGGCGTTGCGTGGGCGTCGGTGCAACAAGACCGAAAGTGCATTTGTGGCACGACTGCTGCTGCTGCTGCTGCCGCTGCTGTTGCTGATTGGTGGCAACTGTCAGTCGGCTGGCAGCTTTATGACACCTGGCGTGCAATTATGTGCACTGAGCTCGCCAGGAATTCTAGTGTGAAGTTTTTTGTTATGCAATGCCAGGCCTGGCCTGGCCTGGCCTGACCGTGCCGCCTGCAACTTGCAACTTGCAATTGCAACACGGGCCAAGCTAAGTGCTAAGCTGAGCTGAGCTAAGGGGCCGGAAATGGCGACTGGCGGCTGGTGGCTTTCTAAAGCAGCCACTTGTCTTGTTGGCGGCTTTACGGCTGTTTCCGGCTCTTGGCCGCGAAATGATGCATAAATCATGTGTCTACTCGATGCGGCTGCCCACCGGCAAAATGGCAAAATGGCAACACGGCAAAATGCTAAAACAGCAAAACGGCAGCATCCCAATGCGAGCAGCCCGACAGCGAAACGTTTTGTGCCACAAAATGCTGGCCATACGCTTTTTGGTAGCAACAATTTGGCCAGCAAGTTGGCTGACTTGCTAAGTATTTCAAGTCAAGCCAGTTACCACGGCAGCAGCGGCAGCCTAACACAAAAACTTAATTAAGAGCTAGTCACAATCCCCTACCTCCCCCTGGCTAGCTCCCCCCCCTGTTGGCACTCAGCAGCTGCCTAATAGAGAGTGAATGCGACTTGCTTTGGCAGCGTGTGGCACAAATTGTGCTCTTATTCTGTCGTCGCAGTGTTGGGCGTTTTGTGTGGCATGTGGCATGCAGCGAGCGGCATGCGGCTTGCGGCAATGTGGCGAAAGTAATGCGGTCGCTACCTGGGTCAACGGTGCGTATGCGCGATGCGAACGGTCAGTCGGGCAGGCGGAAACTGGCTGCAAGCCAATTAACAATTATCAGCCCCCGTTGCAAGTAGTAGGTGGCACAATCTGGGCCACAGATCGCTGTTGCATGCAACGTGGCCGCTTGAACTTTGCAGCATGCGAAGTGGAGCAACAGGCTGTCGGAGGAAGCAGGGTTGGAGCAGTGGGAAGGGGGGCAGGTGTCTGTCATCCTAGCACTATTTTAATTAAAAAAACGACGGCAGCAGCACTGAAAATTTGCTCAGCATTTGACAATGCGGCGGCGTTTTAATTGGCACCGGCAACGTTGCATAATGCGCTGCAAAGTGATGCAGCGGCGGCGGCGGCGGCGGCGGCAGCGGCGGCAGCAGCGACTCTAACTGGCCCGGCTAAAAGCAGAAACATGTTGCTCATATATTTCTCGGCCTGCTAGACGAGCTGCCTGCCCGCACGGCCCGCTCCGCAGGCTTCTCAAGCTGCGCAGACTGTTTAATGGTGTCAACATCATCGGCAACTCGAGGAGCAGACGACAGGAGTGTTGTGGCAGGCGCCGTCGTTGTCGGCGTCGACGTCTACGTCGTCTCATCGCTGCAAATCGACTCGACAATTGTCCAAAATTTATGGCTTTCATTGGCATTGACAGCGATAATTGGCTAAGAATCATTTCGGCGGCTTTTTCAGCGGAAAGTTTCGTCCACTTTATGCAAATGCAGCAGCGTAACTGTTCTCTGTCCGCTGTCCGCTGTCTGCTGTCCGCAGTCTGCTGTCTGCTGCTGTCAAAGCCAACACCGCGACAACAGCAGCAGCGCGGCTGAATGATGTCAAACACGTATCATTTATCATTTATCATGCGACTGCCGCGTTAAATACAGGTAACAAATATACATACATGCTCACATATACACGCACACAAACACACGCATACAGAGATGTAGAGTGACATCTAGACGCGCTGCTCGAGTTGAGCAGATGCCCCTTTTTTGGACGCCTTTTGCAGCAAATGTGTAGTATAAGTATCTGCTATATATGGGAGATATTCCACACATTACTAATGGGTTACTTGAGTTTATTTTATTTTTTAAAAGGCTAAACAGTCTTTATACATACAAGTAGTTAATCGCATTGAAATTCATTCGATTTTGGTGCGTGATTTTTGTGCTTCACATATGACACGCTAAATAAATCGATCTGGTAATGCTTAACTACACTATACCTAAAAAGAGTACAATTCTTATCACAAACTCAATTTTGTATGATTTTTGAAAACTGTGGTATATAGCGGTTCGATTTCAATCAATTTTGGCAGCATATTAAAGACAAGCTGATTATATTATGCAATAATTTTAAACATAACTTAGAAATGTATGTAAATACAAGATGAATCTTTTGGTAGTTTTTTGGTTTTTAGTTAAAGTTTAGGATACTTTTAGTTCTTTTTAGTTCATATTAAATTAAGCGTAACACTATCCTGCAGATTTCTCTTCTTAAATTTAACAATTCAGCAGCAAATATATTTCAACTTTTTTGGGTAAGTAAAAGCGGGTATTGTCAAGTTTTTACTGTATAAGAACAACAGTTTTCAATGTATAAAAACTTGAATATATACAGATAATACATAAATTCAAGATATAGTTGGGACACTAATAATTACTGCACGCATTAAAAATAACATGCATTATTCTCTTAAATTATACTGTCTATTGTATTTGTGGGGGCAGAAAGGGCGTGGTACAACTTCTAAAAGGCCAACTTATAATTTGGCAATATATACGATTATTGCTGCAGAATCTTCCCGCTCCAGCTCTTATGGTCTCTGAGATATATGTGTTCATACAGACAGATATTATCATACCAAACATATTTATACCGAATTCCACTTGGAAACCTTCTATAAGTAAAACGGCCAAATAGAGCATCTGGCTGCAGTATTTTGACAACCCAATTTTAGCGAAAGTAGCATGTTAATCGTTATCGCAGTTATCGCTATCGTTATCAATGGTAACGACATTTTCGCCGCGACAGATAAGCGTCACATTTTGGGGTCAGAGATTTCCGATGAATCGCTGATTAGCCACGCTCGTGATAAATAAATATATATACGATATCTGAAGTGATTTACAATTTTTGTTGCGCCTTATCTCAGTTTGATACGCAGATAAGCTATGCAAATAGTACAGCAACAATTTGGGTGGTCTGCGTCTCCAAGCAGGCAAAGGGAGAGAGGTGAAAAGGGGTGAACGGGAAGGAGGGGGTGCGGGCAGACAATGTGTGTGGTACCTGTCGGACTCATTCCGCAGCTGTTTAATATCATTGCCATATGCATTATTGCCAAACTGTAAAACCGCACAAAACAATGAACGGAACGATACAATGGCCACAGCAACAACAACAACAACAACAGCAACAGCAACAATTGTACTGAAGATACACACACACACAGACACACACGTAAACACTTGGCGAGAGGGAGACCCTGCACGAGCTTAGACTGTTTTGGCCTGTGCAACGGGACGTATGCGCGCTGGCCTACACTGCGTATTAGTGTTGGTTTCGTTTTTGTTTGTGTTTCTGTGTTTTTTTCGGGCATATTAGATAAGTTGAGATTGGCGATTGTCGGTTTTATTGTTGTCGCTCGTTGTGCCATTGTTGTTGTTGTTGTTTTCGCGTTGCTCAGTTGTTGCGGTGTTGTTATTATGCAAATTTCTTAACAACCTCTAAAAACAGCAGCAACATTTTCGTTTCTCTTTTGTTTGGTTTTGTTTTTGCACAGGTCGTTGTTGTTGCTGCTGCTGCTGCTGCTTTGGTCGGCTTGAATTTTTAATTAACATTGCGCATACGCCGCATGCACCCCCTAAACAAACAGACGGACGGCGCGGCGGCATCTTGAAGCAAAGCGGCGCCCATTTTTCGGGGTGTGTTGCTGTTGTTGTTGTTGTAAAATGTATGCCAAATGAAATGCTGCTAAAAATGAAATAATGAGTACACTTTTTTATGCAAACATGCTCTAAACACTTTCACTGCAGCAGCAACAACTGAGCTTAAATGCAACACGAACTTCGTGTCGCTGAGGCCAAAAAGGGGAAGGCTGCTGCAGGGAGTAGGGGGTGCAAAATTGGGCAATGAGTTGGCGATGCTTAACCAGGAAAATGGGAAATTGAGCAACAGGAATGCCATGCTGGCTGCGTTGTCGCGCGTTTTGCAATTAACTGACGACGACGAAGGCGACGGCGACGACGACGACATTGATTAACGAGGCGTTTTTTAAGCGGCACTCAAACACGCGCTAATGTGTCCAGACAGACAGCCGCAAGAGCAGCAACAACAGCAGCAACAACAGCAGCAACAACAGCAGCAACAACAGCAGCAACAACAGCTGAGGCTCGACAGGCGCTGGACAAAGGCGTCACTGGGCACACAGCTACAAATGTATCTCATAGTGCAAGTGCAGATATTTATGTGTGTGCGTGAGTGCATGCAATTGTTGTCCATGTTTGCCAATTGAATTGAACGAACACACATTGTAGGCTTAGCAAAATTAGTTGGAAATTAGTTAAGGCAATTGCCCCAATCCACACACACACACAGATACACACGCACACACACACATGCAGACACGCACTGGCAACAACTTGATCTTGTAGAACACTCTACACTTTCACTCTCATTAATTGCAGCATTTATTTTGTTTGCTTTTGTTTCTTTGTGAATGAACGAATGACAGCGAATGCCGTGAATATGTGCTGAATACTGCAAATACTCAAAACGAGTACAATGCGGGCAGTACTCGTATTTATTATTTTATTATTTATTGTGCATTATTCCGCTGTCCGGGGGCGGGACGGAGTAATAGTAGTCGTTGCACTTGCTGAAGTGCGTGCGCTGAGGCGACGACCCCAGTTTGCATCTGGCATATTTGCATCGCATATTGTAAGTGCGCGCACACACACACACAGATGCACAGTGATATATTCAGACATATTCAACACATTGTTCACTTGGTAAATCGAATATTGGCAAATTCATTTGAACTTGACTTTTAACCAGCCAAAAATTCAATCACATTTTTAACACCTTTTTGAGATAAACAAATCAGGCAGAGATGCGGTCGAATAAAGAGACTGTTCGCAAGCGGGGTAGGGGTAGGAGTGGCGGGGGATCATCATCGAGAAGTTTATTCATCTCTCTGCCCAAAACAATAACAATAATAAAGCGAAGTATGGAATAAATAATTTATTTTATGATTATTTACAATTTCCACACCAATGTATGCCCGCTGTCAACCAGATCTTTGTATGTGATGGGTCGAGCTTGAAAAGGTTTTACTTTCAACTATATTCATGAGTATTTAGCACGCATATCTTTGTACAATATATAGAATTTGTATATATGCAAGCATTTGCATACATTTAGCTACATGGGGAAACTGTCCCTGTAAACCTAATGCAATTTAGTTGCAGTACACATAACAATAATTCCAAGCCAAGAATTAAATAAATAAATAAGTTATATAAATAAATAATAACATACATAAAGCAAACATCTAAAAATTTCTCTAAGACTAGTCTGCAGTTTCTTCTTCAATTCCGCAGCCCAATTAACTCGAGGCTTAAACTGTTGCTTACCGCATATTATTTAGTAGATTATTTTTTAATTCTAATTCTAAATTTTTTATTATCGATTATTTTATTTGTGTCTAGACATCGATCTATTTTTTAAGGAAACGTTTTTTTGTAATAATATTAAATACCCAAAGCTAGTAATTTGAGTTCTCATTGTTGGAGGACTGGCAAAACGATTGTTGAGAGTTCTCTAACATAAAATACAATATCATGTACACTTTATATGAGTTACCAAAAGCCATGCAAATATGCTTGTGGTCTTGTACCACGGTTTTACAAAAATTACCTTCTGTAAATATTTTTTCGGGAACCCATGTGCATTGACTTCAAAATTATCGCTATTTTGAAAGTAATTAACACAAAAAGGTATCAAATTCTGTGCGAAACTGTGTAACGCTTCAAGCCGAACAGATTTGTTCGATGAGTCTACTGAATCGAAACGTTTTCCAGTCTATCTTTTAGTTCGCAGAGCAAAACTCAATTTTGAATTACTTTTGTATATAAACTTATACAAGTTATATGCATAAGTTTATAACAACATTTGAGCTGCGACTTGAATCTTAAGACATAAGCTGTTTCTGCCCGAAAACAGTTAAGCAGCTTAGTTATTATTAACTAAAGTTTGACTAGTTTAGTGTAGTTGAATCAATCGATACAGCATCGTAAATGTATAGACATACTATATGTTCTGCCTGCATGCATATCTATACTATGGAGACAATGTATTGTGTGGGCAATTGCGAATCTTAGTCACAATCCTGATTCACTTGCAGCGGCAGCTGTCGACAAACATGTCGCTATGGAGTATACCGTGTATACCCTATATACAGATCTAGATTTGCCCATGTATACGCTATGTTGCTGTGCGCATTGTTATTACCATTGTTGGACTCTTTAATTAATTTGTGTGTCTGCATTTTGTTGCTGCTGCTGTTGTTGCGGCTGCTGTTGTTGCTGCTGTTGCTGCCGTTGCTACTGGTGCCGCCTTTTGAACTGTGCCCTTTTACGTTTTCCATTGTAATTGATTTGCTCTGTTAATGATGGCGCTGGCACAGGGGCGCAGCATGTACAAAATACTAAATATACATACATATGTATGTAGATACCTCCAAAATACTTGGCTAAACAAGAGCAACAGCAGCGTCGCGGCAAATTAGTCATCGCTGGCGACGTAGTCACTGTAAAAATAGCCAAGCAGCCAACAACAACAACAAATTGGCCACCAAAAGGGGCGAATGATTTGAGAAACGTTTGAGCCAGTCCGAGAGGTGGGGATCGGCAGCAGGGACGGTGTTACGTATGCTTATTTTTGAGTGTGTGCAAACGCAGGCGTAGCCCGCCGCACTCGTAAACAAGTTGGCTGATTCATTTGCCCGCCAGCTGTAGCTTTTAGCTTCTTTTTAGCTGACCGACGCGACGCAGTCCCGCTAAATTGGCCAAGAACTTGTCATTAATTGCGAATTGTCAAGCCGCAAGTGCACAAAGCGAAGGAACGAGGAAAGCAAAAAAGCGCGTTTTTTATAATAACTTTGCAGTGGCTTTTTACGAGACAAGTCTTAGAGTGAGAGAGAGAGGGAGAGAGAGAGGGAGATAGTAGGAGAGAGTGAGCTGACGAAACAAGTGAGTAACGCTATTTTGATATTAGCTCAAGATTAGCTACTATAAATATCGATGAACAATGCATACTTCCAAGTTGTTTTAAACAATATTTCCAGAGAAGAGAATGCATAAAACCAGTTGTAGAATTCTTCTCGCGCTTAATAGTAACATGCTAGCAAAATATTGTTAGACCAGCTCATCGATTACGATAACATTCGAAATTTCTTTTAGAAAAATAAAATAAATTTGCTTTTAAATATTTCAAAAGAATGAAATTATTAAATAGACAATATTTTAATGCAGAATTCATTTATATTTGAAGCTAAGAGCAAAATGAGTTAGTCTATCGTTTGTTTCAAAATTTATTTTTTAAGTAAATTTTAAGTATTTGAAAGATCGAATATGGGAGGAATTCAAATTTAGAATTTATCTACTTGATATTTTAATTCGGAAATAATTTATATTCGAAAAAAAAAACAAATCGACGCTCGCTTCGAAAGCTTTGAATACATTAAGAAAAATAATATTCCACAAGCCCTTAGGTATACATTTTACATACACCCTATAAAGGGCAAAGTTTGATGGCAACAATTTTATAATATAATATAAGTTATTGTAAACGAGAATCAAATTGGGATCAATTGCAAATGCAGACTATTTTATATAGATTGCCTTTAAATTAGTCGTACAATTAACTAAATTCAAACATGTTTAAAATTTAAGTTATATTAAAATTGTGTAAGCGTAGATGCAAATGCTTCTATTCAGCTGATTATGGCTGTATGCCTTAAAAATAGAACACAAGGGAAATACGCACATTTTAATAGGACGACGCCGCTGCCGTGATTGCTCAGATTGAGATTCAGATTCAGTCCGAGATTGTTGCGAATTAGCGACTGAGTCGGATGTGGATGTTGCTGATGGTGACTGCCCTCCAGGGCGGACTTAATCATTTGGAATGCCATTGTGCAGGTGCATTATATCGTAACCGTGTGTTAATGTGATTTTTTTCTGTCTTTTCTTCTCTTTTCTTTTCCCGGTTTTCTCGATTTTTCACTGCACTTGGTCTGACACTCTCTCTCTTTCTCTTCTTTCTCTGTCTGTGCTTGTTTGTGTCGGTTAGAGGAGCTGATTGAGATGTTGCAAGAACAAACTGAAAACCAAAATTCCCGATTCAGCTGAAAACATTTTCGAACAAATCGTTTGGCAATTCATTCTCATTCCATCTCAACTGATAAGAGACTACGGCGACGGCGACGGCGACGGCGACGATCTGCGACGTTGTCTGTCAAGTTTGCAGCACAAATTAATTGTTGTCGATTTATTTTTAATACGCATCCATGTTAACATCTATGTATGTCTGTGTGAGCATATGCATGTGTGTTTGCAGCAACATGCACTGACGTGTATACACACACACACACACACACACACACACACAACGACATCGACAACGTCGCGTTTACGCCTCCCCCAGCGTGCTCGCTCGTTCGCTCAACTTGGCGGCCGCTCGCAGCGTTTTTATGGGTCGCAGGTCGGGAGTTTTTGGGCATCGGGAATTGGGATCGGGGGTGGGATTGTGGGCGGAAGGGGGCAGGCAGGCGTATATTGTCGGGTCGCGTTGCCGTTAGTTGGGGTCGACTGGCTCCATCGGACATGGGTGCAACAAACATTGCAACATTGACAACAAACACACACAGTGAGACACTGAAAAGACTTACAACTCGCGTACACCCTGTAAATGCGGCAGGAAGCTTGCTTGCACTTGCAATTGCACACACGGACACGCACACACACACGGCAGCCAGGTAGGCTTTGCTACCATAAGCAAATACTATATAGCTGTATCTGTATCTGCGCCTGTACCTGTATCTGTATCTGCGGCTGTATGCGTAGGTACTTTGTGCGGAGATAACAACAGAATAAAAAAAAACAGGCAAAACAAAAGAGAGGCAAACGCGCGCTTCAAACATGCGGCAAGCACGACAAGATCGATTCTACTGAATCCGCCGAGTACCGATGAATGGGAATGAAGCCCCAAAACGAGACGACAACAACAACAACAGCAACAAGCACGACTAAAAAACGGGCAAGCGAAACCAAAACGAAACGCTGACGAGACGAGACGAGACGAGTCGAAGCGAAGCGACTGCGCCGATGTCCAACGACGACGACGCGCAGCGAGCCGGCGCGCTGCTGCAGTTGAAGCATGTGCCACAAAAAATTATCACGCTGTCTGCGCGCTGCGCTGCGCGATTGCGACTCTGTGAGAGCATGTGCGCGAGTGTATCTGTGTGTGTGTGTGTACGAGAGATTGCGGAGTTTGGAATCTGTGGGCAGCGCAAGGGCGCGCTTTGCTCGCATTTTATGAGCCCTGCCTGCTCTCCGGTTTAGCTTCAAATGTATTCCAAGTGCAGCCTGAAAGCATGCTGTAAAAACTTGCACGTATAGCTGAAGCGTAGATGGAACTGGGAAAACAGTCTCAAATGAGCTAAGCATAAAATGCATGTCTTTTGCGAGTGACATTTTCGGTTCAATTTTGTTTAATCCAATAAATACTTTGAAGGTAAAACGCTTCTCTACGGCCATGTTATCAAGTCAGCTTTTTTAGGGCAACTGAGTAAAAATATTGTGAGTTGCGGTGAGGTAGAATAGAGGAAGTCTGTTTAAAACTAAATTCACAATTTCTTTTATTTTGCAAATATTTTTTTAATGAATTTTATACAAAAATAAATTTTGTAACCATAATAAATAATAATACAAAACAGATGCAGATTACTTGTGTTTATGTTGTTTAATTTTCGCCACGTTTAACTTCTAAATAGCTTAACTCCTTTAGCTGTTTTATAGCTCGCCATTAACATTAACAAGCGAAAAGAAACAATTTGAATTGCATGCACAGCTTTTATTTATGCACTGCCCCAAAGTATGCAACAGTTCTTTGAATAAATGTAAAGCGAAAAGCACTTCGTTAAGTACGAACATGCATTTAGCAAAGACACAAACCAAAAGTTCTGTGCACATTGCGCTGCAGATGGCGCGCACTAATAGCGCGCGTTAGGCACACCTTCTGCGCTAGATGGCAGCACAGTGCGATTTAACAATTTACGCGCGCAATTTGAAAATACACTCGATTTTGCAATCCATATTAATAGTAATTATATTTAGCATAGTGGGTTGTAGTAGAATGTGCAACTCACCTGCTAGTCCCGCATCGTTAATACTGGACGTGGACGTGGAAATGCCCGGCAGCTTGCGCCAACCCTTGCGGTTCCAAAAGCTGCGCGCCTTCGACTCGGTGGGCACACTGGGTCCGGGATCCTCAGCAGCGCGTATGCGAGCGCAGCTCAGTATGCGCCGGCCACAGGAGGCGCGCGTCAGGAAGCTGCAATGCGTTGCCGTGGCCGCGCAGCCCGCAGCTGTTGCCCCCGACGCCGCCGCCTCGTCGTGGGCACTCGATATGGAACGCTGGAAGGAGCGACAGCTCTGCGTGGCATACGCAGCGGATGCAGTGGGCGTCTGGCGTGCGCACTTGATGTGCTGCGTCTTGGTCAGCCGCAGGCTGCCGATGTAACTGGCGCCGCTGCTGCCGCTGAAGCCGCTATCCAAATCGCAGCTGGTCGTAGTCGCTGTCGCCGCTGAGGCTGCGGAGGCGGCAACGGCAGTGGGAGCCTTCAGCGTCGCCAGCAGCTGCTCAATGCCGGCCACGTCGCCGCTATCACAGATATTGTCCGCCGAGGTGGAGGTTAACCTGGCCATGGCCAACATGGCCGGCTGCCCGCTGGCCGCAGTCACGCACACCGTAGGACTGGGCTTGGGGGGCGTGCCGACGGCGCCGCCTGTGCTGCCGGAGTGGCTCGCGCCTGCCGCTGCCGCCGTCGCCGCCGCCGCTGCGACTGCTGCTGCTACGGGCGGACTGCACTTGGGCGGACTTTCGGGCATCAGCATGGCCTCCACGCTGAGGTTGAGCTCGCCCAGTATCTTGTGATGACGATGCTGCACGCGACGCAGCTCCTCCTCGACAAGCGTCTGATTGAGCGAGCCCGCCGAGTGCGAGTTGAGTGTGCAGCGCGTGAGCGGCGGCGATCCGACTCCCGTCGAGCTCTGCAGCGCTGCCGCGTTGATCTCCTCGTAGAAGTTCTCGCTCTGACTGGCCAGCGTGGTCACCTTGTGGTAGCGCGTCTGATACGACTGCAGCGTGGCGGGCGACACCAGCTGCTTGTTCTTCTTGCCCTTCGAGAGCAGCGCGCGTATCGAGTTGGGCGGCGGCGGCGGCCCCTCGCCGCACTGTGCCGCTGCAGCCGCCGCCGACGCCGACGCCGACGCTGCCGCTGCGGCGCCGTCCGGCTTGGGCACGTTGGAGTGCCGCATGGCTGCGCCGGGCTCGTAGTAGGCGTACGAATAGTCGTGCTGCTGATGGTGATGGTGATGATGATGATGGTGCACTTGGTGCAGACTGCTCGCCTGCTGCAGTGCGCTCCATTTGCCAGCGGAGGCGTCAGCCGCGCCGTCGCGGCCCAATGTCTTGCTCTGGCGAGCCGCCAGCTGCTTGAGGTGATGCGGGGAGAGCTCCGCCTGCTGCTGCTGCAGCTGCTGCTCGTTGCATATTTCGATGGCATCCGGATCGGGATCGGGATAGCGCGGCAGCAGCTGGCGGCGTGCGTTGCCGTTGTGCATTGCTACGGGAGCGGTTCCCGCTGCTGCAGCTGCTCCAGCGCTGCTGCTCACCACAGCCGCCACGGCAATGGGCGAGCTGGCGGCGGATTTGTGCAGCGGGCTGCTCGCTGCTGCTGCTGGCGGCGGATAGTCCGGCGGGGGAGGGAACTGCAGGCAGCCGGCGCTGTGCTTAGGCGCAAGTCCGGAGCCGCCCCCTGAGCCCTTGCCCAGGCCATGTATGGCCTCCAGTTGGCTCTGCTGCTGCTGCTGCTGCTGTTGCTGTTGCTGTTGCAGTTTCTGCTGCTGCTTGAGTCGTTGCAGCTGTGTCTGCTGCTGCGTGTAGTAGTTCTGGTTGGCGGGCTGATGCGAGTGCGAATGTGAGTGCGAGTGTGAGTGCGAGTGTTGATGCTGCTGCTGATGCTGCTGCTGCTGCGAGTGCTTCAGCTTGGAGTGCGTGTGCTGCGTGCTGCTGGCGTGCACCACATGCAGCTTGGCCAGCTGATGGGCGTGCGTGTGGGCGTGGTGGCTGTCGCTGTTGCTGCTGTTGCTGCCGCCGCCGTTGCTGCTGCTGTTGCTGCTGCTGTGATTGTTGTTGTTGTTGGTATTGCGTCTGCTGCCCAGGCCCAGGCTCTCCATGGCACATGTTGCTGCTGCTCGTCTGTCTGCGCTGTAATGAGTCCAGTTTAGCGACAATTAGATAAATAGTTATTGTAGTTGCTGCTGCTGCTGCTGCTGCTGTTGCTGTGGTGCCGCGCAACATCGGCCCCAAACAACTTCCTGGAACCCTAGCCCCAGCAGCCCCTGCCTGGCACGCTCCAACTGCATTCAAATGCGGCCCCAGCTCGCATTCCACTTAGCACACTCGCGCGCGCCCAGCACACATATCCACAAGAGTCCACGCCCCTGGGCCCCGCCCTCCCTTTTCACTATTATCCGCGGAGAGATTAATTGCTGCTAATTAGCGTTGTCTTTGGCTGCGGCCAACGGATGCGGACGCGAATGCCGAACGCCGCCGGCTCTGTGGATCCTCCTCATCGCCGCCGTCGCTGTTGGGCTTCAGATTTTCTAATGGCTTTTTATACTCGCCGAAGCGTAAATTGAAAAGCGACGAAGACAAAGCTAGAATATGTATGAAAAGCGTTGGCTCACAGCTGCACGATCTGCAGATACCCTGCACAAGTCTTTGCAGTTGAGGCAATGCGTTAAATAAATAAACCACTGCTACCACGAGATACCCTGTACGTGGGAGCCAACAGACTCGAAGAGAAATGGAGAAGTTCAGCTTGGGCTTGCGAGGGATTTTCCAACTGCTCCAAATCAAGCTGCTTTTTATTTTTTCCAGTATTTAAATACTTTTTAATGATATCTATATGATATACCCCACTCTGCTACTTTCTATTTACACAACCATCTCTGTGCGATCTTTGAGTATTCCAAGTAACTCAGCTCCAAGTTGTCTGTCAGCTTACAGAGTGACCCTGTACTAGTCGACGAGTTTTGGGATCCCCTTTGCCCTCCATCTATGATTGATAATTGACTGCTGTATAAAAATATTCTATTAATATTCTAGTATTAAGAGATACTCGCAAATATTAAGAAAGACGAATAGAGAATGATTAGAACGATACCTCAAAAAGATCGACCAATATTCCAAATGAAATTCAAAAATATGTTGCTGTAAATAATTCAGAAGAATTGAAAGTAGAGTGCAATTTTTCCTAAATAAGTAAGATTTACGATTGGAAATTGAGTTTCCACTGAAAATATATATGACAATTTGAGGAATCCAACTAAGAACACGCAACCCACCTGTTTGCACTCTAAAATTATATTTTTAAAAACTTGCATTAAACTGCAGAAACCATTTGGTTATAATTGTTATACTGTACTATGTATGCTTTCAATGAACTCTAGCAATTCCTTTTTTTTAAATCAGAGGGCCGAAGAGGGCGTGGCCAAATTCTAATAAGACATATCACATAAATTTGATGGAACTTGCTCTCTTAATCTCTGAGATCTGGGCGATCATACAGACTAACAGACATAGAAATAGTTTACGCCTTGACTGTTACTACTGAACAAGAACATATATGTTTCCCTTCTGCCTGTTTCATGCATATTCGGTTGACACAAAGCAATCAATACCCTTAAGCTTTGCGAGTACCTTGCACAAAGAAATACTGAGCAGCTTACTGGGGTATCTATAATCCTATATCTTATAAAGAAGCATGTGCATTGGCTTCATTGCCAGTTAAAATCTCTGCCGATCTTTATTTAATCTCCATTCCGTGTTATTTGCGGGGATTAGGTACATTAAAACATCGTTTGGTTGGAACAGAGAGTGGACATGCGGAGCTTAGACGCATGGCAGCTGTCGTAGTATGCGAATTATCGCACAGGGCAGAGAACAGAGGGACAGAGAGGGAGTGAGAGTAAAAGAGAGATGGGTAGAGGTACGGATTGCAATTCCAATTAAACGACTCGCACAAGTTTTTTTGAATTCTTCATAATTTTCGCTATTTTAGTGCAGGTACAAACGATCCCCTTCGAAATGATAATGTCAGTTGTTTGGCAAGATTATGAACGAGATAAAGGTCTGTGCGGCACGGCTCTGCTCCTGTCTCTGTCTCTGTCTCTGGCTGAACTTGACCAGACAGCCAGACAGCCAGACAGTCGGACAGTCGGAGAGAAGGGCAGACTGGCGATTGGACAGCAAAGAGCAGTCTGATAATGTGCGGAACATAGTAAAGTTAACGATGATAATGCCACCAAGTTATGACTGCATGGCAGGTTGCACTGCAGCCCGAGAGGGACACACTGGGAATTCAATTGGTAATTTGAGTCACAGTTCAGCCTTTCCCCTCCCGAGCCCCTAGCCTACCCAGATGTTTCTTGTGCTCTTCGTGCTTATCGCCGTCCAGTCTCTGTGCCCCTGTCCGCCTGCCCGTTGGCGTAACATGAGACGACTCTGAGAACTTGAATGTTTCGGGACACGGCAAAACTGGGACACTCGGGAGGACACGGAGACACGGGCACACAGGTACACTGGAGCATTGCGCTCCGCTTGGCACAGCGGGTCACTAAATTAGCGTCTAAATTCAGCTACTCAGCCAATGAGTCGACAATCGAATTGGGCAACTAACTAGAGAGTCTGTGCCAGAATTGCAGCGCAGTCTTGGCTCTCAAATACCCTGCAATGTGATGAATCAAATCGGAGAAGAGTATATCGTATATATATTTGATTGGGTATATGATTGGTACAGCAAACATACATCAATTAAGAGAAAGGGTACAAAAACACCGCATCGCTGTCTGATCCCTCGCTTTTTTACTCGGTGTGAATATGGGACGAGTGTTTAAAGTGAGTGCACGACGGGTTACCACAGAGTGTTAGGCAATAAGAGGCACAGCAAAAACCTTTAGGCCGTGTATTTAAATGTTTATTTTAAAATATAAATACAACTTTATTAGAAACAAAATCAATGAGCTTTTGCTTATTCGGCATATATCATCTTGTTCAGTTTCACACAAATGTGGATATACCCGATGCATATATATATATATATATGTGGTACAGAGTACTCCCGCGCCATTGTCGACAGGGAAAGCTGCTCACTGAAAGAAAGAGTAACTCCGTATGTGTGTTAGTTAGTCACGCTCTTCACTTCCCCCTCTCTCTCTCTGTCCCTGTGACTGTGCCTGTCCCCGTCTCACACTCTCTAGTAGTGCGTGCTGCTTGGAAGGAACCGAGCAAGCTGAGCCAAAAAGGGACTGCTCAAGTTGATATTCCCATTCTATGCGAGCTCCAGTGCCGGCCAGGACAAACATAATGAAGTCATTGAGTGCATATGTGTGCTCGTTAGTTTGCCTCGCTTTGTAGTTGTCCCTTTCGCTATGCCAGCGCTGTGGCACGCTGTGGCACGCTGTGGCACGCTGTGGCAGGCGGCGAAATCGACGAAGAAAGTGAAGTGAAAAACATATAAACACAGCTCGCACGAGAAACTCTTTCCGGAGCTTCGCTTCCGGAGCCGGCCAATTACGGTGACGTCTCGAGACTTTCGCTAGGCTATTCTGGGTGAGCACAGTATACGCACACACACAGCATGCAAATATCTGGGCAGGGATTTAGTGCAGGCTGCAAACAATCGATGTGTTAAAGTTGTCCGTCGCCGCGTTCTGTGGCAATGTTTACTTTAAAGCGCAGACGGGGCTTCTGGGGAAGGCGTGCAGAAGTGTTGTGGGTCGGGCGGGTAGAGCGGGTAGCTATGCGCAGCGGGCAGGCGTGTGTTCTATAAGAAATTGACTGAGCATGAAGACGCGAGTGGCTGAAGAGTTGGCGTGTTTGCAGAAGGGATAACAACTCCACAGAGTACCCCGTGCACACACACACGCACACACTCGCACATTCATTCCCGTAAGTATGGGCGAATGCGTGCAAGGCACAAAACAACAAAACGCATTGCAATAATTATTCGCAAAACGAAAGGAAGCGACAGCAGAAGCAGAAGCAGCAGCAGCAGCCGCCGCAGCAGCCGTTGCAAGAGTGTTGCATGTTCTTCTATCATATTTACAATTTATGTGTCGCCAATGCACTCAGGCCAACCCCAGTCCATGTACTTGGCAGGCCAGCCCCTCTCAACTCTGTCCACTCCATTGGCAAACCCCTCGAAACCCCTTTGGCGTGGCATGGCACGACGCTGTTGCCAAGCTGCAAAAATGCAAATGGAGCCACAGCATGGAGAGAGCTGCCGTTGCAGTTGCAGTTGCAGTCGCAGTCGCAGTCGCTGTTGCTGTCGGTAGCATGATGCGAGCGCGAACAAGTAATTAGAAAATATATTTAAGATGTCGACAGACTCCAACTCCGAGTCCAACTCCAACTCCAACTCCGACTCCGACACCGACTCCAATTCCGATTCCAACCCCCGGACACGAAATGCAAGCTGCGGCATTGCCGTCTGATCGCTGTCATCGTCATGCAATTTATGCTCATTCGGTGGGCGGCAAATTACGGCAGTGGAATCGACTCTGGAATACCCCTACTAAACAACGAGCAGCATATGGTAAAAGCAAACAAAAAGGATATTTAATGTGCAGCTCTATTTGCTGTTGATCGTGATTGTATCTTAACGAGGCTGCCATGTCTACTCAAAGTTAACGAATATTGCACGAGGGCAATTAAGGTGTATCAATTGGCAACATTGTAGGCAAAAGCTACCAACCAAAAGCTGCTTGCTATGCGTAAGCAAATAGTAAATCAATGCATACTTACAAATGTTGCACGAGTGCTCGCAGCTGGCAACATTGAAGAGGATGAGACTGTCAGCCAATAGCTGCTTGCTATGCCGTAAATCAATTAGTAATCGATACTTCGACAGGCTTTAAAAACCAATCGAAGCTCGCTACGCACTGCCCCAAAAAAAGCGTTAGACCCTCTGCAAGAGTACAGAAACTAATTAACCATGCGAGTAGTGCGAGGTCAAAGCTCCGTATTGGATGCGCCCTTTTTCGCCACATCCGCGCAAGCGATTACATGCGTGTGTTTGCGTCCATGTGACCTTTCAGCAATGTGTCAGTGGCCGCAATCGTGTGTGGTCTGGTCCGCCCGCTGATGGAATTGCTCATTAATTTGCGAATTAAATGAAACGCGCAATTGTCATATAGACATGGACACGAGAATAGGGGCTCAATGGCTAATTGGCGCTGGCAAATTGCCAGCAGTGGCAGCAGCGACTGCAGAAACATTAGCAACATCTTCACGCTGGGCTCTCGTAGTTGCGTCTCTCACTGTTGTATATCGTAGAGGATGCCGTGGCACCCCTGTTGGCACTTTCGTTTATTGTCGGGTGCATTGACTCGCACTTGCATCATCGCAACGGACTATCAGGTCGTCGTTTTCATCCCGTCATCAGGTCCCTACAGCGATGCGACGTGCGCCTGATGCATTGTCAACAAGTGTGGCAAGTGCGGCGAGTGCGGCAATGACAGCAACCTCTCCCCAATCTCTGGCTGCACGATAGAGACAACAAAGCTGCAGCCAACACTTGCAGCAACAACAACAACAACAACAGTTGCCGGCGAGCTGCACAGAGCGGAGTTCTTGCCCGCCGGCAACAGCCGCTGCTCGAGGATTTGCGACGATAAACGTTGGCAACATTCTGCCACTGCATTTTCAGCCATGATTTGCTTCAGCTGGAAAACAGCTTATACAGTGCAACAAGCCTCTAACTAACTTAAATGGGCTGCAAAATAAATGATATAGTGATGTGGAAAGAGAATAATAGTCTTTCTACAAGGTAATATTATTTACTATGCTATAAAAACCCGTAGTTAGATTTTTATGACACTTTAGAGCATTTTTAAAGCATATTTTAGTCTTAGATTTTTTATGGTATCTCTTGATAGGAGAACAAGCTATGCCTAAAACATATAAATATTCCATTAGAGTCCGTTGGTAGCTTGAGCCTGAGCTATAAAACTACTTTCTAATTTTTTCTGAGAGGTGAGAACAGTCTTCTGGAAGAACCAGTCTTAACGTCAAATAAACAGATGATTGATATATGAAATTAATCACAAACAAACTAGCCTCAGTTCACTGCTCGAGGCATTCTCCATTTCGAATCTGCACTGTACTTAAAGATGGATGCACACTCGTTTCGCTTCTGGCTAAGATTGCTTAACTGATATATGTATGTGCACACACTTGCTGCATATGTATACATAATGCTCTTAAGCCCTTCTCTGCAGCAGCACCCACGAGCAGGCTACTTGGGGACCCTTCGTCATCTATCTCCGGGTCTGGGCTCGGGTATGTGCTTTGTCTGTGCGCCCAAGTCAGTCGCATCTTTTATTGCCAACTTATGAAAGGCATTTGCAATATCCCTTTCCTGGAGGGGGGCTAAGAGCAGGGGGAAGGGCAGGCAGAGGAACAAAGATAGTCCTTATGAGCTTCTGTTCGGCGTGGTCTGAGGACTCGTTTTCATTTCGTTACTTCATCATTTCATCAGTTTCCGAATGTAAACTTCCTTTCACTTTTCCAAGTTGGCTCTGGGCATCAAGTCGTCGTTGCCCTTCGGGCAGCAACTTACAATTGAGTCGAGGTTTGAGTTTAGTTATTGTACTAGTTCTGGAAATTTTCAATTTCTTTAAAAAGACTTTCGCATTGTGTATTTCGGATTTATTGGCCAGGATGCTAGCTATGACCGACTACGTGGCGCGACTGCTGCGCCGCACCAAAACGGGCATCCTACAACTGTTCGGGCAGCGCGGCGGCAGCGGAGACGGGCTGCCCAATAAGCAGGCGGCTGCGACAGATGTAAAGTTTGTGCCGGAGCTGCACGTGGACATGGAGATGCGACAACTGCGACTGGGACAGCAGCTGCGGCAGGAACACGAGCTGGAACTGAGTCAGCAGCAAGAAGTGGAGCTGGAACTGAATCGTGGTGAAGGTGTTCGTGTTCCTAGTGTCAGAAGGATGTCAGACAACAACAACAACAGCAGCAGCTCGTCGAACAGCGACGACGAGGTCGAGTATTTCTCCTACAATCAGCAGTATATCAATCGCTCCACGCGCATGGTCGACCTCACCCAGAAGACTCAGCGTCCGCCCGTTGGCTTTTACTGCAAGTAGAATGCTGGAAGGGGGAGGAGGTGGAAGAGGAAGTGTGTGGGAGGGGAGAGAAGGGCGGGCACCGTCAGTTATTTTATTCGCAAATGTAAATCAACTTCAGTAAACCGTGTTGTAGTCTGGCCACATGTTTGTCAGCTACCAATTTATCGCCGACTCAAAGCGAAGCGTTTTATTTTCAGCTCTATCAGCGACTTTCACTGCATTTTTGTTGTACCTCGCCGCCGCTTGTGTCTCTATCTCTCCCTCTCTCTCACTCTCTTTCTCTCTCTGTTTGTGTGTGTGTTTCTTATTGTACTGGTTGAAAGACTCGATCTATTTTTAGATCAGTTGAAGCAGTCTGGCAACTCTTTTGGCCAACTAGCCGCCGATTGAACAACCGGCTCGTTGGTCTAGGGGTATGATTTCCGCTTAGGGTGCGGGAGGTCCCGGGTTCAAATCCCGGACGAGCCCAAGTTGATTAACTTTTTTATTTAATTTTTTAAATTTTTATTTTTTTGGCTTTTATTATACTAGCAAACTATGTGTACATATAGAGCTTCGATCAAAATATTCGTAGTGCTGAGAAAGCCGCTTCCAGTCCCTTGAAAAATCGAACTTATAACACAATGCTAGCTGATCTTTGCGAATGTACAGTTTCATTGACCCATTCCATCGAATTCTATTATTTTAGGCCTTCGCTTGCCACTCTGGCGACTTTTCAGCGCCAAGTCTAGTGCCTTATCTTTACTCAGAATGATAAAGATACAGAGAGCGAGGGGAGCAATCCAAGAGGGGCAACACTCTGTTTGGCAGCTTCCATCTTTGCCCTACGATGTGGCACAGGGTCAAAGCACCTGCACAAGGCACGCAGCAGGAGGCGCCGCAATTGTTCCATGTCCCTTGGCATTTGACCATGTTACACTGGGCAACAAATTATGCAAAATAAGAGAGTGCAGCGAGCGGCAAATGTGCCTGGCACTTGACAACGGAATCTTTCTCTATGCCATGTTTCGTAATTATTTAAAAAGCAAACTACACCCACACCCACACACACACACACACACACACACACACGCATAATTGCGTGGGCTTTCTATTGTTTAAGCTTCCTTGCAGAAACAGAAAAGGGAAGTACAGCTGGCTGCAGGTCGGACAAACACGACTCTGCCATGCCCTGTAAGATATATACATACTGTATAAATATTAAGACCAAATATCATGTAAATTGTTGACAGTTTCCTTTCTTTTTTCTTGAAATTGATTTTTGTCAATATTAATTTGAGCTAGATATCAATGAGAAATATTTAAGCTTTTTACAAATTCAAGCATACTTGAGATGCATAAGTTATATAAGAATTTGTTCACTAAGTTTAATATTTCTAACCTTGGCGGTTTCAGAGATTTACGCAGTTACTTCCCAACAACAATTCCATGACTCTTTTTGGTTTGTTTACCGTATTAGATTACCGTAAAACCAATTTAAGCTTGATTCCCAAGATACATGTTTGAGGGAAACAAAACTTCAAGTATACTTAAGATGCATAAGATATACAAGAAGTTGTATACCGAATTTCATATTTCTAACCTTGGAAGTTCCAGAGATTTACGCATTTATACAAATGCACAGGAATGCTGCTTCCTCATCCATCAATTGCAATGGGTATAAAGACAGAGTGTAGAAAACAATGGCGGCTTGCCTGCTTGCCGCGCAGGCTCGTGCTGTGTCGCGAAAGCAGCCGGCACGGGCATGGGCATGGGTCACCTGCCATAGCTCCTCATCGGAGCACATCATCATTGCCATGTTCTTCATTTTGTGCACTTACTTGGCGCATAATTTCTTAAGCCCTTCAGGGGCGTTTCGAGCTGGAGCGTGCTGGGCTCCACCCGGGGCAATGCACTGCTGAGATTTCAATGGGAATTCGCAAATAGGAGACACGGAGACGATTGGTCGACTCTATCATTAGAAACGGACAGTTTTAGCTGCAATCGAAGGATCATTCAACGACAGCCCGGCAGTCAGTCACGCTCTGTCCAACCCTCTGGGCGAGTCTCCTTCTCTTTCGCTCTCTCTCTCTCCCTCTACTCAATCCCCCTCAGCAGCCACAGTTGTCTTTGTGCCTGACGCTCTGCCATGCATCCCCTCCAGATTACACCGATTCGCCTCCCGTTGGATGCTTGTCTATCTGGTTGTTTCTCAGTTCCATTAAGAGTAGCTCTTGGGCATGAATGTCATCATCAGGACAAGTGTTGCAGCGCGTTCACATGGGACGACAACAAAAAACAACAACATAAGCAGCAGTAGCAGCAGCAGCAGCAATTGCTGGGGTGAAAGTAAAAATTACACTTGCAGCGACAGCAGCAGCAGCGGCAGCAGCAGCGGCAGCAGCAGCAACTGCAGCAGGGCGTCGAAATTTTTTTGCAAAACGTCAAAGGCAAAAATGTTGACGTTTGTGATCCTGGAGCTGAAAATCGGGCTGAAGCCGAAGCTGGAGTTGGAGCTGGAGCTGCTGCTGCTGCTGTTGCTAGTGTTGCTGCCGGTTCTGGGGTTGTCCCAGCGCTCGGGTTCGTTAAACCTTCAAGCAGCGAGCTTTCATTTCTTGACAAAACCCCAGCAACAGCAACAGCAACTGCAGCAGCAGCAGCAACAACAACAAACTACAACAAGCCAGTGGGACGCGAATCTCTCGACCCAAGTCGCGTTCCTCTGCGCCGCAGATACACGTACTTTGATGCCCCACACACATCGTTGGGTTATGCCAGCACTCGTAGCACACTCCAAAAACTTAGCTGGGCGCACGGGGGCAAAGTCGATGACTGCCAGAACATTTCTCCATCCGTTCGTCTGTCTGTCTGCCCGTCTGTCAGTCTGTCCTCCACCCGCCCGGAGTCAAGTATATTGCGTTAAAATTTAATTAAACCTGCGACACGCACTTTTCATGCCACATGCAACACAAACGCAAAAGCAGCAGCAGCAGCTCCAACTCCCCCCTCCCACCCAGCCCTCCCGCACACCACAAAGCTCGCCTCGCTGCATCTGTTAGCAAATGTTTTAGATTCGCATTATTCCAGTTCAAAATCGCTTTAATTTTCTCGAGCCTCGCCTCCTAATGGTATATAGTTGGAGCTAATTGCCAAAGCAGATGCACCGAAGGGTTAATTATAACTGGGCTCATTCTTTTCGGTCTGAGAAGTATACAATATAATACAATATTCTACGAAAGTTTGTAATAACTAATAAAAAATCGAGCTAAATCGATCTTTTTACCAATCAGTCAAGCAACACATCAAGCTACACATACACGAAGTTTCAGATAAAAAGCTTCAAACTTCAATATGATCTTTGGATTAGACGCCATGGCTTTACAATATATCAGGCTGATACAATTTGTCGCGATTTATACATAGTCAAAATCGTAAAACATAGCAAGTGATTGAATATTTCTGAAAATAAGAATTATGTATGGAATACGTTATGTCAGCTGATATAGAATTTCAGAAAACCCTAAATATTTTGAAAATGTCATTTACATTTTATATGGCTCAATAATCAAACAAATTTATTCTATTTTAAAATGAACTTATCAAAACTACACCGAGTCCACATATATAACATAAAGTAATTTCAATATCCGTCAAAACACATTTTTTTAAGTATCGTCTTTTTACCCGTTGTGAATATGATACGAGTGCTCCTATAAAGAAGCATAATTTATGTATATGCAGTGAAATATGTATATATTTAAATATATGTACATTTGAATCGATGCCCCTACTCAACTTCTTTTATATAGTCTGTACAATATTGAAATATGTGTATGTACATTAATTTATTTAATCTAAGTTTAATTAACTAACATCATATCAGCATTTAATAGTAGGAGATATACTTAATATCCACTTTATATTAGTCTAATTAGTATTCAACTCTTTCATAGATATGGGAAATAATATTATGAGAGAAAAGAAAAAGAGATTGAAATCAATGTAAGACTTAAATAAGGCTCTCCCTCAATTGTTTGCTCCGTAATATTATATTGTAGTAAAGTACTCACTCACTAATATCCCTCGATTCCTTTCACCGTACGTTAGGAAAATTCACTACACTAATCTGAAGTGTTGGAAAACACGCGAGTAACACATTTGCTGCGTGCAGGGCATAACTCATAGGAAGTGATATACTATACGATACGATACTGCCGTATGTACATATTTCTGGCGACGATCGCGCGCAAGGACAAGCGAAAAAGGAGGAAAGGAGAAGCGCGCGACTGGAACCAGCTTGGCAACCGCAACCTGGCAGCGTGGCCGCCTGTGGCAGTTGCAGTTGCAGCCTCGTCGGGCGTTGCGCTAATTGATTCTGCCGCTTAAGTTTACAAGGGGTAATTTCTGTTGAAATGTGATCGAGGCGAGCATCGTCAGTCGCTCGCTCTGTCCGTCTGTCCGTGTGTCTGCCTGTCTGTCTGCCTGTCTGTTCTTGGTCAGTCGAACTGGCGATGCAAACAGCAATTTGGTCGCACTGCGCGTTGACCTCAATGTTTGCGCTTAGCGACTCCTGCGCGGCACGGTAATCGGCTTATGGCCAATGCCATTGCCAACTTGCAACTGCCAACTGCCAACTGCCACTGCGAGTGGCTTTGCCAGTTGTCGGTCTGTCTGTCTGTCTGTCTGTCTGTCTGTCTGTATGTCCGTCTGTCCGTCTGTCCTATCGTCTCTCTGTCGCTCTGTCTGACCGTTTCGCTCTGCTGTTTTGATGTTCGCTGCATGTCGCGGGCATTTGTAAATGATATGCGCAGCGCGGCCAAGTGACAGCGCTAATGGGCAGCCAGAGCAAGCTATGCACTCCACTGTGCCTCCACTGCGCCTCCACTCTTCACCACTGTGCCGCGCATCTGTCCTGTCGCACACCCTGACGAGTTGCCCGGCCGCATTGCTCGCTCAATCAGGCAGCGCTCAATAAACTATGAGGCTACTTGGCATTGTTCGCATGCCGCACTCGATCTCGCAGTCTCTTCCAGCTGCCTGCACCTTCCCGCTGCCCGCTGCCCGCTCCCCGCTCACCACTCATGCACTAAGTGGGCAAAGTGTGTCGCCACGCCGCAGCAGTTGTTTGTCGGCTGATTGCGGTTATGTGCTGCTATGCAGCGCTTAACACGCCAAGTCAATTAAATGTTGCTTCCGCAACTTTGGCCAAAGAAAGTGTAGCACTCTCCAGCTTGGACTTGGACTCGGCCTCGGACCTGGATTCGGACATTGTTGGCCCGCAGCAGCAGCAACAATAAGCCCATGTTTGCAGCTCATGTTTGATGTATCACACACACTCGATGCGACGGGGGGGAGGGGTCAGGAGGGGCCACACGGGACACGGGGCACTCGGCTGCAGGAAGCGCGCTCGTCGAAGCACCCGGACAAGTGCCGATGAAGTGTTTATACGTAGCATAAAACGCCAACAACATAAAAAATGCAACAGCAACAACAGCAGCAGCAACGAGGATGACGATGCTGACGACGAGGACGGGACCGCAGTTGCCAGCGTCGCTCTTGGACTTTCTAGGTGCTATCATTTACTCAAAACTTTATGGCAAGCTATTGTTGTTGCTGCTGCTGCTGTTGTTGCTGCTGCTGTTGGCATCGACATCCTCGTGTGGCATGCGTGCAATGTGGCCGAGAAGGAGAAAACATGTTTATGCCTTTTTACACTTAACACCAGCCTAGTGATGATCCACCCGCTTCCAACCTCCTCCACCCTCCCCTCCCCCTCCAGCAAGCAATACTCGTCTTCCCCCTGCCCGTGTCGTGTGGCTTATCATCATCATGTCCAAGTCGCGGCAACATGCAGACCTGGCAAACGCGGTGAAAGTGAGTCGCAAGCTTTGTTTTTTTCTTTGTTTAGAGTACCGTACTTAGATCGAAGAAAGGCATAAGCAGGCTGTAAGCTAGAGCGAGATGCCAATAGTGTCAAAACACTTTCCGACAGTGTGAGTTGCAAAAGACATCAAAATGTCAATTGATCGATAGCAATTGCATTGCAGGGTGGCCACAGTTGCATACACCTTTGTCAGCCAAATAGCCATCGATAGTT
Organism: Zaprionus inermis; assembly: GCA_018151445.1. Classification (NCBI taxonomy): domain Eukaryota; kingdom Metazoa; phylum Arthropoda; class Insecta; order Diptera; family Drosophilidae; genus Zaprionus; species Zaprionus inermis. The sequence goes on along the minus strand of JAECXD010001510.1, from coordinate 1,456,728 downwards.
ATCAATATGAAAAGTGTTGAACAACACGTTGATGAGGATGAGCGCCAGGCAGAAGAAAGTGTTGAAAAACACAGAATGAAAAAAAAGCTAAAACGAAAAACTTGATTTTCATCAATTTTATTTTACAAATCAATAAGCAATAATCAAGCAGGTTTCTTAATACTCAAAATTAAGCTTGACAAGATTTAAGCTCAATCAAATCAAACGATTTTCGACACTCTCTATTTTCCAATATTATTTTAGCCCCTTAGCATCAGTACTTTCGATAATGACGGATTTTTAAGCAACACTTTTTTCCCATCATATCTGGCTGTTTTTCAAGGCCAACTGAGGGAACAATTCAAGAATTGCGGAAGCAGGAACTCTGGATTTTATTTATATTAATTGAGCTTTTTCCGCTTTTTTTCGAGTTGCCAATAGTTTCCATATAATTTATATAGAAATACGTTTTTTAGCATTAATTTTTAAATTTGTTGCTTAATTTTAATTTTAAGATATTTCAATTTTGGCCTTTTTTTAGTTTTCTATTATAAATTCATTAGCTTTTCCCGGTTTTTTTGTGAATATTTTTTTTGGCTTTTTATACTTTGGGTAAAGTGAAACAGGTAATGTAATCTCATAGAAAAATATACCGAATGTAATAGAAAACCCTTTGTCATTTCAGAAATCTCCAGAGTTACCGTTTTCTTGACAAAAGCTAGATTTGGCAGGAAACAAGCAAAGTCACCGGCAACATTATCTGCCCAGTGCAGTGCAAAAAAAACTGCGCTATTTACCATGAGTTTCGCGCGCCATACGCCCCGTCATCATCATCATCATCATCATCATCATCATCATCATCATCATCATCATCATCATCATCATCATCAACATCATCAGCTTTATCTTCATCGCGGTGCGTCATTGGCGGCTGTCGTGTTAGATCTGCGTGTCGCGGCCTTCAGATGCCGCCAATCGCTCACAGGCCAGGCGCAGCCAGGGGCGATCATTAGCCATAAAGCTGCCAGTATTGGCCAGAAATTGGCGTGAGGAGAATGGAGAGGCTGGAGAGCTACTGAGCAGCAGGAACTGCAGCCAAGTGTTCATTAAAATCATTTAAGGCGGCAGCGAAATTATGGTAATCGTATGGAAATTGCGCATGCGCCGCGTTGCACGCTGCACGTCGCGGTGACAATGACAAATTATTGGAGCGAAGTCGATGGAGCAACTCAGTCAGTCAGTCAGTCAGTCTGCATGCTTGCCCGCCTCCCAGCCTACCTGGTTGAGCAACTAGTTAGCACACAGGGCCGAGTTGCGACCTCAGTTCGACCAGGTGTGTTGGTTTTGTTGGGGTGCCCTGGCAGAGCTTTCCCACAGCTGCAGTTGCTGCCATAGACGGTCACATAAATTAGGCAACGCTAAGCGAGTCAATTTCACTGCACATTATGGCCAAAATTATCAATGCCCATAAAGTATTTCCTCTTTAGCCGCAAGCGAAGCGAGCAAAATCAAATCCCAGCCGAGCGAGAGAGAGAGAGAGAGAGCGGGCGGGCTACGAGCGGGAGCAGCGGGGCCATGCCAGGGCAGCCGCACAAAATGCGTTCATCACGTTTCTGGCCGTTTAGTACGAAATAAATTTAAAGCCTGTTTCAGGCAGGGCGGGGCAAGGGGGTCTGGGCGGGTAGAGAGCAATGCGAGCGAGACGAGACAAGCGCAGCTGAAGACGCCCACAAAATGCTAACAAGTAACGAGAGTAACTGCCGCTCTGCAGCGCTCTCTGTCGCGCTCGCCCTGCTCTAGCTCACTCTCTCGCTCTGGGCATGCTCTCTCTTTATACAAGGCTACACTAACTTTGTGCAAATGTATGTAACAGGCAGACAGAGTATATGTTCTTGGGCAGTATCCCTAGTCGAGTCGATTTAGAAATATTCGTCTGTTTGAACACGTGGATCTCAGCTATTATAAAAGCTAGAGAGACCAAATTTGGTATGTAGGTTTTTATATATCATAAGCTTCTGGATCTTATTTGAAACTCGGATATTCAATAATTTGAAGCAATATATTAATGTTTTTACTTTGCACTTCGATATACTTGCAGATGAATACCATGTGCAGCTATCTCCTCTATTGCAAATGGATCGAATCATAAACTCAGAAGTTATTCAGGTTAAAGTTTTTATTCAATATTTTTCAACACTTTTATAGAGTACAGTAAAACACTTGAGTTGAGCAACACTCAGAAGACTGAATGGTTTCAATCCGAAGTGATCGATAATATCCATCGGAAAATCGATAAAGTGAAATTTCGATTTTTAGGCAGTACCTACATGTTTGCTTTGGAGTGCGAAAGCGGGAAGGCAAAAGGAGGCTAAAGAATCTGTGCAGAATTTTCTGTTGGCATAGTAGGTGCTTTTTTGCTTTTGCTTTCCTTAAGAATTGGATGAAGGGTATCAGTTGGTCGAGTGACTCGACTGTAGCCTTTGTCACTTGTTCTCTCTCTCTCTCTCTCGCTGTCTGCATTTGAAACTGGCCAAGCTGCAACGTTGCAGTGCGGCACTGCGACTAAATAAAAATCCGTTATAAATAAATGCACGTATTGCCATTACATTTCATTGTCTGTCTCCCTCTCCCCCCCACCATCTCCCTTCCGCTGACTCTACCCCTACTCCAGACTGCTGTCTCACACAAACGCCAGCGGACACAGCAGGCGTAGCTGGCCAGCAAGAGAAAGAGAGAGAGAGAGAGAGAGAGAGAGAGAGGGAGAGAGCGGAAAAGAGAGAGCACAGTTTTGGGGCATCCTGCTGCCGCTGCCTAAATGGCGTTAAATATGGCGTAGATGATCATTATCAGCGAAACGACTCTCCGACTGCGACTCTCGCGCTGGAGACGCGTCCACACGACCACGTCGGTAATCCAATAGCCCCATCACGTCGTCGTCGTTGCGAGGTGTTAAATTTGCCAGGCGCTAATAAAGTCGGTCGGCTGTGGGGACTTCCCCTCGCCCGACCATTCACACCCCTCTCTCTTCTACCCCCCTCAAATCGCAGCCAAACGAAAGCTGAAAAATTAAACAGCGCGGGTTTTCCTTCTTTTTTTGTCCAGATATCATCCGCATCCGCGTTGGCATTCGCGTCCTCGTCACGAATTAATATTTGCAATGCAGCACGCCCCTGCATCCCCGCGACGCTGCCCCCCCCCTCCCCTTCACGCAGCGCTTTCCTGCGGCAGCTTCTCCTGCTCTGGGTCTAATGAATGCCTCCAACGCCTCCTCGTATTGCCTCGGCTGCTTCATTCGCTTCGATATTGGGCAACGCCTACCCGAGAGTCATTTATAATTTTACGCGAATTGCCGCAGCCTTCTGCCTGCCTGCGCACCCTCTCCCCCCCCACACTCCACTCTGCTGCTTCCAGCTGGCATGCTGCATGGATCGTCGTAGGCGCATCCTCTAACTGCCATGTGCTGCTTCGATCTTTACCAGTTACCTCGGCCAAGTTCACGATCGTGCTGCACGTTTTGCGGCATTATTTACGGGCGCACTGCCGAGGCACCGCTTCCCTCCCCCTTCATATTTTTCCCTCTCTCTCTCTCTCTCTCTTTCTCTGCCTGCCTGCCTGCTGCATCTCCTGCTTCCGTCTCTAGAAGGTTCCCTGTGCCCACTAACAAGTTACCGATTGCTTGCTGCCTCTGCCGTTGCTTGTTGTCTTCCTCCCCCCTCACTGCCCCTTCCCCCACTCTACCGACGCATTCTCGTTGTTCTTGCACATTAACTCCTTTGCCAATAATCATAATAATTTACGACCACCCAACAGCGGTCGCAGGAGGAGGAGGAGCAGCAGCAGCATCAGCAGCGGCAGCGGCAGCAGGCAGGCCTCAGATGTGGAAGCTGCCAGCATTTTGTAAGCATTTTGTATTGCTCTATAACATTGTTGTTGTTATTGCTGCTGCTGCTGCTGCTGCACAAGTGTTCACTTGAGCTCAACTCGTGCATGCGATGATTCACTCACGCTGCCATCGTTGACCGCCGCCAAAAAAACTAAAATTACACTCGATACTTTGGACACCACGTCTAGACGCGTTGACCGGTCAAAACTTTCGTCGCTTTCTGATCGACTGACGCAGTGAAAAGGCGTAGGTTCAATTATACCCTGTAATGTGCTGCAGTATACATTGTACATGGGAAATTCAAACACAAAACTTCGAAGTCGCTTGATTCTGTTCTGATTTAAAGGCCTGAAGGGATTTGGAAAAATTCGAAAAATCAGTGAAACTATCGCTAAGCAAACATAATATTGTCATACAAAAGTCCATAAGACCTACGATAGTTTCGCAAAAATGTCACGATTTGTTGTGTAAATTAAGTAAGTTCGATTGTTCCATTTACCACAATTATACCTTAGTTCATATTCAACTAGTAAATTATAAATTGGCTAAAACTTTTTCTTAAACATAATAATAAAAATGTTCTAATAATAACTATTTTGTTTTTTTCTGATAACTTTTCTTTGCCCACTGGCTTACAGGGTATTTCTCAGCTCCCCTTCCCGTTGTTCTCATATTTGCTTGCTGTTCTTCTGCTTCTGTTGTTGTTGCTGTTGTTTACTTCTACTTTGCCACCTCCACTTCGCCAGACTTCAGACTTCCCCACTAAGTTCTCTGTGCGCTGCTCTATTTTTATACCCTTGCAGAGGGTATATTAATTTTAGCCAGAAGTTTGCAACGCACCTTAGGAGACATCTCCGACCCTATAAAGTATATATATTCTGAATCAGCATCACCAGAGGAGTCGAAAAATGGATGTCCGTCTGTCCGTCCGTCCGTCCGTCCGTCTGTCCGTCCGTCCGTCCGTCCGTCCGTCCGTCCGTCCGTCCGTCCGTCCGTCTGTTGCAACGCAAACTAGTCTCTCAGTTTTTGAGCTATCTTCATGAAACTTGGCACACAAGCTTCTTATTGCTGTAGGCTGTAAATAAGTCGGAACGAGCCAGATCGGACCGATATATCGTATAGCTGTCATAGAAGCTATCGGCCGATTTTTGTTGTTTTTCAAGATATTGTAACAAGATTTGGCAAATCTTCTTATTCTTATTACGTTCTTAATGTGCTGTCAAAATTGTATCAAAATCGGACCACTATAACATATAGCTGCCATAGGAACAATCGGCTGAAATCACGGTTTTTGTATGCAAACCTGTTTGTTTTTGGAAATACCGCACATTATCAATACTTTTTAATGTTATACAGTAACCCGCCCTTAGTTTTTCCATTTAAATATCTTAGACGTTTATATTCTATAGCTGTTATAGGAACAATCAGTCAGTCCGTCTGTCTGTTGCAACTCAAATTAGTCCCCCAGTTATTGAGCTATCTTCATGAAACTTGGCACACAAGCTTCTTGCTGCTGTAGGCTGTAAATAAGTCGGAACGAACCAGATCGGACCGATATATCGTATAGCTGTCATAGAAGCTATCGGCCGATTTTTGTTGTTTTTCAAGATATTGTAACAAGATTTGGCAAATCTTCTTATTCTTATTACGTTCTTAATGTGCTGTCAAAATTGTATCAAAATTGGACCACTATAACATATAGCTGCCATAGGAACAATCGGCTGAAATCAGGGTTTTTGTATGCAAACCTGTTTTGTTTTTGGAAATACCGCACATTATCAATACTTTTTAATGTTATACAGTAACCCGCCCTTAGTTTTTCCATTTAAATATCTGAGACGTTTATATTCTATAGCTGTTATAGGAACAATCAGTCAGTCCACGTGTCTGTTGCAACTCAAATAAGTCCCCCAGTTATTGAGCTATCTTCATGAAACTTTGCTCACAAGCTTCTTATTTGTGCCCTCTTTAAATAAGTCGGAATGGGCCAGATCGGACTGATTTATCGTATAGCTGTCATGGAGCCTATCGGCCGATTTTCGTTATATTTCAAGATATAGCTATCAGGCTTATCACATCCAAATCAAAGTGTGTCCCTAATAATAAAGTTCGAAATCGAACTTTTATAACTTATAACGATCAACGATCGGCCTAATGAAGGTTCATGTTGCAATTTTATGAAAATCTGAGTACTATTACATATAGCTGTTAAACAAAAAATCATGAAGCTGTTATTCAAACGCATTTTTGAATGAGAACTTTCCAAATTTATTTATATTTTATGACCAACAGATCCTTTACAACACAAAGACATTTCCTCATAACATTTTGTGTTAAGTATATAAGAAATCCAGGTATATACAAAAGCATTAAAAAGGTAGAATTATTTTTTTTCGAAGCACTTGTTTGATTCATAGCCTTAATCAGGTAAAAATCTTGACTTCCTGTACTGTTATAATTGTTCAATAAATACCACAGAAACCAGCAGCAATCCAAATATATTTTATATTTTGTATAACTGCAAGGGTATGAAACCTTCGGCAAGCCGAAGGTAGCCTTGCTTTCTTGTTATTTATTTATTTGTTTGCATATTTTTGCTTTGTTTTTCCTTTGTATTAGTCCAGGAAAAGCTGCGCCTTTCCTTTTCCGCAAATTGGTTTAATTGTGCGCAATAAGTGGAATAAATGCAGCCCTTTAAAACAAGTCGGTGAGGTGTTTTATCCATATACCGAGAGATCTGCAAGGCTCCATGGATATTTCTATTCGTGTACTCTATATGCTCTGTTCGCTTCACTTAGCGAGGGCATTCATGCATCCAAGTCAATATACACTAATCAATAATCATATATAGGCGATATAACTTTCAAGATCCCTTGGAAACACTATTTCAAGCCAATCTGCAGAGTAGTGAAACGCGAACTCTTATTTCGACCTGCTAGTACTACCCATGCCTTATATGCCACATTTTTTAACTCAATTGAGCAGGGATACAAAAAAAGGCGAAACCGCAGCGTTCATTTCAATTTGCGGTTGATGCGGACAGCATCTCGTGCGATTGCGCAACGCACTGCACAGAAACCACGATTTGCAGGGTAACCGAGCGCATAAATTGCGGTTTATTTCGATTCCGTAATTAATACGACTCAGGAACTGCGGCTACTGCGGGCGCACAACTCTGCTTTGACAGAGGAAAGTGATAGGCTCAAGGAGATTATTCGTTAATTATTTCTCAATTGCATTTACAACCGATTAGCTTTATTAATTTATTTTTATGAAAACATTGTAATAATTAAATACTGTATTATATTAGCGTAATGCCAATCTAGAAATTAAAGTCTTATTGAAAAAGTTAACAAAAACCAGCAAAATATGTAGATAGAGAAGAAAACCCTACCAAAAAATGTAAAAGATCAGGCTTTATAAAAAAGATTATTAAATATTTAAAAATATTATGTGAGAGCAGTAAATATTTGATAATAATAAATTCTTTATTATAATCGAAAGAGTTTAAAAATCACCAAAATATTTATTTAGAAAAGAGAAACCAACGAGAAGTCTTCTAAAATTTCAGTGTAAGTATGAAAGAGTATCGCATAGTCGAGCTGGCTCGTGGTCAGTTTTCCCACTTGTTTCCCATTGCAGAAAGCGAAATGGGGAATGGGTTTATTTTGGTTTTTTTTCTGTTTGCCTCAACTTGCAGGAACAGGCGTCGTGATTGATTACGAACGCCAATTGGGCGGGGGCTATGCCTGCTCCACCGCACAGAAATCATTTAAAATGCTACGTCGACAAACTGTCAAAGAAGCCGCAAGCTGACAGCTTTTTCTGTTGCCAAAAAAGTTTGTAAAACAATAAAAAGAAAACTCGAAATTGGACTTTGGCAACACACAAATACCAATGCAATGTGAGGCTGTGTAAGCAAGTTTGAGTGTGTGTGAGACTCTGCATAAAATATAAGATTAAGATTAGTTTAAATTCAGGCCGCCGGACATATTCTAGAATTTTTTGTTAATTAAAAATACTGTAAAAAAGTATTCGATATTTATTCCATATAGCCATGTCGGTCTGTATAAACGGCTAGATCTCAGCGACTACAAAAGCTAGAGACACTACATTTTTTTTTTTTATAATACTCATGTGTCTAGCAGTATGCCAAAATATATTTAATAATTTGGCCACGCCCCTGTAAATTGATAAAAATCTAATTGCAAGCTTCTTCTATAACTATTTTCAGCTATTTGATTTGAGAGAATTTTCAAACGAAAATTTAACTAAATATGCATTTATGCACAGTGTGTAGATCACACACACAGATGCAGCAAAGCTTTTTGTTCCAACTCCGCTCTGCATATGAAAAGTGTTGACAAACGGCCCGACGAGACCGAGGACGGCTCCGCGCCTGGCCAGAGGCGTTACGCGTAGCAAACAGATGACAACAGCAGCAGCAGCAGCAACAAGAACGAAACCACAAACAGCGGCGGCGCGAGCAATCATAATGCCGGCAGCAGGAGAAAGCAAATAAAATACGTGCAGGACAGAAGGAAAAAGAAAAAAGAGGAAGAAACGATTACATAAATTCATTAAAATGTTTGCAAAATGCATGCCAAGCAAACATCGACGGCCACAAAGAGGAGCAGCCGGGGCAGCAGGATGCGGCAGGAGACAGTAGCGAAGTCGTAGCGATATGGACGCGCTGACATGACATGGTGGCAGTTAGATAGCACTGAGGTGGAAGGTGGAAGGGGAAAGGTGGGTGGAGGGTGTCAGGTGATGGAGGGTGCCAGGTGGGTTGGACAGGCACAGGCGCAGCTACAGGACAGTGCAGTAGGGGACTCTATATAACATGCGGGGTGTGTCGGGTGCAGCAGCAGCAGCATTTGACTGCAATAAGCAAATGCAAACAAACAGCGACGCGCACAAACATGCACAAACGCGCACAGACATGCAGCCGTGTTGCACTTGCTTTTTTTTAGCGGCGAAGGTTAATCAAACCAACACACACACGCACAGACTTTGAATACGACTGTATGTGTGTGCGTGAGAGATCTGCGTAAGCCTGACTTCGCTTGGCCAGTCATCCTTCTCATGGCGGAGCAGACACGCGGACAATGGCGAGTCCGAGATTGAGGCTGCTGCTGCTGCTGCTGCCGTAGATGCTGCTGTTGATGCCTGACGATAATGTTGCATGACAATGCCAGAGATATGTAGACCCAATGCGGCAGCGACTGCAAATGACAGACAGACGGACGGACGGGCGGACAGGCAGGCAGACCGACAGACCAACAGACGGAAGAAGTTCACAAGTTCAAACGCGCTTCGGACTCGCACCAAATTGCAATGCAGTTGCCAACAGTCAGCAGAGGCTGCGTATGAAATGCGCATAAATAAAATGGTAGCAGGGAGGAAGAGAGAGAGAGAGAGAGAGAAAGAGAGGCGGAGAAGAGCAGGACAGCGCGCAATGAAGCGCACAAAATGCACAACGAAACGTGGCGCAGACAACAACAACAACAAAACCATTGAAAACGAGACACAGACGGCAAACGGTACTTTTTCAAAAACGACTTCACCTTACTAAACTTACTACTGCAACTGCACACTCCCCTACACCCTCCACCCTCCAGCCACCAGCCTCCCTGCCCCACTGCCCAGCTAAAGATCCCATCCCTTTTCGGGTTTGCACGCTGTGTGTGCCTCGCCAGCGTTGCGCATGCGTGCCGGAGTTTAAATGCCTTTGGCATACGTCAAGTGCCAGCGTCTCCGTCTCCATCTCCACCTCCATCTGCGTCTGCGCTCGCGACAAGCAGCAGCATCAGCAGCAGTGCTGGTCATCTATAGGGTATCTTCACTATCCCATTCTGCCTGCCATCTGCACTTCGAGTATGTTAAAAAATCCAATCCAATCTCTCGATAGAAATTTAACTCGAGGCTAGGGAATGTGAGTGTTCTCTGTGCTGTAAAGTACTAAGGTTGCCAAAAAGCTGTAAGTTTCCTTTGCTTTTAAGCCAAAACGATGCATACTGTCATTCATGTGATTAATTACTTAATTAATATGAGGAACGCTTACCGCAAGGCGCAAACTTTTCTTAAACAAAGCTGTGCAATATTTAAGAACACTACATTAATGTATCAAACAAGTTGTAGTATTAATTTGTGGTACGAATTGTTTGCAGTGCATACAGGATGCTTATGACATTTGCCATAAAACTAGTTCTGCTTACATTTTCAGATATTATTTTGCTCACTCCAAAAATGAACGATCTTACTTCTATCTTATGCACACAGTCCAATAATCGCTATAAATTAGATCAAGCTTTTTGCTATAAATCAATAAAAAAAAACCCTGCAAACCAAGCTATAATTCTACTTAAAAAGCTTTACAGAAGAGCTTTGGGGATTTCAAGTTAGATTAAACAGTAAATAAATAACATTAAAACCGTAGTCACCCGATTGTAAAATTCTTGGACCTTCGCTGTAAGCAAGAAGTATCTAAAATTCGACCTGCTTCAGATGCCTCTACATTTTAAGTAAAAAGCATATATAATGTATGTACTGTTTGTATGTACTATAAATTCTTTTTTCTTTCGATTTCGATGTCCATCTTCATCTGCGCTTCGGCTGCCCCGCTGCAACTGTCATTGGATACGGCCGTTGCACGCATTCCTTAAGCTCGGCCAGTCATCCTCCACCCATCCGCTGTTCCCGTCGCTCGAGCTCCGACTGTGGCTCGTTTGGAATTCGGTTTTTGTGCAGTTTCAATTAGAAATTCATGATTCTCGATTCGCGTGTATTTATTTCGACTGTATTAGACGACGAGCGGGATGCATCAACGTTGGTGCCGCATTGATGCTGCAACTGCTGATGTTGCAACGAGCGGGCACCTCCTTTCGCCTGAGTCTGTGTCTGTGTCTGTGGCAGAAGCAATCAAATGAGCATCAATCATGTTATATAGAAATGCGAGTACAGCACAGTGCACACTCGAGAGCGTAGAAAGAATGAACTCTACACAGTTAATTGTATGATTAGTATATACAAGTGAATTATATATCGTATATCAGGGAGTTGTTGACAAGGTGTACTAGTTTGTAAGATAATTATGATATAGTGTCCCCGCAATGATAAATAGTTTTTGTCTAAAAAGAAATCTATTTATTTAAAATATTGAACAACTAGTTCACATTATCAAGTACTCACTGTACATATTCCATTAATACTCTCCGACTGGCAAGCATGCGTTGCAATTGTCTTGCAGCACGTTGCATGCAGCAATTGCATTAATTACAACGCTGCGGACTCTATCAACACTTGCCTCATCATCGTCATCAACAGTCAACATCAACATCATCATTATCATGATTCGTAATTATGATTCATTTGCAACTTCATAACGATCTACACCATGTGCCGCAGCCACTTTGGCGTCTCAAATAAAGCCATCCCAGTCGACGATTTTGTCAGCCGAGCGACATAATCGACGCAATATGATGTTGATAATTTCATTAATTAAAACGCGCACATCAATTCACACCGGGACGCAAGGAGGGAGAGAGACAGGCAGACAGACGGACGGACGGAGAGACGACTCGAATCTCCGTTTGAGTGCCACGACTTGCCGGGGCTGCTGATGTATTCAAACGAGTTGCGCGAATAACTAACCATCTGTTGTGGCTCCAGCCGGGGTTAGCTCCGGCTTTGGATAGGCTGCAACTATGCTGGGGGTTGTCAATAAGCCGACCGTCAAGAGTCGACAGCCAACAATAAAGCGCCATTAAAATGCTGATGAAGTGGAAATGCAATTTGCCAGTGCCTCCCTCCACACTTCTTCCGCCCCGTTCCTCCGGCAATCACTTGCAATGCTGGCGAATTTGTCGCAAAGTTTTTATGACCGTAGTACAAGTGGTTGTTGATTAATTTTGCACTCTAAACTCTCGCAAGTTATTAGCCTCCTGGCTGGCGAGGATTAGGCGCAGATTAAACTACAATGTATTTGCTAGTTACTCCTCGGCTGCGTTATTGTTGGTCGTTAAATCGATGTAAGTAGTATCGATAGTTCCCGGTGATGTTGGCATTTTCAACTTTCATAACAATAATTTAAATCGATAAAAAAGTAATTAAAAGTGACCTTAGTCTCAATCGATAATCAAGAAAGCGCTGAGCAGCACTAGCATCGCGAGCATTTATCGAACTTGCCGTATAGTTGTTATCGGCGATACGTATTTTAAAAAGGAAAATACAATAAAATTAAATAAGGAGTTTTTATGCTTATGAGCACGGGCGTTAGAAGTACTCATTCTATTGACACTTTATGCAATGCTTTTCCAACACTGCAGAAATATCGATATGAGCAATCAACGATGCTCTGCCACCTCTAGTTGCCGTTGGTTTCCTTCGCTCTTCATTAGCAGAACCTCGCAACGAGACGAAGTTGGGTTGGCCGTTTTTATGGGCCTCCACACACTCCACACTTTAGGATCTATGGATGATAATATCAATTTCAATAGCAGACGGCATACAGTCAGGCAACTTCATTAAACGCTGGCGGAGTGGGAAAGGAACTGACTGAAAAGAACGGGAATTTATGGAAATACTGGCAAAAAGTTTGCACAGTGCAACAACATTTGTTCGGCGTCGCAGAAGTCGCAGAAGTCGCAGAATCGTGGGCAGTGAGAACAGGTGAATGCAGTGCAGAATCTGTGGAATGAGGCAATCGGAGAACAGCGCGAGCAGCGTCAACCTGGCAATAAAAAGCCATAGAAGTCAACTCTTGTGAAAAAGTCAATGAAACTACAGTCGAGAGCGACAACTTTTATTGCATTACCAGCTCCCGCCTTCACCCGGCAACCGGCAACAGGCACCTTTCCACATCTACTCACCCCTGGCAGTGCAACGCAGCGAACAGCGCGGGATGGAGCAAGGTAGTCCGCTCCTTTGGCAGGCTGCCCGCGTTCACAAAGGAAGCGCAACAAACAAACTGTAGTTTCGCTAAAAAAAACTGGCACAAAGACTGTGCCAGGCATGGCTGCATCCAACTGCAGCCGACCGAATGTCGAAGGGTATTTTCCCGATTTTAGAACTGGTTAACCCGATTATGCTCCCCTAATTGCTGCGAGGGGCAGCAACTATGCATTAACTCAAGCGTGGTCATACAAAAGGAGAAGTGCCCCAAGTTGGCGACCCAAATACAGAAGAAGTCTTCCTGGAGTAACTATTCAATAACTATGTAAAATTCATTTGCATGCCTGCAAATTATATATGTAAATAGAAGTAGATTCCGCTCAAGTCCTGTAGATTTATCTGTTTCTTAGAGTTCTTAACAGCAGATATGTCAAATACAATTTCGGGTAAGATTCAATATCCTTCTTTCAGTTGGAGTAAAATTGGAATGTTCATGTTATTTTGCATCAGATCCACTTATTTATCACAGGGATCGAACCTGAAATCCTGGCTAATAACGCAAATAATAATCAGCTTGTTATCGGGCCTTTAATAGTAAAACTTGTACGGGGTTATTCATACAGTATTAGCGTGACACCGCGCTGGGTCAGACGGCTTACCAGAAATTAATAGTGCCTGGTCGCTCCTCCTCCTTGGACAGGGCAGTGCGGGTGCGATGGGTTAGCGGGTTGGTTCAACTGGGTGTCGTTACGCCCTTTTGGAATATGGCTATGCAATTAAATGGCGTAATTGAAGTTAATGCATTCAGTACAGCTGGCAGCCGAACTCTCCGGGGTATTCAAAACTTGGCAGCGAGTTGTTCTTGGTCCCGCGTTGTGCAGATATACTCTCTCTCAGTGGGCCTATATTTAAAATATTTGACACTTTGGCAGTTGTTGTTCTCTCAGTGACAGCGTAGTCAACTTGTCTATGCCCAGTGGACCCGGGTTTGGTCTTATCAATCAGCCTTGGTTAATGTGATTCGACATTGAATAATTTAGAGATACACGTACAGAACACACACACATGTTGCTTATTTTATAGTTGGCACTTTGACAAATATTTAACGATTGTTTTATTTCTTGTCGCATTAGCTGTAATCGCTTTATGCACATTTTTCCCAGTTGTCTGTAAATAAACGAAAAAAAATTAGAAATTAGCCACAAATGGCAGCCACACTTAAAGAGAGTTTCTTCTTCACCATAAAAGAGGTTTATACTGATATCGTATTATACATTTATTAGCATGTTTCTGAGCCTCAACAAGCGAATGGCTTAGGCCATTTCGGAAACTATTAGAACCACACCCCTAAGACGTAAAAAGGAATTACATTCGCACATAGTTTATACCCTGCGTTCATGGGGATTGCCCAATTGGGTATATTGCATGCTCCACGATATTCAATGTACACAAGTGAATCTAGTTGATGCTCTACTAGCTCTTGAATCTCAGTAACTAAAGTAGAAACATTAAATTTGGTATGCAGTTATATATTAAGTATACGTAGATGGATAAATTTAAATAATTAATTTGAATTTCGTTTGCAATAATTAATTCAGTTAAAACGGATTACAAAATGTTTAAATTAAATAAGATACTCAAATTAGAAGTTAGCCAAATTCTATGATTGATTGGCTTGGACTATGGCTGTTTCGCTTTTGACCGAGTTGGCCAAACTAATCAAGGAAATTACGCAAGTTCTCTGAGAATGGAGTTTCCGAAAGACAGGCGCCTTTTTCTCTCTTATATTTTCTTTCGAAAATATTCGAAGTGCCAAGTGGCTGCGTCAACAACTTTTGAAATGGCAAAAGCGAAAAACGCAATTCGATTGCCGCGAAGCGACGCGGTGTGGCATGGCGTGGCTTGGCGTGGCGGTGCGCGGGCCGCAACTTGAGGCACTTAAGGGCCACTTAAGCGTTTGCGTTCGCGTTTCGCAATGCCGAGGCACGGTCACGCCCACCGCCCAGCCGGTCGGCTTTTAACTTATCAACATTGTAATTTTTCTTCAGCTAAAGTTCACAGCAGCAGCGCAGCGAAATTGTAAAGAATCAGCGGCAGCAGCGGCACCGGCAGCAACACCAACAACGCCAACAACGATGCAAGTCGTCAAGTGAGCTAGAGAGCAACTTTTATTATGGCTCGAGTGTGAGGATGGGGCTAAATATGTACAAGGATCCAAGTGGCTGCGAGGGCGACGACGAAATGCAATTCCGCAGCTGAGCTGCGGCACACACACACTCACACGCATGCACTGACACACACGCGGAGCAGATGAAATAAAAAGCGGCAGAAATAACTATGTTGAAATCACTTAGCTTACAAAATGCAATAATATGTACAACTGCCAGCGACAGCGTCGACGGCGACGGCGACGCCAACGTCGAAGCCAGCATCGAATGCAACTGCAACATTAGCAGCGTTTACTGCTTTGTGCCCCCGCGCTCTTGCTGCAGCCGCTGCTGCTGTCGCTGATACCGGGAAGGAGCCAAAGGGCACAAGTATGTAAAACCGAGAAGGAGTATACTCGCAGTGAGAGCTCGACTAGCCGTATACCTCTTATATCCCGCACCATACTTGCACTTGTACTCTAAATACTCTACATTCATTTTATTTTCTATATTTGCAAATATTCAAACCCTATCGAAGATATGGCCAAGTCGACAATAAAGCAATCAAATATGCAACGCAGGAGATTCGATTTAAATTGAAATCCAGCTGGGACTTGCCTTAGTAGACGCCTAGCAGCCTACGTAGGAAATATAATTTGTTTCATTGAGTATGCCAGCTCTGCTCATAGGTAACTCTGTGTTGGCTACAAAGCAAATAGAACTTTGCCACCGAATGACACCTCCCCCGTCGCCTGACAATGCAAGGTATGCAGAGCAGAAACCGATAGCAGATACAAAGCCGTAGTTAAAGTTAAGGCCAAAGCGGATTGCAATGACTTGAGAGCTTTTCGTGCGCCTTTTCCATGCTCCGCATTGGCCCCTGAAGCCACCCACTATTAGGAGTCGGCAGAGTGAGATCAGGTACATGCGAAGCACTACGCCGACTGCGGTAATTGTAATGATTGTGTATAACAAATGCCAAGAGGCCAGAAATATGAAAAGGGAAGGGGAGATCTCGTGCGAGCACCTTGAATTGGGGCAATTACGTGTTCTTAGACTGAGATAGAACTGAAAAGTTCAATTCGACTGCACGAAGATATAGAGAAAAGCAACTGCCGAGTAAGTAATCTCATTGCAAACTGAGCCTAAAGTGTATATTGTGTTTTGGTTTACCAACCTGTACAGGGTATTCGGCAGTCGAGTGCGCGCCCATCACCGCCAGCAACTGCAACGTGTGACTGGTGTAAAAAGTTAAATGCGCTTATAACACTGGCAACTGCGACAAACTGCAAATGAGATAGACAAAGCGGACGGACGGAGGGACGGACAGCTGCGCCAGTTGGATTCCAGCGCAGCGTGCCAAGTCGTATGTGTATTACTTCAGCTATGTCGCCGAGCGAGTGCGCCAGTCGGCAGCAACTGACTAATTGGTTTACTTTTGGCCTTTGGGTCGACGCTTTTGGCCATAACCGGCGGCAGGCTAATCAGCAGCACAGCCAGAGATCGAGTTGTTGTAGTATTCAAACAAAATTACATACATAAACATATACGATATGCATACTAATTATCCACATACGTATATATTGTAGGTGCATTCAAAACATATGTATAAGATGCGAGTTACGTCTACAGGATGTGGCTCAACCTTCTGGTTTCTCTACCTCGCCATCTCCCTCCTTTCTGTACCCCTTGTCCTACACTTTTCCATCTCCTGCAAGTACTCCCGAATTCTTCGCCTCCGCATTTACAAGCCCTGTTTATCCTTTTCCTCGTACTGCTTCATCAGCATATGCTCTAGCTCCGCTCCCCGTTCAATTCTTCGCCTGCTACCTGCCACGCTTTTTCCACCTGTATTCCCCTTCCCGACCTGTCCATGTCGCTACCGGACGATGCCCGTCATCGCAACAACAACAATTGATTAGTTATTTAAAAAGAACGTTGGGGAGAAATGGCACGAGCAGAAGAATTGGTCAGGAGGCGGAACCCTCAACTCATTTCTCATTTTCCCATTAACTTGGGCAAATACTATGTCATCATCAAACAAGCTAAAGCTGCCAGCTAAAGATTTACTTAGTCGAAAAAATGAGAGAGAGATGCGCCCGCCGGGAGTCGAAGAGTTGCGATGCGGGGTGGGAAAGGGAAACCTCGACTCAACTTAGTGAAATTTTGTAGCGCGGAAATTAATTTTCGTGCACAGAGACGACGACTTCGATGAGGCTGGCAACGGCAACGGCAACGGCAACTACAACTACAGCGACAGCCTTTGACTTTGCCTTTTGGGTCCGCTCGCCGGACTGGACCGGAGGAAAGGGCTCCCATCTGGTTCCCAGAACGGACAGCTCGCTGTGCAGCTGATGCATGCAATTAGCGTCCTCCGTTTGCTTGTTTACCCAACGAGCGCCACGAGCAGCGGCGTCAGCGGCGTCAGCGCCGGCAGCATTTTGGACAACTTGCCAAATTCAAAGAGGATCCCCCAACCGGAGTTCTCGCAGCTGCTCCGTGGGCTCTGTGGAACCTCATCATCAATTGCGGCCCAACTCATTAGCCCAACTCGCTGCCTACTCGAGACGGCGTCAAGCAGACAGCAATTACAAAGCATTAGGAACATACCCTGACACGGTGCGCCTGAAGAAAAGTGCCCAGGGATTGGCAGAAGGTATAGTGGAGTACAGGAAGAAGAAGCAACACTCTGAAGAGCATTGACGACTAATACAATGCGCTTTCCCAGCTGCATGTGACGTTGGTTGCCACAAATCTCGTTGGACTACACGATCTTTAATCTTAAACGAGTTAGCATTAGTATAAAGCACATTTTAATGTTACTAACGGCACTCTATATAAGTCCCACAAGCCCTGTAAGATTTAGATCTAGATCTCAATTCTAGCATATGCCACAATTATTTAAACTAACGAAATTTAATCAATTCTTGAAACCTAAGTGTCTATTATCAATTGAAAATATACGTTGTAAATATACTTTAGTTAGCTAGGAGTTTCGAAAGATGCCTAAATTCTAAATGGCAAAGGATTATATATGGCATACACTTATATTATAGTACAAGATTTGTATGTAAACGATATTTGAAATTTAATATTAATTAATTATAATTTAATTTATAATTTAATTTAAATGAAATTTCAATCAATATCGATGACTATTTTAGAGATCTAACTGCACGCTCCATAATATGTATGGGAAGAACTATATGAATATATATTATATATATTAATATTAATTATTATATATATTAATTAATTTCAGTTGTAAATATACTGAAGATAGCTAAGCAAATTGTGAGTCTGGGAAGATGCCTCACAATAGGTTGACAAACCCGAGGAGATAAGATTCGCACCTATCCACATTTCTTGTATTATATAATATAAGAAGATTGGTAAGCATGTAGAAAACTCATTTAAAAGTTAATTAATAAGTTTGAACAGAACCCTCAATCAATATCGAGGCATGGTATGGGATGTGGCTACTCTGACAACCGCATAGGAAAGGAAAGGCATGCAGGCTTCGGCCAGGCGCAGAAAGAGGATTCCTTGGAGTTTCCATTTGTGATTTGTTGGCTACCAAGCCGCATGCAGCGGGGCCACTGCAGGCGGCAACGGGCGGCGGTGGTAGCAAACAGCTTTAGACACTTTAGCACATTCCACTGGGAGTTCACACACACACACACACACACACACATTTATAGAGAGCGAGAGAGAGAGAGAGAGAGACACACTCGGCAGTCAGCAGGCTGAGACATGCATTTAGACGACTTTTGAGACCGGTTTTTCGGCGCTGCAAAGTTGCCAGTTGAGAGCAGCATCAACTACGGCTAGAACTGTTGGCCGAAACTGAAAAGGCCAAGTTGCAGCTGAAACAGAGCTGGCTGGCCTGGAGCAGCCAGTAAGCACTTCAATCCCTCGATTGACAAGCGGCAAAGGTACGAACCTAATCCTGACTCGGCCGGATCGGTAGCATATATACATATATCTGTAAGTTGGTCCGCCTTTCTATAACGATCCCATATATCTCTGCAGCTAATCGGCGCTGAGCTACCTGGTGCAGTTGACCAATCTCGAGCCGTGGCTTGGTCGCTTGGTCAACTGACAACGTTGATGTCGTCTTTCGAGTGACAGCTTTAAAATTGCCAACAAACACGGCGCGGCGCACGGATTGGGGATTGGGGATGGCTTTCAGTTGACAGGCAGCAAACACACACACAGATACACACGCTCGCACACACACATGCACAGGCGGCAAAATACATTTTATAGCGGGCATTTGGTAACAAGAAATAAGGCAATGTCAGTTCGGGCCAAGTCAAGTCCAAAGTCAGAGCCAAATTCAGTTGGCGTTTTTTTTCTTGCTCACTACAATTTCGCCCCGTTCCGCTTTGTATGTGTGTGTGTGTGTGTGTTTGTGTGCCTGCATGTGTGTGTGTCACTTGATTTTTGAGCGAGCCAACAATGACGTTGACTTTGAGTGGCGGACAGTCGCAGCGCGTTGGCGGACGAACCAAAAACAAAAAACAAAAAGCAAAAAAAAAGGAAAACAAACGCGTCCGAATTCGCCACCGCTTGCCAAAAACTGCTGCAAAGGGCTCTGCAAAAAGGCGGCTCGCACTTTGATTTAGATCCGACAGCATCAGAGGAGTCCGACGTGGTGCCTCAACAGTGGCCGAGGAGCAGGATGCGGAGGATTCAACGCGACCATCAACGGCCACAAACGGTGGGTCACATGCAAAATGGGTGGTCCAAACGGTCAATGACACTGACCAAACAGAGATGCGGGTGGTGGGCCTTGGTGACCATGTGTCCTCGCCTAATCTTGGCAATTAGAAGCCATCACATTTTGTCAGCTCTTAATCCGCATCAAAAAAGGCACTAAAAGCGTCCAGGTATGCCTTGCGCCATACCCCATGCCCTGAGGTCCACCAACTTGAAGCTGTCTAAAGGAAACCTTGATATGAGTTGATGTGTTCAGTTCAGCTGAGGTTTGCATCTCATGTGTCGTATGCACACTCAAGGCCAATGAAATAGGTTTACTCGTATATAGTGTATATTTCGAATTAATTAATTAGAAAACTTTTTAAACACAGTTCTGCCTAGGAACAAAATCTTGTCCATGATCAGGACTTAGTATTTTAATGTGGGCAAGAAGCATTTTCAACATCTTTAAGTACATCTTTTTTATTTCCTCCTCCACTAAATTAAAAAGGATTCCAAAGTTTTCAAGATTTGTATTCTGTCAAGTTCATTTCATTCCACAAATTAGTATTGTAGAATATATAGTACTGCATTTGCCAGTTTATGTTCACAAATTTGAAAATTGTGTAATTTTTACCCGGTTGAAACAATCGACTTAATGTGAAATTTTGAAAAATAAAACTTAACTTAAACCTAAACTATAAATACGAAAACAGTCGAAAGCGTTAAAGTAGTCTATGCTGCCATAATAGAAATCTATATAAAACCATATATAATCTATCTATATAAATCTATATATGATCAAAATGTGATGGCACAGACATAAAAGTGATTCAAAATACTGGATTTAAAATAAATGATTTCTTTTGGATCTGCTGAACTGCAGGAAATGTTTGAAAGGAAAAGGATTTTTATTGGTTCTCAATATATTACAAAGAAAATTAATTTTGCCCTAATCGTATCCCGATAATTAAATCGCAATGTTGCTTTTCGATTTTTCGCTGGGAAGACGCTTTTACAGGGTGACAGTTAGTACTTTATGTCGACAGGGTCCCCCAAGAGCCAAGAGCCAAAACGCCGCAGACACCCCCCCCTCCTCCTCCCTTAGAACCCAACGGACTAAACTTTTTCAAAAAAATTGTTGTGCAAGTTTTTGATTGGTTTAGTTGCACGTCCTAATTTTCTATAACACTTTCGCGAGGCTGTCAAACTGTAGAGAGCAGCAGAGTGGCTGCACCCGCTCCCTGTGGCTGCCAATGCCTCTGCTCTGCCCCTGCCCCTGCCTCCCAGAAGTGCGTGCAATTTATAACGTTTCCCCCACCACTTGAACCGCAGCCAAAGCCAATAGAATCCTAACGAGCTTTGATAACAAGCGAAAAATCAACACAAACTGCGGCTGCAAACCGGTTCTGTACCACCCAAACCGGGTGAAGTCACAGAGAAATGCACTACCGAAATCCGCATAGCCCCCAAACGGTCGCAGAAGCCTCACTAACTAATCGAATATGCTGTCGCTGTGAAACCCATTTAAATTTCTGTGGTCTTTTTAAAATAATTTCAAGGATTTCAAGGATTTCCCAATATCGTATTTTACACTATGCGAAACCGGTTCGCGAAACGTACAATCTGATGAAACAGAAACTGAAAGAGGTTTGCTTGTAAATGCAATTTATTTTATTCCCTCTCTGGGAAATGATATTCGGAAATATCGAACAGATCCGCAGATAAATGTAATCATTAGTCGATCGTTTGGGCACTTACTTAGACCTATAGGAAGGCTCTCTCGGATTCCCCTGTTGGAGCTGTCTCTGCCTCAGGCTCTGCCTTAGCTGGCGTCGTCAATTCTCGTGAGGCCGCCACAACAACTTTTACTCGCGAGGGGCGATCGAGCAGCAGCAGCAGCAGCATTTGCAAATTAGCTGCACCGACGGCAAGGCAAGAAATTCAATTAACTCGAAACTAGTTTGGCACATAAACAAAAATCGCAAAAAAAAAAAACAGAAGAGAAGGTAGAAGGAGCACGTAAAGGGGGATCGTTGTAGTTGTAGTGGGTACACACGCGCGAGCGGGGGCGCAAGTGGGGGGTAAACACCAAACTAAAATATAATATTTCACTTTTTTGAAGAAGAACGTTCGATGTTATTGGCTACCTGCCTCTGCCTCTGCCTCTGCCTCTGCCTCTGCCTGCCCGTTGTCGCACACTAAGATCGCGCCGATAGCGTTGTAACTGACGCTGCTGGCCGGGCTAACAGCAGCAGCAGGCTCATCGACATGGCGACTGTGACTGTGACTGCGATTGCTATTGCGACTGTGACTGCGACTGCGACTGCGATTACGAGAGCACAAGAACGTTGCGATTGCGATGGCGATGGCGATTACGATTACGATTGGCGTTCGCACGAGTTTTCAGCTTATCGGCGGCTTGTGTGTTGTGGCACGTCCTCACGCGAGCAGCACACAAATCCAACTGACGCCAAAGAGGACGCCAGGCAACGGCAACAGCAGCAGCAGCAACAGCAGCAACAGCAGCAGCAGCAGCAGCAACAGCAGCGGCAGCGGCAGCATGCTGCATGCAAGTCATTTGCAGCTGTGTTGGTGCTCACTGTATGCGCGCGTGTGTGTGTGTGTACGAATACTGTGCAAAGGGAAACAAGAACAAGCAAACTAAAGCCAAAGCTGAAGCTGGCAAACAAACGCACAGACGAACAAACAACATGCACAAGCTTGCAGAGAAACCGTCTTGTCCGTCCTCCTCCTCGTGCACCTCATGCAGCTCCACGACGACTTCGACCACAACCAGAGCTAGTCAGACGCGCGCGCGCTGCGCGCTGTTCTCGACGACAGACAAAACGTGCTCGCTACTCCTTTTTCGCCCGAGTCCGCTCCTGGCGCGATGGTCAGCGGAAAGAAGGACGCGTCGGCGGGCGGCGACAGCGACGGCATATTACGTATACGTTTAACGCCACAAAATACAACACAACGTTAAAGCTAAACCGACATTTTGTTAGGCGCACGTTTTAGCCGCTACTCAACAGGAACGGCTCAATGTTTGGCGGGAATATAGTGCGTGGGGCGCACTGGAGAACTGTAAACATAAAATGAATATACCTATATTTATTTATTTAACGTACTTGAGCGCCTGTGGCTGCTTAGGCGTTAATCGGAAAAATAAAAGAATATTAAAATTATAAACTAAAAAATAAAATTAATATGACCAAATACATGTTTATTTTAAAATTGTTTGTAAAAAAATACTAAGTAAACAACTGTTTTTAATCGTTTTTAGCATTCAATCTCAAGATTTCTATAGTTTTACAATAACTATGAGCATCAAAGACGTAGAAAAATGTGAATAATGAATTAAAGGAGTCATGAACTTCTCACAAAGTTAAATTAATTTGGTAAAACCCTCATAGCCAATTCCTCCTTTTTTAAGGTTTTTACCTAAATGAATTGTAATTGAACAAATAACTTTAAATAGACAATATTTTCAATTATTTATTTTAACAATATCAACTTTAATTACTTTATTTTTTTATTTACTAATGTGTTATTCGTTTATATTAAATTATTTTGAAAACAATTGAATATTAAATTCTCAATTTAATAAATTAAATATAAATTTATATATAATTTTAACATTTTTTTCTATTTTTGGATTATTTTTAATTTCTATATTTTATTTTATTTAAGGTTTTAAGTTAAATAAACTAATAGTCTGTCAGACTGTTTCACACCAAATTTGCATTAAATTTTGTGTTTGCGCATATGCGTTTTGTTGTGAATTATTGAGCTTTATTTATGTTTTAAATAATTTATTACGCATGAGTAAAATAATTACTATTTGTTCCTACAACAGGCTCATTGCGCACACGCTATGTCGGGGGCCCAAGCACCCGCGACGCGCCTGAAACGACACTGAACATTTTGCATGCTTTAGCTTTGGCCTGGCAGCGGCACGGGAGACGCGAGACGTGTCAACGTAACGTTACAACAACCCCACGGAGTAAGCGTGCAAGTGTCTGTGGCTGTGTGTGTGAGAATCTGAGAGGAAGACAACGGCATAGAGCGAAAGAGCGCATGTGGGTGTGTGTGTGTGTGCGTGTGTGCGAGTGTATGCATGTGCATTGCAGCTGGCAACGCTTCCTACTTTATTACTGGTTTCCAACATCATAAAATATGTTAAGCGTCAGCGTCGACGTCGACGTCGACGTTTACCATCAGCATTGCATGCGATGGCGACGATGTCGCCAGCTTGATTTACTTTCCATGCACAAAGCGCAGCGCAGCGCAGCCAAACAGTGCAAACAGCAACAACAAAGAGTCGATTCTCGCTGCCAGCGTCAGCTTCAGCTGTTTCGCTCGTTCGCGTTTCAATTTGCCGCGCATTCGCCGGCGTCGGCGTCGGCTGCGGCTTCGGCATGGCTGGCGCTAAGCACAGCTTAAACGGCGCTCTCCCAGTGCACGCTCTCTCAGTCCTCGCTCTCTACCTCTTTGACAATGTACTGTGTCACAGCTGTTTCAGGCGCCCGCTCTCTTTGAAAAACAACAACATGTCGTCCCTGTTGCTGCCTGTGTGCGTGAGAATGAGTGAGCTGATGAGAGCGTGCTTGTGTGAGCGTGTGTGAGCGTGTGTGTGTGTGTGTGTGTGTGTGTGAGGCTCACTGATCGCACAAAATGCAATTAAGCCAAATTTCCGAGTGCAAATGTAGGTCGGAAGAGCCAAAACCGATGCATACCAAATTAGTGCAGTTGGTCAGAAAGAGCTCGCACAGTGCGAGAGTTGGCAGTGGGAAGGGCGAATTCATGGGAGACAGTTTCTCTAGTAAATTCAGTTCAAGTATTCACAGGGTATGTAATTAATAGCCCAGTTTACAGTTAACATTAAAAAGGAAATACCTCATTAGTTCCCATGTGGAACTTCGGACATCTTAAATGCCTTCTGCATTTTCTTGGCATGCTGCATACTTTACTAAACATATACGTAATAATACATTTATTTTCTTAACTTACATGTAGTTCGTATGATATTATAAACTACATGATTATTTATTTCTTCTTAACAAATAAAAAAAAAAACAATTTTGAACTAACTACGTTGTATGAGAATATAAACATGTTCTTTATCGGAAATGCCTTCTTTGCCAGCCTTACGCACTTTCAGTTACGCTATGCTACCTTTCTATCCTATGGGTAGGGGTATTCAATGTGATTTTTGGGCAAACATCTATGGAATTATCGAGAATATCGACTGGCTGCAGTTGAAAAGCAAACATTATGATTATTCGGAACCATCGATTGTTTTTTTTTTTTGCGTTACACAACATTGTTTATTAGACAAAGTACTTAACTGACAACATTATGCCCTGGAATACACATAGCTGAATGCCTTATGAGCATATTCTAAAATGTTTAAATAAGGCTAAAAAGCGCTCTAGAATATTTGAAGACCATTTGATATATAGCATAACTTCGCATTATTTTGACCACTTTGTGGTACTTGAGTTCTAGCCAAGTTACATAAAGATACACATAGTGCAGAACGAACTTTAGTATTATAATTGAAGAAACTAGCGGCTTAAAGACCACAATTCGGTTACGCTTTAGTGCAGTGAGGCAAATGCTGCGAATGGGGCAACAATCTCAGGGCGACTTGGGCCAAAGTTGCCAGAGTTGCCCGAGCTGCTCTGCTCGGCTACTTAGCAGTTGTTGCCGTTGTTGTTATTATTGTTATTATTGTTGCCGTTGTTGTTATTATTGTTGCTGTAGTTGTAGTTGTAGTTGTAGTTGTAGTTGAACATAGTTTATGGCAATTTCTTATTAATAAGCGCCTTTTATGTGCAATCGCAGGCATTCGGCAGACGAGGAGAAGACGTGCTGCAGACGGGTTGGGGAGGTAGAGGGGTGTGTGCAGCTGGCGGCGGGTGTCAGAGCCATCCCAGGGGCGACATTAACGTTAATAATAATAAAATGTGTAATTGCATAGTACGAGGCTGCACAGCGTGCTCATGCCCAAGTCCAGATCCAGCTTCAGCTTCAGCTCCAAGCCTTGAGACGGTGCAGTGCAAGTCCGTTCGTGTCCGTGCAGGCCTGCCTGTTCTAGCTGCAGCTCTGTCCTGGCCTACCACCTGCCTCCCGCCCCCTGCCCCTCTCGCTGTTCAAGCTGGTTGTCTGTCTCTGCCACAGACGCAGCCAGTTCTATCCTTGCAAGAGGTGTAAATCATTTTCTAATCGCAGCAAGCAGATCACACGCACACGCACACAGATGCAGCCGACACACACACACACACGCACACACACACATGCAAACACACGAAGTGCATTTACTTTTGTTTTTAGCATTCGCATTCGCACTCGACATTGGCATTGCTTTTGGCCGCTTTCTGCCTGCTCCCTCTTCCTTCCTCTCTCTCTCTCTATCTGTCTCTCTCTCTCCCTGCCAGTCGCAGCGGTCAAAAAGACAATGTGCGTCGTCGTCGTCATCGTCGTCGCGGTCGATGGACTTGCAGCCAAAAGTCAATGCAATCAATGCACGAGCAGCAATAGGAAAGCATTGGTCACGTCCTTCCCCCTGTCTCCCTCCGAGCCTTTTGCTGCGGCTGCTGCTTCTTCTGACTCCGGCAGGCAGTGGCTCTGGCAGTGGCTGCAGCTGCGGCGGGGGCGGAGGCGGATGCGAAGCACTTGCCATGTTGTCAGTGCCAAATGGATTCCATTGGCGTTCGCCCGGTCGACGCGATGCTCTGTTTGTGGTTGCAGTCCGAGCACGAGGGTCGTTTCAGCTCATTTGCCTGCTTGGCGCACATGTCTATGAGTGCAACAGGATGCGAGAGGTGGAAGGGAAAATACTACGATCTACTACTACGATGGGAGCATCCTCTTTGACACCTTCTAGTCGATTATTTATTTTCGCATTCTCTCCAGATCTTACAAGCTGTCTCTTTCATAAAGTTCGACTATTCGTTCTTTTTGCTCTTCTCACTGTCTGTCTCTTTCTCCCTCTCGTCCCACATATATTTTTCCCTCTTTATGGTAGTCTTTCTTATTTCCCTCTTTCTCTCTGTCTCTCACTATCTTAATCTCTTACGCTGTCTTTTACCTTTTTCTCCTGCTTTTCTTCTCTTTACACATGCTTATGTATCCCTTAATTTTTCCTTTACTATTATATACCTCTTTCTCTTTCTATATATGTATATTTATATTATTCTTCCATTTCTCTCTCTCTCTCATATTTCCGTTTCCTTTACTGTTCCACATCTCTTTTAAATCTCTCAATTTCTACCTAGTTTATTTTATCAGTTTCTTAATCATTATATTCTACTTTTTTTCTCACTCTTTATCTTTCTACATCTCACACGCTGTCTCTTTCTGTCTCAACACATTATTAAAAACTTTTCTCTATATGCTCATTATTTGTTCCTAACTCTCACACTTGTTGTTTCTAATTTGAATTTCTTTTATTTTCTTATTCTTTTCTTACACACTCCCTCACTCTCTGTGTCTCTTTTTGAACCTCTCCTCCGATATAAAGCTCTCACTCTTCCTCGCCGTCTCTTTTTAAAAAATATCTCCTCTAGTTTCCCAATCTTATTCATTTACCTCGCCTTCAAAAAGTTATCGATTGCAGCGACTTGCCACTTCTTCGGCTCAATACGTTATACTTGCTTCGCGCAACCTCTCGAGCCACCCTCGCAGCTTGGCCTGCTTCTCCACTCGGGCACTTACAGCTGATACACTTTTTGCTGCCGACTTCGAAATCTAT
Source organism: Zaprionus inermis (assembly GCA_018151445.1). Lineage (NCBI taxonomy): Eukaryota > Metazoa > Arthropoda > Insecta > Diptera > Drosophilidae > Zaprionus > Zaprionus inermis. The sequence continues at coordinate 1,429,367 of JAECXD010001510.1, read as the reverse complement.
TTAGACGCTGCAAGCATGTTGCTCCAGCACCTCGCTCTCTCTCGCTCTCTCCCTCTCTCTTTCTCTCGTGCACACACGCACTTGCTCTCTCACTCCTTATCGCTCTCGCATTCGGTTTTATTGATGGCCGTTGTACGAAAATTGATTTCAATAAATTCATCGAAAATCGTGCGCACTTTCGGCTTGAAATCGAAATCGAAAATCGAGTTTAAGACCGTGTTTAATGCCAGCCCTAAGCCGACACGTGAATCACTTAGCCATGCGCCCCCCCCCCCGCCCTTCTTCCTTAGCCAGCTTAGTTTCCCGCTTGAGAAAATGTTGGAAAACTTTTGAATTTAAGTTTTGCAGCAGCATGCTGAAGCAGCTTAATTTGTGCATTATCCTTGCAATCTTAATTAAGTTGTCTATCAGGCCGCAGACCCAGACTTCCCTTGCCCTTTGCTCGCCTTTTCTCTGGCCTCCTCCCCTCCCTCTCTCTCTCTCTCTCCTCTCTTTTTCTACCACTTTCATTGCTCATTTACTGCTTGCTCATTTGCTTGCCGCCATTTTCTTGCGTACAGTTATTTGCAGTTTTTATTCTGTCTCTCTCTCTCCCCCTCTCTCCTTTCGCTCCCAAGTTGTTGTTGTGCGCTATTGTTGTCGCTGCGTGTTTTACACAAGTGCAATTTTTTCATAGTCACTGCACACTGTGCTCCACAATCGTTCCGTTTCCGCTTCCGCTTACACTCACTTCGCCCCACAGCATCGCCATTGCGTATACGCCCCGTCGGCCGGCGCGAGAAACAATCGCATCGACTGACGCCAAAAACTTGCTTCAATAAGGCGTGCAGACTGCTCAAGACGAGACATCTGTATGTGTGAGTGTGTAGGTGTGTATGTGTGTATGTGTTTGTGTGTGTGTACTGCATGTAATTGTGGGCAAGTACAATGCACGCGCCAAGTGATTGCAATGAAATAAGGAAACGCAATTAAATTAAATTTTGATTTGTTTGAAACTTCTTCAAGCTTGCGAGTTGCTAAACCACTAAACTTGTAAGGGCATTATGTTAAGGTATCTTGTAGGAAGTTAAGCGTATTTCATAATCCAAGCTGGCATAGAAGTCCATCTAGAATACTATTTAGTGGCTCGCAGAGCTCTAAAGAACTCTCGGTAAACTTTAAATCTTCGTGTAAGCGATATTCGGCACAGTTAGCCGTATGGACTCGGGTAAATCGACTTATGCAGTCGAAATGCTTGGCGAGGTTGGCTCAAAAGAAACAGCATAATAGAAAAGGACTATAAGCAAGTAAGTACAAGTATAGATAAGTATAAGTAATGTGGAGTTTCATCTCACTAGATACCATATATAGTTAGTAATTAAGGTTGGATTGGAAACTTGCTGTAGTTTATCCATTACTGTAGCCTGGTTAACTCCATGCCGACTGCATGGGTATCACGTAGTGCGACTACCCGCGCACACACCCATTCCCCTTAGCTGCTGTGTGCTCACTCACAGACACCAAAGCAGCAGCAGGTCCAGAACCGAGCACGCCCCAAAACGTAATTATTTCAATTAACTTTGCTAAATTTATTTATGCATGCCGGTGTCTGTCTGTCTCCCTGTCTGTGTGCGAGCCTCTCTGTGTGTGTGTGTGTCTATGTGTGTGTGTGTGTGTGCATTGTCAACATGCCCGCAGACAGCGCCGCCTCAAACACCGTGTAAACGTTTTTCAGCCCGTCAAGATGTCAACCAAGCAGGCAAACTCGGTCTAAGCTGAAACAAACCACAAATAAATACAATATATATATATATATTATATAGTCAAAGTTGTGAACTAAATTAATATATAAATCAGAATATTCGCTGCTATATTTAAACATTTTACAATCAAACTTATTTAAAAAAAATAGTAAGTTCTAAACATCAATATTCGCACATCTTGTGCTTTAATAGTCAGCAAAAGTTTAACTAACAATGTGAGCTTTCAATAAGGACGCAACCTGAAAGCTGTTGAAAGCTCACGAGAAAGTACACAAGAAAGTACAAAGTACAACCCTTAGGGTAGGAGTAGGCAGCGTAGGTAAAACTTCTCAAGTTCGAAACATTTCTATTCGCATATCTTGTGCTCTAATAGTCAGCTAAAGCTTAAATCTCTGAGCTTGCGATTATACAGGCGCTACCTGAAAGCTTCTGAAAGCTCACTACTTTATTTTCAAAGCACTTTAAAGAGTGTTATGTAATTTTTCTCATTCTCTAACAAATCAAGCAGTACAGACACTATAATCAACCAATATGTAAATGTAATTTCCATTTATATTTATTCTCCAACTATCTAAGCTTGCGATCAACTTGCAACCTGAAAGCAGTTGAAAGTTCACGAGAAAGTACACAAGAAAAAATATTAGGTTAGCTTAAGCAAACTTTTTACAACTAAATATGCTTTATACACTCGTAAGTGAAGTTTGTGTACATGAAGAATAAAAGCTACTTCATTTTCAAAGCACTTTAAAGAGCGTTATCTTTTTTTTCTAACAAATCGGGCAATACGGACACTATAATCAACAAATATGTAAATGTAATTTCCATTTAGATATTCCATTTCCGAACTCTCTGAGCTTCCGATCAACTCTCAACATGAAAGCTGTTGAAAGCTCTAGACTCTGTTCGGGGCAGACAGGGTTGCGGGCTCATAGTGTGGTTGGGCGGGTTAGTGGCTTTACTCAAGCCACTCAAAGTGAGTGCAGCCACCGCCGACTCCATTCATGCAAAGGAACTGTGCGGCAACTTTGGCTTTCATTCATTCGCAGAAATCGCGTATACGCCACGAACGCCTGCAGGCCGTAGGCGGCGAAACACATTGAATAGCAGAGCCGGCATGGAGCGCGTACTACGCGGCTTACAACTGCAATTACAACTACAACTACAGCTGGAGCGACAAACGCCAGCCCAGTCCACACCTGTTGGCCAGGGAAGGGGGGGGTGGAGTGAGTTGTGTGGGAGGGGGGCAGCCCAGGGAATTAACAATGACCCGGCAACGTTGTTAACTGAAAAATGCTTTTTGCTTTGCCTGTTGACGGCAAGTTGGGGCTGGTTTGAGGGTTGAACCGGCTGTGGTTAGTTCCCGTTACTTCGTCGTGGAAGGCGGGGAGGGGGGAGGAAGAGGAGCAGTGTGGTGAGCGGGGGGTAGGCGCAGTGCAGTGAACTTGCCGCCAAGTAAATATGCTGCACGAAACTTGTTTAATTGGGCAGCGCGACGAGGCGCGGCACGGCGCGGCGAAGTTCATTAGGCAAAAGAGGAACAAGAAAAACAAAAACAACAACGATTTGAGTATTTATTGTACGGCGTGCACATAGTATATAGTACCCATTTATATATGTATGTATATATTTGTATATGAAAACAATTCTATGGTGTAGCGGCTTGTACATTGGTATACGGTATACGGTATACGGTATACGGTATACGGTATACGGCATACGATATACGATATTAAATATGTAATTCAAAGCGTTTTTGGGTCGTGATTGCGTGGCAGATTAAAGAGATATATGTATATTGAAAATTCATCGATTAAGTTTCTGATAATTAATCGATTAGTTGTATAAATATATTCATTCAAGTTCGATTATATAGATCAATATTTATTATTTATGTTGTCGATAGTTTATCATTTATTACCGATAACTAATCGTTTTTGCTCGATTCACACTTTATCGTTTGTCCAGGGGTCATTCGTGGGGCGGCTGTCGAGTGGGTCGTTCTTGGGTTCAGGGTAAGTATTGCCCATTATCGTATTGCCATTTGTCCTTACTGCGATCGAAGCTGGGCTGCGGCAGCACCTTGGGCGTGCGATAGAGGCTTCTTGAATAGTTGAGATAACCCTGCAGACGGCGATGGGATCAAACTGAGTGTAAACCCAATCGAATATGCGCTAGAGACACTAACCTTTTCGCTCTTGCGCTGCCGTGCCAGATGTCCCAAATCCGGGTCTTTCTCCCCGTCTGCCGGTTGCACGAGCAGCACAGCCGAGCCAGACTTGCCGGGATTTGCTGCACTCGGACTGGAGTGCGATCTGAGCTTAAGTTGCAGATCGATGGCAGGCGGTGGCTCGTGACGAATTCGTTCCTCGATTTCATGAAGCTCTTGCTGTTCAAAAAGAGAGAGAGGGAGAAAGGTAGAGACAGAGACAGAGGGAGAGAGCCAGGCATGCAGCCGATTTGTGGGTCGACTCTCACCCGATTCTTGTAGACCATGCAGCAGGCACGCAGCGTAAAATAGTAGATGATTTCGACGCCCGAGAGCAGCGAGAAACCGAGAAAAAGACTGGCGATGCCGCCGAAGGACACCAGCAGATCCACCCAGCCGAAGAGCACCTCGCGCTTGTATCGTATAATGGGCCAGGTGAGGAACTCGACCAGCACGCCCGACACATCAGCACGATCCATGCTGCAGATAGGAAAATACATCATAAACATAGCCGAATATCTGGCAGGATCCCTGCGAGCTTACACTTTCATCAGCTTGTCAATATTGAAGACGGTCTTGGAACAGCTGAGCTCGCACTGCAGGCAATCCCTGATGTTGGTTATGTTGTGCTTGTGGTCGTTCAGACACGAGAAATCCTTGACTGCACACATGGGTACATTGCCTAGGAGCATCGGGGGAATCAGTGAGATCTCAACCAGGACTAGGCTCAGGATCAGTTAAGAACGTTTACTTATCGGCTTGTAGAAGGGCGGATTGCACTTGCACAGCTTGATGGCCTTCGCCATGCGGCACTGCTTCATGCACGACGAGAAGGTGTACGCGTCCGGAAAGTAGCTCAGCTTCACCTCATCGCTGAAGATGCACTTGCGCTGCCCAATCGACAACTGACGCGCATCGTCTGTCGTGTAGGTGTTCTTCTTCGATATACGCACCTCCACCAGCGTGTCCTGAGCCCAGTCTATCTGCGCATTGAAGTCGGCTCCGAAATACTCCTCGTTCGAGAAGATGTAGACCTGGCCATGGAGGGTATCGGTAAGATCTCTAGATGATTCTCTTTGCTTTTTCAACACAAATGAAAAAACTGAGCTTCTACCTCAATTAGATAGTATTAGAAGGGTTTAATGTATTATAAGGGTTTAATCAGATATGAAGGAAAACGCTTTACGATTTACTTAATCAACTAAACCCATTCGCTCTACAGATCTATATGGTGCATACCTGCATTCCGTATGCTTAGGAAAGGTAATCTAAAGAGACCTTTTCACCAACCAATTAAAATCAAAGCAAATACTCTTGTAAAATTCATTCAGTGGAAATCATAGCAGGTGAATCACAGCAGATTGATCATTACTTCGATCTATTCTTTAGGTATCTCCTTCCTGGAAACATAGGAAGACTACTGACTCGACTTACCTGCGACGTGCCATTGGGCACAAAGGAGAGTGCCCACTTCTTGTCCGTCTCGTAGAGATCATGGGGTGCGCCGGTTTTGACGCTTGATGACAGATGACAGGGATCGGGTTAGAATGAGAAAGAGAGGCAGAGCGACGGACAGATACACTTACTCCTCTTTTGCAGTGGACTTGAAGCGACTGTTGAAGGCGTAGCAGAAGCCGTGCTCGGTGTAGACAGGCTCAAAGTGCTCGCAGCAGGCGATGTCCTCGTCGCGGTACTTGCAGCCCATCAGGGTGTTCTCGCAGGCGATTTGCGCTCGGAACGCCCACTCGCGTATGGTGTTATCGGCGAGCAGGTCTGAGGGTATCGGCTTAGCCATCATTTCCGCATCCTGAATTTTATCGAAGTTTAGCGATGTCAGCAGATCCAGAAACGGCGCAAATAGCTGCGCCTTCTCCTCGTCGTAATTGCTGCGGTAGGGATTGAGAGCGAGAGAGAGCAACATAGAGAGAGAGAGGGAGAGATTGCCTCAGCGATATTAGATGACGTCCACTTACGCCAAGGTCTTGTAAACTTCACGATAGGACCTTTCGTGATCGAAGGCCGCCTCCGGACACACGACAGTAGTGGGAAAGACAACGTTCTGATTGTGAAAGTCCGTGTCCAGGCCGGTAATAGTGGGATTCGTTTGAAATTTCTCCCACAGGCTCATGATGATGACCAGCGCAGTGACGGCACCAATCGATGTGAAACAGAACCACATGAACTTCTCGCCAATCGGTCGACCAGTTTCCGCTATATACCGCACCCCGTGCAGCGTTGAGTTCTGAAAGAACTCCTTGGTTTGATAGATGAGACTCCGTCGAAAGATGACCAGCGTGTCCAACAGGCGACGCCAAAGACCGCCAGCCGCAACTTTCTCTTCCACATACTTCTCTTGCGGCATTTTCGTTTGAAGAACATACTAGCTCGGAGCCAGTCCAGCCACCACGTGCCACAGTACAACTGCCACTGCCACAGCTGGCCCAAAATAAAAAATAAGGAATGCCGCAATTGCCTTTCGGCTATTAAGGTGGCTAAAAGGCTTTCATTGTTTATGCATTAGTTGCGGCCAACTCTGATTGACCCGGCCCAACACAAAGACACATATGGGAACAATAGTTTCTATATAGTACACATGCCGTATATGCTTTATCGCTGCACTTATTGGGCATTATCTATGCATGTTGACCGCGCTTATCTAGATGCCTCATTACCGCCATGCCATGGCTCGCCAGGCCTCGAGGTCTCTCTCCTCGCCGAGTCACGCCATTTTTGTCCAAGGGTAGTTTCCAGCTTGACGTCTCCTGGTTCCTGCTTCCCGGCTCCCGACTCCCGACTCCCGATTCTCGATTCCGGTCGGTTGTGTGCAAAATGGCGGGCGTTCTGTGGGCGTGACGATCACAGCAGCTGCCGGGCTAATTGGTTGACAGTCTGCGCGATTTCCGGCGCCGCCAACCTCTGCGGAAGACAACAAGAAAAGAGGGAAACCTATGTACATATGTGTGTACATAAAGCAGCCAAAGTTCGCATACACTACAAGCCGAACAGTAGCTTTATAGCAATACGAGATTCGTGATCAGTTTACGGGACAAACGATGCTCAAAAAATTAAATGAAAGGGCTCTCAGGAGATAAATTACAAGGTATGTGCATTACTTAATCGATCTTAAACTATTTTTGATCTACGATATTTTGATATGCAATACATGAGTTTAAATGGATTAACCGAACAAGAGACAAGAGCAACCTACGGCAAACAAAAGAAGTTCCTCGGGCTGAACTTGAAGGATGTATAAACTAATAACTGGACTTAAGACTTATCCTTCTCGCTTCTGCAATACCCTGCCTAGGCGAGGGTATATCATTGATAAGAACGAGCGCTTGCAATGAACCCACACATGAACAAACACACACAAGAAACCGCCGACAAGTTCACAAGTTTTGTGCGAACTTCTGACACGGCAACGGACCGGCGACGCGCCGCTTTGTTCGCCTTGTCAAGTGGGTCTCCAACCCCATTCCCAATCTGAAGCAACCCTCTACTCGCCCGCCCCCCGCTCCTGCCTTAGCTTCAGCTTGAGATCCGGCACACAAATGAAGTGGTTTTAAGTTTCAGTGCAAGAAAAAAAAAAGAAAAAGTTTGCGAACAAAAGGTCTGACGATCATGAGCTGAAGTTCTTGCTGCGAACCCGATGGCCAGGGGCCGAAGTGGCTGAGTGGCCCAGAGGGCAAGCTGTGAGGCCTGGGACTGACCCTGATTGCGTTCATCAGATAAGTGCAGAAGCAGCCCGGCTGAAAGGACCTGCCTCCATCTAGGGTTTCAAACTGGCGCCAGAGCGCAGCACAGCGCAGCGCTCTTCGCCGTGACCGTTATGTCCGTCCAGCAGCGTTTTGGACTACTAAAGAGGGTCGAGCTTTTGCCCCAACTTGCAGAAGTAACCCAAGGTGCGCCAGGTGCTGCAGTTGTGCTCGAGGATGCTGACTAAGGAACATATTAGCCTGCAACGGCAAAGCAAATTAAATGCTTTACGATCCGCATTCAGATCTCTTAGTTCCTTCTTGTACTGCTCTTTAAATTCTTGTTTATCGTCGTGTTCCCTTTCCCTGCCATCCCGCTCTGCCTTTCTTTTCAATCGGTGAACTCTTTCTTATCATCGATCGTGCTCAATACTGACTGAAGTGCATTGTATTTAAGGGGATCTGCCGTTGAATACCCTGTAACTAGCAATACCACAGAATACACTTATTTATTCAACCCGGTTCCCATTCAGTTCAGGAATAAAGTGTTAGTTGTTAAAGCACCCAACCGACTGAGGATTGCATTAACCAAAACCGATTAAGGTACAGAAGTGTAACCAGCTAAACAAGCCATCGCTGTGAATGTGACCTTAAATAAGGCTATTACTAGAGACCACAGCAAGCTAAGAATGGCGGATTCCGTAATATAGAAAGCGAAGGTAGTCTGAATTCGTATCCGAATTAAGGACACGCAAAACATAAATTAAAACGGATTCAATGCGGTCCTTGTTAATTGAGGAAACCAAACGCATGATCCGTACTCGAGAATAGGACAAAGAAATGAGGTAGACTATCTCTTCGATAATCCGAGTACACTCATAGCCTCTTCGAGCATAGAGGATCATCCATTATTAGTTGGAGAAGCAGCTTCAACTAATGCAAGCTATACAATGATCATAGGAAATTAGTGAGAAATCTTTGGTTTGGTTTTTCTATTCCGTATACTCATGTGGTTATTTTTACTTTTTTTTATCCAAAAACTTAATGCCATTTTGAATGGACTTGTTTAACTCCTCAATGGCTTTTTCCAGATTTTTTTTTTCTGATCTATTCATTTCAGGCAGCCCGAGATTTCTTTCCAGCCCTCTTTTGCCATAACAGAGGGGTGTGGCAAAAAACTTAGCGCAAGTCACTTTAGATTCCACATAGGCTGGCTCGATGGGTGCCCTTTTTCCCGAGAGTCCCATCAGAAGGGTATTGACAAACCGTGCCGATGCATACGCCATCGATAGCGTTGCAGATCCTTTGCCATCCTTAGCCTTAACGACCTCATCTCCGCCAAATTGTATGCGGTGTACAATCTCGGCCTTCTTTTTTTCGTCTGCCGAGAAGCACGGACAGCACTGCGACATAATTGGCATTATGGTGATGCCGGCATGTCCACCGATTACTGGTATTTGCACTCTACCAGGATCCACTTTCAAGACTTCCCCAATGAACGTCTGCGCGCGCACAACGTCCAATGTGGTAACACCAAACAAACGATTCGGATCGTACGCGCATTCCCTTTTTAGAATCTCTGCAGCGAGTGGCACAAGTGCATTAACCGGATTTGTGACAATTGCGATCAGGGCGTTTTCCGCGTTTTTGGCTATAGCATTTACCGCTTTGGACACCACGTCGGCGTTGACTCCGAACAGTGCTTCACGATCCATGCCCGGCTTACGCGCGATGCCGGCCGTAATGACCACAACGTGTGCTCCCTTGACAGCCTTTCCCATTGCGTCCGGACCCTGGAACGATTTTACTGGCGTTGCCGTACAGATGTGAGACAAATCTGCAGCAACTCCGGCAACTAATTGCACATCATGTAACACCAGGTGAGTGATTAGCTTATTGTTTTTTAGTAACAGCGACAATGGCTGCCCAATACCGCCAGAAGCTCCGATGACAGTGACCCTAAAATTGCGCTGTATAACCTAATGGACAAATGAACGTATGTATTAATATACATATACAAATCTTCTGTGCATCACTGGATTCCTGTGCTATTAGTCACTAACCTTATGTATTTTTTTGAGTGACATACTGCAGCGTAGCCCCGTCATCAAGTTTAATGCTTTGACACTCATTGTCTCGCTGTCCGATGGCTAATTTTTTTTAGTTTTTAAAATTTTTTTCAAAATAAAACATTTTTAGAATTCATCCGGAATCTTAATTTTAAGACTAAGTTTTGAGGCTATTTTCAGTTTACTTTCCAAAGCCTCGCCAGATCTTTCACAAATCCTTAGTACTGAAATGAGAAATATGATAATAGAGCATGAAGATATCATGAATGTCGAATAGCTGAGAAGCACACACTTTGGAACTATTCGCTCGGATTTGGCGCTTTTAACTGTCAAACTGCCAATTACTGCGTTTATCCGCAGCAGAATGCGTGAAGTCACTTTATTAGTGCTGCCAGTCTGCGCAAATAAATCCGTGAGTTCGTTTCACTCGCGTAAGCACGATTCACGACTCACGACTCACGCTAGCATCGACGCAGTTACAGTAGAATCAATTAAATAAAAATAAAACGTTATCCAGTACTTTGGCTTGTATCTAGAAGTGTTGTAAAATATCATTTATTATTTTGCAGAATTCTTACAATTTTTATTTGTGATCGGAACTCCACTTTGAGTTATGGCTGATTATGTTAATAGCTTAACTAAAATATTCCAACTCACGGATAAATGTAATGCACTTTTTAAAAGTAGCTTTTAAAAACGTAACCGAATAAATAAATCTTGCATATAAAAATGCGCGCAAAATTTAAATTTGTTCACGTATCTAACAATCGATAGCATTATTACTCGATAACAATCGTTTATCAGCTGTGCTCCGCCAGCTGCACGTGCTTAGCGTAAACAATTTTAAAGTTGATCAATTACCACGCAGAGCAGAATCAATAAATTCGCCGGAATTGAATTCAAGAATAAAATGCTGCCTGATATTGAAATAATTGTGGGCACTTACACGGACTTCCTTCTCGGCTATCAACTCGTGCAGACCGACGACAATGTGCAGCTAAAAGCTACGTTTGCTGACAAATCGCATGCCGGCTCGTTGAAATGCGTGGCCGTGCAAGGGCCATGGGTAGCCAGTGGCGGGAGGGACGATCGTATCTTCATTTATGATATGCGTACACGCAAACAGTCGCATATTCTGCACGCTCACACAGGCAGTGTGAACGCTGTGGTTTTCTCACCGGACCTGACCCATTTGTTGTCGGCCAGTACGGATGGGCACATGATAGCAACCCGCGTCGGCAACTGGACAACAGAAGCTGATTGGCGCAAGGCGCACGCCGGCAGTCCGGTAACACACATTGCCTGCCATCCAAGCAGCCGTCTGGCCTTGTCACTTGGAGGTGATCAAATTTTAAACACTTGGAACCTGGTCAAGGGTCGTGTGGCGTACAGGACGAATCTGAAGAGCAAACGCACACTGGGCAGCGCACCAGATTGTCTGTCGTGGTCTACAGACGGTAAACACTTTACTCTAAGCGGTCCCCTTGCTATTGAGATCTGGAACATTGAGACAGCAAGTGTCGTGCGGAACACCAAATCGCCATCAAAGCCCATTTGTGTAGCCTGGGCAAGTGAAGTCGATTGCCTGGTGGGCTTAGAAAATGGCTGCATTGCTTGGATCTCCCTGGATGCCGACGCCAAGGACGATACACCCGTAAGTATACTCAACACAAGAGTAACGTCCTTATAGTGACTTCGTCTGCTCCACCCACACAGCCAACGTTAATTGAAGCACATGAAATGCGAGTCAAGGGCATAGCTTATCTAAATGAGGCATTGGCGACCATTTCCAGGTGAGTAAAAATATCCAAGTTTCTTGTTTCCTTGTTTCCTACTGATGGTTCAACTCCTGACAGTGCTGGGGAAATCAAAATATGGACCTGCAATACTGAAGAAAAGAAATTGAAGCAGATTGCCTGTGGCAACATCGACTGTCGTCCAACCTGTATGGGACTTCTGGATACTAAGCAGTTTGGTAAACCAAAGCAAACACAGAGTAACGCCGATATAGCCAAGCAACAAGTACAGAAGCCCCAGCAATCAGAAGCGAGCAATCAGGATGATGCGCGTACCTTTGTGTCCATTGAGTACGAGGCAGACGCAAAGGAAGCAGCCGGAAAGGCAAGCTACGATTCTGCTGAAAGCAGCCATGAGAGCGACGACAGCGACAACGCAAAGAAAGTGCCAAGCAAATCGAAGTCGAAGCTAAAGCCCAAATCGAAGTCAGACGCCGCCCCGGACAGCAGCAGCGAAGATGACTTTGATTCCGATGATAGCGACACTGAGAGTCAAAGTGACAGTGAGAGCGATAGTGAACGCCGTCCCAGGCCCAAAACAATTGCAAATAAACGCAAAGCGATTGTGAACAACAAATCACGCGCGAAACAAGCGAAAAATCAGTAGATAAATCTTCAAATAATAAATATATCATTTAAGTTTGTTGCGTGTAACATAGATTTTAACTGAATAAAGGTACTGCTAAGTCCTGAAGAACCGAACTTATACTAGATTTTTTTAATCTAATTTAAAATACTTACATATAGATCCAGATGACAACGACACATTACAGACTAAGGATCTACACGAAGTCGAGCTTCTTACATACACTCATCTCATAAACTGAAGCAAACATTTTTAAATACCATCGGGATTGTTTATTATTCAATTTTTCACATTGATAACATATTTGTTTTTGTTGGTTTTTTTTTATCTGTTATTAACAAACGTTATATGCGTATTTTAAAGGGAGCAATAAAAGGATGCGAGCGCGGATGGCCTCTGACAGGTCTACAGACCCGAACCGATCGCTTCCTAGTTAACAATAATATCAGCGCGTAGTAACAACGCTGTAGCTTCAACGGTGTTAAATATGGTTGTCCTTTTATTTTTTATTTTTTGTTTGGTCTTTCTTTTATGTTGCTAATCAAAGGTAGATACTCAGATCCCAAAAACTGTTTGCTAGCTTTGAGAAAGAGCGAGCAGCAAATAGGGTCAATAAACTGTTTGCCTCTCGCTCTAACTCATGGCTAGGAAACAATTGTATTTGGGATCTGTGTACAAACCATACGGGTTGAGAGTTTCTAGGACCTTGACTCAGTTGGCTAGAAAGTAGTTGAGCAGTTTTAGATAAATGCGCTCGAGCAGCGGCGACATGTACTCCCCAAGAAACTGCAGTAGGCGGCGAAGCGGAGGACAAAGCGTGCACATTATATCCGTGAGGACGTGTAGCACACGCAACACCAAGGGTCAGTTATCGCGCTCCAATTGCAGGCAGTATCCAGTGTTGCTATTGTCCTCAATAGGATAGCAGCCATCCGCCCGCTCAGCACAGCTGTGTGTCCATGGCATCGGTTCACCGAATTTATTTAAATGAGCCAGATTCTGGTGTACATAGAGCAGGGGGTGATCCACGTATGCGCCGCACTCGTAACACCACACAGAAAGATCCCTAAAGCTGAGAGCAAGTGGATGCATCTGTTGTCGGCTATGTGCCTCCATGTGCTCATTGATATAGCGACCGCAACCGACGGACTGGCAACTTAGACATAACCAATTTTCCACCGTCGACCCGCAGACGTTGCATGCGCCATTTGTATCTATTGCTGTTGGTCCAATGTAGATATGACATGAAAAAGTGAAGGAAATTAAATAAGTCAAGTAGAGAAATTAGCGAACAAATAAGACAAAGCCATAAAAAAAAAGCGCAACGCATATGTATTTTTATACCCGCTACTCGTAGAGTAGCAGGGTAGTATAGCTGTGTGCCAACCGAAAATGTTTGTAACAGGCAGAAAGAGACATCTCCGACCCCATCCCCATCAGCATGAACAGCCGAGTCGATATAGCCATGTCCGTCTGACCGACTGTCTGTCTGTCCGTCCGTATGAAAACCTAGATCTCAGCTATTATAAGAGCTAGAGCTATCAAATTTGGGGACAATATGTGTGAATTCTGCACGCAGATCTAGTTTATTTTGGATTTTTGCCACGCCTCCTTCCGCCCCCATATATCGAAATAAAATCTATTGTAAAAGTTTCAATAAGATCGGCTGATTAATAAGGAAGATATTTAGAAAATAGTATTGCCTTGTCACCATGTGTTTATGTCGTTTTTTTCTAATTCCTCAATCGAGGAGACTCGAGTTCAACTTCAGCATCAGGCAACTTTTTATTTGAATTATGTGCACCGAAAATTAGAGATGAAAAAAATATAAAGCAAGAACGCATTGTTCACATTTGGCACGTGTTTTCCCGAAGAGTTATAGCGGGTATATCAGAGTCGAGTACGCTCGACTGTAGCCTTTCCGACTTATGTACATGGATATGCCCAAGTTTCTTAGAACTTGGCAACTTGAAAAAATGCTCCCTATACAGTGACAAAAAATATAATGATTTGCCATAGGAAGTACTATATACTTTGCCTTTTCCTGCAGATAATTTTGGACATACCGATAGCATTAACATATAATAATTTATAACTATTGAATTCATAGTTATAGTGCCCTAATCCATTGTCCTATTGCACAGGATTGTATTGTACTTACAACTAAAAAGCGATGGATCGATAACTAAGACACGCTTGAAAATATAAAAGCAAAAATGTGGAAATTATGGAATACAAAATTCCTGTAAGAATATTACATGCAACATATAAAGGATTCCAAGCCAAATATATTAAAATTAAACAAAAAGGAAAATACAGGCAGCCACAACCGAAATAGAAAAATTTATGTACCATAAAAAAAGAGACAACATGGATAGCGAGATAGAGCGACTAAACCGCATTTTTCATAAATGTTCTGGATGTGATGTTCGCTTACATTTTGGCGCCTCTTCCGGACGCAGTAGTCTCAAATGTGGACAGCTCTTGAGCGGATATATGGCAAACATTTCCTGCTGCTCGAGTGCCTGTCGAGGAGCATTAGTACCCAAAGTATTCGAGTTTTGTGCAAGGGACAGAAAAAGGCAGATAGGAAGGGGGAAGAATAAATATTGGAAAATAGAGAAAAGATAGATTACGAAATCATTTAGATATTTTGTATTCCTTCGGTTGCTATCGTCGCTTCTCATACCTCCTTCTGCTCGGCCATAAACTCGCTCAGGGTTTTTACCTTGACTTTGGGCTTGCTGCCGCTGGGCCGCTCCTGGCCGCAGTCGGGCTGCTCGTCGACGGTGCCGCCGATAGCGCCCTGTGGATCGTCATTTGAAATGTTTAACTGCTCCAAGGTAGCAGCAAGAAAATCCTCGTTATTGTTCTCCCCGATGGCAGAGTGCGGCAGCTTGTAGCCAAACACCAGCGATTTCCAGTGCTCGCTCTGCACTTCCACGCACTGCTGCAGCGTCTCCATGCAACTCTGGAAGGCCACCGTAGGCGTACGTTGAGCTGGCAGTGAAAACTGTGGCGTTGGCATCGCATCACCGAGCAGCGCCTTCGTGCACATGGTCATGGCGTACGCTATCGAATTGACATTGTAACCGCCCTCCAGGCACACCAGAATCCGTCCACCGGCCAGCGCAGAAAGCCAGTGAGTGAATAGGCCATAACCTTCCGGGGTCACCTTGCATCCGCCCAGTGGATCGCCAATTGCTGCATCGAAACCTGCGGATACCAGAACCAATTGTGGATCATATTCGTAGGCAATTGGCATGATGAGCTGTTGAAAAGCCAATGCATACTCCACATCTCCCATTCCCTTCTGCAAATAAAGTGTGTGTAACTGTGAGTATTAGAATAATTAATATATATGGGCCATGCTCACCTTATTCCACGGTATGTTCACATTGAAGCCTCGTCCGGCGTTCTTGCCAACCACGTCGTAGTTGCCATCCGGTCCCTTAGGGAAGAACGCGCCATTCTCGTAACGATGGATGCTGATGTAGAGCACCTTGGGATTAGATTCAAAGATGTGCTGTGTGCCATTGCCATGATGCACATCCCAGTCGACAATAAGCACACGCTCCAGATTGTATTCGCGTATCGCATATTGAGCCGCAATTGCCACGTTGTTGAAGATGCAGAAGCCGTGTGGCTGATGCGATTCGGCATGATGACCAGGAGGTCGCACATTGCAAATGCCGCTGCGCGATTCTCCGCGTAGAATGCTATCCACCGCCTGTAGAACGGCACCTGCGGCGAGTGTGGCACACTCGAAGGTGCGTGGATGCAGGTAAACCGAATTGTAACCAGAGCCCACTTGCTTCAACTCCTCCTCACTGCGATCCTGCAGACGACGCACCGAGTTCACATGGGCTCTTGTATGGGCCAGGCACACTTCGTCTGTGGTGGCGGCACGTGCCGCTAACCGATGCATGCGGTCAAGCAGCTGATACTCTTGATGCAGCTGATGGATTTGTCGGATTCGATTGGGCTGCTCTGGATGCGTTGTGTCATGCAGATTGAAATGCTGCAGCATTTTCTCGTCGTAGGCATAACAAACGCGAATCGGTGGCACATTCAGCTGAGTCTCGGCGCGCAACATACGCAAACGTGCAGAACTGTATGCCACCGACTCCGGACTGAGCTCAACCGACGTTCCACGTGTCGGATACCGTTGTGGTCCCTCGGGCGGCGGTGGGCCGCCCATCCAAATGCGCATCACACGATGCAGCTTTTTTCCTTGTTCCGTCGGGTCTATCGTCTCCGTCGTGTCTGCCTCACCAGCCACATACGTCTGTTGCAGCTGCAGCGAACGCCAGTAGGGACGATGCACAAAAATGCAGTTAAGCAGAGCTTTGCGCAGCTCGATGCTGGGTACTTGCAACGGCTCCACCAGCCTTGGGCACGGATCTCCAAGCAGAGTGCGCAGCGTAAGAGCGGCACCCTCCGACAGCGATTCCACACAGTAGCCGCCCTCGAGGACCACAGCAACGCGACAGTTAGCGAGACGTAACAGTGGGTTCAGCAAATGCGGATAACAGGCTGGTGTCACCTCCATTTCGCCCTCAGGACAACCGAGTGCTGCATCATAGCCGGCCGAGACGATAATTAACTCCGGCTGATATTCCATGGCCACAGGCAGTAGCAGTTGCTGGAATATGGCCAAGTAGTCGCCGTTCCCCATGCCCTTAGCGTTGAGAGGCACATTAAAATTGTAACCCGTGCCGGGGCCAGAGCCAATGGCATGGTAATCTGACTCCTGCAGGTTGGGCCAAAAGCTGCCGTGCTCGTAGCGATGAATGGAGAAGTACAAAACTCTGTGGACAACAGACACAATTACAATCACAACTTCGAACGAATCTTAATAAACACACTCACCTGGCATCATTGTAGAAGAATCGCTGTGTGCCCTGACCATGATGCACATCGTAGTCGATTATTAGAATACGTTGCAGCTTGTGCTCATCGAGCGCATGCTGTGCCGCCAGTGCCACGTTGTTAAAGTAGCAATATCCATTGAATTCGGCTTTCATGGCATGATGACCCGGTGGCCTAATGATAGCCATTCCATTCTGCGCCTTACCCGTCAGCAGCTGATCCACCAGTTCGATGGTCGAGCCACTGGCCAGTAGCGAAAGGTGAAATGTGGACTGTCGAAAGAGAAGAGACATATATAGAGAGATATGTATAGGGATGCACCTCGTATAATGTAATTGATCCTATAGATATCTATAGTGTTCAGTACATACATATGCTTAATATACATTGTATATTCATATTCTATACAAATATCTCAGACATCTTAACTTGCTCTGAAACTAGAAACTATAGTGAAAGGCCACGCCAGTGTGGTTTACAATATGGTATATACAGCTCTAGCTGAGATACTTGGTGAAGCCAAGTACAGTCTTTCTACAAACATCATCTACGCTTCGCTGACTTTCTGTATAATCGCACTGAGTATGACTGTGATTGCATGATAATCAGCTCTTATCGCAGCACGTTCTATACATATTCGTGTATATACATTCATACTCATTAATATGTCAATTCCGTGTATTCGAATGTAAATTCCGATACGGATTATTCGATGCAAATTGTAGAGAGGGTTTTTATACCCTTGCAGAGGGTATATTAATTTTAGCAAGAAGTTTGCAACGCACCTTAGGAGACATCTCCGACCCTATAAAGTATATATATTCTGAATCAGCATCACCAGAGCAGTCGAAAAATGGATGTCCGTCTGTCCGTCCGTCCGTCTGTTGCAACGCAAACTAGTCTCTCAGTTTTTGAGCTATCTTCATAAAACTTGGCACACAAGCTTCTTATTGCTGTAGGCTGTCGGAACGAGCCAGATCGGACCGATATATCGTATAGCTGTCATATATCGGCCGATTTTTGTTGTTTTTCAAGATATTGCAACAAGATTTGGCAAATCTTATTCTTATTACTTTCTTAATGTGCTGTCAAAATTATATCAAAATCGGACCACTATAACATATAGCTGCCATAGGAACAATCGGCTGAAATCAGGGTTTTTGTATGCAAACCTGTTTTGTTTTTGGAAATACCGCACATTATCAATACTTTTTAATGTTATACAGTAACCCACCCTTAGTTTTTCCTTTTAAATATCTCAAACGTTTATATTCTATAGCTGTTATAGGAACAATCCGTCCGACAAGTCAGTCCGTCTGTCTGTTGCAACGCAAATTAGTCCCCCAGTTATTAAGCTATCTTCATGAAACACAAGCTTCTTATTTCTGCCCTCTTTAAATAAGTCGGAATGGGCCAGATCGGACTGATATATCGTATAGCTGTCATGGAGCATATCGGCCGATTTTCGTTATATTTCAAGATATAGCTATCAGGCTTACCACATCCAAATCTAAGTGTGTCCCTAATAATAAAGTTCGAAATCGAACTTTTATAACTTATAACGATCAACGATCGGCCTAATGAAGGTTCATGTTGCAATTTTATGGAAATCTGAGTACCATTATATGTAGCTGTTAAACAAAAAATCATATAGCTGTCAAACGCATTTTTGAATGAGAACTTTCCAAATTTAGATTTTATGACCAACAGATCCTTTACAACACAAAGACATTTCCTCATAACATTTTGTGTTAAGTATATAAGAAATCCAGGTATATACATATGTAATCAGGTAAAAATCTCGACTTCCTGTACTGTTATAATTGTTCAATAAATACCACAGAAACCAGCAGCAATCCCAATATATTTTATATTTTGTGTAACTGCAAGGGTATGAAATCTTCGGCAAGCCGAAGGTAGCCTTGCTTTCTTGTTTCTCTTACCGGATGAATATAGATGGCATCATAGTGGGAGCTTAGTTCCTCCATGGACTCTTCATCGTTCACGCCCGCTGTGCTCTCAAGGCACTCGTAATGCGCCGGCGAATGCAGTTTAAGGATTTCAGCTTTTGTGGCCACTCGTGATGGCAGCTGCAGGCAACGCTCGACAAGGTTCAGTTCGCGACACCTGTAGAAATATACGGATATGGCAATCGAATGGAGTTCCAGGGTCAGCTGGCTGTATTTCATCTAGTTACCTTTCCATTGTGCGCGTAAAGCGTTCGGGGCGTTCCTGATGAGTTTCATCCCAGAGACATCGATGCTGGCTCATCGATTCATCATAGATGAGCGCCGTAGGACCGCGCAGCATGCTCTTGGCATTGACAGCCTGGTGGCATGAGAAAGAAAAGAGAGTCAAAGATTAGCTGATAAATACGTACGCAATCTCATGACACACTCACGTTCTGAAAGATATCGGTAACAGTCTCCTGCATCGTATGTGATCCATTTGACTGCGACTTTAGCATGCTGCGGGCGCGACGTTTTGCCTCTAGCAGTGCCTGACTCGGTTTGCGCTCTCCGTTGCCGGCGACATTGCTCACAGCACTCTGTGTCGATGCAGTCGATAGCGATGACGATAACGACGCAGATGCCGTTGGAGCTAACTTGGACTTCACCATGGCGCGCGTTTGTATTTTCGCTTGCTGAGCGCCGCGTCTCGTAACGATTGGTGAGCTCTAAAGAGAAAGAGAGAGCGAGAGAGAGAGAGAACGAAGAGAGCGTAAGTCAGGAACGCAGAGTGTGTGTGTGTGTGAGAGAGAGAGAGTTGAAACCGCTCGGAGAGTAAGCAAATTGCTTTTACAACTAATGTCAGCCGCCACACGAACGATTCTTACAGTTGAAGGCTCCAAGGGATTTCCTTTGATCAGCGAAGACTCTCGAAAAAATGATATTATTCACTATTTATTGAATTTTTTAATTGAGGTATATTAAGCTTTGCCGAAATTCTTTGCTCATTGTCTAAACGTTTTGATTATGATTAAAATGATTGTTTCAATCAGTATAGAGTCATAATTGCACGCCTCCTTCAATGTATTACAAAATCCATGACAAATAATGGAAACCAGTTTGCTAACTACAAATATTCTTAAGAGTTAATAGATTCATGGAAATGACATGATTCATTTCAAGGCAAAATCTTCCAATCACCTCTTTAAATCGAGAACGCCGTCATTATCGGATCTAATTGTTTAACCTACTAGTATTTACGTTATGAAAAATATATTGGGAAATTAGAAGAATGTAATCAGCTTTTGTGATTGTTATCAATTTGGGTCACAACAACAAGAAACCGAAATGCCTATCACCCTGTATGAATGCAACGTACGCTGTCACCGATAACACAGCACTAGCTTGGCGATACCGATTAACGATATGCCGCTACGTAACGCCTTATGCATTTTTGCATCAACTGCAATTAACGTAATAACGTACAAACGTACTTATGGTCACTTACTATCACGGCAACGCCAGCGATGCCATAAAGTAGAATAATAATGCTGGCAACACAGACTTGGTCCCGTTGGCCACAGAATCGGCGCGTTAACTGAACGCGATTTGCGATTTGAATGCGCTTGGCAAGCTCGGCGTCGCTGTTAGCCGTAATGTCGGCGTTGACTGCGCTGCCTCGCAGCGCTTATGTGTGTGGGTGCTGTTTGTGTTTGTGGCTTTTGCCTCGTAGCCACATTTGGTGCGAGACCCAAAAAGGCGCGCACAACCTCAGAGCTGGACTTACCATTATTGTTGTTATGCTGTTGGAGCTAAATCTGAAGCTGGCAGTGGGCGTTCTTCGTCTTCGTTCTCCTCTTTGCCTTTTTAATGCAATCGGCGGCTTGCTTTAGCTTTCTTGCTTTTATTATCTCGCTTTTTGCTTTAACGTTTGCTTGTCGTAGGGTGCGCAGTGTAATACGTGCGTGCCTAGGTGAGTTTGTGAGTGTGTTGGTTTATTTGTTTGTCTGTTTGTCCCTTGCGTTGTTGGTATGTAATACTTTTTGGCTGTGTTTGTTGTTGCTGTTTCTTTTTTTTGTTAGCCGCTACTGTTGCGTGATAAGCGTATACGAATTCGCTGCTGATTTTCACAGCGTATTGATTTGAATTTGAACTATATTGATTTATATCTTAATAATACATATGAATACATGTCTAATAAACATATATGTGTGTAGATATCGCTGCAGAGGCGCTGCATTAATTATTGCTTATTGTTTTCTATCTCACTTGCGTTCACGCTGCGTCAGCTTCTGTCTTGCCTATCTGTCTGTCTTGCTACCCGTCACGTCCGTCTGTCTGTCCGTCCAACTCTCCTGCCGTGGCTGTTGCGCTTCAGTTGATTTTATGCTTACTGCTGCTTGTCGGTGTTTATGTGGCTTTTCTTGTGTTGTAATAATAATAATAATAATATTTATGCTGTACACATGGCTGGCCTGCCTTCACTTTGTAGTATTTTCGAGTCAAACACAAAATATAAATGTGTATATAATTCACATGCGCGCAACGAACGAACGAGAAAAAAATTAATAAACGCCGTTCTTGTACACACAAATACAAACACAGGCGCACGCAAGGCCAGAAACGACGCGCGATGGGCTTACTGCAACTATGATTGGCAACAGCAGGCAGCAATAAGGCAGGCCAAAATCAGAACTAGAACCAGATTTTCTCGGACCCAAGCGAAGAAATGAATCAATGCGATTTCTAGCGCGCGCGGGCGGGCGGTAGGCGGCAAAGTAATGTTTGTGCGTAGCCCTCTCTTGTTATTGTTTTGCAGTTGCAAGAGAGTGTGTGACCGTAGTTCGGAAACCGAAAAATACCAATTAAAAAAGATTTACAATTTGCATCGTGCGTACAAATTGAACACATTTAATCTATATTGAATTTTGTATGTTGTATGTTGCCCCAAATTGATAAATAATTATGTGTACAAAGCAATATCATATTCTACTTCAATTCCAAAATATACCGCCATTTTACATGATGCCAGTAAGAACAAAAGGAAAAGGCAAATGTTGCAAAAACTGGCAGAATTTTCCAACACTGTGCACCGGAACAGCTGATCTTGCCATCGGCTCATTACGCAAGTGGCGCAACAGGTTTTGTCTTAATATTATTCTAACTGTAATCAGATTCAGTTAATATTCTACAAAGCACGTTGTTTGTGAAATCGTTGCGGCTATTTCCATCTCGTAAGTTACATCCTCCGCCATGTCCAAGATTTTCCAAGCTACCAGACGCCAGCTATGCGCTCAGGCCCGTCGCTACAGTTCAAAGATCAACGACGTTGTTGTTGTCTCCGCTGCTCGTACACCCATCGGCAGTTTCCAGAGCCAGCTAGCTCCGCTATCAGCCTCACAACTAGGTGCCACGGCCATCGAGGCGGCAATCGAACGTGCTGGCATCGCAAAGACCGATGTCAATGAGGTGATCATGGGCAATGTGGTGTCTGCGGGTCTGGGACAGGCACCGGCACGCCAGGCGGCCATTTTCGCTGGTTTGCCTACAAACGTCTGCTGCACCACAGTGAACAAGGTGTGCTCCTCTGGCATGAAGTCGGTTATGCTGGGCGCTCAGTCTCTGATGCTCGGTCAGGCCGAAGTGGTGGTTGCCGGAGGCATGGAGTCCATGTCCAATGTGCCCTACTATTTGAAGCGTGGAGCCACGCCCTACGGTGGTGTCAATCTCACTGACGGTATTGTACTCGATGGTCTTTGGGATGTTTACAACAAATTCCACATGGGCAACTGTGCCGAGAACACCGCCAAGACAATGCAGATCTCACGTCAAGAACAGGACGCCTTTGCCATTGAGTCATACAAGCGCTCGGCCAAGGCTTGGGAAAACAAGGCATTTGACGCTGAGATTGCGCCCGTCAAGATCCAGCTGAAGCGCAAGCCCGAGCAGATCATCACCGTTGACGAGGAATACAAGCGTGTTAACTTTGACAAGTTCGGCCAGCTGGCAACTGTGTTCCAGCGTGAGAACGGCACTGTCACTGCCGGCAATGCCTCTACGCTGAACGATGGCGGCGCCGCTGTTGTGCTGATGACAGCCGAGGCTGCGAAACGTGCCGGTGTCAAGCCGCTGGCACGCATTGTATCCTTCCAGGATGCTGAGACGGATCCCATCGATTTCCCAATCGCACCCGCACTAGCAGTGCCCAAGCTGCTCGAGCGGGCCGGTGTGCGCAAGGAGGATGTTGCTATGTGGGAAATCAACGAGGCTTTCTCCCTTGTTGTGCTGGCCAACGTTCGCAAAATGGATGTCGATCCAGCCAAGGTGAACATTCATGGTGGCGCGGTTTCTCTGGGACATCCTATTGGTATGTCTGGTGCTCGTCTGATCACCCATCTATCGCACGCTCTTAAGACCGGCGAGCTGGGCTGTGCATCCATTTGCAATGGTGGCGGTGGCGCCTCGTCCATTCTGCTGCAAAAGCTTTAAAGCGTAACTACTTGACAGCAATCGAAGAAAGACGAAAAAGAAAATGAAAACGAAAACAACAAAAATTTCAACCAGAATTGCATTTAACTTCAACCGATTGAAATTACAATCGATTACAATACATGTCTGTTATCGACTAGAGAATTTTAAACTGTTTGTCGCTCTAAGCTGAAATTGTTTTTTTTTTAAATAGCATTTTATAAGGTATTTTGTAATTTCATGGAATAAATAACGAAGCATTCAATAATCAGACTTTAATTTGTCGTACAACTGATTAAAAATAGTATCGATTATACGTATGTTATCGATGCAGATAATTTAAAACTGCTCGTAGCCCACTCTTGCCACAATAAAGCAAGTATTACCAAATTATACCGTGGTCAAGGGCTCGCACTATTACCTCTTTATCTCTGTTTTAGAATAACTTACGGGTTCGACAAGTAACATTAACCCAGTAAGTGCATATATTAGCCAGAGATTTAGCTGAGGCAGATTTTCAGTGCAATTGCTCAACTGCGCGATTGAGTAGTTGGCCAAGTCCAAGTTTAAATTTGGCCATCGATGTGATGGAGATGACTTAAAACTTGATTTGATTCTCTCAAGAGAACCCAACTTAGTGTGACAATCAAATATATTTAAAGGTTTTTTGTGAAATATGCTAAAACATGTAAATAAATAAATCAAAATAAAGATACGCTTTAATGAAGTATTAAAAAATAACAGGAGCACTTAAAACACCTTTTCTTTTTTTTTTTTGTAAAACTGGTAATATCGAATTTCGACTCAACTCGAAACACAAACACAAATCCCTGAAAAATATTTTGTGTTCTTCAAGTTTTATCAACGAAATTTGATTGAGTTTCGTCATATGCGTTCTACATGTTTCCATATTAAGATTGAATGTATTAAATATGTAAGTGTAGGTGCGTGTTACAAAAGTGATTTAATTAGGGTTTTATTTAAAATGAACCTCATTTACATAAAAGTCATACGGTTTTGTTTTCAGAAATTCAAGCTAATTAAAAACTTTCAAAACACAACAATTAGTCGGGATTTAATTTCATTATACTGGGCGAATGCTATTTTAATACGTCTGCTCTATTTTGCTGCAGCTTTTCTGGGCATCCAACCACAAGTTGATGCTCGTGGGAGGGTGGGGATGTAGGTCCTTGTGTGGGGGACTAACAGTGGGCATGGCATCAACATCAATCAGTGCGCATGTCACTGACTGGCGAGGTCCATTCTCGCCTTGCCGAGATGACAACAGCAGCCGCCGCAGTAAAAGCAGCAGCAGCAGCAGCAGCAATAGAAGCAGCCGCAGCCTCAGCCAGCAGCAGCAGCAGCACCGCAACAGTGGGCTCAGTTTTGGTTCAGTGCGCTTTTCGAGGAGTTTGCGTCAGGCTGTGGCTGTAGCTGAAGCTGAAGCGAAGCCTTGTGTGTTGTCAATGGCGATAGGAGACCAGAGAGAACAAAAGTAAAAATCGAAACAAAACGGTACAAAACGGAAATGTGTTCCAAATAGTTTTTTCTTTTTGTTTTTGATCAACAATGTGCAAGTGGATAGTGGAGTGGATAAATTAGTGCAAAAGGAAAACAAAACACTGAGAGTAGGTGCGTGCATGTGTGTGTGTGCGTATGAATTTAACTACGCATACATATTAAAGAATGTGTCCTTGTGTGTGTGTCTGCACGCCAGTGTGTCTGTGCGGTATTTTTGTCTACTTATTATGTACATATGTACATTGTTTGGCTTTTTACGTTTTTTTACAGCACGTTCGACTTATTACGCTTGTGTGTGTATGTGTGAATGGATGTATGCATGTATGTGTTAATTCATATATTATTCGACTCGGCCGCCCGGTGAACGGAGGCGTGCTTAACTACGCTTAACTACGCTTCAGTGACTGCAGGGCGCTGCCAGGCAGCCTTGGGGCTGAGGCTGGGCCCACTGTGCGAGCAAGGTCGTCGCTTGGAAATCACTTGCAAATCACTTCGAGAGCTTCTGAAGTCACACAGTAAATGCAAATTAAGTTCTGCGCCGAGTTCAAATTCAACTTGTAAATACCTTCGTGTGTGTGTGTGTGTATGCGTGCCTGTTCTTCAATTACATTGTGCGTCTTGCGCTTATCCGTTGAGACGCTCGGTTTGTGTGCGTGTGTGCGCGTGTTTGGGCGCGCGTGTGTGTACACAGAATGGACACACCTGATGATTTTTTGTGCACGTTTGTGTGTATGTGTGCGCTCGACTGCTCGTCAATCGCGGGAGGGGCGCGCAACACATCGACATTGGCCCATATAAGTATACACTGTATTTGCATACAAAATCATGTTTGTTGTGTGTGTGTGTGCGTATGCGTCGTGTTTGCAGCCTGTCAACATTTCGCGAGGTCAAGAAAGGTATCGCTTGAATAGGACAGATAAATTTCACGCCTTCACCCCCCACCCCTCCTACACCCAGCGCCCAACGCATGGAGCGACTTTCTGCGTCATCAACTGTTTCGCTTTGACACTATGCGCTCCTACATATTGTATGCATGTATGTACATACATAAATAATAAATGTATTTGTGTGTGTGTGTGTATGTATTAAATTTGATTTACACTCAACGCATACACAAATCGCAGCAGTTGCGCCATGTTCTGATTTTACTCTTCATTCATGTTTTTCTTGTACTCGATTAACAGTGTGTGAAACGTTTTTAGCTGGCCATTCACTTGACGAGGAGAGGAGACGCAGCAAGTAAACATATCGATAGGCTGAGAGCAACTGGTGCATATCCCCCATCATTAGCGACGTCATCGAGGCTCATAGCAGTGACTGCGCGGTTGCTGCAGCTGCAATGGGCAGCCGGCAGCGAACAATGAACCCGCCAGAGGAATGCGCTCAATAGTCACTCACATACACACACTCACACACACGCACAGACGCACATACAGCTCATCACACACGCGCGGGTGTACCCGTTCCTAACCAAGCAGTGCTGGTAACGATGCTGCTGCTGCATATGCATAAAAACGAAGAATGCAGACTGCGACGACGTCGGTAGCAATGGCCACAACGGCAACAAGCACGACGACGATAACGATTGCGATAACGTTGCGGACAACGCGGCCGATGACAACAATGAGTCTAGCGAAAGCTCAAGGCGCCTTTAGTTAATCGCGCGCATTCAAACAGAGCGCACGCGGAATATTGTCAACAATTCAATTGAGTCATGGCTGCATCTCTCCGGTCCTTGCATTTCCGAACAAATCGGTAGTGGCAGTGACTTGAATCGGTGATAAGAGATAATTAAATCTAAAAAACGCACAACTTATTTAATGAAACAAACAAGCAAAATCAAATTAAAACGTTCCCAGTTCAACCAACAAGGTGCAAAAGAGACGAGGGTTTATCAAAAAACTTGCGCAATTTTTGCGAAAGACTGAGATCACAGCTGAATAAAGACGATATTATTTTCCTAAGCGCCCAACGCTAAGCCTTGAAATGGGCAGCCTGCCGAATCTGCACGAGCTCGAGGAAGCTGAACGCAAACGCGAGAAGCGCAGGGAGTACGAGCTACTGCTCGAGCAGCGCGCCAGAGACACAAGTCGCGAGCGCGAGCGTCTCTCGATATTTGCGCAGCAGCGTAAGGTGAGTACGATCGATAGATGCGGTAAATTGTTCGATAAAAGAATAGTTGTGTATCGAATACCTTTACTTTGTTTTCTAACTACTCAAAAAACTCGAAATTGCTTAAATTTGAAGTATATCTCCTGAATTACTATTATTATTCATTAGTCCTCTGGAGATGTCTTTTTATGGGTTTACATTTTGTTTAACATATCTTTGTTGCTGTACCGCGAGGTGCCATTAAATTCTAAGTAGTACAAATAGGATTGTCTAAGGAGGAGTTGATGAAGAAGGCGTGGATAAGGCCCCGAAATGTCGTACTTAAACTTACTTTGTGGCTTTAACTGCTCCGAGACATTCTCTTATGAACGAAGCGTAGAATAATATAATGTCCCAAGGATTGCAAAACTCGCATTGTTAGCTATATTCATTGCCTCTTGCAGCAATCCTCGTACAATGCATACATCATGGCCGGCCTGGGGATTGGTGGCGGGTCGCTGAGTCTAACGACGACGGCAACCAACACAACGCCATCAATGGCCATCAATGGTTGCGGCAATGGTGAGCTAAGCGTCAGTGGCACCAAAAGTCAAGCCACAAGCACCACAGCAGTGGCCGGTACAGGCGGAGTAGGAGGAGCAGGTGGTCCAGAAACCGCGACGACGGCAACGGCAACGGCAACAAGTGCAACCGCAACGACGGGGACGGCAACAACTGCCTCGGCAACAACTATGACAACGCTTAGCGGCTTTGCAATGCTCGGACTGGCCGGCAAGAAGTATCCGCATCCATTCCACACGCACACACACCAACATCAGCACCAGCATCAGCATTCCCACCATGCGCAGCAGCAGCATCATCAGCATCGACACTCGCTGACAACACGGCATCGCGTGCTGCGTACGCGAACGCGCAGCTCGGGCGGCGCCCAGAACATTTGGGATGAGCAACTGATGGAGGTAAGTGGAGGTGGGATGGCAGCAGGACAGTGGCAGATGGGGCGGGGTGATGTTGTTGCTGTGTGGGTTGCTGCGGCGGTTTTGTGAGCAAAATGCAGCCAATATTTGCATGGCCGGTCCGGGAACCCGGGCTGGTAGCCATCGTTTATTTATAGAACAAGCTTCAATATTGTGTCTCCGCCAGAGACAACTCTCCGATGGAGAGTGTGCGACGGGTTGTGCGGGATGCCCGCTTCACTTCTCGTCCGAACAACCGAAGATGCGCGAATCTCAAAGCATGAAGCAGGATTAAACCACGCAATGGCACAGCACGTAATTAGGCCAGACAAAGACACTTGATGTGGCTCATTGGCTGCTCGTGACACGGCTTAATTGACTTTCCCACGCTTGGCCATAGTTCAAGGCGAGAACAGCTTAAAATAGAGCCGCGCCAATCCGGTAGCGACTTTTCACAGAAACTCGAAAATAACATAGTGAACTGCGTCATTCGGAAATGCAATTTAATTTCTGTTGAAGCGGAAAAGCAATCGCTGTCATGTCGAAGAAATTCCTCATACTATAGACGTCTCTATAATCCCGTTAAGGCGAAAACATCTTAAAATAGACTTCTGTCAGTCTGATAGAGACTTGCCACAGAAACTCGGAAACCAGCGCGAACTGCGTCATCAAGCTGTGAAATTTAATCTCAGTTTAAGTAGTAGAAAAGTTGCCTGAGTCTTTAACTTTCTGTTCGAGTAAAAAGAAAATTCAAAATCAAAGTGAACTACGTCATCCGGAAGTGCAATTTCATTTTGGATTAGGCGGAAAAACAAGAGCTGTCATGTCGAAGTTTAGCTATTTCTTAGGAATGCCTGCTCCTTAATCCTGTTTAGGAGAAATCTGTTCGAGAACTTTCAAAAGAACTCGAAAGTCGGAGTGAATTGCTTCTTTCGGGAATGCAATTTGATTTCAGTTCAAGCAGAAAATCAACCGCTTTTACAGCTCTCATTAAATTTAAAAAATACAGCACTTCATTTAGGAATTCAGTTAATGAATTATTCATGTTTTGATCCATAATAACTATCTCATTACAAACGCTATTTAAAAATGAAAGTGAACTAATTATAGGAAGTATATCTATCGTATATGTATTTTTAATATAAACATACATAGTTAAACGAATCTTTTCTATGGAGGCTTAAAAATTTCTATAAATTGTTATTATAATCCAATGGAAAAAAAGAATTAAAAGACTGTAATTAAAAACATTGACTTGGGTAAAATCAAACATCTAAAAGTTTTGTAGAAGAGCTCATTAAAATTGGCATAAACTTAACTCAATACTTTTATATTGTATTAATTAACAATGTTTTATCAGAACACGAAACTCGGTTTTTTCCATTTTTTAAACAAACTACAAAACGACTTTACTCCAACCTCGATAACTCAGCTGTTTCTGGTCCGATCGACTTGAAATTTTAACACGTTTTAAGTAAAAGTGTGTACTCTAGAAAGACCTGGTTACTGGTTTACTACGAGCGCTATCTGTGGGTTAGTCTCGGGACTTATTGATCCATGTGTTATATACATTCTTGAACTGCACGACAAGTTGCGCTAATACAGCTGCAAATAATACATTTAGCGTGATTTCTCGACTCGATTTTTCTGAAATCTCTGCACTAATGTGATAATAGTTCTAGCTTGACTGGAGCTATGAGATGATTTGATATGATATGTAGAAAACTGTGCACTTGGGCCATGAGGTGCTAGGGTATGCCAACTTCGTTATTGTTTAAGTTTAAAGGAAAAATATATTTAGATTACTTATCGAATACGTGTCAATTGGCTTAACGAATATGCTTAATCTTATTCCAGCATCTGACCGCGTATTCGCCGTCACCAATATCAACGCGTTCACATCGGATCAATCCCGTCTCGTCGTACCAGGTGCAGGCCGCGCTGGCCGCGTCGCGTCGTCGCGAGTCGATCAACAGTTCCATTGGCGCGACTTCGATACGGCGCCTAATCACGCTCAACAATCGCAACTGCCGCCACAAGGTGCCCGCCCATGTGCGCCAGAAGGTGTGGCGCCAGTTCAGTTGCCTGAGTGTGGCGCACGGCCTGATGTGCGCCGTCCTGTTGCCGGTAATGGCGCTGCAGGGCTCCAGCTCGGTGTGGCACCATCGCGAGCAGTGGCTGCAGATCGGACCCAACATTGGATCGCTGTTGCTCAGCGCACTCTTTCTGCTGGCCGCTGGCATGAGCCTGCCCAGCACGCGGCTGATACGACGCTTCGGCTATACGCCTCTGCTGGTGGGCAACTGCCTGGCCGTTACGCTGTTCCTGCTGTCGCATCTGTACGCCTCCATCTACACGCTGCTGCCGGCATATCTGCTGCTGGGCTTCACGCTGAGCGCCTCGAACAGCTGCAAGTCCGCGCTAATTGTCCATTACGGCGGCCGCTTGAGCTGCTCACAGCACGAGTGCAGTGCGCTGGGCGCCGCACAGACCCTGACGCAGACACCGTCGGATGCACTGCACGAGGAGCACAAGATGTTCTGCAATCGGGATCAAAAGGTGCGTCGCCTGGCCCGTTGGTTTCGTGCTGCTCAGGATCTGGGCATGATTCTGGGCGCGCTACTGGCATCGCTGCTGCTGGCCTGCAATGCCAACGATTGGAGCTGCTCGTCGAGTGGCAACGAGTGGAACGCAACGTCGCCAACCAACTGGCCGCAGTCGGAGGACTTCTATGATCGCAACGAGCATGGTGATCGTATCTGCGGCGCGGACATGTGTCCTCTGCAGGAGACCGCCGCCTTACCCTGGTTCGGGAGCATCGGCAGCGACGACGGCAACAATTCGCGCT
The DNA here is from genome assembly GCA_018151445.1 of Zaprionus inermis. NCBI lineage: Eukaryota > Metazoa > Arthropoda > Insecta > Diptera > Drosophilidae > Zaprionus > Zaprionus inermis. Next base: position 1,398,548 of record JAECXD010001510.1, on the reverse strand, counting down.
CCATTTTCGCGGGCTTCATTGAGAGCGGTTCCCGTGCCGGTGGTCAATCGCTGCTCTGGCTGTATGTGCTGCTCTCGCTGACCGCACTGCTGGTGTCGCTGCTGCAGGGTCGCCAGGTACTGGCCACGGGCGGACGACAGGAGCGTGTTGCCAAGGATGTTACCGAAACACTGCTCTTTGCTGGACCCATGGCCTACTTCGTGGGCACGGAACAGGGCTATATGCTGGGCGACTTTCTGCGCGCCTTCGTCTCCTGCTCCCTGGGCATTGGGATGATCGCTGGCGCCCTCGTCGGCATGGGTCTCATGCAGCTCATCGTCTCGTGCACGCTCAGCATGCTTCTGCGGCACACCAAGCGCATTGTGGTCATCTGTAAGTATTCCCACAAGCAAGGGGATCCTATGCTCATCCTCATCCTATTTTACAGTGGCCGGCTTCTTCTTTCACTCGTGTCTGCTGCTCGCATTGTCCAGCTGGAAGCCCTCGAGCGATGACAGCGCGCTCTTCTATGTGATAGCCGCCTCGTGGGGTGCCTGCAATGGCATGTGGGAGACGCTGCTGTTGTCGCTGGTCACGCTGAATCATGTAAAGCACGACCATGTGACGGATGTGACGGCACCATTGCAGTCGCTGCGCTTCCTTGGACTGAGCATAACGTTTGCTGCGCACGGCTTCCTCTGCGAATCATCGAAGATAATTGCGCTGGTGGTGCTGCTGGTAATCAGTGTGCCGCCGTATGCCATGCTGGAGATGCGGTTGGAGGCGCAGCGCAAGGCAACGCTGATCAGCTTATGACGCAGCTACTTCAGCTAGTCCCGGAGGCGGGGCACTGTGGCCCGCACCCACACAATGTGAGGGCAACTATGCATGCAGGTGCGACACGGTGAAACGCGAATGGAACGGGAACAGGAACGGGAGACGGTGATGCTGGACTATTCTGCCGGATCATTGCACCACGTGCGGCACGCAGTTATCGTGGAAGTTCCCGGGGCAATCCCTAAGCAGTCGAATAAGGATATGATCGGGAGTGAACAGAGCGAGAGAAGCAGAGAAATCAAAGTAAAATTCAGTATTCCTTGTCAAAGATTTCCACCCGTGGAAAATTCAGTCCATATTTAGTGGTAGAACCCAAGTCCGTAACTGTACTTAGCACGTACGTTGTCTATACTTAGTATGTACCATGCAAATTGTATTTATGTGTTTACCTGCATTTTATGTGTAAACAACATACATATATGTATCTTTAATTCTAACTGTACTCTAGTCAAAAGACCTACATATTTACCAATACCAGTGCCATCAATGTTGTTCTAAAAGTTTTTTTTGTCGCTGATTTTTAAAACATTGACGAAAAAACGAAGTAGGAAAATCCCCAGAAAGACTTGCTTGAACAAAATTGGTTGGATGCAGAAGAATAGAGAAGAAGAACCTCTCCTCTCTTCGAAAGAACGACAGCATGCTTCGGTAGCCTTAGCTTAAACGATATAATACATTCTAGATGTATGTATGTGGTATTATTAAGCGATAACTTTGTGCCATCAAAACTTATTCCTCGATGTAAATGTAAACGAAGCTCTAAACGTAATTGTATTTGTAGACATCTCCTGTATGTTATGTGTTGCATGCTTTATAGGGATTGCATGTGTTTCGAGCTCTTGTCTTTCTATTTGCTGCATCTCTTTTGTTGCATAGTTTTGAGGGAGGCGAAATCGGAAATCGAAATCGAGAATCGATAACATGACTGAATGGCCTGAGTAGCAGCTTTCCGTTAGCTCCTAGAATGTATGGTATGCTATAGGTGTTCTTACAGTCTCGTAAACATACATATACATTAATCCCCATCATTATTGCATGTGCTCGTACTGTGTAGAGTTGTTGTCCAATGTCCTTAGGTTTCGTTAGAGTGCTAATACGAAAAGTCTTGCATATATGCCACAAACCTAACACCCGGTAAATATAGACAATTTTTGCCCGTTTGCCTCATATACAGATGTATAATGTACACTACAATGTGTATGCGTGCTCTCATTTGGAAACTCAACTATTTGAAATTTGAAGTAACAAAATATGAATACACAGATGAAATAATAATTATATTATCGACAAAATATGTAGCAAGGTGAAATCTGAAATCCTATGATGTAAGAACAATGTTAACATTTTATGCAGATATGAGAAACAAATTTTTAAACAATTTTGTAATTGAAACTTTACAGTGGACAGTTATTGGATCAGTAAAACAAAAGATGCTTATTCATAGTCATATTTGGAGCTAGTCAATAATATACATACATACATATTAACATATACACACGTACATACAAACATATGTAGATATTGTTAAACTCGAGCAGTTCGTTTTTTTTTAGATCGCAGATATGTCTTATTAGTTAGTTCTTAGAGGAGCGTACATGGATAAAATGCATGGATAGACATACATATATGGTACATTTATGTGCGATAAAAATTTCCAAAGTAAAAAGAGAAATGTTTAAAAAAATACAATAACAGAGTTAACTAAATACCTTAAAAGTCGAATAGAAAAAACGTATAAAGTAAAACTTAAAGTTAATTTTGGGATTGAAACTTACAAATATTGAGCACATTCCAAACACGCGCAAACAAATATTATTATATATATGAATACTTATTTATATGTGTACAATAAATAAATAAAGAGATTATCTCCTCCTTGACGTTCACATTTTTTCTAAGCAAGATTTTTGAGCTTGCCATAATTTGAATCGCGTTTTCTCATTTATTGTGCTGAGTTTTACATCGGCGACTGACAGACAATACGCATAAATTTAAAAATGCAAAAATACGCGCCACATTTCAAATTTCAATGTCGCTATCGATAATACCAACAATGCTGTCGGTGACAATCGATAATCAGCACTAACGAATTATGTGCTCACAGCTGTTCGCTGTGTTGCATGTGTTCGTGACTATGTGCATGAATTTGTTCATAATAAGAGACAAAAACAAAATCGAACTGATAAAACCATAAACAAAAGAGAAGAGCAAAAAAGTGAGAAACACGCAAGAAATTGAATATGCATATATGTGTGCATGTGTATGTATATGGAATAAAGCAAAGTTAGATTCAGTGCCATATACGGAACAGGAACAAAGTGCGACAAGCAGAAAAGAGTGTGTATGCGTGCGCTGCTAGAGAAGAGAGGACTTTAATATTAGATATAAAGTGAATAATAAACGAGTTAGAATTAGGATAGTTTAGCAATTGTAGAGAGAAGCAAGTACGAAAGTAAAATAAAAATTTAAGATCAAAGAGTTTTATTTCTATGAAATCTAATTGTAACGAAAATACATATCTACATTAAAAGCTTTGATTGTTGTAAAGTGACTTAAAGTCAACAAACTAAAGCTTTTCAATTAATAAATCACTAAATTCTATTCATTAATTAACATTTGTAAGTAGTTGTATTATCACAAATGTAAACCGTTATTATTCAGAAGTAGCAACACGTGAACTGTGACTTGAAGTTACCCAATAAGTATCTGCGATAAGTCACAGGTACACAAACATTGCTCGCCACTAGTGGTTATGTGTGAGAGTGTGTGTGTGCTGCGAGTGTGTGAATGAAAAACGGGCAACTGTGAAAATATAACCAAAAATAAAGGCGAATTTAACTCGAGTGCTTTGACTCTACGACAGCGACACCGATAACTGTGTGTCCATTGATAGCTGAGAAGTTTTAGCAGCAGTTGGTGCAGGTAAACAGCATATTATGATCAAATCTTTGTACTTGCTGCCCCCCGCCCCAGGTGGCTATCACTCAGCGCACTCAGCTGTGTCCTCTTGTTTAGAACTGAAAAGAATATTTTGCTTTTCTTCAGCAGTAGGGCCATGGCGGACACGGCGACGGCAGCGACAACTGCAGCGGTCTCTAAAAAGAAGTACAGAAATAAAAATAAGAAAACACAACATCAGCAGCAACAACAACAAAAAACTGAGTCAGTGTCCACAGAAGCACAAGCAGGAGAACAAGGCACGGCTGCGACAGCGGCCGTCAAGTGCGCTAACCACCAGCCCAATGGACACATCCAGGCCGATATTGATGCTGATGTTGCACTAATCAATGGCATCTTGCAGCAGGTGCAGTTGTGTAATGGCCATGGCAAGGAGAAGGCCAAGTCAAAGGCGAAGGCTGAGCTAGTGGGTGATGGGCCCACGCTGAACGGGCATGTGAATAAGAATGCTGCCATCAACAACAACAATCATATTAATAACAACAACAATAGCAACAGCAGTACCAACAACAACAACGTGCAAAGGAACAACAGTAGTCGCAACAAGAACAACAACAACAACAACAACAATAGCAGCGGGAACGCCTGTGGCAGTAAAAGCCGCGGCAGTAAAGTAAAAAACAACAACAAGTCAATGGAGAATGCGACGGCATCGTTGCCGGAAGCACACACTGAGCCTGAGCACAAGTTAAACGAGGAGCAGCTGAGGAAAAGCGTGACACCAGCCACCGTAGTAGCAACAAGTAACAGCACTGCCAACACACAAACAACATCAGCAACAACAACAAAGACAACAGCCATGGCCATCGCAACAAGAGGTAGTCCAGGCGCACAGGAGGAGGAGGCGCCTTCAACATCAGCTGCAGCTGCTGCTGCAGCAGCTGCCACGGAGCTGCCCCAAGAGGAGGCACAACCACAGCCGTTACCACAGCCCCAGCCACAGATTCAGCTCGAACCTGCCATTTCAGCCGATGAGATCGTTTACAAGGAATACGAAGCCGAGCATCAAATGCATGTAAGTGGCAGCTGAGCCTTCGGGCAATTGACTACACATGATTCCAATTAGAATGGTTTTTATTGCAACTGACCTCTCTCTCTCTCTTTGACAGGATATAATGCGCCTGATACAGGCTGAGCTGTCCGAGCCATATTCAATATATACGTATCGCTATTTTATCTACAACTGGCCAAAACTATGCTTCCTAGCCTCGCACGATAATCAGTATGTAGGCGCCATCGTATGCAAGCTGGACATGCATATGAATGTGCGGCGCGGTTACATTGCGATGCTGGCCGTGCGCAAGGAATATCGCAAACTAAAGATCGGCACTACGCTGGTGACCAAAGCCATTAAGGTGGGTAATATAATGAGCCCACATGACCGCAAGCATGCGCTAAACTCATTGTACACATATATGTATCTAATCATCTCCTTCAATTTGCAGGCCATGCTCGCCGATAATGCCGATGAGGTGGTGCTAGAAACTGAAATGCGTAATGAGCCGGCGTTGCGGCTGTATGAAAATTTGGGATTTGTGCGTGATAAGCGACTTTTTCGTTACTATCTAAACGGTGTGGATGCTTTGCGCCTGAAGCTTTGGTTTAGATGAGCCGCCGCCAAACTGAAGGATGCCGTTGAAATCATTGTCTAGTAGTCGGGGAGCGAGAGCTCTACGTTAGGATGCCTTGTTTTTTGGACTATATATGTAGTGAAAAACCCAATGTTTTCCTTGGGCTGGCTTCCACAACAAAAATACACATCCACACACATCAACACACGCATAAACTGTCCAATCGAACGGGACTCTTGTTCGTTTTTTTTTTTTGTAAATTATATGCATGTGCTTGTGTATCTTTAATACATACATATGTATATACATATATAATAATTTTAGTAGACGTTTGTTTGTCGTTCGATTTAGTTTCTCACGTGGCGCATGACAAACAATCTTTTTGTACCTATTAACTAGGATTTACAATTCTATCTTTCTTTAAATGTATGTAAATTATTTTAATACTTAGGCGTATGGCAAACGGAAGCAGAAACAGAAACAGAAGAAGGCAGAGAAGTAAAAGCAAAAGCAAAAAGGGAAACTGACAACAAACATGCGAACAAAAAACATATGCAATACGTGACACGATATACCTAATTACATAGATCAGAAACTCATAAGCAACACACACACTGACAGCGAGACAGGCGGACAAGTACAGATACAGATAAATATATACATAATTAACTTGCAAGTGCATATTTTAATCCAAAATATGCGGCACATCAAGATTTGTGTATCTAGACAACCAATTCGAAAAACTACAGACAAAAATGAAAAGAAACGCAAACAAAATCGAAACCATATACCATTTACCAAGTACATGCTTAAAAGTATATAGTGTTTTGTTATACCATACATACGGATAAATACATACTTACAATGCATATACACAACATACATACATATGTTGAATCAAAATTTTGTGTGCTCGTTTGCAGCATTTTAAACATTTACACAAATAGTTGAAAGCGAAAGAGAGATAGAGAAAGATAGTGCGAAAGAGAGCAGGAAGAAAGAAAAATTTGAATGGCAGCATGAGGCGCGCGTTGTTAACGATGAAGACTTTTGCCGTAAATTTATAAAAGGGAGAAGTGAAGATAATAAAAACGATGAACAAAAACTATTAAAACAAGATGAATAAAATGAGCAATTATGAAAATAAAAACCGATTTCAATGGACAACCTGAAAAGTGGGGAATATGCAATGGAAATTAACGTATACTATTGTTGTTTGATATAAAACTATTGGAATATAAAAATTTAACTCAGTTCTAATTAGATTGTAGCCATATATTCTATCTGAAACCAAATCAAGTTCAAATGTTTCGTTTTCTTTGGGTAAAACACTTAAATTTTCCATTTATTGTTTAGTTTTATCAATTAAAAAAACAACTACAATACTTAACGTCATTATTAGTTAATGTCTATTGCGTCATCCGGCATCGAGGAACATTATTGATCCACATTTTGTACGCCTCTAGCTTAGCGCTTAACAATATGAACAACATTCAGTTAACTAAATCCATGGTCAATAATCGTAGAGCTACACTTTCTAGTTACTTATGTACATTAAGCAGGCCCGGGTCTATTAAAACGCCACAGTTCATCATCATCTACTACGTTTGCTTTTCCCAGACGAGGATGAACTCCCCGTTTGCGTCGTCGTTGAGCCCGTGGCCGTGCTGGACTCGCGCAATTGTTTCAGATCGCTACGTGCGGTAGCTTTTATAGTCTGCACTTGGTTGCGAACGGAGGCGCTCTTATAGTTCACAGCCGGCGTCGTTGTTGTTGTCGTTGCCTGACTCTTCTCGAATAGATCGCTGACTTCGACCATGCGAGGCTTGAAAAACATGTTTGGACGTATGACAGCCTTTTCGGGATGCTTGAAAAGATTGAGCAGCCCCCAGGATTGCTCCAGCCTTTCAATCTCCGTTAGCGTTGTATTCTCCACCTCCGACTCGAGTATCCACGCGGCATTACGCACTTCTATGCGTAGCCGTTCGCACTCCTCGAGGCTCACGTTCTTGCTGACATTCAGCAACTGCTCCAACGGATTGACAATATACATGGCTGAATGATCGGGCTTTGCCATCGCTCGTCCCTCGTTCAGCGAAATGGCGCGATTGTGAAAATCGAATTGGGAATAGAACTCGAAGAACTGCAACAAAAGCTCACTGAGACTGCTCGTATTGCGACTGCAAAAGCCCAGACGATCCAGATCACGTGCAAATGTGCAATTGATGCCGTCCTCCGTGACGCGTATGTCTGTGGCGGAGGCTGCCTTCACCAGAGCCCCAATAGCTGGCAGTATGGGTTGCCGCAGCTGTTGCAGGAAATACATGACCAGGCAGCTCAGCGAGAAGTTGCTTATCCAGCGGCCAGGCGAAGGATTTGTCAGACCACACGACTGCGCCCAACGTCGTATGCTGAATGTAAGCGGACGCACGCGTGGATCCAGCTCGCCAAACATGTACAGCAACTCAGACATGTAAAAGCCGGTGCTGAAAGGGAAAGACAAAGCAAAGGGTAAGTTGACTCTCGAGCATTTCATTTCTAGGCTAGAAGACAGAGCATAAGAATCATCGAAATCCTTATTTATCATTGAATGGCGCCAGTGACTCACGTTCCAAGGCCTGGCACGCCCACTAAGTGTAAGGTGTTTCATTCAGAGAACTGACCACGCATACACCGGATGTTGGATAAGAGTAAATTGCGGGCTTAAGGTTCTCTCTCTCTCTCACTGTCGCCCTCCCAATTGATGTCTCCCATCGTGAATCACAGAGCAGAATGTCGCGAAACTGATTCACCTGCTCCACGGGCACGGGCAAAAGGGACAACAATACTGCATGGCATCGAAAGGCTTGGAATTTCGTTACATGCCATTTGGCAATCGGCACCAGCTCGTATCTAATCTTATCGCGCTCCAAAAGCTACGTTCGGCATGGCTATCTTATCTTATCTGGAGGCCTCTCTCCAACCTGTTACAGTTACGGTACACGGCGGGGATGTTGTCATCGTTTGTATGTGTTCCTGTTGTTGTTGGAACTCTAGATGGAAAGTTGGGTTCCACACATTGTGCTCGTTTGCAGCACGGACAAAACGATTTCAACGAACGAACTAAACGGAGCTGCGGTTTCGAATAACAACGAATAGCTCTAACGGTGTTTTCAACAATTTTCTACACATTTTTTTTTCAAAGTGAAGAAAAGGTGAATATAATCAAATTGTATAGCATCATTAAGAAAAGTTACAAGTGAAATATATGATATTATATCATAAGATAGTGATTGTACAAAGGTTCCACACTCTGTTTTTTTTTGATATTGAAAACCTTGAAAGTGATTCTGAGTGACCGCCAAAAAATATTGATTGACATAAATTAATAATTCAATTGACATCGAATTCTAATTTGTAAAAGTTCTAATTTTGTTTGAAATTTTCGTTTCCTCAATGGGAAACATTCTGTGGAATTGCCAGCGAAGTGTTGCAATAAGAACTTGTGTATTAATCACGCACATAAAGCCAACTCTAATGATAACGTTATTTGCTAAACACAACGCTGATAAGGCCAAGTTGCTTGGGGCTGTGGCCGAACCCGTTCGGCTGGCACATAAAAGAGCCCAAAGTATTGGGGACTAGTATGATTAATACAGTGCGCCAGAGGGAGGGAAGCTTTTCAAGCTGACAGGTGACTCAGTGGGATACACAAAGAGATGTGCCGAGGTTTTATGTATAATGACCACATATGTTCGATCATCCATCTATTTATACAATTAAACGTTAATCATTTAATTTTGCTCTCTTTCATTCGATAGTTTCTGAACATCCAACATGGGCATTGGCTATGGCGCCTCCGACGAGCAGCTGGAGAAACAAATCGGCTGCGTTAAGTACACGCTCTTCTGCTTTAACATCGTCGCCTGGATGATCTCGACGGCGTTGTTCGCCCTGACTGTCTGGTTGCGCGCAGAACCGGGCTTCAATGACTGGCTGCGCATTCTGGAGGCGCAATCCTTCTATATTGGTGTCTATGTGCTGATTGCCATCAGCATCATCATGATGGCGGTTAGTTTTCTGGGCTGCCTCAGTGCACTCATGGAGAACACATTGGCTCTGTTCGTATTTGTCGGCACACAGATATTTGGATTCGTTGGCACTGTGGTCGGAGCGGCCATTTTGCTGCAGTACAGCACCATCAACTCGAGTCTGCAGCCGCTGTTGAATGTGACTCTGCGAAGATTCGTTTCCACATCGGAGTACACATATTCAAACTATGTGCTGACCATGATACAAGAGAACATCGGCTGTTGTGGCGCCAGTGGACCCTGGGATTATCTGGATTTGCACCAACCATTGCCCAGCTCATGCCGAGACACCGTCAGTGGTAATGCCTTTTTCAGTGGCTGCGTCGATGAGTTGACCTGGTTCTTTGAGGGCAAAACATCGTGGATTGTGGGATTAGCCATGACAATGGCCATGCTGAATGTTGTATGTGGTGTCATGAGCTTTGTCCTAGTTCAAGCCGTCAAAAAAGAGGAAGAGCAGGCCAGCAACTACAGACGCTAAGGCCGACGAGTGTTCCAGCTGGCAACTGTTTCGTTAGCTAAGATTACAGGCTAGAAGCGCCTAGGTGAAGTGAAAAGTGCAAAAAGTTATGTCCACGCCTTTATAGATCCTAAGTTTTCATTTCGAACAATAAGTACGTTAATAAACAAAGAGAATAAAGCCACTTTTGGCCCCCACTACAGTACAGTTTGATTGGTTGAATCTACTGCAGAAGGGTGGACGGGAGAAATAACTTCAAGATAGTTGGAAATAATTACTTACAGGTTGCTCATGGAAAGATCCACCTCCAAGTCCAAATGCTCATGGTGGTATTTGATGATTGGCACGCGCGCCTGCAGAATGCGTCGCACATGGCATACGCCTGGCAGAAAAAGATGCAGCAAATCCCCAAAGCATTCCATTTGCCGCTGCGTCTGCGACCGACCGTTGCTCAGGTTCTCTTTGGTGTGGTAAATGAGTCGCGACGGTTCGCGTTGACTATCCTGGCCATTGGTTGGCGTTATCTCACCATCGAAACGCAAAATCAAATCCAAGTCACAGCCCATTTTGCCAAAGCCATTAACCGAACTGCCAAATGGTTGGGCTTGTGCGTCCGGAAACATGCCCGAAATTGCCTGCTGCACCTGCTGTGCGGCTAGGAAGCGCATACGTATTCCCAGATCATTGAGACGTGTGTGCTCGTACAACAACAATAACTGCTGCTCAATACTCTCGGCACTGCGCAGCAGACTCTGCAGATTATCGTGTCCAAGCGGTCGTGTGCCGTCGATAGAGGCCAGTTGTGGTGCTTTGTGAATGCCCGTGAGCTTGGCTTGGCTGCGCCGCCCAGCGGCTGCTGCCCGGAACCATAGGAAAGGTGAACGGACCGGAATGCCGCCAGCAGTGTTACTGCCACTTAGGTCGGCATTGAAGGTACTCGAGTCAATGGCAGCTGTGGCCTCACCAGCACTGGCGAATTCCAGCAGCATGTAGTGCAATTCATCCTCGTGTTGCACACAGTAATGCTGTGCGTTCACGATGCGTCCGAACCGACTACAGTAGTTATACAATTCGTTGTATGATTTCTCTGAGCTGACCTGCACTACGATACTGCGTTGAGCTTGCTGGTGTCGACTGCCGATGAACTCCTCGTAATTGCGTTTTCCTGTGGAACGGATCTATTGATTACTGTCAGTTGTTAACATTGTTTACAACTCACCTTTCCCCGTTCCCGTTCCCGTTGCAGTTGCAGTTGCTGCAGCTTCTGTGCCGGTGACGGCGGCAGCGCATTGCTTTATGCAATATGTACGCCAATTGTGGAGCTGTGGTGCACGACGCATTAGAGTGTTCATGGCGAGTGGCTGGTTTTAATGGAGCGACCACATGTACTTGCAGGAGTCAGTTTAAGCGAGAAATTTATAAAACTGGCACCGTGTATTGTTTTTATTGCCAGCGATTTGAGGTTAGAGGGCTGCAAACCTTGTAATCGAGGGCTAAGACAAAAATGTTGGATATCGATTGGTTGCTTCACCTAAAATCGATAACTAACAACTACGTGTTGAATTTTGGCGCCTTTCAAATTTTAAACCTTTGAAATCTAATAAAATACGTTTATGGTTTATTAAACTGTTTTAATACACTTTTTGTTAATATTGTTAATGAATATACATAGTTTTTATTTTTCTTACGGATGAGTGTGTGTTTTCTATCTGCCATTTTGTACAACTATGTTAAATTTATGCTATATATGTACGTCCAAAAGTAAAATGCTTTGTATATTTTTCAAATATCAACGCCTTGCAGAGAATTTGTGAAATTTTGTTTTTATCGCATATAATGACTTGATCAATCATTCCTTTGTAGTTGAACTTTTACTTTTTTAAACAACATTTGATTACATACCTCTTAGTATATAATTAATATGGTATATATAATGTAGTTATATATATTGCAGACATTCATGTTAATCGATTATGATTTATAGTGTTCATATTGTTTGTGTCTTATTTATTTATATTATGAAAAGTTGGACTGGAGTTTTTGTGATTTTGTGGCTCTTACAATCTGTTGCTAATAAATCTTAGTAGTGTGTGAGTGTGTCGCTGTGTGTGAGTGTTTCAACATAACAGTATATCAATTAAATTAATTTCATCTGTGATTAACTTTCTTCATAGAATGCTAACACACCCCAATTTTCGTTTTCAAAAATTTCTTTTTGGGCTGTGGGTTTTTTTTCCTACTTTGTCTTTGATTGTTTTACTTATTATCTCAGTATCACATATGTTTCCATAAATTAGCTATGTATGTGCTTTGAGACGATACAGAACATACGGAAACATATCTAGTAAGCAACAATTTTACAGGCTCTCCATAGAAGTACGAAATGAAAATTAAAAAAAAAACCATTAGAACAAATTAGTCAAAAGTGACGTTACACAAGAAAGGAACTTGATATTAAAAGCAACTGGTTATATCAATCATTAATCTTAAAATTATAAAAATTAGTGGTACGATTACATATTAGCTAAAGCTGCAATAATAAGCGCTGGGTTCGGTCTCTGAGTGTGTGTGGGAAGATCGCTTCTAAATGCATGTGCTGGATTAAACATACATAACTATGCTTAGTGTTTACATTATCCATACATATATAAGTTATAAGTCATATTGTTTAGTTTAAGCAAAATGCATTCAAAATATTGCTTGCCACGCCTCCCATAAAACCCATGATCCCACTGTCAACGGCCCATGGCCCGCAAGTCTAGATATCGTCTATCAGTCGACCCTCGATCACCGAAGAGTGATGATAATTGGGACGTGGTCTGAAGTCCTCGTTCTGCTCGTTCAGCTGCGTGGGCGACAGATCTACTCCCGGGCACGAGGGTGTTACCACAATCTGTTCGTACTCGTGCATGCGTTTGCTATGATAGATGAGTAGATTTTGTAATATAAAAACATAACGATAGAAAAGATTTGTGCTATGACATACCCGAAGCAGCGGAAAATCACGCTCTTAAGCCAGCCAAAAAAGTTAAACTCTGCAGTGAGGCCGGGCTTGACGGCGGGATTAGCTGTGCCTACATAAAACCACACAACGAAGACGACCAGAAAACAGGTCAAGGCATAGTACCAGTTAACTAGCAGCATGACCAGCAGCTTGGCAACCGCCTGTATAAGATAAAGTTGAATTCTAGTTTTTTTTACTCAAAATGCAGTGCTACTTACACCTAACAGTGAAGCCCATCGGTTACAGAATCCTGAGTACCAGTTTTTCGTCTTGGAATGTATAGGCGGACGAATGGGAGCAATTGGTTCGTTTTCATCGTTCTCCTGCTCATTACCACCCTGTGCCATTAGCTGATCCACAGCGACAGCGGTGCTATCGGACATAGCCGCTACATCGCCCTGACCAGACGATGTGCTCGCAGTGGGTGCATCAAAATCAACAATGTTCTCGGTAGGCGCAGCAGCTGCTGTGTGTGCTTGATGCATCGGTGAGTTCTGTGGACTTTGCAGATTTTTATGGCGAACACGATCCGGAAATAGCAAGTCCAGATCATTGCCTCCATCCGATACGCTGCCATAGCGCCGTGTCTCATAGCTAGGACTGGACGCTTGTATCCGAAAACGCTCCTCACGCTGTTCCTGTATATCAAATGTCTGGGCCAGTGCAAAGTAGGCATAATCTATGCACGCATATGTCATCAGGAACGGCATCGTGACAATTGGTGCTAGAAAGTTAATGTCGCCAACAATAATAAAGGTGACGGTGACCACGGCAACAACGGCCATTGCATACAACGGAACTTTGTTGGGGCCGCGCTGTGTAATAGAAATTTACCAATATTGTTAGAGTGCGAGGGAAATAGAAGAAGCTTCAGTCACTTACACCCTTGCCCAACACATCGATGCCCGGTATAACACTCTCCTTGGCGATGCTCTGAAGAACACGCGGGGTGCCGTACATGGCGCCCAAGCAGGAAGACATACTGGAAACATAGATGCCCGCCAGAAGCAAGAAGTGTACCGCAGACACCTTTACAGAGATCATAAAATCAGTGTATAAATTCACACGTTTGCATGTGGCGCCCAGAAACAGCACAAACACCATGTACAGAAAAGTGCTGCATTAGGAAAGGGATAGAAAATAAGTAAATCTTCAAGTGTAGCCCAAGTGGAAATACTAACGAGGTGCCAAAGGCAGCCAGGGTTCCGTTTGGAATGTCCGTGGAAGGTGCGCGCAGATCACCGCTCATATTTATGCCCGACAAAACCCCGGTAACAGTGGGGAAGAATACACCAAAGACGCGAAACCACGAATACCCATCTTCATACTTCGGCCAGAGATTGTTCACGAAGTTAGCACTCATCCAACCATCGAATCCATTAGCTATTATTGAAATAAAGTTAAAAGGACGACAATGTGTGTAGTTGAGCGAGGTTACTTACCGGGATCTTCTCCAATAAAGCTGCCCACCATGAAATCCAACGCCGATATGAGTAGAATCATCAGCAAAATGAATTGCAGTTTGATGACCCACTTAACGCCGGCAACGTTTATGGAACCCAGCAGTAAGACGGCGGCTGTAGCAAAGCCACGAATGGCCCACTTGTTGCCTTCCAGTCCCACCAAGCCGGCCATCGACTCGCCAAAACCCATGACATTAAGGGCGCAGCCAACCGCCTGGCCAAAGCAGTACAGCAAACCAAGAGCGCCGCCAAAACGTGATCCCAGCGTATGGGCTATGAGAAAATACACACCTCCACTTTCTACTCGGCATCGCTCACAGATACCAACCGCGGAGAGCACACTGACCAGGGCAATAAAAACTGTACACAAAATGATGAGCACCGCATTAATAATGCCTGCCTGGGCGACAATCCAGCCGGAGCGTAAAAATACAATCACGCCGAACACATTGATCAGACAGGAGGTGAATACTCCATCCCAAGTACCGAATAGCACAGGTTGGGAGATGAAGAAATTCGAGCGCCACCTGTTGAGCGATAAGCACAAGGATTATGCTATAAAACTAGGTACTCGTAAATCAATGAACGTTATTCACTTACCAAGGTTTGTCCCCCTGTTCGCCGGCAAAAATCTCATTGGCGCCAGACGCATGATGGCCTCCGGCTGCGTACGTGTACTCATTGCCCAGATCCACGAATCCGCCAGTGTTATTATTGCTGCGCTGGCGAAAGCTAGCCACGGTTACTTCGCCATCATCGTCGCCACCAAGACCAAAACGCTGCCAATCAACGGTGCGTCTACTGCCGTTACTTTCCACGTTATTACTCATACTTTTTGTATTTGTTACCAGCCTTTCGTCCGCCACCCCGCGCCAACAGCTTTAACAATTTCGTCGTGTTGTTCTTGTTTTTGTCGATGTCGTTGATATTTTTTATTGATACTTCGATCGTTGTGCGCAAAATAAATTGATTGTTAACTGTTCTCGTCCAAACTAAGCCACAAACTGATTTTGTTATCCAATGTGTGTAATGTTTGTTGCTATTTTTGTTTCTGTTTATGGTATCCAAAACGATTCCACGCAAGCAGAAGGAATCGTAGTCGGTTGTTTAGCGCCTTTTGGCTCACTTGCAGCATGTGTGTGCAACGGCATATGTTAGTTTTGCCTTGCACTGCCAACAAACAATGCAACGGCACCTTTTAAATGCGTAAAAAAGTTAAATAAAAACACTTCTCATACATATACACACATATGTATATAAAACTCGAGCAGCTCGTCATCGATAATACTCTGTTGCAATTGTTGTTGCTCTGTTTACGATAACGAAGCTGGAGCTGCCTGACTGTGGGCGCGGTAATTTAAATTTTGTTTCCATCATTAAATAATTATGCATGCAAAAATAATAATAATAATTTCATGAAGTAATGTTTTAACGAAGATAATTTTGAACATAAATGATGTACTTTCATTGAAGCTGAAAAATATAAGTGGCAACGCTGTGTGATTTATCGGATCGATATTTCACAGTTTATTAAATCCCGCTTACATCGATATTTTACTCGCCTTAATATATCGATACGCTTGCTATATCCATATGCACGTGTTGATATGTTGGTTTGTTTAAACTTGTATTAAATAAAATGGCAAAAAAGAAACCAGTTAAGACGAAAACAAATCCAGAAGAGCAGGATATGCCCAAATCATCGCAAGACCAGTCGGGTAGTGCCGAAACAACCGGCATTTGGAAGGATGCTCGCTTTCAGCATCTGTTGGCTGATCCGCGCTTTCGCGGCGTCCCGAAGGTGCAGCGTAAGGTGAAGATCGACAAGCGGTTTCAGGGAATGTTCACCGATGAAAAGTTTAAAGTGAAGTATACCGTGGACAAGTATGGTCGGCCAGTTAACAAATCAAACGCCGAAGATTTACGTAAATACTACGAGCTTGATGAGAACGACAGCTCCGACGAAGATGAACAGTTTACGAAGACAAAGGAAACCACTGAGGATGAAGAACGCCGTGCCGAAGAAATTGCTATATCACGCGACGACCAGGCGAACAGTGCTCTGCAACTAAACAGTGACGAGGAATCCGATGTGCCCGAGAATCTCCGCGAGCGGTTAACGAATCCAAATATCGATTATGCTCGTGGCGAGGGTCGCCTTATGACTGACTCCTCGTCAGATGAGGAGAGCAGTGATGAAGACGGCGATGGACCAGAACTTCAGATTGACCATGTGTGGGGTGAGCTAGATATGGATGCTGAAAGTACAGAAGAATCAACACGCCGATTGGCTGTGTGCAATATGGACTGGGATCGCATACGCGCTCAGGACCTTATGGTCTTGCTAAGTTCGTTTTTACCGCCCGGCGGCAGTGTGCTTAGCGTCAAAATATACCCATCCGAGTATGGTAAGGCGCGCATGGCTGAAGAAGACGTACACGGTCCAACTGAACTTGTGGGACACAACAAGGCCGAAGACGACTATAATCTGGATTCCGATGAGGAGTTGGTCCGCGAACAGGATAGTGATGCTGAAGAGGGCGATGACTACCACATGGAGAAGCTGCGACAGTATCAATTGAATCGTTTGCGTTATTACTACGCAGTTGTAGAGTGCGACAGCGTCTCAACGGCTGACAAAATGTACAAGGAGTGCGATGGCATCGAGTACGAGAGTTCTGCAACGCGTGTTGATTTGCGCTTCATACCGGATGAGACTAGCTTCAACGAGGACATGCCCACAGACGAGTGCTACGAACTGCCCGATGCGAGCAGCTACAAGCCACGTCAGTTCACGACGACGGCGCTGCAGCAGGCGAAGGTGGATCTGACTTGGGATGAGACGGCTTTGGATAGACGCGAACTAGGAGATAAGTTGTCTAGCGGGAAGGTGGATCAATTAAATGATAAGGAGCTACGCCAGATTGTTGCATACAGCAGTGCTGAAGAAGACGACGAACAGGATGAGCCGGAGATTCATGGAAAAAAGGCAAATAACAAGGAAAAGTCGCAGCCGACAATAGCTACCAAGCAGTTGACCAAACGTCTCAAGGAAAATGAACGCATTGAAAAGTACAAAAATCTGTTGGCCGAGATTAATGCTCAGGAGAAGCAGTCGAAAGAGAAAAACTACGAAATGGAAATGTCGTGGAATGTTAATGGTGCCGAAGATGCCAGCGAGCCGACGGAATCGTCTACAATCGATAAATCTAAGCTGACACCCATTGAGAAAGTGCTGCAGAAGCGCAGCGAGAAAAACAAACAACGCAAGGAGCAGCGTCGCCGAAAGCAACTAGAACTCAAAGGTATTGATCCTGATGTCCAAAATGGTGGTAGCGACGACGACTCCATACCCGACGGAATCGATATGAATGATTCCTACTTTGCCGAGGAGTTCGCAACTGGGGACTACGAGCCACCAAAGCAGAGTAAAAAAGCCAATTCGAAAAAGTCAAAACAAAAGAAATCGGAACCAGACGAAGCTGAAGCGGAAGCGGAGGCACAGCTAGCGCTGCTGCTGGACGATGACGACGAGCAGCAGCTGGGCAAGCAAAAGCAACATTTCAGTTTGAGCAAGATTCTAAAGGATGAGCAGGAAAACAGCAGTAGTAAACGTAAACGCCGCAAGCAGCTAAAGAAGTCGAAGACAACAGAAACGAAACCACACGAAGACGATAACTTCCAGGTTAATCTGGATGATTCGAGATTCAAGGCCGTCTATAAGTCACACGAGTATAACATCGATCCGACGCACTCTAACTACAAGGCAACCAAGGGCATGCAGCAGTTGATTGGCGAGAAACTCAAGCGTCGCCAGCAGCTGCAGTTGGCGGAGCAGCAGGAGGGGACGGACGAACCTGACCAAAAGCGCTCTAAGCAGCAGCTCGAACAGCGCGCCCTGATCAAGAGTCTGAAGCGCAAGATACAACAGCGCACGGCGTAGTTAGTTCATTCTTAAGATTTATTGCTTCTAGCATGTAAAATATATCCTTATATCTAGTAATAAACGAGAGTTGTTATATGAGTCGAATAATGCGTTGTAACATAGAATTGAACACAGAGACGGACGACAAATGATAGTGATTGACATGGACAAAGACAACAGTTCTTAAATGATATTTAGTATTTGTAGTCAAAGTATTGCTTATATAGGTGCAGCGTTATGTGTGGATCTAAGCAGAACAGGTCAGGCAGACAGATGCGCTTCTCGAGATCATATACGACCATTGATTCACAGATGCGCGTCCAGATGGGCTCATAGCGGTGCTGCATCAGCTGGCAGTCCAGCCTGGGATTAGTCATAGACTTGATGACACTGTGCACATGCTTCTGCTCATAATGTGCTCTCGCGTCGAGCACGGACATAAATGGACTGCGGCCAACGCATAGTTCGAAGAGCACCAGGCCCAGTGACCAGATATCAGATTTAAAGCAACATTTGCTGCCACGCATTACCTCGGGCGCCATATAGAGTGGTGTGCCGAGAGCGTGCCAGGCAATCTGCTTTCCAGGCGCATATACATTGGAAATGCCAAAGTCGGCAAACTTGACGCGATCATTCGCGTCTAGTAATATGTTCTCCGGCTTAATGTCGCGATGTATCACATGACGAATGTGCAAATATTCCAGACCCATCATCATGTCGCCGAAATAGCGCAACAGTCGTGTCTTATCCAGGCCACCCGTGGACTTGACCTGCTGGATAACATTTCGTATGGTGCCATTGGCGGCATATTCCATTACAATGTTCACAGTGCCCGAGTGGATGAAGTACCGTATAAACTGCACAATATTCGGATGCTTTAGCTGAGAAAGAATGTAAATCTATTCGATTCCATCGATTAGTCTATATCCCAATAGTAGATTCGACTACAGCATACCTCCTCCTTGATCAAGGCCAGTTCGTTCTTCGCGTTTCTCAAAATTATACGTTTAACGCACACCCTGTGTTGTTGACGCCCATCAAATTGCGCGCACAAGAAGATTCGTCCAAATGAGCCCGCGCCAAGTACGCGCAATGGCTTGAGAGTCGTATCACCTAAATTCATAGCAAATGCCTTATTAAGTAGAATGGATGGAACAAGCAATTGTGTTTACAGTTACATTTCATGTGCGGCGCGCAAGTTCGATAGAACCATAAACAGATAACAGATGATATCGAACTACTTGTTCATTAGAACTGTTAAATACTGAAATATGATGATTTTTTCATTTTTTAAAAATAAAAAAGAAAGAAAAAGAGGCAAAATAAGCATATAATATTTTAAGAGCCATAGACAAATAAAATCGTTACAAGACTTTGCAATGCTAAGGTCTATGTTAACGCACTGTAGCATTATGCCGCAATTAACGAACGGGAGAGCTATTGAAAATAAGCAACACAGCAATGCGAACCAAAGACAGGCGAAGAGAAGTCTGTTGGAAGGAAAGGCGAAGCAAGGCGCGAAGAATACAAAAACAAACCGAGTCCAAGACGACGGCCGTTTGTTAACAACATAAGGAATGAAAAAGCGCTCCGCTTGCGAGACTCGTCGATGACAACCGTTCTTTCCAAAAGAATCAATCACACGTTTTTTTTCTCGGGAACTTACATATGTATAAGTTAACTAAAGCTAACGTCGCTCCCACAGGCGCATGAAATACGACAACATCGGCATACTGCAACGTAAGCATTATGCCGGATGTCGATACGTAGCCGGCAGACACTGCTTATTGGCGTGGCCGCTACGAATATGAGATCGCAACAATATGTTTCGGTTTCATACTAGCTTCTAAGTTTGAATTCTTGTATCTTTTATTCAGTTCTTTTCTACTCTCGTAAGCAGCAGCACTCGCTCTGCTCAATAAAGAGAAACTAAAAT
Source organism: Zaprionus inermis (assembly GCA_018151445.1). Classification (NCBI taxonomy): domain Eukaryota; kingdom Metazoa; phylum Arthropoda; class Insecta; order Diptera; family Drosophilidae; genus Zaprionus; species Zaprionus inermis. The sequence continues at coordinate 1,378,345 of JAECXD010001510.1, read as the reverse complement.
ATACTCCGTCGCGTTTTTATTTGAGTGACGTAAAACACCACAAACAAACACACCAGGTAACTGGTTAATTGGCGCCCAACTAGTGGTATTTCACAGTGCGTTTGTCATTACCCACGAGATAAAGAATCACAAGTGACTACAAGTGACTCAAACTCAGCCACGACAACAGGGCTGTAGTAACAAACACCAAGTGCTAGCAGTGAAAACAAGTGCTTGTGACTACTGTTGCTTTCAACAGAACAATCCGACAATTTGCCGCTGCTGACCTACGTCAACACAGGCAGCACAGCGACAACGTCATTAACCTCGCCTCTCAAATACAGTCGGCTGAGGTGCGCTATAGCGCAAATTCAACTTCAAGTTACACCGAAGCCGCGGGAGCTCTTCGGGCAGCGACTCACCGCCAGATCAGCGCGCAAGCTATCTGGACAGCGGAGACGGCAGCGCGGGAGGCAGAGGCAACGCAGCGCACGCAGTAGATACAAACTGCAGATAAGGACAATCACACCAAACCGCACAACACCAAAAAATGTAAGTGGGCACCTTTATTCAAACTTTCTTGAACCTGCGAATGAGAAATAAGTATAAGAACACATTCTTTTGCAAGTGTCATTGACAAGTAGAATAAAGAAAAAAAAGGTTGTAACCGCACAACGAATCGTGAAAATAGTGTTGGATTAGGTTGACGTGAAGTAATAAGCTACTGACAGCAGGAATAATTTAAACAAAAAATAATTATTAAATGCAGCGTATCAAATGCACGCGCACACAAATTCTTTTTCCGTCTGCCTTTGTCTCGTTCGTTTTGGTTTGTCGTCCGACGTAATAAGATCCGCAGAATTTTGCAACTTTGTTGCCCCTGTCCTCAAGCGTGGTATTCAAAGCGTCGTTGTTTACATTAGAAGCATATGACTTCACCCTTCCTTTTCCATAGAACCACTCGCCGACAGCGTAGTGATTCTGACTCTGATTGCGACAATCATCGCATTCGCCCTCCAGTGCCAAGACGCACACCCTCACCCCCACCTCGTCCTACAGACAGCGTCATGGACCCAGACCAGCTAAAGCTTGTAGTACAGACAGCCGTCACCGCTGCCTTAGCTGAGCAAGCCGCTGTGAATAGGGTCTTGCTTGACAAAGTCAACTCGATGTCTCAGCAGCTAGCGGCAGCGCACATTACGCCACCAGAGGTGCAAGCCTATGCACCCATAGAGATAAGAAATGATATCCGCTGTGACGAGCCATTGGATGCCGTCAAATGCCTGCCCGAGTTTGCAGGCGCACATGAATCGTATGTTTCATGGAGACAGGCGGCTCTCGCAGCCTATCATATTTTTAAGCCGTACGACGGCAGTTCACGCCATTATCAGGCGGTCATAATCATAAGAAACAAAATCAGGGGGGCCGCGGACGTCATTCTAGCCTCTTTCGGCACAGTACTTAACTTCGACGCGATTATAAGTCGCCTCGACTTTACGTACAGCGACAAACGACCAGTTCACGTAATTGAGCAGGAGTTGGGCACGCTGCGACAAGGCAACATGTCTCTACTGCAATATTACGATGAAGTCGGCAAAAAGCTCACATTGTTGACTAATAAAGTCAACATGTCATACGATCCGGCCCTAGCAAAGGGCCTCTGTGAAAAGTTCCGCGAAGATGCACTACGTGTGTTTGTTTCGGGACTCAAGCGTAGTCTCACAGATGTGCTGTTCTCAGCAAAGCCAAGGGACTTGCCGTCAGCTCTGGCGCTCGCGCAAGGGGTGGAATCGAACCATGAAAGATATGCGTTCGCTGCCAACTTCGCGAGGAGCATTGAAGAAAGAGAACACAAGGCAAGTGCCCAGCAGCGGGTCAAAACACCCCAACAAGCAGAAGCGCAAGAAAATGTAAAGCAGGTATTGTCGGAATACTACTTCCCGAAAATGGCCAAGCTGGCCAACGAGATCGCGCAAAATGGCAGGACTTGTGCGAGGGCAAAGTATGACAGGCACCCGAAAAAACAAGAACTCGGTGAAACGCCAATACCGTCACACACAGGGGAAATGTTGCACATCGACATTTTCTCTACCGACAAAAAGTTTTTCCTCACTTGCGTCGACAAGTTTTCTAAATTTGCCGTCGTGCAACCCATCGCCTCGAGAACTATTGAGGACCTGAAGCCGGCGCTGCTTCAGCTCATGAACTTTTTCCCAAGGGCAAAGACCATTTATTGCGACAACGAACCTTCGTTGAAGTCGCACGCGATCGTGTCCATGCTGGGTAACAACTTTGGTGTAAGCATGACAAACGCACCACCACTGCACAGCACATCCAACGGGCAGGTAGAGCGTTTCCATAATTGGAACTCCACGTTGCTGGAACTCGCCAGATGCATAAAGATAGATAAGGGCATGAGTGATACAGTCGAAATGGTAATGTTGGCCGTTACCCAGTATAATAAGTCGGTTCACTCGGTCATCAACAGGAGACCGGCTGACATCGTCCTAGCACACCCTGATGAGCAACAGGTAGAGATCCACAATAGGTTCCAGAAAGCTCAAACTGCGCTAAGGGCCAGAGAAAACGCCTCCGATGTTGGCGAAAAGGTGTTGGTAAAATCCAACCGAAGACGAACAAGGACAATTTAAAATGACGCGCCCAGCAGCGAGGTCAGTGTACCGCTTAATTTTAAATTTTTTTTAGCCACTTGGCGTAATTTTTAATAGATCTAAGCGTAGTGCCATCCGCGCACATTATATTCTTAAGCATTTTCATTATCATTGGTGTTGGGTTCCCCCTTGTCTACAGAACAGAAAAATCAACCATTTAAACAGGTCCTGAGACGGTCAGTCTGCTTGGCCACTTCCCGCAGTCACACATGAGAAATTTGATGAAGGTAGATTCAGCACACCTCCGGGACTTGCTGGACGCGCTGGGCGCGCACCATCGAGTGGCCAGAAGCTTGGATTTCCTGGGCTCCATACTAAAGGTTGTAGCCGGCACACCTGATGCCAGCGATTTGCAAAACAGTAGGGTCGTAGAGGCGCGATTGATCGACGCGAACAATAGGCAAATAGAAATCAATACAAAAGTCCAGAATCAAATCAATAAACTAACTGCCACCGTCAACTTAATCCTCAAGACAGCAAAAGCGTCGCAAATTGACGCCAGTCATCTGTATGAAACGTTGCTCGCGAGGAATAGAATGCTCATGATGGAGCTTCAGAATTTAATGTTGGCCGTGACACTTGCAAAAATGAACATTGTTAGCCCAAATATTCTTGATCACGCAGATTTAAGTTAAGTTTGGCTAGAGGAGCCCACCAACACCCCCATAGGGGACCTCATATCCGTATCGTCCGTAAAAGTTCTGCAGTCCAATAACGCATTACACTTTATCATTAAGTTTCCGGTAATTAAGTTCGTCTGTAAGAAAATTACTATGTTCCCCGTCAGTCACGAAGGAACCATGCTACGTTTAGATGATGGCGTTATCGCAGAGTGCGACAATGGAATCTACACCGTCAAAGCCTGCACCGCATCAACCAGCGCCACCTTCTGTCAGCTATCATCAGACAGCTCATGCGCGAAAGAACTTCACGCAGGCGGCGCGGCGCACTGCGAGATACAACCCAGCAGCCTGGATCCCATCACCTATGTAGATGAGGGGATCGTCATCATCAACGACAGGGCCGCCAAGGTACAAGTAACAACAGCTCTGAAATCTAGGTGCATGGTACGCACCTTGTTACCTTCACCCAACGTGCCGTCATTAACGGAACCCTGTACGCCAATCAGAACGGGATCCAGAGCAGAGTACCGGGGGTAGCAAAATTCCCTCTGCTGAACATCACCTCCCACCAAAGCGTGCTCAGTCTCCCGTACCTTCATCGCCTAAATAAAGGTAACTTAGAAACAATCCGGAGGTTCAGAGAAGAATTCGACGCCGAACGACCCCAGCAAGTGGCACTGACCGTTGCAGCATCATGTTGCCTCCTGTTATGTGTTGCCATCGTGGGCTGGCGCGCCTGGAAGGCCAAGAGGTCCGCAAGACAACTGAACGTGGCGATTGCTGAGTTAAGGTCGGCCGAGGGCGGCCTCCGTCTTGAGGGGGGAGTAGTTAACTAAAGCTAACGTCGCTCCCACGGGCGCATGAAATACGACAACATCGGCATACTGCAACGTAAGCATTATGCCGGATGTCGATACGTAGCCGGCAGACACTGCTTATTGGCGTGGCCGCTACGAATATGAGATCGCAACAATATGTTTCGGTTTCATGCTAGCTCCTAAGTTTGAATTCTTGTATCTTTTATTCAGTTCTTTTCTACTCTCGTAAGCAGCAGCACTCGCTCTGCTCAATAAAGAGAAACTAAAATATACTCCGTCGCGTTTTTATTTGAGTGACGTAAAACACCACAAACGAATACACCAGGTAACTGGTTAATTTATATACAGCGAATTGCGCAACAAGGTAATGATCCACTCAATACCAGACACATTGCCAAGTTATTACATAAGTTCTTATACACTCAACAATAATAATTTAATTCAACAACCAATCTAAAAACACAACCCTTAACAATCAACGCCAGAACAATAGAAACAACTACAATTCGAACACCAACAACAATCACATAGGCATCGACGAGACTTTCCTTCGCCTAAAGCGCGAATACTTCTTCCCCCACATGAAGAACAAAATTTCACAGTTAATCAACCAATGTGAAACTGGTTTAAGATTTAAATACGACAGACAACCCCAGAAAATCTCATTATTAATTCCCCCAACACCTGAAAACCCCCTCGACATAATCCATATCGAAATTTACTGTATCAACAACACTTGTAACAAACATTTTGCTTACAATTTAAAATACTCTTACACGAAACATCCTTCCAACAATCTTCAAGGAACTCAACTAATAACCTATAATGTGATCCATTCTGCAACCCAGCTCACCCCCTACAAACTTTTCACTGGCAGAACCCATACATTTAAAACAAACATTGAATTTAGCACCGAACACGACTACCTAGAAAAACTATATACTTTTCAGGGAAAACTTTAGCCAACCGTTAAAAAAAAACTCGAAACTATCGCAAAAACAAGAACAGAAAAACTAAATGAAAATAGGGAAGACGCGATTCCAGCAGAACCTGATAATATCGTTTTGAGGAAAGAAAACAGGAGGGATAAAATAACACCCAGGTTTTCTCTACAATTAAAACACAGAAACTACACAAATCAAAGATCAGGAAACTAATATTAAAAAGGAAGAAATAACTACTGACTATATCCCACTCCCGTTAAACATTGCCATTCCAGGTCTACTTATGGGTCCGCACAGTCCTTACATATTTCAAAACTTAACAATACGCACCTTTTGCTAAGAACTTAGGAAAATCACTCATAGTAGAAAATTATAAAAACACAAAACAAACTACTATGATTGCATTCAATTCTTTCCTAGAAGAAGACCCACTAATAGAAACTGCACTGATATTAAAATCAAAGCTTTCCCAACTACAAACTTAGCTAGATTCATAGATGGGTCTAATTAAAGGACTAGGCATATTAGTAAAAACTATTTCTGGTAACATGGACGCGTCCGAAGCCAAAGAAGTAGATGATAAATTCGATTACTTAAAAGATAACCTCAAAGTAGTATCAGCAAATCTCCAACTACAAAACTCGTTCAAAAACGAAACTGACAATCGTTTCGAAAACAAAACCAGACACATAAATTATGAACTAATTCTAATAAACAACTTTCTTACGAACTTGCAAAATAAAATTGTTAAAGAATTAAATGAAGAACGCAAATTGCTAAGAGAACTACAATACATAAATAGAATTGACTATAGTATTGAACTATTACTTAGCTTATTACTCGCAAAACTAAACGTAATTCCTAAACTCATCTTACATAAAAAAGAAATACTAAAAATAAAAAAAAATATTTCAAAATCAAAATCTATATGTTTAATCAGATGAGCAATTATACAGTCGTTTAAAGTTACATACTATCATAACTTAAATCATTATTTCAATGTCAAAATACCTATATTTAAAAAAGAAGAGAATAATAATTCCTCTACCAATAAATAACACCCACTTTATTGTAACTCTTAATTATATTGTGTATAATAACAAAAGTAGAATTTACCCCCCTAAGAGAAAAATGTTTAAATATAAATAACATATTCCTATGCGAAATACGACTTGTATCAAAAACCTGTTCCAAGAGAAGACTAGCTTCTGCGACATAGAAGAAACTAGCACACCAACAGACACATTTGAGGCAGAAAAGGGCTACATTTTGATACAAAAAATACCACTAACCGTAAAAGGTAGCGACACCCTAATAAACGGGTCAGCCATAATAAAATACCTTAATTGCACACTTACTATAATCAACATCGAGTACGATAAAACTGTAGATGTCACCAAAGAAAAATTCGACTTCTTCTAAAGAACACTACAATAGGGGTACTCAGCTTGGAGAGACTACTCCTTGAAGCTGTACACATAATAAAAATATAATCGTGAACTTCGACCGCAAATCAACCCAACACACCACGCCCCTCTGCATACTGTTCCTACTGCTGGCAGTCATAGTCGTCTCTTCTGGACATTCCGGCGCAACGTACACATCGTCCATCTGCCAACAGAATGCCAGCCGCCTATTGCCGATCCGGTCATCCCATCGCTATAGCCTTCGCTCCATTCTAGGGGGGGAGGAGTCACCATCCCGGCACCGACAGCTGCCATTCCCCCCGTAAACCAGAGTCAATCACATTTCCTTTTTTATATGTTAGCCGTTAAGAACAAACCCGAAATAAATGCACTTCTGTCTCGACATCGTAACTGTGCAGTTGGTCTTTATTGTGAAAGAAACAAAACTCACTTCAACTTACTATATACTTCCTAAGAAGGACGCAAGCAAGGCTCTATCAAGCTCTCCTCATGGGCAGCCAACCGTGCCGTAGCCATAGATCTTTCGAAACAAATCACAATTCGGATAAGTGATATCCACGGGCTTCTTGGCCTTTAATATGCAATATATATTACTAAAAAAAGTAGCCCAGTTTGTGTAAAACTGTGCAGCGCTTCATCGATTTGAATCGATTCTTTTATACAATTATGGTAAACATTCCAGCGTTTCCATTACAACAGCTGACAGCACTATAAGCTCCGGTTGTTGGCAGTTTTAATTTCAAAATTGTGCGTCAAACTCATGTAAATAGAAGCCACTTCCTGCCGTATGGGAAGCTTGTTGTTATGTAAACGGCTTATCATTTATCAAATTATTAACTAAATCGGTTTTTCATTTATAGCATGCGCACATTTCAACAACAGGCAACGGCTTGTTATGCAAAATTTTGTCGTCACTTTATGGGAAAGTATGGAGTATGTAGTTAACTTTTACTTTTGCATACAATATGCGCTGTTTGCCGTTGCCGTTGGAAGCATACTAACCCAATGATATGCAATCGGATTGCACATGAAGTGACTTCAACAACAGCAACAGCAGCAGCAGAGTCACAAGCAGCAGCAGCAGCAGCAGCAGCAGCAGCGACAGTAACAACAGGCGAGACAACAATAAAGCAGGTACAACAACATTTGGCAGGCGGTTTATGCTTTTAAAGCGGCTTTAAAGTTCGTCTCAAATCGACAATTTGATTTTTGGAAATTTTCGCAATTTTGAGCTTCCTGAGCCAAGCGGCACCATTCACTGCTTGATTATCTAATCGTGCTGCATTTAATTACAATCGCTTTTTGCATTAATGCGCATTTAAATTGTAATTGGAGCGCAAGGAAACCGATCGCATCGAATCGACCCTCTAATATCAGATGTGTTGGCTAGCAAATGAATTGCGTGTGGCTTGTAGCAGCCAGAAGATTGGGAAAGTACGCAGAAAACATACGCGTGTGCAATGCTTTTAAACAAGTTACCCAATCATCACATGGCACTTATGTGAGCGCACCTTTCACTGCCAAGCCCTAGAGTGCAGCATGTTGCAAGCTGTGCAGTGTTGCCACAACCCTTCATCATAATTAGCGCTGTCAATCTATCAAAACCCATGCATACCTGCAACCATTTCTGGAGCACTCACAAATTTCAGATTTACATTTTCTTGGGCGCGGCTCGATAAATGAACAAGGAAGTGAAAACTGCAGTGTAAGCAAAGGCGATAAGTCTTGCGTCAATCGTTATCGAGGCAGTTGCAAGGCAGAACACGCCATGCGCATGCAATAGCAATCACAACAACAACAACAACAACAACAACAATAATAATAATACGCCCCATGGTGTATTGCAAGCGAACAGGAAGATCTGCACAGGGAAAGCCCCCAATGTGCATGTTTTCGATATACACACACGATTAGTGCTTTTGCTGGCGATATCGATGTCACTTTTGCGGCCAATTAGCGTGATTGATAAACAAAACAAAAGCGAAGGGGGAGATTTACAAATATTATTTCGCTGGTGTTTCGTACGCGCCATTTGTTTGCTTTGTTTAGCGACCGCTGCTGGGAAATGCCGTTATAAATTTGCAGATATACACATATATCGTATGTTATACATAGTATGTTTTTTTTTGCCCAATTACCTTGCACTTGCTGAGCCACTCGACCGGTTAAAGCTGCCGCTGCGGACTGTGTCGGCGATGGTTAACCCGCCTGCAAACTGCGCCGCTGCTGCCCCTGCTGCGGCTGCCACAACAAGTTTCTAATGTAAACGGCCGCCGCAGGCGACGACTGAGCGGCGTATACGTAATAATTTCTTTTAATTGTACGAGTTTCGCACGCATGTGTGTGCGTGCAGTGCAGCAGCCACTACAATGGAGCTGGCGACAACTGCGCATGCGCTGCACGCTGCCAACGACTTCGCCTTCGCCTTCGACTGCGACTTCGACTGCGACTTCGATTTGGATTTGGATTTCGTTTCTTGCTGTTGTATTTGTGGCTGTATTTGAAGTTCGTTGCCGCGCTTACTCCATTGTTGTTGCTGCCACTGCCACTGCTGATCGTGCCGCACATTTCACTTGCGCTTCGGCCGTTTGTCGGCGGCGGCGCCATCGCCGTTTTTCGGTTTCGGGTATAAATTGAATCTGGTCCCAAACGCTGAGCCACATTCGGTGCGACAACGTCAAGGAGTTCACAACCAGCGAAAATCGAAGGATATCCGATTATATAGTGTATATAGTACATATATATACTAAAAGATTCGAGTCTTTAATTTTTATATTTTTTTCGTGATTGTGTTGGTGTGCAAAAAACCCGAAACCAAAACAAAATGCTGAAGTTTATTGTAAGCATAAGAAAGGGATAAAGAAAACCAAAATCAAACTGAACGAAGCAAAAGGATGCCAAGGATAAGCTCTAGCAAAACATAATTATAATCAATCGTGTCGCTGGACTCTTGGGCATGGAAATGCAACCATAAATGTGCATGTTAAATTAATTGCGATTTTTTTTCTGTTTCTGTTTTTCCTGTGCCCTCCTGAAGCTTCCCTATCTGGCGCTGTTTGCAGTTGCTGCGAGTGCACTGAAAATCCACGAATACGAGCATGAGGAGCACGCAAAATACGAACCAGATCACGAGGAGACCGAGGTGCATCACGAGGTGGATCACAAACACGCAACGTCACATCAGAGTGTCAAATTTCATCATTACCACGCCGTGCCCGTGTACATCAAGAAGGAGGATCAGCATCTGGTGAAGAAGCCCATCGAGATTGGCGGCACCAAGCAGAAGCTGAAGATACTGCACCCGAAGAGCGAGCACAATCACAACCATGGCCTCGTGCTGGAGAATCACAGCGAGTCGCATCTGCACGAGCACGGACACTACGAGGAGCCAGTGCATCATTCTGAGCACTACGAGCACTACTCGCACCATGAGTAGAAGTGGACGTTGCCGCGCTTGCCACGCCTTTATCCTAGATCCAATTGAGCCCCCCAATTGCGCTCCCGTTTTGCCAAATAACTTTATCACACATCGTGCGAATGTGCCCGTATATATGTATAATATGTAGATAAGATTTTGTTTTTTTCTCTCATCTATGTGAAATAAAATTTCGCCCAGAGTATTATTGAACACATCGGAAAGCTGTATATATTTTATTTTCGAAGAACACACTGAGAGCTGTTAGGATTTTTAAGTTCCATTACTGATATCATCTCGAACGCTTTTAAGGCAGGTTGTTTGGATATTCCTACAGTACGAATATATGTACAAATTATATATTTCGAATATTTTCCCTAGTTCTATATGACGTCAAAGCATAAATTCAAATACATGTATTAGCAAAGTAATAACGAAAAATCTTTATCTATAAATATCAGTACGAATGGAAAATTATTAAAATTAGTGAAATTTTTAATCTCTAAGGTGATGAAGAAATAAACAAAATGAAAGTCTCAAGCTTTTTATTAAAATTTGGTTGGGTGGAAAGTGACGTCAAAAGCCTAGTCCATCATATCTGTTAAGCGCGATTTCCCAAAGAAGATTCTGAATAGATCCAACATGCAGAAATCCTCAGTTAATAAAATACCCTGGAAACTCTTTCCAGGTCGGTAGATCCGATGCGCTAAATAAATTGCAGAGTAAATCTATTTAAACTATTATAATAGATATTTTTGTAATGTAGAATCCCAAAGGTGGCTACAAATATTTTTTAAAGTACGGTAAGGAGCTTTTTCTTGGCTCTTAAATGGAATTGTGACGTGATTTTTCCCAAATAAATTAAAAGGTAAATAAAAAATAAATCACAATCGAAAATGCTTATATAAACGTAATTAAAATTGAAGTGTAAAATGCCTCTAAAGATGGTCAAAATATGAACCTTTTTGTAATCTTTCAGCCGTTTATAAAAGTTGTGTATCTTAAGATTGTGCATCCATCTACACTCATTTTTGAATTTTATGATTTTCGTTTATTGTTGGTATTTTTCTAGCGTTAATTACAATCTGAATGCACTTGATGCTCCATGGAATCTCCATGGTATAACGCAAATAAATAATTCAATTAAATAACTAAGTACAGCATCGTAAAAAAAAAATAAAAAATAACACAAGATTTTGAAAATTACAAAATTTCGCATATAATAAACTAGTTGGAATGGACTATTTCTTGGGCGGCGGTCGCAGCGCCAGATTGGCCTCCAGGTCCTTGATCAGTTTGCCGCCGACTCCGCCGGTGCGTATCAGTTTCTTGCCGGGCAGCGCGCCGCCAACGCCGCCAGCTGCCGGATGCGCAGCTCCCCCACGTTTGCCACGCTTGACAGCCTGCCCGTTGGCATTGCCAGATGCAACTCCGCCGCCGGCGCCTCGATGCAACTGTGTCTTGTACGTGTGCTGATAGCCATAGCCCTCGGGATTGTTGTTGAACTTGGGACTGTAGCTGTCGTAGTCGAGGCTGGGACTGCTGCCGGCCAGAGGTGCCGACTTGTACAATCCTCCCGCTGCGGGCTTGGCATGCGCCAGTCGCATTGACTGCTCCCAGTTGTCGCGCTCCTCCTCGTACTTACTAGACAGCGGCTCCTTCTTAAGCACATACTGATACGGCAGCGGGTAGCCCTCCTCGCTGGCCTCGCTGCTGTCCAGCAAGCTGGACGGTTGCTTCTCCAACAGCTCCAGACTGCTGCTGCCAGCCGGCTCGGCAAAGTAGCCCGAGTAACCCTTGTAGTCCGGATGCAACTCGGCGCTGCTCTTCAGCTTGTGGCGATACGGTTCCGATGCCGATGGCATCGTGTGCAACTGACTGGCGACGCGCAGCTTGTCCGGCTTGTAGGGCAGCGAGTTGATATCGTGGTAGATCTCCGAATTGAAGTACAGTTTCTGCGGTTTGCTGGTCACGTGCTGCGGCTGCTGCTGCTCCTGTTCGCGTTCGGGCGTGGTCACCACGTGCGATAGATCGAACTCCTCAATATTCTTGAGCGCTGCACCGTGATCGAAGTGCTCGGCGCTGCTCTTGAGCGGCAGCGTGTACGGCTTCGATACCGTCTTCACCGTGGCCGTTTGCAGTGGCGCTCGCGTCTTGATCTTGTAGATGAACTCGACGTTGGGAGCCAGTGCGTCGGCTGGCAGATCGGGTGCCTGGTAGGCGGTCTCTGTCTCGGATTGATAGCGTTGCGGCTTGCTGGCGTGACTGGCGCCCGATGACGTCTTGGTAAGCTGATGATGATGCGTCTGCATCGATGGCTGCGATTGGGACTGGGATTGCGATTGGTATTGTTGCTGGCGATTCTGTCCACCCGATGGCGCATTACTGTACTTGGGACGGACTGTGCTGCCGCTGTAGCGCTTCTCGTCGCCGGAGATGCCAGCAAGGCTGCCCGAGAAGCTGCCGCTGCCGGCGTTCGAGAGCAGCTTGTAGTAGGTCTTTGTGGCGGGCGGCGCCAGCTCCTGCGGTGTGGTAATGATCTTGCCCTCCGCCTCCAGTTCGCGCATGTACTTGATAACGGATTTCTCGATCTGCTTCATGATCTCCGCCTTGGGAATTTCCGTGGAGGCGGAGACGCGCACCTTTTCTTCGGCATCGGCCTCGAGATTGCGATACAGATGCGACGAGTGGGACGAGTAGTGCGGGTACTTGGTGCGATAGAGACGTTCAATGTCGCCGCCAGCTGCGCCAGCTGCGACTCCTGTGGCAGCCTGTGGCGACTGAGCCGACGCGGATTGTGCCGCCGTCTCGTAGATCTCGTAGCTGCGCGGCACCGATTCCTTCTCGTAGACAGGTGCCGGAGCCGGTGCGGTGCGCTCGGCGGAGGCATCAGCCGAGTGCTGATGGTGTTGTTGTTGCTGTTGTTGGTGCTGCTGCTGCTGATGTTGTTGTTGCAGTTGCTGTTGCTGCTGTTGAAGTTGTTGCTGCTGTTGCTGCTGCTGCTGCAACTGTTGCTGCTGCTGTTGTTGCTGCTGCTGCTGTTGCAGCTGTTGCTGTTGCTGCTGTTCCGCGAGCAGCAGCGCCTGCTGCTCCACCAGCTGCGCCTGCAGTGCCGCCTGCATTTGCGCCTCCAGCAGCGCTGCCTGTGCCTGCACCTGTGCCTGCGCCTTCAGCTGCTTGGCCTGATCCTGTTCCAGCTTGTAGTCGCTGAAGCGACTGGAACTGGAACTGGCACTGGAACTGGCACTGGTGCGCGGCGAGGACTGCGTCTGCGACTGCGACTGCGACTGCGACTGCACCAGCGGCTTTGACGCCTCCTTGTGACGTGTGCCATAGGCCATCTTCATGGCATTCGCAACATACTCGGCCGCCGTCTCGGAGTCCTCCAGTGCGCCGATCGCTTTCTCGTGAGCTGCGTCCGCCGCAGCTGCTGCGCCAGCCGACTCGACGTAGTAGGTGCCCAGCTTGCCGTGCGGCGAAAGCGAAGAAGTCTCGTGCTCGGGTCGTATCAGGTTCAGTTCCAGCTGACCGTAGGTGTAGTCTGCAGGAGAGTGGGCAAAACGAGTACAGTGGTAGCTAAAAGTTCAGCTGCAGCTTCAAGAGCTTTCTGGCTTTTCTATGAGCATGAAGCAGCTGCTGAGCTTAAAGTAAGGCTACAAACCGAATTATATAGAAAGCTTTGAGTGCTTTAAGCGTCTCGCACGGCTTAAAGGGCTTTTAATTGCAGTGATCTATTTTCGCCTGGCCAAAGATATTTGCTTTAAGCTTTATACGACGAAAGCTCTGCAAAGCCTCTAAATTTCAAAAATCGGTTTAAGCAAGCTTTGGCAAACCACTAGAGCTTTTGAGTGCAGCTTTAGACAGGGTTCGGCTCATCCAACATTACACAGCTGGAGTAAGACCAAAGCTGCGTAAAGATTTACTCAAAAGCTCTCTTCGATAGCGCTTTCTCCTAGTTTGAAGCTTACCGCCCGCTCCTTACACTCACCTGGCGTGGGATCCTTCGATCGGGTGTGCATCAACGAACCACGACGCTGATAGCCACGTCCAGCCTGTCCAGGCTGCCCAGGCTGCCCATCCGCTCGACCCGCGGCCAGCGCCAGCTGATCGGGCACGTTGGAGCGTTCGCTGGTCTCCTCGACTGCTGCCTTCGGTGCCGCGGGACGTCGCCCCATGCGGGGCTGGGACTGTGCCACGCACAGCGTCAGCTGCGGCGTGAGCTGTGAATGAGTAAGCGAGAAGGCAACTGTTTAGAAGCAGGGAGAGAAGTAGCTGAAGAGGAAACGACAGCCAGGAGAAGCTTGCACCAAAGTGGAGCAATCAAATGGTAATGGTTGAAGCAAGCCGCTAAGTTGTTGGGCTTCAGGAATGCCGCTTTATACATTTACACCAACTATATATATCCCCGTTATCAGTGATCTATCTTTGATATATGTATATGCATAGTGTGGAGCAATAAAAAATGCATTGTGTTGTAATTAAGTTAATTCGCTTTCGCTTTCGACGGGGCGCCCGGCATCCGATGGCGGGCCAATTGCCAGATGCCACGCCTCCGCCGCCTGCGCCAGTGCCGGCTTGCAATTTCTGATGATTGACTAGCTGCAGGTTTATTGGCCCCCAATCACAGAGAGTGGCAGGCAGCAGGCGGGCGGGGTTGGGGGTAGGATCTTAACAGCCCCGACATGAAATGTTTTGAACACGCAATTTGTCTGTAATTGAACTTGTGCGATTATGAAAGCTGCTGCTCAAGCTCAAGCTCAAGCTCAAGCTCAAGCTGCGCTGCCTCGCAGCACGCTCGATCCGTCCGTGATATCTGAAACATTGCCCGAAAAGATAATCTAGCTGCACCTATTCTTGGATACTTTTTGTTAAGCTTGTAGAATTTATAGCCATGAGATATCTGAAACATTTTTCAAAGATAATCTAGCTAGACTTTAATTAATTCCTCACTGACTAAACTCTTTTACTTTTTTCTATAGATTCTCTAGAATTTCGCGTTTTGTGTGTCGTCAAATTTATTTTCTTTGTTGGGCACTTTAAGAAACCGTCAGTAATATATATTGTATATAAGAACAATATTGATTATGCACCTGTTTCTATATTTTTTCGTTATGCGAAATTCTCAGTTTAAAAGAAAATTGGAAAATACTATTAAAAATAACTGTCACTTCGCTGAATGAATAAAATCCGATTCGGGTCAACATTGGATACATTTTTCAAATGGTGCGACAAAAAACATAGAGCTATCGATTTTTTATCGATTCTATCGTTTATATCAAATTTCCTGGCAAAACAAATTCTTGAATTTGTATGATTGCTGCTTACCCCAAGCATTCCAGTCTGAAGCCTTTTCAAAAATCTTTCACAACAATCAATAGTGAATAAAACTCAATCGAACTATCGAAAAACCTATTAAGCCATCGATATTTTCGATTGGTTTTCGTAGTACCAAGGTGCAGCGATATCAAATCGTGTTGCTCTCAAAATATCCCAATGCAACCTAATTCTTGAATTTGATATCTAACTAAATAACCCTTTTCGGCTTTGCTTTTTCGAATCAAACAAAAAGTGTGGCATAAAATGATCGGGTGATCGATTTAAAGATTTGTTTTCATTTCTTTTCCGTGTGAATCCTTCAAACAATCATGTGTTTGTTATTCATATTTGAGTTGGGTATGTTTTTCACACATTTTCAAGATTCAAGAGACACTTTTCACTTTACACACACACACAGACAACAACGCGTGGAAAACACAGTAAAAAAAATTGAAGCGCGTTGAGGATCCTTTGTAATCTGTCCTGATCTGCTCGCTGCCCTCTTCCTCGCTGCGGCTGCTGCACTACTTACAATGAGCATGGTCGCGACGAGGCAGAGCCCGCGGCACAGGTAGCTGGGTTGCCTGGCGGATCGCAGACGCGTTGTCATGGCGAAGATCATGTCGCGTCTGAAACTGGATGTGGATTGTTAGCGGCGTGCTGGCGCGACGAGGCTTTTATAACGATGCAGCCGGCGCAGCGGAAAATTTATGCGAATGTGCAGTGCAAAAGAAAACTGGCGAATTGTGCGCATCGCATCGCGAGGGGGAAACCAGCAACAAGCAGACAAAAGAGACTGTGCGAGAGCGAGAGAGAGAGAGAGCGTGAGTGAAAGGGGGGGGAGAACGATGTGCTGTTACGGAGACATTCGCTTTCGAGGCAACGGTGCATTGTGGCGGCAACTTCAACGCCATCAGCCCGGGCTGGACATTCAAATTGTAACGGTCATTAAGAGCACTGCGTATGCGTGATAAGTTCACTCTGCATCCATAACGTATACGCCACGTATGTGTGTGTCTCGCACACACACACATACGCAGAAATCAATTGTCAAATACTCGTAGTATGCAGTCGACAGGTTTCTCGCCTAACTCCCCATTTCGCTGCGGTCAATTAAACCAAGCCATAAATTCACAGTGAAAATGCAGTTCAATGAATGTTTCTCATCACTTTGGCGACACACACACACTGTGTAATGCAGCAACCCGACAGTGATTGGGCTAATGGGTATGCCAGCACTGCTGCTTCTTTCTGTTTTGTGCAGCCTCGAATCTAGTTGGAATCGTTATGCGTTCCTATTTGACCTCTCTGATCGTCGATATATATTAAACTGTGGGCTCTCAGAGTGTTTCCATCTACGTCTAACGCTCTCTCCATCTCTTTCTCTCTCTCTCTTTCTCCCTCTGTGGCCACAGCAACCACAGCAATAAGAGTTTTTCTTTTGCTTTGCTTTTCTGTTTTTATTTGCTCGTTTTTCTTTGCTCTTGGAGCGTTTTCATCTAGATGCGCTTTAAGGTTTCAGTTACTTCATGGTCACTGACTAAGTGCATAGTAATTAGCTGGCGGGGAGGGGTGGCATGGCACGGTCGGTATGGGCGGTATGGGCGGTATGGGAGCTGCGCACAATTTACGATCCCAGCTTTATCAGACACTGAGCAGACACTTTACCGCAGCTTGACGGCAAAAATTTCATTGCACTTGCGAATGGAATTATAAAGAAAATAAAAATGAAATAAGATTTCAATTTTCGATTGCAGACCCAATATAAATAAGCTGGCTAATTAATTTCTTAGCCTCTCTTATCGCTGCCAGGGTGAACTGGGTTCACTTGCACTCACTCTCGTATGTTTGGCCGCAGTCTGCGTTAGTTTATTTTATTTTTCATAATTATATGAATGATTCTGGCGCAGATATTTACCACACTTAACTGCGATAATGGTGATCAGTGAGTGGAAACGCAGCGATTTGCCAATGTGAGAGAAAAACAAACAGGAAAAGCTGCGAGTGAACGACGGATAGATATCCTGTGAACAGTTCAAGCAACTTTCATATTGCGCTGAATTTTCGCCAAATTAATCTACGTCGTTTCTTTTATAGCTGCTGTGTTGGTTTTACGATCGCTGACATCGATCGAGGCCAACTATATCATTATATCTGTCATATCTACATATAGACAGTGAGTAACAATTCTGTGTGTACTCTATTAACAGTTTTAGAGGCATTGCACAATTTTCAGCTGCAATTCGTGTTGTTCCGCAGCTTTATTAACTCAATTCCCATGCCGCACAAGAATCTATAACCACACATATGTAGCCTAAAATGTCTGCCACGCCTGCTGCAGCCCAGTTTAACAGACTTTAACTGCGCTTTTCACCCAATTTGTACAATAACAGAGTGCAATAAATACCTGGCGAAACGGAAAGGGGAGGTGAGCAGGTGTTGGCCGGAGGGGGAGCGCGCCTGGGCCTGGGCATGCCATATGTGAAGATCAACAACCTTGCCAATGCGAATACGTGAATGCAATGCATGCGCGTTATATGGCCAAAGCCAACAGAAACAACAAAAACGACGCCAGCAACGGCCAAAGACGATGACTGACTGTGCACAGTGGGGCGCACAAGCCAAGGCAGGCAGTGAAAAGTGCTCAAGTTGTTGAAAATATTTTGATTCGTTTTACAGCGCTTTGGCTCCACTGTGCCAACGCGTCGTTCGCAACGCTTGGACAATGTTGGCAAATGTTACGTTTTAGTTATTAATTTGTTGCTGTTGCTATTGCAGTTGTTGTTAGCCGTGTTTTATGCGTCCATTGTTATGCCAGCATTTAGATCATTGTACATTTTGATGGGTCCCCCCTCCCCCCCTGTCCCGCTCAGTGTCTTCCTCGCGCGCATCAAAGTGTCGCCGCGACGGAAACGCGTTAAATGGCCAAATTAACTTGACAAGTGGCGTTGCCAATCGAAAGTTGTGCATCTTCCTTAGCCCACCTGGTCAGTTGGGGCGCGGTCGCGATCTTGGCCAGCTGCCCGCGCCATGGCACACGTGACAGCAATGCCCAAGGCAGCAATGCCTGCAAAACTTTCGTCTTCTCTTGGCACAGCCAAAGCACCTCAGACGGGTCTGCCCTGCTCCGCTCCGATCTGATCCGATCTACTGGTGCTCCCTGCTGGAAGTGACGCTGGTTTCCGCCTCTGCCGTTGCAAGCTCTGCCGCTCATAATGTTTGCAACGTGTGGCAGACGCGCGCGTTGCCACTGCCGCATTTCAATGGGAAAAATTATAGAAATTGGCACAATTTACCGTTTATTGCGGCGGCAGCAGCAGCGGCAGCGGGAGCGGGAGCGGGAGCTGATTATGCTAATTGTTTGTTTGCATATTGCCGCCTTATGCAAGTCCGCTTAAACGATGTGGCAACAGGCTAAGCGGCCAGCACGAAACGCCTCACGAACTGGGTGAAAGTTGCACAAATGCACTCGGAATTGGGGCAAGAAAAGGAGGAGAAATGGTGCAGGGAAGGATGTTCAAGGGGAGTAGCTACAGAAATCGGAAATCATTCGAATTTTAATAACTATTGAATTGACGTTCTAGTCATAAATTGTAGCTAGCAAATGGTATTTTTCCAGTTGTACCGAGTTTAAAAGAAACTTGAGCTAACTGCAGTAATTAGGCATATTGTCACCAAATTTGATAGTCCTCCTTCTTATTGATCCTGAGATACAGGCATACAAACGAACAAGGTCGAGCCGGATATACCTCCTTCTGTCTGTTACATAGTTAACATAAAATTGTATAAAGTAATAGGATATTTATGGTATGCTTCCATGAATGATCACTTTAATTATGAGAAAAGTTCGGCAAGTTTTTCTTTGGAAAAGAACTACATAATATGTACATATGTATGTGCTCTATAAGTTTTCTAACTACCCTAAAGATATGTATTTATTTATTATTTATATTATTATATTTATTTATTATTCAAGCGTAAGTTGCTTATGGATAGATCTTGCCAGCTGAAAATCGCATAATTCGGAAATTTTCCGCAAGATTTGTGCCAAAAACGCAGCATACTCAACGTACTTGAACCATTGAGTTAACTCAATTGATTTATCCATCATCGTGATGCCAATGACTCTGGCCAGTGCAATCGAATAGGCTAGGAGATATGAAGCCGAATTTCGGATTCGATTTGTACGTTAATTGCATTTCGTTTCACCCTGCCGCTTTTTCCTGTACACTCGTCTGCAAGTTTGCGTGATTTCGTTTCGAGTTGTGTTATTGAAATGTTTTTCCTTTGCTTTTCGGGTTCGTGTTTCACTTCTTTTTTTCGGGGATCTTTTCGCTTGGTATTTGAAAATCGGCAACGTTTAACACCGATGAAATTCAAATGAGAAATACAAGCTAGCAAGCAGCATGATTATCGAATTACGAACTACGAATTGATATTATTGTGCGCTTGTTTATTGGCTTCATGCGTGACTTCCGTGCGTTGCGAATTGCATAAGTGACGCGGATCGCGGATCGCGGATTGCGGGATCGATTAATGAATGCATCCGCATCGAAATGTGTTAAGTGCGCGGCAGCCGCCCAACGGGCTCGTCGTGCCTCCTTGTTGCAATTGAGAAGCAAAAACTGTTGCATGCTTTCAGGCGGCGTCTCAAATTTAAACTGTTCAATCGAAAGGGGAGCTAGTCTTTTCTTGCGTTTCTCTTCCTAGTTAGCCCGGCGGGCGATAAAATTAACCTCAGAAATGATTTTTGGTTGAGGTATGCTAAGGTTTCAAAACTAATATTTATCATGTATAAGTAGGTGAACCCTTCGAACATACTAAATGGTAAAAGCGTCTACGAGGTCGCTGTAACTGCTTGAAACAGGCAGGGAGGCCAACAAATATATATATTCTTGTTCAGCAATCATGCTGATTTCCTGTAGCCACATTAGTGCTTCAAACAAATCGTAAAACAATCGATAATATCAATGATTTTTTAATATGATTAATACATTTTTTTTTTTTTTTTTATTTTCCAGGTCTTATACATGGAAAAAATAAGAAACAATCATACAAAATTAAACATTAATTTGTGTCAAAAATCGATTTTAGTAGCCATATCATTCCTTCTGTTTATGAAAGCCTCGTTCGCGATTTATTGAAACCAAAGTTTATATTCAATTTTAAATAGCATAGTTTTTGTTTATCGAACTACAAAATCGCAGCTCAGACAAAGAATATTCAATAATTATTTTTTCTTCTTTTAAACATCTTTCTATGCATTAGAAAATCTGCCTTATTAAATACTCTACTGAAACACAATTTCCTTGACGATGATGATGATTCGGGTTTTTCATTTCTTTTATTTGTGCAAAATAAACATTCGAAAGCACAGATCATTACTCACTAATTATTGCACATGTTTAACACAATTTGTTGTTGTTAGCGAAAAGGCGAAGAAACAGTTTTTTAAGAAAGATGAAAGAATAACAAAAAAAAAACAATAAGATAACGATAGATGGAAAGAGGTGCATGAAAAATGATTGATTGAAATTTCGAAATGCAAGATTGAAGTCGGCCGAATCGACTCCGAAACAGAATAAATACTAATGATATCTCGAGCTCGCACTTTCTCTTTCCCCAAGCTTGGACAGCAACAACAATTATCAGCGAACAATGGATTAAAGTACAATAAAATTAACAATAGATTCAAGTGCCCGGACTGCCCCTCTAGCCCTCGAGCAGCTGCGTCGTCTTGTACTCCACCGCGGAGCCCATTTCGGCGCCAAGCTTTTCGCGCACATATTCGCGTATCTGCTGCAGCTGAGACTCGGCGGCCTGCTCCGCATTGGCCGCCCGCTTGCCCTGACGCAGCTGGCGTGGCATCTTCAGTCCGTGGGCATGGTAGTTGTAGGGCGGCTGTGTAACGCTGGATATCGAATCGCTGCCGCTTTCGCTGCCGCTCGAATGCACCGGCTGATAGTCATCCGCCGACTGAGCGTGCTGGCCAACATCGGCAACATGCACGCTGCTGTCCGCCTGCTGCGACTGCTCTGCCACCTCGTGGTACTGCTGCTGTATCGAGGGCAGGTCATACATGGGCGCAGCATAGTCGCCGGCGCCATGACTGGCCGAATTGAAGATGACCTTGGTGTGTGTGGGACGCGGATTGTTCTCTGTGATGGGCAGCTCGTGGCCCGAGCCCGGCTCTGCTGCCGGCGCAGTAGCTGCATCGTGTTCCGGCACATAGATGGGTTGTTGCTGCTGTGGCACGTGCTGCTGCTGCTCTTGCTCGGCGTACTGCGCCTGCGGTGCCATGGCAATCAGATAGACATGTGGCTGATAGCCGTGCTCATATGCCGCCGCCTGCTGCGCCGGCTGCGCATAGTAGAACTGCGGCTGGGGCTGGTAGGCAGTGGGCGTGTAGTACGACTCCGGCAGGGCGGGCTGCTCGTACTGCGCCTGCGCCTGCGCCTGCTGCTGATGACGACCCTTGTACGTGTGGTAGACGTCGTCGATGGGACCGTACTGCACCGGTGGCGGCGTAGGGGCCAGCTGATGGGCGTAGTTCACATCGGGATGGTAGTGCGCCTGTTCGTGCTGCTCCGGCGTAGCATAGGGTTGTGGGGCCAGCTGCTCCTCCTGCTGCAGATGCTGCTGTGGTATGTGCTGCTGTTGGTGCTGGTGCTGGTGCTGGTGATGCTGCTGCTGCTTGCGCTGCTCTGCCTCCTGCAGCAGCTGCAGATACTGCGCGGCGCGTATTTCAAGATATTGCTGGAGCAGCGTCTGCAGATGTGCTGCATATTTGGCCGGTCCAGGTATGCGCAGCACTATGACGGGCTCTTGATAGCCGCCAGCATCCTCAGCGGGAGCAGTCGATTCATGTTGCAGTGGCTGTGGCTGCGGCAGATCGATTTGTGGCTGCTCCGGATGCAACA
Source organism: Zaprionus inermis (assembly GCA_018151445.1). Lineage (NCBI taxonomy): Eukaryota > Metazoa > Arthropoda > Insecta > Diptera > Drosophilidae > Zaprionus > Zaprionus inermis. Next base: position 1,356,231 of record JAECXD010001510.1, on the reverse strand, counting down.
CGTGCTGCTGCTCTGCGACGGGCGACGGCTGCGATTCGTAGCTGGTTTGTGGCTTCAGTTCGTACGAGTAGGATGGTTCGATGGTCACACTGGTTACCTGCTGCTGCGGCTGGGTGGTCTCTCGTGGTTGCTCGTACTCCGCCGGCGAGTAGCCTGTGTAGATGTCGGGCGACTCTGTGGCGGGTATATCGTGCTGCGAGTAGGGATAGAACATGAACTTGGGCGGCGTGTAGTCGTAACCCTGATGCGCATAGCCGTAGCTGTTGGGCGAGAGAGAGAGGAAGAGAGAGAGAGAGGGATAATGGTTACTTCAAAACTTCTGTTACGTGCCCCATGAAAATCTCAGTTCCGGTTTCGATTGGAGTTCGCAACCTGCTCCCATTCACTTTTGACTTTGACGCGGCATTGAGCTTGTCAACTCGATTCGAATCGCGAAGATGAATATTAATATCGAATTCGTGTCTGTTCGCCCCGCTGCCTTATCGCTATGCAGTTGCAATAATGCTAAATTTACATGTATAATATGATTTCGCACTATCCGTTTCGAAGTTGCTCGAAGTGCGTCAGCGAAATGTTTATGTGGATTAATTGACTTTGAAGGTTTTCAATGGCAAACTGAATAACAGCCACACTGTCCTGTTGCATAAGTCATTGTATGCTCTATTGTGTTCTACGTTCAAGGTCTAAAGAGTTGAAGCCCGTTGGACGTAATGGCTTGCTATACTAGTCTTAGCAGACTAAGGGGATCATCGAATGGAAGTTTTATGAGTATAATGTAAAGGTCTAAGAACATTAGACTTAAAGGTCCATGGGCTCAAAGTCCTTAAGGTATATCGGCCTTACAGCTTTAGGTTTCTAGGGTTTGCAGGCTTAAAAGTTTGCTGGTTAAAATGTTTAATCTAAATGTTATAAATGGCTCGGGTAATAATTCAATTAACTTAATAAATTTTTAGGCTCTTTGAGCCTTACAGACTAAAGGCTTAATGGGATAGTTTCAAGAATTAAAGCAATAAAGCTCCCTCAAATAAGGAATGAGGTATGGTGCCCTAAAGATTATAAAACGCCGTTAAAAGTCTGAACTATGTTAGGCTTTAGAGACTCAGAGAGTTAAGGTCTAATGCATTGAAGATCTAATGGCATGGGAACTTTTGAAACGTTTAAAGACTTCAAGATTCCACGATTTAAAGACATTAAAATAGATGGGTTTGCAGGTCTAACACTTAGACAAAAGATCAAAAAATATTATGGAATAAAGGTCGAATAATATAAATGTTCAAGTCTTGGGAGCAGATGGCCTAACGGCCACAGGTCTTAAGGGAAAGGACTAATCTTCTCAAGCATTAAAGTACATGTTGTGGTTGAGGTATGGTTAACTTAATATGGCGCAAGGCTCTCAAGGTCTAATCTGTATTCTTTTCTAGAGACAGCTAATGAAGATCTGTATGGGACATGGGTGCTTCCTATCGTTCCTATATTGAGCAATCGGAGGGCAAACACAAAATACTTTGAAATACTTTGAAAACGCAGCGCTACTCCCACATGCCACGGATTATACACGGCCTCAGCTGTCGCTTTCAGCTTTGCCGGCCCACAATGCATCTGCACCCGTGTCTCAGCTCGGTAGCCAAAATCGAAAGCTCTGCAGCTGTGCGAACTGGTTGGTAGAGCAACAAACGAAACAAGCGCGGCGAAGAAGTCACTGACCCGAGCTCCCCGTCGATGGTGCGTTTGCTGTTGGTTTTGCCGCCGGTCGTGCTGCTGGTGGAATTGTCACGCTCCACTTTGATTTTGATTTTGTTGCCGTGCAACTTGAACTGCTTGTCCAGCTCCTTGATGAACTCCAGATCGTCGGCCGGCAAATTGCTGAAATTGGCATCAGCCAACGCCGTCAACGCGGGCGCCTTGGTGGTTGTTGTGGCTGAAGTGGTTGCCTTGCTGGCGATTTTAACGCGTGGCTTGCTGGGCTTCGTTGTGGTCGCCAGGGTGGCTGCTGTGCTGGGCGTTTTGGTTGGTCGTTTCTTCAGGGTGGTCACCTTCTTGGGATAGCTCGCGGATTTTGTCGGCGCCTCGGACTGACCCACAGCGCTGGCCAGGCACAGCGCCGCACTCAGTGTGCCCTGTAAACGCAAAAGAAATGGAGATAGGGTTGTGCAAAATTAGAGATGTTTATTTTATTTTCAGCAGAGATAAGTGTGGTAAGGGGAGGCGTGTAATCTGGGAGACGCGTGAGGCAGCTGCTGCCTCCGTTTATTATCGCTTTTGTTCGGCAGCAGCTTTTGTTCGACTCCGCGTTTGGGCTCAAGGTGAGGCGCAATCGAGACGAGCGCGGCGCTTCGCTGAGCGATTGCGCCAAAAAGCTCTTTTGTTTTTGTGCTCTTGGCTATCGAATGGTCTCGATACAAAAAGCCAAACCATCAAAATCAATAAAAGCAAACGGCGCTTTCAGCGCCAATAATAAAGTCACAAACAGACAAATAAACAAACACACATACACACACATTCGCAAGCAGTTAACATTTGACATTTTGAATGAGCAATGTGAATGTGTTCGGGGGGTTGTGGCGTGTTTTGTAAACTGCTCGCTTCGTGCTCCCCCGGGAGAGGGTGAAATATCATTTAACATGTTCGTATCCCAAGTCATTTGATTGTATCGCAGCGCATGTTGTTTTCGTGTCTTTTTTGGGCGCGTTAAGGTCAAAATACCAAGTTTGTCTCTTAAGTCATTGCGATTCATCTAACAAGTTTGTGTCCTCAGTCATTATGATTTGCCTACCAAGTTTGTGTACTAAGTCTTTTGATGCGGCCAACAAGTTTGTATCCTAAGTCATTACGATTTGCATATCAAGTTTGTGTCCTGAGTCATTACGCTTTGTCTATCTGCTTGTGTCTCAAGCCATTAGCCGCACTCGAGTTTCTGTCCTAAGTCATTTGTTGCTATCGAGTTTGTGTCCTAAGTCTTTTTCAGTTTTGACTGTTTAAAAAGTGTAGTTCGTTTTTGTGGTTCGAGTTGGGCAGCTTACAGGGTATCCAGCTAGTTCAAGCTTAGGATCTCCGTTGGAATAACTGTTTCAGGTTATTGCATATCAGCCTAGCGGGGCTGCGGCATGGCCGCGTCGCTGCACTGCCTTGATCTAACTTAGGCATCTCAGGCAGACCCCACCACGTTTTGTCGGGTTGCCCACAATTTCGTCACTTTGCATACGGCGTAGCGACGACGCAAGCAACGACGCCGCAATAATGGACGAGTTTTAATTGCATTTTGCCACTCAATTACAGCGACGATAAATCCGAAACTGGGACAGTGTGTCAAGTCGACTCGCGATGGATAATTTAATAGCGCACTAACATCGGATACCGTTGGTTAGTTAGCATGCTCGTGTGAGTGTGTGTATGTGTGTGCTAAGCAGGAAGACTTTTTTGGCCGAGTGTTTCGTTCACTTGCTGCACGGGCGCACCTGCAAAAAATGCTCAAAAAAGCAGAAATAATTTCTGTCAAATGTTAACATTGTAGTTGGTGGAGAGGGCGAAGGGGGTAGGGGGGGAGGTGTGAGGAAGTTGTCGAGTTTCGCTTACAAGCGAATTTATGTGATCTTTGTTGTTATGTTTTGACGCTTTTATGTAATGCGTCCAGCAGCAATTGCGGCGTCTCTACGACTACGTCGGTCCAGTTGTCTGACTGTCTGTCTGCTCGTCTGTTCGCATGTCTGTCTGTCTCTTCGCCTGTCTGTCTATTCGTCTGTTCGCCTGTCAGCTTGGCTAGCATTGATTTATCTTTGGTGGCACCAACCGCGCAAAAAGGCATGTGTAATAATTTAATTAAAAACATTTGTTGCTACCCCGATTGCTGTTGCTGTTGTTGGTTGTTGCCTTTCACTCTGCAGCATGCGTCGCGACGCATTGTCGAGCAGCTCAGGCAGAACATTGTGCAGCAATTGTCGTACCTGCAGCCCTCTTCTGCCCCCCCCCCATGCCCCTCTGTTGATTAAGTAATCCGCGTGCAATTTTTGAAAATTCCATTCAATGATATCGTGTCGTGCTGCGTGAGTCTCGGGACTGAGAGCAACAAAAACAACAACAACAGTGCAAAGAAATTGCTGTCGCTGGGGCCACGCAACGCGTGCAAATTAGTTCGCGCTGCTGCCGCTGCTGCTGCTGCTGCTGCTGCTGCTGCTGAGGCTACTTTACCGTTACTACCGTCTGCGGCGGTGGCGACGGCGGCTAATCGCTTGCCGCGAGCTGATGCTGATGCTGATGCTGATGATGATGCAACAACAACAGTCGAGCGAAAAGCATAACAATAAAATGTAAATTAAACAACAATGAGCCAAGCCGAGATGGCTTAAGCCAGGCCGATCCGAGCCGAGCTAAGCCAAGCCGAGCCGAAGCTCAATTGCAAATGATCCTTTTGGCTGTAATGGGTTTCTCTTCTTCTTACATAACATGCAGCTAGACAACACTCAACCGCAGCAGCAGCAGCAGCAAACGAGTTCCCCTCGCGCCCCTCGCCACGTCACATTTGCGTAAATACTTAAGCAATCCGCAGAGATCTCGGCTCAGCTCGACTTGACTTGTCTCCGCTGGGGCCAATTAGCGAATAGATATGGAACCGCGACCGAAGCCATTAGATTTTGATAAGCGCCTGCAGCGAGGCCGCTTGTATACCGTATGCATGGACACGGCACAAGGGCAAGGGCGAGGGCGAGGGCGAGGGCGAGGGCGAGGGCGATACCACAATGGCACGTGGTGCGTGATGGACAAGAGGGAGGGGGGTCAGCCAAGCGCTGCGATCAGCGATCTTTCGAACTGCTTTCGTTTACAGTTCGTTTACATCGCGCAGCGGAAAAAGTTGATATACAGGGTGAGCCAGTTGGAAGGCCTAGGATGCACAACACATTCATATAGAGAGAGCGAGATATGTGTGGCAGATTGTCGCTGCATGCTTCGCAGAGCAATGGGAAAGCTGCGAGAAACTTGAACGATTCGAAATCGCAGGTGAAAGAGGGGTATCTGGAGCGTCGGTCAGGGTTCTTTCCCCCAGCAACTGAGGATCACTGAACTGCCGACGATGACGACGACGACGACGCAAGCTCCTCGAGCTGCTGTGCAACTTGTTGTGGCACATGCAACTCCCACTCTGTACGCCATTACGTGGCGCACACCCAACCCCCTTTCCACCCGCCTTCCACCTCCTACCTCCCGTCTCCGCCGCAGCTTGCCAAGCCGGCTTGGACGGCTGCAGCAATTGGAATGCAAATTAAGCTGGCAGCCAAACGGATGACGGCACAGCAGGAGTAGGAAGCGTTGCTCATGTCTCTCTCTTTCTCTCTCTCTCTCTCTCTTTCTATACATGTGTTTAGTGGGCGTTGCACCACGCCCTAAAACAACAGCCACACTATCAAATCTCAAAGGAGGAAACAAGCAAACCACAGGGCAGGGCAGGGCCCTTACTTGCTTGTGGCTGGCAGGAATCCGATGCTAGTAATGCACTTCCTGGTCGATCGAGCTTCTGCCCCATGGGCACACCCGCCCACACTCTACTCACCAGTATCAATGCCAATCTCATGGTTGCCCCTGGATGCTCGTGTTGCGTGCTCAGCTCAGTCGCAGTCGCAGACAATGCACATTTAATTATCGATTTTCACACAAATAAATACGCATATACTATATACAGATATATATATACTATATACGATATTTATCGGCAGCTTCTATAGTTTGTTTAACACTTTTGCGCACACTTTCAATGCTCAACTCGGGCGTAATCCAGACACAGTTTCTCGAACAGAAAAAATATAAAAAATAAAACAGATGCTGCTGTCGTTGGAGAGAAAATTGTGGGAAATTCGCTTCAGTTCGCTTTGGTTCGATGCGATGTGGTACGGCACGGAGCAGCGCTCGGTGCAGGCGTTCAAAAGTCGCGCGACTAACTGTGGCTGGCGCTGGCGATGTGCTTGGTTTTTATGCCCGCAAACACAGACGACAACAACATCAGCAGCAGAGGTAGCAGAGGTAGCAGAGGCAGCAGAGGCAGCAGCAGCGGCGTCTTCGTTGCAGCAAGTCCAAGTCACTTGGCCAGTCAGTCAGCCAGGCGGGAGAGTGCGGAACGAGCGTTGGACGAGTTCACAGGCAATGACACCACACATGCCTCTCTCTCTGTGTGTGTGTGGCTGAAGGTGTAGGTTGGCCGTCGTTATAATTGCAACAAATCTGCACTGTAATCCGTCTCGTTGCTATAAATAGATCTCTACCAGTTCTGGAGCCAAGCATACTACTAAATACTGTACAGATTCATGTAACTGAGGTTTGTATAGAATGTAATTTGTAATTTCCTCCCATTAGCAAGCATAAGCTTTTCTTCTCATACCAAGCCAACATATTTATCATTAGTTTGCATTATTTATTACAGACTTGGCCATTTATATTACAGCAAATTCTCTTTTAACCCAAGGCAATTCCCAGACGTATATGAAATTGTTAGCTCCTACTTCCAAAACCAAAAGGTTCTTGTGGCTTAAATGAATGATAAATAAGAGATAAATGAAAGATAAATTAATCATGAAAGTTGATAATTATTAAACTCACTCAAAGAGCACACTTTAGCTTTAAAATTACGTCTGCAATTTACTTTATTTTTTCGACTTACAAAAATACAAAAATGTAATATACAGCTGTGTTCATAAAAATAGCAGTGCTTACCACCTTCACGTTCAAGATGGTAAAATACTATTACAAACACTGATTTGAAATCAATTCTTTTCATAAATGCTTAGTGGTTAACTTTAACATTTTAGATGATATAGCCAATAACTGAACAAAAAGTCTATATTATGCTATTCATTGAAATAGCAGTGTTTGATTTTTTGTCTCGAAAAGTGCCGAAATCTTTTGTAATTTGATTTTTGATCCTAGGGACACCAGCAAAGTGTCCAAGGAGTGGTTGCGCAAAGAAAAATTTGATGTAATGCCTTGGCCAGCACAGTCCCCGGATTTAAATCCCATCGAAAACTTAAGGGGGGACATCAAGCGATACGTGTCAAAGAAGTCCCCGACTTCTAAGCCGCAGCTTTGGCAATTTGTGTAGGAGGCATGGGGCCAGATTCCCCTCAAGCGATGTCAAGATTTGGTGAACTCCATGCTACGTCGGTGTGAGACTGTGATAGCTAAAAAGGCTATTCAACAAAATATTAGGTCATAGCCTAATTACATATTAGTAATATTTGGTTATTTATAAAATATTTTGAGTTTTATTAAGTTTTTTTCCTAATTGATTACTTTTACTGCTATTTCAATGAATAGCATAATATAGACTTTTTGTTCAGTTATTGGCTATATCATCTAAAATGTTAAAGTTAACCAAATGGAATAATTGTTATATGGTTTATAACTAAATACACTAAGCATTTATGAAAAGAATTGATTTCAAATCAGTGTTTGTAATAGTATTTTACCATCTTGAACGTGAAGGTGGTAAGCACTGCTATTTTTATGAACACAGCTGTATATGCAATAAAAAGGCATATTGTCACTAATGTTCGCGAATTTATATGCTTTGTTGTATCAGCTATGCCTCTTTCAGCCTTAATAATACTTTTCTACTCTATGGATAGCGCAAAGATATATATTATTTGGTTGCTACACATATGACACCTTTCGAAACTCGATCAAGAACTGAAGTGACTACAACGACTACGACGTTGCCCCGTCTTGCAGTTAGTTGCATCTTTTGACAGACACTTCGTATTTCAAGCTAATAACAAGTCACAATCCCCGATGACCTTGTCGCATTATTATTACTATTTACGATTATTCACAAGACTGTCGAATGAATGGACCGTCAAGCTGTCGATGCGTTGCAGATGCGATTCCTTTCATTTTGTTGAAATTTCTTTTTAGAAAGACAACAGTTGTTTTTGTTGTACCAGTTCAAGTTCAAAGTCATAAAATAAAAAATGAAAAAAAACCAAAAAATAAACTGGCGCAACTTTTGCGGCGAGCACGAGATTCAATCTGGAGACCTTTCATTTTAGATGAATACATTTTATGCTTATTATTATGAGTGCCATTGCACGATGGGCCCAGGCTGCAGAAGGGAGAGCGGACACGACGCTTACACAAAGGCAGCGGACAAAGCTTGAACCAATCGAAAGCGAATTTGCATAGAAACAATTGCAGAGGCAGCGCGCAGGCCGAGCGCGCCACACGCTCCCAACGGATCCGATCCGAAGCGATCTTCGCGAGCGACTCCACCTCAAGTAGTGGCAATTTAATTGGCGCATTAAAGTCGCAGAGGCTGAGGAAGTGGAAGTGGGCGAGCGGGGTGAGGGCTGGGCATGGGGCTTGCGTGAAAAGAGAAATGGCATAACAAAAGGCGTCCGAAATGCGGACGGACGGGGAGGCAAACGGTTCACTTTGCTCACTTTTTTGGCAGTTTTGTAATCGCCTAAAATGAAGTGCCAGCTAAAACAGCGGCTAAAACAGAGTTAGGCAGCTAACAGAAAACAGCTAAAACAGTCAAGACAACAACAATAACAACTACGACTACAACTGGCTGCTGCGATAACGATAATGGCAATAAAAATATTTGAAGCGACGACCGCAGAAAGATGAGAAAACTGAAATAGGTAAAGATACGATGATCACGCGCCACCGTCGCAATCGACAATCGGCAATCGGTTGCATTGTTTGAAAGTGTTATTGTTTAAATTGTTGTTGTTTTTTTTTGAGTTTTGGATATTTGTGTTTCAATTTATTTCTTGTTGTTTTTCTTTTTGTTTTGATTTAAGTTGTGTGCTCTTACAAATTCGCTTTGATCGCTTCGATAGCAATTGAAATGTTGATCGCAGTTCGCGTCAGCGGAACACCCTGTTGCACAATCTCCCCACTCACACAAGCCCCGCCAGCGCCCCGAGCCAGTCCCTCTGCTTGTCAGCCCAGTCATCATCGCGGCAACAATGTCAGTCGGTCAGCATACGCTTATTGAACATACGTCACATAGTTGTTATTATTAACTATGCTATAAGTTATTATTATTAACATTTGCGTTCCCCCCTTATCCATGCCAAGATGCGCCCATAAAATACGATATATCACAACACTGGACAATGATAATGCAGCTTACGCGCCCACCGACAGAAGGTTAACGTGGGCCTGCCCCTGCAGTTGCAAATGGCCGTAAGCTAACGCTTGAGGGTGAGAGCGTGTTGGGCAGACCGACGAGTAGATACTCGTCTTTATCGAACATTTGCATGGCAACTAATGCCATTGATATTAGTAATAAATATTTACTTGTATGGCAACTATCGGTATAATATCAGTTAACTGAACAAACAAGGATAAATCAGAATGAAAGCTGGAACTATCGCAATGACTGACGATATTTCTATGGATATACATTACTAGCAACTATCGGTATAATATCGCAGTTGTCGTCATCTATAAACCAAAGACAGAAGATCTATTAACTAAAATAAAAACCAGCATGAATAGGAAATGAATGCAACTACTGCAATAACTATTAATACATGTATATACGGACATTAATATCCCATAGCCCAACCTTCTCCCATTTGCCAGACAACCCGGCATCATAGTGTATCTGGGGTAATAAACAACTTGAAAACCGAAAAGGAAAAATATATTCGTATTGAACAACGACAACAATCGACTTGCATTCGATTCGATCCGAAGGTGAGTTCCCCATTATGCTGACGTGTCTCTATTTAAATACTGTGGAGCATCTGGAGCAAGCCCTTGGGCCGCACAAGGTCACACGAAAGCAATGCTTCAATGTGGGACTGTGCAATTGTTCGGTTTACCCGGGGGCGACCTATGTCATAATTAAATGAAACTGTAGATTTGCTTTTTCGGTTTGGTAACTAATAACAACAATTGTCTTTTATTAGATTCATATATTGGAATTCGTATATTTAAGATACTCATATAGTACCATAACATATAAGCTCACAAATTGCTGCCGATAAGCCGTTAGGCAGTCCAGTCAGTTTTCCGGAGCCTTCACTTCGCAATAAGCACCTGCGAATGCATATAAATGGGGGAATCAGTTGGCGATTTATTCCCCTTTTAAGTCCCCAGGCGAACGTTGAATACTTTTCAAAAAATAATTCAATTTACTGCAAATGAATGGGGTTTTGATGAGATAATGGGGTAGTTGGCGCTGCCAAAAACCCGTTTCTTCTTCATTGCTTTTTTATTGCACTTAGCCACAACTAAGATGGTAGTTGGATGCAATTCGATAGCGAGAATAACAATGCATTATGCAACACTTGAGGATAGTTCGTTTGCATTTCAATTAGACACACAATCTTCTTACCTGCATGAAGTGAGAGGACTTCTCTATATTACCACAGATCTCTGTTGCAATTAACCTGAATTTGTTGAGGAAAAGTGTGAGCAATAGCAGAAAAATACTTTCATATTGATAAGATGCTCAGCTATTCTTGATCTTGAACCTCTGATCTTGGCAGACTGTAAACAATAGCTCTTCCAACACATCCAGGCATAATACTCTACTCTCTCGACTTCTGCAACAAAGATAAAAGTCAAAGTTGACCCGAAGAACACAGGAAAAGCAAAGGTCAATATAATTACGGTCCTGAGCCTGTTGTTTTGCGTTATTGAGCGGAAACTGAAACGTCATACTCTGCTTTTCTCGTTCAGTTTTTCGACTTTTCGCATTTAATTGACGGCAAACAAACCGCGGCAAAAACAGACAATGCAACAATTAGGCCCTCGGCGGTGGCAACTTCATCAAGAGATGCCACAGTCGATGTTGCAGTTGTTGTTGCTGATGCTGTCGTGGCTGTTGGGGCTCTGCAACGCTTCCTACTTGCATAAATTGTGCAGTTGCGGACTTTGAGAGTAGCAAACGATACAACAAACACACTGCCACACAAATCATAACTGTGCGAAGACTGCGGCGAGGCAGAGGAGGAAACTACGGAGGAAATCGAGGGGATAACTGTGGAGAAGACTGAGGAAAAGACTGGCGGGGAGAAGACAGGGAAATACAGCGGTGGTGAATAGAGAGACAAAGACTGTGAAGAAGAGTGAGGAGACTGGGACGAAGAGTGACTGGGAAGAAGACGGATGAGGAGACTGGAGAAACACTAAGAAGATTGAGGGAAAGACTGGAGTGAAGGCAGAGACGGGAAAGATTGAAGGGAAGACTAAGTCAGAAGCTTAGGAGAAGGCTGAGCTGGCCAGAGACCATGTGTCGTCTCTTTCTTCATCTGCGTCTTTGTTTGTTTCGCCTTGGGTGCAGTCGCTGCTGCTGGTGCATCTGCCGCTGCGGCCGGCTGGTAATTGTTTACCGTTTACTGCATGTATCCAAACATTTGGATGTCTGCGGGATGCTTGCTTTATGGACGCGATTACATCAGAAGCAGCAGCAGCAGCAGCAGCCAAAGTCGCATAGTGCACTCGGATTGTCGCATGATTGCATTGGCTGCGCCTCGCTTTAAATGGCCTCGCCTGGCATGGCCTGGACCTGGCCTGTGTGTTATGTGAGCGCCCGGCAGCAGATAATGATGATGCTCAACGAGCTGGCGCACGGGACGCTCCACACGCTAATGCTGGACATAAACGCGAATTTAAAAGTCACTTGTATAATCGGATGGTTCATGTGGTTTTGGCTATTTTCTTTGCGGATGGGCTGCGAATGCAGCCGAGACATGCATAGCGCAGATTTCTCTTTTTTTTTCAGTTTGGCTTTCCGTTTTTGAGGGGTACCCAGCAGGTCAATGGGTCTGTGGGTGAACTCGACCTCCAAAGCGAATTGGCTCGGAGTAACTCAGTGTCTTGGCGACCAGGAAGTCTTGGCGGGTAGGCGCGTGGCTATTGGCTAGCAGAAGCAGACTTTCGAGAATGCACTTGGCGCGGCCAACGAGTTGAAGCAAGTACAAGTGCAGCAAGTGCGGGTAACTTGTTTAAGCCAAACACATCACGAGTTTGCTCGTTTTGGCGAAGATTTGCCTCATCAAGGAAGGGAGCTTACGGTAATCATGCCCGTCCTTCTATCATTTTTCTAAGCATACTGAAAAATCGTGAATATGGTTTGATCTCGGGCCATAAAACTAACAACTGATGGTGCAAAATAAAAACTAAATTATTATATCATTATTACATGAGGAATCTGAAATCACTACGGAGGAAAACGGAAAGTTCCATAAAAATTGCTACATCAATTTGGATATATTTCCCACTTTTGCTTTTAAGCTTTTAATGTTGTAATAAGGGGGGGAAATGGTTTTAAATTATGAATTTAATAATATTTTGTTGCAGGGTCAATCTGTATATTCGAAATCTTGAACACAGGGACGGGCGTGAGTTTTGACAAAGCTTTGCGGTTTGAAAGATTATATACAATAGTAAGTTTCTATTTAAAATAATTTTTGAAATTAATTCCTATGATGAAGTTGTTCAAATTTTGATAAAGTTGTTAATCCAACAAACAAATTTATCAAAATATGATAATAATTTAATGCATCATCCATATTAGATAAAAAATGTTATGAGGATTGTATGATTATAATTATGGATACCATATCGAATTTACCTGTTGCGATCAATTTAATATTATTCTCAAAAATAAATAAATTAATATCTTGTAGCTTTCGTTAATTGCTTTTATTTTAGTTCGTACGCTTTAATAAATTAATTCAGTTTCGAATAATATAACAAATAAAAAAAAAAGAAATAATCTATGTATCTATTGAAATGCATGGTTATTTACAAGATCCGTAGACTCTCGGAAAAGCATTTTCCTGGCACAGGAGAGGACCTAGTTTAGCTTTTCCTTCCCCGCATCCTGAGTCAGGGATTTCTTGACGATTCGACTGCGTTCGGGCGCTGCCTGCTGCATGGAGTCGCGCTTGAAGAGCCTCAGGCCAGGCACGGAGTAGGCCAACGTGTGGCGCTGTACTGCACGCGGCTGCTGCTGCTGTTGATGCTGCTGCAGCTGCTGCAGACGCAGAACCTCCCAGCTGGGTATGTAGGAGTCCAGCAGGGACTTTGACTCTCGGCCAGCGAACAGATCGGGCGTCGGATCGGGCTGTGAGGGCCGAAAGGGTTTGCCATAGCTGGCGGCATTGCCGGAGCCGGTAGGTCTGCGGGTGGTGATGCTGATGAAGCTGGGCGGGTAAGGCAGGGGTATGCGCGGGGTGGCAGCATAGGCGCGTTGCGGCAGCGGGGCGTAGGCGAACTGCTTGGACTGATGAAGCAAGAGGGGAATGCCCGGGGTGCCGCCGGGACCTGCACGCTGCGGCACAAATGTGTATGGTGGACGCAGGGGACGTGGACCGGGTCTGGGCAGCGGGTTGGGCAGCGGGTGGGGCAGCGCATTGCCACTCAGGTACTGCACACCGTTCAGATGCAGGTCCAGATCATCATAGGCCACAATGGGCTGCAGCAGTCGCGTTCCCGACTTGATGGCTGCGGCTGTTGTTGTTGTCACAGTCGCTGGCGTGGGCGAGCTGCAAAAAAAGAGAGTGGATGAGTGGCAGAGTGGCGTAGAAACAGAGAGAGAGAGCGAATGAGTTGCAATTTAATAGAGCCTAACGAGCTGCTCTTATCTAATCTCGGCGATTTATTATGGCAATCATTGCTGTCATTTGTCGGAAGCTAACGGCGGCAACAATCGTGAGTGAAACTGGCATTTCAACACCCGCCCACCGACCTGCCCGACCTACGCCTGCCGCCTCCCTTCCTCCCGCGGGCAGCACTGCCTCTCCATTAGGCATTAACTTAGACTCGCACCGGCATTAGCCAGGCCTAAACGTCTCGAAGGGCGCTCTCGAAGCCCGCAATTTGCACCATTTCAGGCAGGCAATTCGACCCGTTGACGGCGCTCCATCGCATCAATTGGCGATTGAAAAACCCCAACAACAACAATTTGCCTGCCAACAAATGTCTAGGAGAGCGCAATGAGAGTTCATTTCCAGCTATGCGATTAGACTGTGAGCGAGTAGGTGGCCAGCAGAAAAAGCCATTGCAATGCCGGTAAAGACATAGCGTATGGAACGCAAAGCAGCAGTATATATCGACTGTATCTATATGAAAGACAGCTTATCCATTATCTTCATATGATCACTTGCATTCTATTCACAACGAGTCAGAAAAGTGATTTAATTCGTTTCGTATCCGCTTCATTTTGTAAAGTAATTTTGCGAATATTAAAATTACTCATCAATTAAACACAGAGTCAATTTGTGATGTGTCAATTAAATACCATATATACTCGGTTTAAATTTGATGGGCATATCAAGCCGATTGTTTTTTGGGAGATCTGAAGAACTTAAGGGCAGACTCACAGTTCGACTCGCCCGTTCACGCTGACCGAGAATGAACACATACTGAAGAAGTCATGTATTATGGATGTGTATATTTGAATGAGTTATCTGTTACATATTTTTATCAATAATTAACAAACAAAGGAAATATTAATAAACGAAAATTTTTAAATAAGTACGAGTAATTTGTGGAATACAACCTTATCCATTGACCATTGAAAATGATAACCCAAAAGTAGAAGGGAGCGTGGCCGACCCCACACAGTTTATTTCTGACCAGAATCATTAGTCGAATCGATTTAGTCATGTCAGTTTGTCTGTCTGTGCTTATCCATCTATCTGTATATTCATCTGCTTGAACAAGTAGATCCTAGTTATTATAAAAGCTAGAGACAGCAAACTATTCCTGAAGATCACTGCGTATTATATGCAGAAAGAGTTCATATCAAATTTTGAGCGCTACAACTACCGCGCGGATCCCAGACACAGCGAATGTCCACCTCCCGCCCAACCGACCGAGGGGCACAGTCGTCTGACGTACGACTCAAAACGCGAAATAGAGAACGCGGAATGATAAAAGAATCCCTCCACATGGAAGGAAACGATAAGGTATCTAAGGACAGCGAAAACAGTTTGAGCAATGGCTTACTTAAGGAGTTGGCACAGAACCAAAGTACACAAGCGGGAACACCGTCGGGACCTGGTAAAAAACTGGTTAAACCAAGTGAAGATCCTTAACAAGTGAATTCTCGTTGAGAATAGGGGTAAAGATACCATTTGAGCAGGGAATATTGTATGAATAAAAATGAATATTTGGTGTAGTAGGCGAATACGTGGTTTGAAAAAACCTGGCAAGTGGCCATGGCTTGGAGTTTTTAAATGACAACTTTGAAGAAATGACAGAAGATTTACGCTTCATGTTAACAAAATTATAAAACTCTTTAGGGTTCCCAAGGAACTGAGACGTACAACGAGCTAACTAGTTTTTATAACATTTCGCGTTCTGGACCGAGAAATTTATTCGAGAAGTTAATTATTATTATTATTATTATGCGCCATAAGTAAAGGAAACTATAAAGTTTTTAAAAGCTGGGAGCAGAGTATCATACTGTCAGGTTACTTTTACAATTTGACTTTGCAATTTTTTTCAGTATCGCAACCAAAGTCTTTACATCTCACATTGACTAAGTTTTTGACAAGCTATCGAAATTGTCCGAAAATCAGACTATTATATCCAAAAAGTGCCGTTTTAATAACTGGACGAGATAGAAAGATACTGCCAATGATTGCGGTTGCATGAAATATCATTCTGATAAGGTTTGCCGCACACTTGATTGGGAGAGATCGGGATAGAAAATGCCATAAGCAAAAACGTTAATAGAAACCTCTCTTAACTGCTTAAATCTGCTTTAGATACAGCCTCCAGCAAAGCTTAAGTTGAAGTTTCTCTGCAAAGCTAGATAGCTGATAGATATAAGAAGAATAAAGGTTTTTTTAAATTCAAGTTGCTGATAAAGCTCTAAGCTCAAGCTTGGTCAATAACTTAGTTGTAAGCAATGAATGTGCAATTGAAGCTCTATCTAAGCTCGACTTGGATGTGAAAGCGAGTTTAAGCGCAGCTCGGTTTGTGAACACACGAAAAGCTCTTGGGGAGCTTTAAGCTCGCACTTGTTGCATACTTACGCGTCAGGGCCGCCATAGAGCAGCAGTCCGCCAGGTAGCTGAGCCGGCAACGCATAGCCCGCACTCAGCTGCTGATGCTGCTGCTGTAGCTGCTGCTGTAGCTGCTGCAACTGTCGCTGACGCTCCGCCTCCTGCTCCAGTTGGGCGGCATCACGAACATAGCTGGGCGGCACGCTGGCCGCGATGCTGGGATGCCAGGCATAGTGTGTGGGCAGCAGAGGCGGTCGATTGAGATCGAAATGCTGCTCATGCAGACGCTGATGCTGATGCTGAGGATGCTGTGCCTGGGCTTGCTCCTCCTCGCGTTCCAGATCCTCCAGACTCAGTTGCAGTGCGCTGCTATCGTCGTCGTAGATGCCATGTGTGGGCGGCAGCGCTGCTCTTATCGCTGGCAGCACAGTCAGCAGTGCACAGAGCAGCGGAAGTTGCAACTACAAAAGAAAGAAAGAAAGAAAGAAAGAAAGAGAGAGAGAACGAGGGTTAGAGCGGTATGCCGGGGGATATACATGGCTATTAGAAGGGCAAGGCTGCCGAGTCCGAGAAATGTTACGAATACTGTGAGTGTTGTGAGTGCGGCGAGTGAGTGTTATGTTGTATGTTGTTTGGCAACGGTGAAAGGTTTTCGCCTTTCGCCAAAAAATATGTATATGCGCGTGGGCGTGGCAGCAGGCGCCCAGTGATGCGTTTAATTGGGTTTTGCATGCGGCCACAACACTGTGAGTTTATCGTTTTTTAACACTCCCCTTCCCCCCCTCCCGTTTTATTCCCATCTGTGCGGAACAAATGCAAATGCCAATTGCCGAACTTGCTGCTTGAATGGCTGCAACAGCCACGGTGGGTGGGTGACAGGTGGAGTGGTGGCTTCAGCCGGCAGGTGGCACTGCAAACGGCACAAGGCCACAATGTGAGCTAACTGATAAGATGTTGCCTTTCTAAAAATACCATAAGAAATATACCAGAAACATACAGAAAATACCTAAGCTAACGGCCATTTGTCACGCCACGCACACGCAATGAATACTTTGCGATTGCAACATTCGAACCGCATTCAACTTGCCACATTCAACAATTCGCCAATCAGGCAGAGTCTGTGGCAGAGTCAGCTCCAACCAGAGCCAACTCCGACACCAGAGCCAGCTTCGAATCGAAACGAAAACTGCACTCGTCTTGCCGGCCAACAAAACCGAAAATTGCATTTTGTGTAATACCAAAAATTGATGCTACTCCAAAACCAGAAAAAAAATCTATAAAACTAGTTGCAATTTTCAGATTCGGACGCGCAACAATCACATGAGATGCGTGCGCCAGTTTAGCCGCAGCTCGGCCGTGGCGACTTGGAAATGATCGGTCGGGTCAGCTGAGCTTGAGCTGGACCTAGAGCTGTGTTTAGAGGTGGCATGCAAATGCAGCTTGATTGATGACACACTCTGCTGATGGACTGACGATTGGCATCGTTAGCGTGCGTAATTTGCGCGCTTCGTTTGGAGGCTGCGCGAACGAAACGAAGGAAAAAACAAAAGACTTAAGGCACAAACTCGCGCGACTAAAGAAGTGCAATGCTAGGACGCTGCTAATCAATCATGCATGTCACTCGCTACCGGGCGGTCTCGGTCTCGGTCAGTCTCTCAGTCTCTCTCTCTCTCCTCACTCTCCCTCTCTGTCTCTGTCTCTGTCTTTGTGTGTGTGTTGTTGAAGCTAATGGCTTAAAGCCCTGTCAAACATAATTTAATCTCTGTCTGTCGGGTAATTAAAGATAGTATTGAAGTTAACTTCGAATACGAGCATGAGTTGCTTGAGAGCTTGAGATAAGCATGAATAATTTACCATCCGAGATTAAAATTATTGGAGTTCAGATTTAATCTCAACTTCAATTTTACCATCTGCGAGTAACTTCTTTCGAGTTCAGATTTAATCTCAGTTTGAATTTTGTTAATTTAAAGAATTTTGAGATTATAAAAAATCTCTTTTGAGTGATTTTATCTAAAGCCTTATTGGGGTTAAGCTTAGATCCGGCAAAAAAATATTGAAGATTTGTATAATTATTTATTTGAAATGTTTCGAAATAAAAATAGAAACTATGCTGTGTTAGCATCTTGATCTGCTGATATATAATAGATCGTATTTGTATTAGATCGCATAGTTATTTTAATTTTTCTCAGTGTAAACGTTCAATGAACTTCACTGTTCACCAGTGATCATTTGCATAATCCGTTGTTTTAAAGTTGTGTACTATTTTGCCACCTCTATTTGTATTCTCTCAGTACACACCATTGCGTTACTTTTGTTCACTTCTGACTACAGTGATATTCCTTGCAGATAACACTCCTCGATTTGTTCTCGAGATGCAGATATTTACAAAAAAAAATAAACTCAAAAAGCGAAAACGAAAACGAAACAGAAACCGAAACCGAAACCGAAACCGAGACCGAACAACGAAGCAAATGCGACTGCGACAGAGCGAAGCGCGAACGCAGCATTTTATACCGCGAGCCAACCTGCGACTTGGCCAGAGCGTCAGACTTAGCCATGCAGTCGCTGTTCTGCAGGCCAACAAGTGGACGCATTGTTGCCACCTGTCCAGAGAGAAAGAGAGAGATAGAGAGAGAGAGCGTGCAAGAGCAGAGAGGAAGACATACACTCGTAACTCTTTATGTCTGGGCTAATGCAGATGAGGTGGAAGGATTTCAGCTGAAACCAAAACAAAAAGCTGTTGAAAGCAGCACCAAGTGCGCGCATTTAATTGAAATGGAAAGTAAATAGCTCCAGCTACGGAGGTCGAATAGGGGAACAGGCGTGGTAAGCCCGAGGGGTTGATACAAATTGAAATTGAAATCGTTTCGAATCAAACATCAAAGCTAATTTACGCATTTAAAAGCGTTATAACAGTTTCAGCCATAGGCGAACAGTCTCGCTGCGTAACCCTCCCAGCTCCCCCCTACTGTGCCCCGCAGCCCTACACTTCACTCCCAACCGAGCTCACCTGCTGAGCCAAGCATCCAAAGTATCCCAAACATGACCATTAATTGAACTATGTACAAGTGTTTCTCGCAGCACATGTAACTGCTATGGTTGTTCCTCTGCTCGTCACAGCGTTAACCGTTCACTTCCGCCCCTCGTACGTCGAAGCAGTCAAAAGTCACTCGCCAAGTGGGCCTAATCAGACCCATCCATATCCACTTTTTCGTTGCGATGCCCCACAAGACGTGCAACACGCCGCAGGGCGTCGTCATCGCCATTAGTGCTCGAAAGTAAATTACGGCATGTAATGGACATGGGCATCCCATTGCAAAGAGTGAGAGTATGCCGCAGTTATGACTACTTTGATATTGGTGAGAACATGAATATTTAAGCAACAAGTTGTACTATAGCTAGTTAACCATATATGCCTATATTTGTTTTTGTGTATTTGTATATCTTTTCAATCAATTGAAAGATTTCAGATATTGAACTTATCTTCATTCCATCTATATATTCAAAGCTATCTATCCATTTGTAAATATTAATTTAATTTTAATTATGCTATCTGGTTACATATTTATCTAACTGCAATGTCTATATCACCTTAGATCTCTCTGTATATATCCACCGAAATTATCTATCCGTATTTACAACGATCTATCTTTCAATTTAATTATCCGTTTACATGTTTATTTAACTGCGAATTTGTGTATATTTTTTATATTTTTCCTCCCTTTTTTCAAAACTATTTATTCCTATTTTTACGGATTTACGTATCTGTCAATTATATTTTTTTTATCATACCAATTACGATATAAATATATCATTATATCTTTTCATATATATTTTCCTTGTAAAAATATTTATTATTGAAAATGGGCTTAATTATTTAATTAATCATTTAGTATCTTAAGGATAGATCGAGTTATTAGCTATCAACACACTCAAACCTAAAACGTCGGTGAAAACAGAGTAACCGAAATTCGTTGCGAGCTTGCGACTTGCGTCAAACGGGAATTGCTCCATATAACGGTGCAAGTGAAAGAAGCTTTTCGACGCCTCTAATTGAGCGGAAGATCGAGTGGTAAGTGAAAAGCTCTTTGAAAATAATGCCAAATGAATTTGTCAAAATGCGACAATTAGTGGAATGAATGTGAATGTGAACATGAATATAATTATGAGCATGAGCAGATGAAAATGGAGCGAAGCCGATCCCTGGTTTGAGTTGGAATCGGGATTGGGTCTACTCGACTAAAGTTGCGTCAACTGGCGCCAAGGTTGCAAACGCGCAATGTCAGCAATGTCAGGCAAGACATGAGTAGTACGCGTATTACCTATCACCCATGGTTATGCGGGCGTCGTTCCGGATTGGGCGTGAAATTTCTGTGAACTTTCACAAACCTCTTTCTGGAGAGAAATAATAGCGCAAGACAATGGGAATGCATTCTGTCGGGCGGGTCTGGCGGTCCGAGCTGACCTTGTTGTCAACTGTTTTGTTTGTTTTTTTTTTTCTTGGTTTTCTTAACCAATTTGTCGGTTTTGTAATAGACGCCCGCCCGGTAATATTTATCATACATTGTATAAATATTTTGACAAGTTCACACAACTTGGAGACAATATATTATACGAAGATTTGTTGACTTGTGGAAATATTTGCCTCAAGCTCGCAGCTTATATTTCTTAAGATGTTTCTTCTTGCTATTGCATATTTATTTATCATATTTAGTTTTTCATTTTTAATGAGCATAGATATAATAAGAGCTCTTGATGACAGCAGTGCAATAGTGCAGATCTCAAAAATATGATATTTAACATAGTAAACGATCTCATCAATAATAAATTATCAAATCGCAGGAGACCAAAAAGAACAAATACTAGGAGCTCTACACCTTTCCTTCAAGTACATAGTTCCAGATTTCACATTAGTATTGCGTTTTATTCAGCTTATAACAATGACAGTTAACAGTTATGTTGTATATATATATTGCAAAAAAAAAAAACAGAAACAAAAGTTGCCTTTGGCATGCCAAAGTTGTTATACCCTTGCTGCGTATGTGAAAATTATTCAATCATATTTTTTACTTATTCTATGATATTTATCGGAAATATTTCTTCGATATTTTAAAACAATATTATTTTTAAGTTGGAATACCGTAGCTGTGGTATATTGAAATCTAATGTAGGTATTCTAACAACGATGTGGAAATTTGATTGCGGTACCTTGAAAAATAACTACATTTCGATATGGTAGCTATATAAAATAGCGGTTCGATCTGGCTCGTTTCAACTCAAATGAGAAGCTTATGATTCAAGTTTCTTTTGGATAGCTCCAAGCCTGAGAGACTTGCTTGCATGTGGCAAACGGACAGGAGAGACGGGGCTCGACTTGACACTGATTAAGAAAATATAACATATATACTTTTTAGAGTCGCATCTAGCCTTCTGCAAGGGTATAAGAAGTGAAACCTAATATACCCTACTTGAGCAATTTGTATGTTTAAATCAAATGACTTAAGCGACGAACTTGGCTTTGGAGTACTGTGAAATAAGATGGCATCCTGCTCTATCTATGGCCTGGCTCTGAGGTACACCTGGGTATGCGGATGTGCAACCGTTCCCGTGGCTGCCGCATCGTGTCCTACCATTGCCGACGGCAGATACTCATTGAGATTGAGACTAAAGGTGCCTGGGAGCGACTTGTCCTTGGCCTCGCGATTAATGCGATAGCCGGTGCGATAGGCTGCCACCGGCGAGATGGCATTCGCATAACCCTGCAGCCCAGCTGCGGCATAGTGCAGGCCCGTCAGTCCTGCAGAGTTGGCTGGCAGTGCACCCAGCTGCACTCCCGATCCGCGTGCAGCATAATCGGCTGGGACGCCGGCATTAACGTTGGGTGTGATAGCCGGACTCGGTGCCGGCGCCTGAATGTTGCCCGTGGCGGCTGCCGTCAGATACGGGCTGATTGGCACAATGATAGGACGCGTCGGAATCAGCTGCAGATACTGCACAGTTCCGCTGCCATCCTGCAGTGTCTGTGCGGGCAAATATTGCATCAGCATGGGCGTGCTGGGCAAGCCGGCCAAGCTGGTGGTTTCGCCCAGGCTGGCGCTCTGCATGGGCGTAAAGTTGGTTTCCATTTCGGGCATCTTGTAGGAGGGTTTGAAGCCAGCCTCAGCTCCTGGTTGCGTCTGTGCCGTGGGCAGATTGTCGTAGTTGCCGGCAAAGGCGTTCAGTGAGTTGAGATGCGCATCTTGTCCCCCTGCTGTGGTCTTTAGCTGCAGCTGTTGCTGGGACAGTATGTTGTTGGGGGAGTTGCCCGCTTTGTTGGCTATCTCCGGACTGGACACGGGCAGCGCGTGGAGCAAAGGCAGCAGCTGGACGAACAACAGTGCCCAATGAAGACGGCCTTGGCGCAGCATCTGGAAGAGACGAGAAGCGGGTAAAGTGGGTGAGGCTGTCGGTCTAAGAAAGAAAGGTATGGGCGATCGATTGACGATCGAAACAGATTCATTGGATGATCGGGGGAATCTCTTTTTGGAGCAAGTTGAAATCCACACCCCAATCCGTTCTGCACGAAATTGCCGCTTAATCTGCCTGCACACACAAAGCCGCAGCAGAAGGGGCAGAGGCGGAGGCCGCGTTGAACAAGTGCTACAAAAGCAACATAACAAAATTCCACGAACGAGACAACAGTCTCGCCCAAAAGTTCACTTTCACTTGTTGTTGCTGCGTTTTAATTTGTAGTTTTATAACAATTATGCTCATGCTTAGGCGCAGACAACATTTGCTTAAAAAAATAACAAAAACAAAAACAAAAACAAAAACCAAAACATAAACAAAAAAAGAGCAAAAAATGAAATGAATGCTTCACCTTTGGCTACAACTTGGGCTTGTTACGTTTTTTTGGGTTCGGTTCGGTTCGGTTTGGTTTTTATTTGAATGTGTTTTGTGGGGTGCCGACACGCGTGTTTATAGTTAATAGCTTGTAATTGTTGTTGTTATTACTATTGTTGTTGTTGTTGTTGTTGTTGTTCAAGTTGCTGGCGAAACACTTGCACTTTTGTAGCAATCCGCGACTGTCAAGCGACGCGCTTTGATTAACGTAAGCGACGCCTGCGAAGCCGCTTTTATACCACTGGCCACGCCAGCTGCCAGGAGCGAGTGCAGCAGGAGCGAGCGTCGTCAGGAAGGGGGTGGCCCGGTTGTCAGGGGGGTAGCAGGCAGCAATTTTCCTCAATTGCCATTAAAAGCAGTTGAACCGAAGCACACAAGTTGCCACAAGTTGCAACTGCACTAAGCTGCTTGCGTGCAAGACTAAGCGAAACGGGAGGGGAAGGGGAAGGGGGTGCGCGCAACGTGAGGCAACAGCCAAAGCGCAACAATGCACATTCTGTGCACATTGTTGCATGCGCCCAATCATTCACTTTGGGCATGTTTCAAGTTCAAGTTTAATGAAGCAACATGTGCGGGCATGGCCCATTGCGATACCCTGTAGTTTGATATGACTTTCGCTTGTCTCCAAGACAGTTCAAATATCAAGAGGCATATGTGACTATATATTAAACGATACTCAATAGCTGACAGGCGAATTCAGTTTAGTTTTCAATGTGTTTGTATTGCATTGAATCTGCTGGGTATGCACTGCATGTGGCATACCCACTATGCGCTGCCTGTCTGTTGTTTTTTCGGTTCCGTCTTCCGAAACATGTCGAACGGACGCGGCAGTAGCTGCAGCAGCAGCGGCACACCGGCCCACAATTAGGCGCTGGCAAGTTGCAAACGGACGTCTTCCGCATTGTCTGATGGCCATGATACGCTTTAACGGGTTTCTGCAGCGCCCGCTCTGCAGTGCCGGCAGTTGCCACTTGCCAGTTGCCAGTTGCAAATGTTTTTTTCAAATACGGATAACTTGCCACTTGCCGTTTGCCGTTTGGCTGCTGGCAGGAAAAGTGTTGCAAGGTCGTCGGCGAGTTAAGAGATTAACTGCATCAGACAACTCGAAATGATTAAGTACACTCGAATGATAAATTTAAAAACACAATGGAATGTTGTGATAGCTTCTGTGCCTCAGTTTCACGATAGTTTTATTGGAGTCGATTCGAGCGATTCAATTGATTGAACGCGTTTGTCCGTTTTCGAGGCATTACTTTCCGACGACGATAGTCGATTGCCGATCATCATTGAGTGCGACGAAATAAGCTATACTATAAATGATGATGAGAGGAATAGCAACAATTTGATTGATTTTATATGATGTCAGCACACTAGCAGCTCCACATTTATACGAGCTTGCTAGATCAAGTGTAAAGCGCAGCTGAGTCTCGCGAAGCCTGGCAAGCAGAGCGTATACGTAATTCAGCTGTGATACTAAAGAGACCGGGCAGAAGCGACGAGCACAACTCTCAATATGCTAAAATTACAGGCTTACTTTACAACTTAAGTAATTATTTATCATTTACCGTACGAATCGTGGCTGGGCACAGACTGCTCGACAACTGTTTTGTGTCTTCGGATCGCCGCCAGCTAATGCATAAAAGCAACGCAGACTGTTTTGACAAAGGCAAACTGCCTACAGCAGGCGTAAAGCAGACATGGCTGAAGAGAAGCACCGCATGCTCTTCCAGGGCCAAGATCCCAGCCAACCCGCGCCCAATCCGAGCTCGCTACACACTAGTTTCTCCCGAGATTCCTGGGAGATGCCGCCCAGCTACGAAGACGCAATCGTGAATAGAATCAGTATGCGCCGCGTGAGTAAGACTAACACGTGCGACTACCGTAGCTGCAGCCGGGCCGACATGCAGGTCGAGAAACGTCGCACATTCGCAGCCGATCAGCAACAATTCCACAGTCGACTGGAGCGACCGTATTCCATGCCTGCAAGCGACAGCATCGACGCAGAGAATGAAACTCAGTTGCTGCCATTGGCCGACATCTGCACACCGAAGGAGGCTATGCCGCTCAACTCCAACACACGAGAAAGGCGCAGTGTACCACTAGTCCGCAGTGGGTACTCAAAACTGCTCAGATCTTTAAAAGAAATTGCAATTTTCCAGTTTATTGATACAGTATTTTCGTAGATTTCTTTGTTCTGGCACCGCAGCCCAAGCTGGGTATCGATTCTTGTCCCCTTGTTTGTCCTGCTTGTGGACACCACGGCAACACTCGTCTGAAGCGTTCGCCCAATGTCCGCACGCATTCGTGGGCCTTCTGGCTGTGCTCTATAGGGTGAGTGGTTACATGAGTGCACATCGGTCCCAAAACACTTTTAATTTGCTGCTCAATTAGATGGTGCTGCTGCACCTGTCTGTTTCCCTATCTAACGGCCAGCTGCCTCATCACAAGCCATTACTGCGTGTCGTGCAATACATTTCTGGGAGCTCACTATCCCGATGATGGTTGCTTCTAAGAGAATGGCCTATGGATTGAGACTTCAATGCACACTTATTTCTATGTTATATTCGCTATTCATAGTTGCATACAATATCAACTCAGTCTATTCAAATCCGACCTGTCATACTATCATATACCCGCCTGCAACAGATCAACATTTGTTTCGATTATAACCGGCTTTAATGAAGAGCATCTAACAATATTTACGGAAGCGGCAATTCAAATATTTGCATAACATAAGAATTATTCATTATTTAGCTTCCCATTAAAAAAAGCTCTTTTGGTTCGTTTCGTTTTGTTTGGTGTATTTCGAGTTGCTCTTGCAGGTTGTAACCAAAACAATACTGAAATAAAGTGAAAAATATTGTTTTTGAAATTTGTAGGCTGTTCTCGTGTTCTTACAGCCGTTGACATCTCATTGCTATTTATCGATAAGAACCTAATTTTGAAAACTGGGATGCGACATTGTGTTTTCGCATTCGCATCTTTTTGTTTTCTTTTCACCCAGACCTTCGCCTTTTCAGCTACGCGATCGCCGATTCCGCCTTACGCCTCGGTACGCGTTGCTTGTCACATGCATATGCAAATTAAGATAAGTGTGATTCCCGCATCGATCCATAGTCTTCCCTCTTTGGACGGCGGTGGTGAGAGGATTGGATCTTCTTATTTATATTATGTTGGAGGGCTTGACTTCGCCCCCTTAGTGAAAATTGCTAGCCTTGTAGCCTTTGATAATAATTAAGCGGAGAACGCCAACGGCTGTGTGCATTGATGGCACCCCTGTGCCACAGTCCAATTCAGCTAAATACCTTGGAGTCATCCTGGATCGTAGACTCACATTCTCAAAGCAAGTGAGTGCTATGAGAATGCGCATACGTACTGCGGCATCCAAACACTACTGGCTCCTAAGCTCTAAAAGTAAATTGACCCTCTCCAACAAAATGCCAATTTACAAGCAAATTATTGCTCCAATCTGGAGGAACGGGTGCCAAATTTGGGGATTGGCTTGCGACAGTCAAATACGTCAAATATATATCCACAATGATTGCCGGCTGCGAGTGGTAGAAATGGTTAGAAATACCTTGCACAAAGACCTCAAACTGCACACGGTTTTTGAGGCAATAAACAGGCACACCAGCCGGTATCATGACAGACTGGAGAGCCATCCTACGGTCACCCACGACGAGAGCCAGGAGATGATTTTCCCTATATGTGATTTGTAAAACTGTGATTGTTAATTTGCAATTATTTGTAATTAACATATTTGTATTAATGTATTGATTCCGCTAACCATAGTTAGCCGGCGCGCCGTAAGGGCTGAATTACTAGATGCCAAGGTCACAAAGGGGTTGTAGCTACCCCGTATACCTTAATAAAATTAAGTTAAAAAAAAAAAATAATGACAGTTTACAATCTTGAAAAGTAAGTTTACCCTCGCAGCAATGCATCACGCCACAAGTCAAGTCGGCAAGCCGACTCAGCACTCTGAATAAGAAGCGTTCGCTTTCCGCTGCCGGACGTTCTTTGCGCGGAGCGCTGAACCCAATTCTGGCGAGTCAGCATTGTTTACACAAAGCTACTTAGTTGCTATGAAGTAATACGTTTTCGGTTGTTAACTACCCCCCTCAAGTTTATGACGTCCTCGGTCATGTTCAACTTGTCGATGGTCCGCTGTATCTCCCTGGAGGCTCGTCTTCTTCTTATGCCAGATAAAGGATGAGAGAGGCAATTAAACCAACGTTCAGGATCACACCAGCTGCAAACCAGAGTCTAGGCGAACCTGCAGATTCCATGTCATCCTTAAAGCTTTGGATGGAGCGTAGGTGTAGCAGAGGGATGCTGAGTACAGGGTCGGGGCCGACGATGTTAAGTAATGGTGACCGTACAATGCCCGGCTGCTTGCTTTCCGTAGGTTTCCAAACTCGAAAGTCACCAGGTGGGTTACCTTGGCCAGTATTTCTGGGCTGCCATCGGTGTTACAGCGCTGTCATCTACGGGTTACTACTTGCAAGTGGCTGGGTTGAGTGTGGCACTGAGCAGAGCTTCCCGCGTGGAGCGAGCGCGCACAAGTTTCGCGCCGAGACTGCTCACAGAACGCAACGGGTGACCGCAAAGGTGTCATCCTCGCATTCGGCTGGCGTGTCCTCGTCGAGGCGTAAGATGATATGTTGGTGAAATACAGAGTAGACGGCGACTTTTTTGCATCTGAACTTGGCTCTTGGATAGGCAACTGGAGGACCTTGACTTTAGAGGCTTCTATTAAGCTAACTATTGGACTATTCGACAAGAGATTTCAAATCGGCATGGTCAAGAATTGTGGGATTTACTACGTTGGACTTGGCCAAAGTATTGGTGTATATTTCTTGCCAGTAGTGTTTCGTATAAGTGTTGTGCGCCAAGTCGCTTTTACCGGCATTGATCACCTTATTGATGGAGTCAGTTAACTTGTTTATCTGCTTTTGAGTTTCGGAATTAATAGTTATCTGCCTGGAATTAGACTCTAGTTGAGCCTCTGTAATCTTAATCTTTAGAAAATCTGTGGCCTTTAAAGCTGTTCCTAGAAAATCTGTGCTCCTAGCAATCCTGTGTTGTACTTTGAGGAGGGACAACAAAGTTCTAAGATGGTCAGTATCGACCTCTAGTAACTTGCGCATAAGCGATTAGGGGAATGACTCGGACAATTTTTCTGTTTCGTCTATCAGAAACTACAGTGCTCGGGCTTTCCTTAAAGAACGTATTAACTAACCTGCAAGGAGAATGTCTACTTAAGGTTGTGCTTGTGGACAAGCGTTAGTTTTTTCTGAACTTCGTTCGGAGTAAGGATGTGTTGTCGGAGTAGGTACAATCTAGTCTGGCCAAAATGGCATCGAAGTTCAATACGGTGTTGTGAGACACAAGTAAGGCTCCAGCTGGGCCACGAATTTTGTTTCGCAATATGGCAACAGCTTGGTAATGAGCACTGCTGCCGTTATAGGGCTTGAAAAGATCGTAGGCGTATATGGCCGATTGTCTCCAGGCCACATACTCGTCTTGGGTACCGGAGAACTCTGGTACAGACATTATTATGTCTAGAGGTATGTCGCACCTAACCTCGGGATTAACAGAAACCTTTTCATACGCTATGATTTGCGGGGCTTCCAACTGCAAACTCTGTAGCCGAGCATCTAGGGAATTTATTTGGTTTTGAAACTGAGAATGCTGTTGCGTCAATGCCTGCCTGACGGCATTGTCGATAATAGCTTGGATTCGATTGGGGTCCATGGTGCTTTCCACCGGGGCACTATCTAACGACTGACCTACTAAATGGCCTACTTGTTTCTCCTCCCAGCTACCCTTGCTTTCGTATTCGACCTTCACGTCTCTATAGGCAGGTGTCCAACTCATTGTTTGTTGGATGATCGGCTGAATATATATGGCAAGAAAAAGTATGCAATAAAATTAAACGAAAGTATGCAATAATTAATTTATAGGGTATGCAACGGAAATGTATTCCGTCAAAAGTATGCAATAATATTTTAATAAAAGGTATGCAATAGATTTTTTTAAAGGGTAGGCAATGAAAATTGAATTTGTGAAAAATATGCAACACTTATTTTTTAATAAGGTATGCAATGAGAATTTATTCTGCCGAGAGTATGCAATGCTATAGAGACTGAATTTCACAACGCACAACCATTACGTGAGCAGCTAAAAAATTCTTTCTTTTCACTTTTTGGGTTTCTCTTGACGGTGTGCCGCAGAATTCACTTGTAAAACTTACATGTTCTGTAACTTAACTACCCTGATAAATTAGTCTGTTCTTGATGCAGTTGGGCGCCAATTAAGATATGTATGATTCCCGCGTCGATCCAGAGTCCTCTCTCTTTGGACGGCGGTGGTGGGACGATTGCGCCTCGTTTGGATCTTCTTATGAAGATTATGTTGGAGGGCTTGACTTCGCCCCCTTAGTGAGAATTGCTAGCCTTGTGGCGTAACAATATATTTGATAATAATGACAATTGATTTTACGGCTGTACCCCGGAGCAAAGTAGTGGTTTATTGTAATTCAGAAATCAGACTAACAGTTTACAATCTTAAAAACTAAGTTTACCCTCGCAGCAATGCATCACGCCACAAGACAAGTCGGCAAGCCGACTCAGCATTCCTTGCAGCGTGAAGCGACACTCCGAATGAGAAGCGTCCGCTTTCCGCTGCCGGACATTCTTTGCGCATTGTTTATACAAAGCTACTTAGTTGCTATGAAGTAATACGTTTTCAGTTGTTAACTTGCACGCACACTCCATCATACCATACATTGATGCTGATTTGCAGTGCTTGATTTGCTTTTCTTCGTCAATACCTTTCGTTAATTTGGTTAGATTTGCTCATTGATGGCGAAGTGAGGGAAATGTACAGGGTATTTGTCACTTTTTCGAATCTGTTTAATAAATACTATAGATGTTTTTATTTATAAAACGCACTCATTCTAGAAATTTATATAGCCAAGCTACTAGAAATATATTTTATGTGAACTTATATAATATTTTACATATATAATAATAATATTGTAATTATTGCAATCAGTAGCATTTATAACATTAAATAATGTTAGTAATTAATTTATATGTTAAAGACAGCTTTTAATTAGAGCTATCCCAATTGAAAGCGTGTGCGAGGTATTCAAACCGAAAACAGAAGCATAAACACCAATTAGTTGTCTGTAAGTGTAACCATACACATAAAATATGTACGTGTGTATTTCCATACAAGTGACAATACATTCATACACACCCCAAGAAACGCACCAAACTGAGTGCTAGCGAAATAGGGTTCCGGCACTTCGCCGGCCATAATACCCTTACGCACAATTTGTATAAAACGCGCCTTGCTGGCACATACTGCCTTGCACATTCGAAGGACCTACTCATAAAAAGGGAAGCAAGAAATGCAACCGAAGTGGAAAAAACAAGCAAGCGGATGCCATCAGCGAAAGGATGATGACTTCAAGGGGTGCGGGAAAACGAGTTCATTTTGTTGCCATTTTCCTATGACTATTGCGATACTGCTTTATACAATAGATGAATCATATATATGCAGATATATATGCTATATGCAATGCTTTATACGAAGACCATAATCAAAACACCAAAACGATATTTCAAAATTGTTAAAATAAAGTTTGTTTTTCATATGTATTGCTTTTCATATATTCATATATTTCATATATATTCATAAAAAAAATACTTTATTTATTATAAGAGTTGCTTAAGTATATTATTGATTGTATTGTACATTATTTTATTAAACATCTTGGACATGTACAACTGCATATTATTGGTTTTTGCCAAGAATGCATATATCTTGTTTTTTATTTAAATCCCGTAGCTTCCAAATCTGTCAGCATATTATTTATAAAAAAAACGAATTTCACATAACTTTCAAATCAAAAAGGAAAAAAAAAATCTTTTAATAAAATTTGCAAACAAAATTAGGTATCCAAATTCAGAGTTCAGATGTGCAATTGTGACACCAGCTCCGTGATGAGCTCGAATGCAACTATAGTAAATCTAAAAGATTCGATAAGAGCCACAAGTTCGAAAAGCCGCAATCGTTGCCGCAGTCGTAGTCGCAGCCCCGGTTCAATATCCGAGAACATGAAACTGACCCCATCGGATATGTCCTCAAATAGTCGCCGTGCATTCCTACAACATATGGTTGAAAATTTGCCCCAAGCAGTGCACAATCGAGTGCTTGCCCTGAAGCACAATCAGTTGCAACAGATAAAGATATCGGAACAGTTCTTTCGAGAGGTCTACGAGCTCGAAAAACGTTTCTATGCCCAAAGCTGTACGTTATTCGATGCGCGACGAGATATTGTTGCCGGCGATGTGGAGCCACCGATAACCGAGCGTTATTGGCACGA
Source organism: Zaprionus inermis (assembly GCA_018151445.1). Lineage (NCBI taxonomy): Eukaryota > Metazoa > Arthropoda > Insecta > Diptera > Drosophilidae > Zaprionus > Zaprionus inermis. The sequence goes on along the minus strand of JAECXD010001510.1, from coordinate 1,324,992 downwards.
AGAGCCCGATGAGCTGCTCGAGGAGATTAAGACAACGGAAGAATTCAAGCAGCTTACTGAACAATTGCCGCAATTGCCCAACAATGCAGTGGGTGTGCCAAGCTTCTGGCTAACAGTTTTTCGCAATGTAGCCCTCATCTCAGATCTGGTACAGGAGCACGACGAGCCACTGCTGGAGTGTCTGCTGGATGTACGGATAAGCTATGAGCCGGATAGCTATACAGTTCATTTTCGATTCGCACCCAACGAATATCTGCACACTTCGTCGCTGGTGCTGACCAAAAAGTACATATTGCGCCACGAAGCTGACAAAGATTATCCGTTTATGTTCGAGGGCCCGGAAATTGTTCGCTGCGAGGGATGTCACATACATTGGCGCGATGGTTCCAATCTGACACTCCAAACAGTCAGACAGAAGCGTTCGCGCAAAGGTGGACGCAATGTACCAAAGGTAATGCCGCGCGAGTCCTTTTTTCGGTATTTCTCACCGCCCCAGGCGATGGATCTATCACTAGCCGATGAGAAAACCAAAATGGTACTCGGTGCCGACTTTGAGGTGGGCTACCTGCTGCGCACCCAGATTGTGCCCAAGGCCATACTCTTTTATACCGGCGACATTGTGGATAACGTCAACGATGAATTATGTACTGCGGACAATACATCGGCATCGTTGTCCTCCCTGTCGCATGGCTATCAAGACAAGCAAAAGGATCCGATCCAGAAATAATAGATTTGAGTGCCAAATGCAATGTGTTAGGAGGTTCTTCACATCTTATTTTCATTTACTTTGTTTCGGGTCCATAATTTACGCTTCTTTGTATCGCTGTCGATGTCGTGTAAACAAACATAGATATAGTACTAGATAAATACGAATCTTTAACTATTATTACTGCTGCTGTTGCTGCTGCTGCTGCTGCTGCTGCTGCTGCTACTACTACTACTACTACTACTACCGCTACTGCTACTCTCATCCGGCCAAGGCTATTTAAATATGCTTGTGTAGTACTCCTCCTCCAGATCGTAAAGGTCCATGGCCATCTCATCGCGCAGCTTCATCAGCTTTTTATCGCAATCGATTTGCGTGTTACGAAACAGAGACGAATTGCTGTTGATAGCCTCGTTAACCGAATGGAAATCGTTGAGGATGAGATATTGCTTAAGATCGGCAACCAATTTCATCAGCGATTCGCCTGCTCTAACTAAAATAGATAAAAAAAATTAATATAATTTCATTAAATAGTAAGCCAACCACATACCCATATTGGCGGCACGCACTTGCATCTCGAGAGCATCCTGTTCGCACTGTGTTGTCTTAGAGATTTGACTATGGCTCTCGCGGCGAGCTAGCTTCAGTATCTCTGGAAACAAATGAAGAGCAATTACAGTTACTACATTCGAAATCAATTGTGATAGATGTTGTAGGTGTTTAACGTTTTTCTGAAACTGCATGACAGTGTTGTCCTGGTTACTGCCAACAAACTAGATCTGCAAGATGCCATTTCGCCTGCCGATATGCCCATAAGATTGTGCTTGCATAAAATGCGCAAACACTGGCAAGTTCAGGACGTTAGTGTCTGCCACCATTCCGACTTTTGGTTTATTTCCAGTGTTGATGGTTTTTACCTTCGAAATTCTCCAACATGCTCCGCACATCATCTTTAAGCCGGACATTATACGACTTGAGCAGTGCCTCCTTGGATTGAGGAAGTACTATGATTCGTGAACTGCTGGCCATATTATGCGTTTTATATTTAACCACGTTGTTGTTTCAGTGCTTTAATATTGAATTTAATTTCTATTTCGCCTTTTTATGTTTTTCTTCTGCGGCAATTGTCGCAGTATGGCAACGCGTCCCAGGGTTGCTGCACAAGCGCTTGTATCGCATTCGTGCGTGTTGCGATAGTTCGATTACTTATCGCTTGTGAAAAGCAGTCAATTGTTCACGTTTGGCGCCAATTTCGAATTTTGTAAAAAAGATTAAATTATTTGTAAATGCAATACATAGAACTAAATTGTTAAAATTCATTGCTCATCAACTTTTCTATTTTTATTATTACATGGTTGATGCTTCATTTATAATTATAATAAAATATATTAAATTTAACATTAAATAGAATTTCGAGGCAGGTCAGTTATGCCACTTGAATCGAGATTATGATTAGGACATTTATGCCTATTTATTTCTTATGGCCCCCAACACAATGCAGAAATTGCTCGTCATTGCAGCTGCTTACGTTGAGCTTTGTTATGCGAACAAGATTGGCTGTAATCCCACTTATTTGGATCGATAACGTGACGACGTCTAAGACAACAAATCGATCTCATAAATTACTTGGGAAAATAAACGTAAACTCAAGAGTCTATTGATTCTTATTTATTGTTAGAAAATCCAAAATATTTCCTTAATCTTATCCAGGGGGGATACGAAAATAAGCCCATTTCCGACGACAGATTCAATCGATTCGCGTTAATTCGAATTTATAATTAGCACAGGTCTACATGCTGAAGTTTTTTGGAAGCGCTGCTTGATGGATGAATGGATTTGCTTTAAAAAACAATTCCGAACAATTTCAATTGGTTTTTTCGCTTTTATTAAGTTTACATTTATCACACATTGTATAGGATTTCTTAAACTAGTTCTTAGAATATGAATTCTTCGCTATCGTCAACCGTCTGCATGTTGCTCAGGCTGCGCTCGAAGCGCTTAATACGCTGATACCACTGCGGATCTTGTGCAGCCACTGCGTCGGGTCGTCCCTCGTTGTGCCTGTACAAATACTCGGCATGTCCCTGGCCAGGGATGCCATTAACCGTGCAGGCAACAAACTGATTGTACACCTTTGACTCCCAATCGCCACCGACATATCGCACTACGCTATGCTCCACACGAATCTGCACCAGATACTGCTTGCTGGCGGTGCGAACAATGAAATTCTGATGCTGTGGCGGCGTACCCTTCTCGCCGTACGAGTACAGCTCATAATTGCTGGCCGTGATGGGTTGATAGACGCCCTTGGACGTGCACACGTGGCCCACCTTGAGCGACGACAGGAAGAACGAGGGCTGACTAAGATTGCCCAAAATCATGCTGCTGCCATCGTCGAGAAACAGTGCAAAATACACATAGCGATAGATCGTGCTCAGGCAACGCTCTGTACCGAAACTGTGATCCCGAATGCCGCGCAAGCTCAACTGAAGGCGACGCTCGCCGAGCACACAGCTGCCGTTCAGTTCGCCACTTTGCTCATAGTGCGTGCGCTTCTCCACAATGTGACCCACCGACTTGAGCATGCCATAGAAGCTATCGTTCCATGCCTCACGTGCTATGGAGTCGGCAATCAGGGATGAGCTCAGATCGCGATTGTAATTAAAGTGCTCCGCCGAGCTGGTGAAACACAAATCCAGCTGCACCGCCAGCAGTTGTTGCGTCTCCGACTTCTGCAGCTGGCAACGTTGCAGCTGACCGTCATATTTGATGCGCCAGCTACGCATGGAGTCCTCGGGATAAATATGAAATCCGGCACCAAGAAACTCGCTGCTCTCCTCGCTGCCATCGGTGGTGAAGTGCACCATGTCCGGCAGCTTGGGTGAGCTATAGAGTGCATCGCCGGGTAGCCAAAGATAGAGTGCTGCCTTGAGTACACCGCGTCGACGCCGTTCCAGCGTGATCAGTAGTTTCTGATGGTTGGCGGGATTTGCGGCCATAAAGCTGACCACATCGTAGCTCTTCGGATCGCTGGTCAGCTGCTGAGGACAATCCAATGTCGCCAGATGCGATGCGGAGCTGAGTAGCTGCTCATTGCGTTTGTAGATGCGATAGCGCAGCTGGCGCAGCACGAGCAATGCCAGCGCGTATTTCGGCCAATAGAATAGACCCTTGCAGGGATATTTGCCGAAGATCAGCACCGATTTGCGGCTTAGTAGCAGCAGGGCGAGGCTGAGTAGTGCAACCACAATGCTGAGGCTGAGGCAGACTACAGTTAGGATGAACATGTTCTGCGCACTTGACTGTCGTTTACGTGACTGAGCAACGGTTCTATTGCATTGCATCCGGTAGGTTGTTTGGGCTCTGACTCGATAAGCAAACCGTATGCCCCTGCCCCGGTCACACGACGACCACTTGGTCGTTGCTCTTAAGGCCGCCGCTAGCCTCGTTATCTAAGCCTCGGCTTCTCTAATCAATCGTAACAGACCACACCAACCATCCCTCCCAGCCCCACTTGAGTAATGCAGTAGTCTGGCGGTCGCAATTAACCATTCCGACGATAATAAATCTGTTGGCAGTTTTTATTTTTACACTTATTATGTACGATTGCAATCACAAAGATGTTTCTTTCCTATTTGCTAATCGTTGGCTTGCTTATAGCGTATCACAAAGCTTCTGTCAGCGTGCGCTCTTACGCACTAATTAGCTTTTGTCAGTGGCTTATTGTGGGCGCTCGTTAGATTTGAACTAGTTGATATTGCACTGATTCTTTGTTTCATTGCAAATATTCTGCTTAATAAATTAGTTCATGGTTATTTTTTGTAAAATGTGTATACATATATACTGAATTATGCAAATTATTCAATTAATAGTTTTTATATTTAATATATAGCAGCTATAAAGCCATGAATTAATGAAATATTCAATTAAATAATATAAAAATTACAACAAACTTATAGTTATTTAAAATATTAAATTGAAAATAAATTAATACATTTTTATAAGCTGTATTTATTCATTTGCACTTATTTTCAAATCGAAATTCAACTGTAACTGAAGTGTTTCAATAGTCACGCCACCACTGTACATGCAAATTGTAGCGCTGCGTTTTGCAGCACTGCCAACTGCAACTGACAGTGTTAACCGTTATCTGCGCGCTCTTAACGCCGACTGCGACTGCGCGAGAACTTTCAGTTTTCACGCTGCTGGCAAAACAACAATGCTCAATCAATAAAAACATAAAATTAGTGCGCGAGGAGCATGCATGCAGCAGCAGCAGCAGCAGCAGTAGCAGCAGCAGTAACAGCAAACGCAGCAGCAGCAACGCCAGCAGCAGCAGCATCATCAACAGCAGCAGCAACAACAACTAAATCGTAAAGGAATTTGAGTTGGCAAAAAGCACAAAAAAAGGAGCGAAAACGAAAAAAATATCCTGTCAGTTACACACAAAAATATACACACACACGCACACACAAGTGAAGTTCGCGAAAAGAAAAAGGTTGGCAAAATGTACAAAACGATACGGCACGGCGAGAACAGTTTGCAATATACGATATTGCCGCAAAACGATGATTTTCGCATCGAGGGGAAACTGGGCAATAGCAACCGCCTGGCGGGCAACGCGTCCTCCTCCATGTGCTCCTCCTCCACCTCGTCGACAACAACAGCTGCTTCAGGCTCATCGTCATCAGCGTGTGCAACGTCCGCCGCTGCTGCCGCTGGTGCTGCTGCGTCCAGTGGCCACAAACGCGGATCGGGTCCGCCACGCAAACGTCGCACATTCTTCGCCTATCTGGGCCTGATCTTCGTGTGCACCGTCATCATTGGCGCTGTACTCATACCGTTCCTGGTCTCGGCCGAGTGTCTGCCCAGTCCCACAGAATGGTTCCTCAAAACGAAGGCCGCGTTCACGCACAGCGGCGACAGGCAGCTTCAGCAGCAGCAACATATTGTTGCTGCTGTCAAATCACCGACAGCAACAACTGTTGTTGTCGCGGTGCCAGCAACATCGCTGTCGGCCGCCATGCTTGGCCAGAATGTGGGCAAAACTGTGCAGATTGTGAATCGTAACGGTGTCGAGCAGTTTGTGCTGAAGGTGAATAAGACTCAGCCATCCAGCAGCAGCAGCACCACCACCACCACTACTTCTACAACAACCACAACAACTGCAGCACCAACTATCGTCGTTGTGCCCGCCACGGAGCCCGCTGCTCCTGCTATCATGGAAGTGCCCGTGGCACGTTCGACGCCACCGCCGCCAGTGGCCACAGTTGCCACCTATGCCCCACCGCTTAGCAATCGCCTGATGCCAGCCACAATCACCACGCGCATCATACAAGTACCGCTGCTCAAGTCCATGGCCAAGAAGCCCATAATGCCGCCCGTGCTGGCCAAGAGCAACACGCAGCAGCAAGAATCCTCCAGCAACGCAGATGCGTCACAGAACAAGAGCAACAGCAACAACAACAACAACTGGATGAATACACACTGGGCCTACATTGATCCATCCACCTACGTACAGTGGTCGGTAAGTATCACCCTAATCCCTGAATCCCTGCTCCGCATGGTTACCCATTCCACTCTGCCTCTCTCGCTCTCTTATTACAGGGCTACAAGGCCGAGGATAGCGTGCTGCTGCCCGCCCTGCTTGGATTTGCACTTATTGGCATGATTCTAATTATAACGGTCTGCCTGGTGGCACGCAACAAGCGCACCATTGTGTCCTCCGTGCGCAAGCGGAATCGTAACGTGAGTACACACGCGCACGCACACACACACGCAGACGCACGCAAACACAGCCACACACACACCCACACACCCACACAGTGGCACACAGAAAATGCATTTAATTACCGTGTGTGGCAACTCCTTGCATAACCTTGCGCCACATTCGACCCACACGTCAAAGCACTTCAATGGGGGCACCCTGTGTGCATTTTTTTTGTTTTTGTTGCCTTCCTTTTTTTAACCACTCCGATGCAATTAACCAATTCGCACGAATTGCCCGACAAGTGCTGGGAAAATAGGTTATGGAAAGTGCAACAAAAGTTTCGGAATACCGAAAGAAACTTGCAAACGGTTTTTGAAACCCTAAAAATAATCATCTATGCAAATATATTTATATTTATTTGGTAACTTATAATAATGTTATTTTATATTTATTTATAATATATTGAGAGTTTGAATTTCCTATTTTCAAGTTTATTTTTTAATGCAATGCAGAATGATATGACTTTATTATAATTATCAATTACGTTTAAATTTCTAAGGAGGTTATAAGTATTATATTGCAATTTTTACGCAATTCAAATTCTCTTAAGTAACTGGCATTCTGAAAAGTTTCGGAAACATTTTGAAAATGCTAACGGAAGTCTTAGTTGTCAATATTGTGCTCAAAAGTGTGATCAAAATATGAGTTTGTTTCTATTTTTGTTTAAATTTATTCATATTCAATTCTACAAATGAATGAATGTTAGCAGTGATAAATACTCAACTGGAGATGATAATCAAAAAGCAATTGAGTTGTCAAACCAAAGAACCGTAGTACATACCACAGCTATAAGGAACAGGATTGGAAAAAGAAACTACTGCGAAAGATTCATGGCAAGAAAGGATTAAAAATGTTATTCACACTATTAGATAGCAGGACTTGATCAAAGGTACAAGTGTAAGTACACTTGCAGTTTATTTGATTAATGAAAAACATAAATGGTCTAAACAAAACGTACATGGATTTCAACTGAAAAATTTGCGAACAACTGTGATTGGCAAATCAGACAATAGCGCAACAACTTGAGCATGAGGTACACAAATTTGTTCTACCAGCGAAAACGGTCATTAAATCAATTTTAATTCTAATTTTCGCGCAATGAGGACAATATGAAATTCATATTTTTTTCAATTTTGCACACATAAAATAAAAAAACAAACTAATTAATACGTGACGTCATAGGACGTGGATAAATGCTATGTAAAAACAACCTTCATTATGATGTACCCATTGCCAAAGGTCAGAGTTGCAACATTGTCGATAAGCCGCCAGAGCCGCTTGTTGTGGCTATCGATAAATGAAAAAAGACAACAAATTACACGTCACAGTCGGCACGCGCACGAGCCGAACGGACATCGGGGCCAAACATCGCGACGAAGATACCGACCCGAGTGGGCGCCCTAACATAACATTGTGGCGCTCGGGCCGTGTGAAAGCGAGAGCGCTTGAGTTTAGCCGGCAATGTATGAGCGCTCAGTTGGTGTGCGTGGAAGCGAGCAAGCAATAAACAACAACGTGAACAAGTGGTAGTGAGCTGGCAACAAGAACAGCAACAACAACAACTCGAACACGATACACTATTGCCGTTGGAGCCGAGAGTCGTTTGCGTGGCAGTTTTTTTCTTTACTTTTTTTTCGTTTTGCTTTTGCTGTTTGTTGCTGTCGCTGTTGCTGCTACCGCTGAGGCTGTGTGTTTTGTTGTATTGCCGCTGCCGCTGTCACGCCGCTGCCGCTGCCACAGCTGCAGAGGCCAGAGCCGTTCGGCTGCGCTCTTGTTGCTGTTGTTGGCTCTTGGCTAGTAGGCCGCCTTGGCATTCGCAGAGCAAGCAGCGCTGTTGGTGAAACGCAGCCACACATTCACATTGATATTCGTATTCGTATTCGTATTCATTCAGCCAGTCAGTCAGTCAGACACTCACCCACAGGTGAGCAGCAGCTAAAGTAAAAGCTAAAGCCAGAGGAAGGCAGGCAGCAGAGGCGGCTGGACCACACTGGCGGACTGGAGAAGAAAATAACAGAAACATAAACGGAAAACATACAAATTCAGCAATAAAAATATTGCCAACAAAACTGTGAAACATTATAACGGGGCTAAAGCCGTTGCAAAGGCAAACGGTTAAAATAAAAGAAAAGTGTGAATAAAAGACACACTCGATACGGAATTGGAGGAAGACGCCTACGTCAGCAGATTGCACAAAAATTCCAATCCTGTAAGTAAGTAACAACAACAACAGAAACCACAATAAACTCGCTTCGTCTAGTGAAAAGCAAAAAGAAATTGCTTGCGTGTGGCGCTAGATGCGGTCCCTCTCTCTCTCTTTCGCTCGCTCTCTGTATCAGTGTGCTTGCGTGCGCCACCGTATTGTGTGAGTGTGTGTGTGTGTCTGAGAGTGTTGGTGCCAACAAGGCAAATTTGTAGTGCATGTGCATGTGCGTGCGTTTTCGTTGGTGTGTTTGTGTGTTGTTATTGTGTGTGCTGCTGTTGCACTGATTTCTCAGGGCAATTGGCATTGGCATGCACATGGCCACAACTTCGCTGCCACCTTCACTGCAGTTGTCAGCTGCTTCTGCTGACGTTGCACGAGCCACGCACACACATGTATCGATATCAAGAGAACGGGTGTATGTGAGTGGGAGCGGGAACGCAACATTCTCGCTTAATAGCTGCGATTATAACTCTAATCAGACATCGCCTTTGCCTTTGCAGCCAACGCCAACAACTAATACAACAACAAGAACAATCAAAGGCAACAATCATGGCCATCAAACCCGGACTTGGTCGCAAGACAAGCAACAAAAATCCACCGATATTGAGCCATGAGTTTGTTATCCAGAATCACGCGGATATCATCTCATGTGTGGCCATGGTGTTTGTGGTCGGCTTGATGAACGAGTCGACGGCCGCATTTGCCAGCGCCTTCATCTCGCTGCATCACAATGTCAGCGGCGAGGAGGCCACGCGGGAGCAGCCCAATGGCAAACCGTACACCTATGTGGCTGGCATTAAGGATTACTGTGCGATATTCTTCTATACGCTCACCTGCATCATCATGCATGCCATTATCCAAGAGTTTGTGCTGGACAAGATTAGCAAGAAGCTGCATTTGTCCAAATTCAAGCTGGCGCGCTTCAATGAATCGGGCCAATTGGTTGCCTTCTATCTGATCTCGTTTGTCTGGGGCGCTCAGATCGTTTTGCGCGAAGGCTACCTCGGTCAGGTGTCACAGCTATGGGATGGCTATCCGGCGCATCCGATGAGCTTCCTGCATAAGTTCTACTTCATCATTCAGCTGTCGTACTATCTGCACATGCTGCCCGAACTGTATTTCCAAAAGATTCGTGCCAAGGAGGAGCAACAGCCCAAGATCATACATTCCATTAGCGGCTTCACGCTCATCGTGCTCGCCTACACGCTTAGCTTCCAGCGTCTGGCTCTCGTCCTGCTCACGCTGCACTATTTCAGCGAGCTGCTGGTGCACATTTTCCAACTGATTGGTGTCTTCGATCGCGAGGAGCGCTTGGCACGTGTCGGTGTTGTAAACAGCGCCTGTTTTGTGCTCGTCCGTTTTGCCACCTCGGTAATTGGTGTGCTCACACTGTACTATGGCATTGGTGGCTCCGATAGCAGCTATAAGCTGCGTGCCCTACTCGTCCTTGTCGGCCTGATCGCCCTGCAGGGCTATCTGGTGTTCTCGTTCATCACGGAGCAGCTGCGTGCCAAGCGGGAGGCGAAACGTGAAGCCAAATTGCTGGCGGCGCAAACGAAGAAGGTGAAGGCGCCCAACAAGGATAAGGTGAAGCGCAAGAAGGAGAGCGATCTGCCCGAGGCGGACCAGACGTCATCGAGTCCGGTCAAGCAGAAGCTCAAGTGAGGTGGCTCAGTTCAGTCACAACAACAACAGCAACAAAAACAATCACAATCACAACGACGCAGCAACAACAAAATCTTTCGCGCACTTCCAAGACGCTCAACCAACAACAACGCCAGCAACAACATAAACAGAACGAAGACAACTCTAGCAACGGCAACAACATCTGCAGCTCAACCTGCTCCAGCTCTACACTAGACAACAAAACACACACACACACACGCACAAGCTCGACATCCTTGTCTCACGTTTTTTCCAACACTGTCGTGCTGCATTTATATATGTATAATTGCTCTCTCAGAGCGAAAGTTCAATTCGAAAATATTCAAGCCTAAACGACGACGATTGATTCATTTTAAGTTTTTTTTTTATTCGCATATTTTTACATACATATATTTTACGTAGTATTTTTATTTGAAAATAAACAAATTTTTTTATTTTTATACATACAACAAAAAAAAGAAAACTTGAGGAAACCGAAATCAATAAGAATTTTTCCTTTCGCGCGCACATCGCGATGCATCAATCGTACGAGTGTGTGTGTGTGCGTGTGTAAGAGAGAGAGAGAGATATGCAATCCGCACTGTTTATGCGCATACAAACATATCTGCACCTTGTGTGCGTGTGTGTGTGTGTGGGTGTGCAAGGCGTACTTTTACTGTTAGTTTACCAACTCGAGCACTCGATGATCGTGTGGTTCCTTACGTCCTATCGAATGTAATACGAAAAACAAATATCTAAATATATTTTGTATAAGAAAAACTAAACTTAAAGAATTGAAAAAAAAAAACAACAAATGAAAACATGCTGAAAATCTTTTAAAGAAACTGGTTGTTGGGTAACACACCTTCTCCCCACCCTACTATAAAGAACTGAACTATGTATATTCCCTTAAAATCAAATTGACTACATGATCGTTTCATCGTCTCTTTCTCTTTCATCTCACCTCCAGGATATCGAGGAGCAAGGCGCCGAGGATAATGCCACACTGCTCACAACAACAAATCTGTCCGACGATGATTAATCAGAAAGTATATAGTAGTAGTTGTAGTAGAATCCAATAGAGATGATCTACGTGCGCGTGTCCCATTTATAATTTTCGGTCGCTTTTTGATGTTACATTTTTTTTCGAATTTACATATTTTTATGATATATACATATACAGAACATATACAGGCAAAAATTTATAGGACTAAAAGAGATCCGAAACAAAAGAAACACCCCAAAACTTTATTAAAAAAAACAACAAAAAATTATATATACACTTATATAGATAAAGCGTATTTTCATCATATATTTAGAGCAATATGTGGATGTACCTCATGCAAATTGGTTTCTTTTAGGTTATACTCGTGAAGTGTATGAAAAATCTTACATCCATATCGGGTGTTATTATCATTTGTACCATTTGCATCGGGTACATCGGGTACTATTTGCCTAGATGCATAAATGAACCTTACTTAAAATGCTGTCCAAGCTAAGCTACGCATAAACTTATAAGAAAACATTGTAGAATACTCTCTCTGTGTGCAGGGTATTAAAAGTCAGTCATAAAATGAAGTAAAGAGAAAAAGTGAAACTACTTAACAAGGCAGTCAAGCAATTTTCACTGTTATGTTAGCAAAGTGAACAAAAAAAAAAAACCAAAGACAAAAAGAAAATTGATAGAAAAGACTGTTTCTTGAAAACGTATTGGAAATTCCTTGAGTAAGCTACATATAGTTTTATGCTTTTCCAGCACAATATTCTTTAGATCTAAATTTAAATCCAAATTTATGTTTTTAATTTGTTGAAAACAACTTTAAACCGTAATTTGTAGCACAAAGTTACGAGATCTTTAAGCTTGAAATGCATTTAAGATAACAATTATTCCAAATGCGTGAGGCAAGTGAAACTGATCGTGAATTCACTGTGTCACGCATGAACGCATCTTTATTGCGAAGAGGCACAGCTTATGGCCAAGCACATAGAAAAGGAAGCAGAAGCTGAGAAAAAACCTTCACGTATTTATATAATTAAAAGTCCAGTCTTTAACTCTTGAGCACAAATATATTGTATGTATGTTTATGTATTGCGGAAATCGGTTTTCGGGTCGGAAGTATTAAGTTTATCATCTCGGATTAGAAGACACAATAAAACCCGGTAGATGGAAAGCAAAGGGGAATGGTTCGAATCATGTAAAAGTAAATACTATAATATATATGTATATATATATATTTAAATATATATATGTATGTATATTTATGGATATGTATGTAACTGTATCTAACTAAATGTCGATCTATATATATATGTAACTGTGAATCATTGAGAGTTGTATTTGTAATTTGAGATGATCTGTATTTTTGTAAGCATAATATTTAACAAAATCTGATGAGACAGAGACCGGGGGGTAGGGGCATCACGGGATCATGATCATCATGATCAGGATCAGCTGGGCGCAATGATGGCTACAGACGGGTGTGACGCACTTATAATTGATTTGCTCATTATATAGTATATACAGAAGTACATATGTATTTGTATGTGTATATTCGAAATACTATATACATAGTATATGCGATATTCTCTATGCTAAGTACACGACAGCCGCTTGCAGGCACACATGCAGACGTATGTACATGCTTATATACAGACATGCAGACATACATTGTATATGTATTATTATCGATATAGTTCCAATCAAAGATTCCAATTGGGGAATGCATATTGCATATATTCCCCGTATATCACTCTGTAATTGTTACAAATTATTTGCGAAGCTAAACGATTAAGTCCATATACCAGAAATTACAATCACACAAACACACACTCACACACATATACCATATATAACATATATATTATAGCATATATAATATACAAAACCGAAAAAAAGAACAGAACACTATATTGAATGTTTTTGCTTGTTAAAGTGAATAATAATAAAGAACAAACTAAACTGCGTAAACTACATGTTGGAAAGAGGCGATTTATCGATCGATCGACCGTACTATATATATGTACAAATGTTTGGGTGATCGGCTTACGACTATAATTACTAACAAGTTGCATTTACAGATCTAAAGGTTTTGTTGTTGCTGTTCGCGTTGCTGCTTATCGCGTTTGCCTTGCTGCAACGTCATATGCTGCTGCACAAAGCTCTGAAAATTTTGCTCTTCCAATTCACTCTTGGCATCTAGCTCAGCTTCCTGTTCGGTCTCCATCTGCTGTGGCACCAGGCTAGGCGCCATGAGAAACACGCTGTTATCGACATTCGAAGGAGTTTCCTGAAGGGCAGAGATTAAATTAAATACACCGTAATATGATCACGAGAATACACGTACATTCAGATCTATGCCCAGGGGTACTGCCGTGCCCTCTTCGTCGATGTGAGAAGCCGGCTTTGGATTCTCCTGCTGTGCCGCGAGACGCTCCAGACGCATCTTCTCGTACACCGGCTTATAATCGCGCTCGTACTCGCCTACACACTCGAGTATGTGGGTCATTAGAGTGGCGTAGCCGACACCCGTTTTGGCCGAGACGCCACACGAGATAAGATTTTCGTAGAATGTGTCCAGTGTGAGAGACATGGTGCGTGTTAGATTGTTTACGTAGCTCTTCTCCTCCTCCAGTGCATCCTGGAAAGCCTCAAAGTCAGTCATCCATTCCTGCACAAAGCTGCATTCCTTGAGGTCAATCTAAATAAAGAGAGATAAAAGCCAATGAAGTCTAGAAAGTTCTTTACAAATTGTTTGTGATACGGGAAACTTACCTTGTTAAGCGCCAGAAGAAACGGCAAGCGTGTCTTGTATAGAATGGAGCAGGCATAGAGCATGTTGGACATGAATGTGGTGGGACAAACGGAACGCACCACATCCATCACATACACAACTATGGTGGGAAACATTGTGGCCAGGCCCTCGGTGATGATATTACCCGAAGCTGACCATGTGAAGACTTCGATCTGACCGGGCGTATCGATGATGCACCATTTGTGACCACGCTCGCCAGCGCGACGCACTAGTTCAGCGAATTTTGGCATCTTTGTGGTAAACATGTTCAGAGCGGTCACGATGCCGCCATTGGGGCCCAACTGATACTGCTTCATCACCTCTTTGTAGTTGACTGTGTCGCGTATGTCAATGTGCGCCGCATAGGGCACTTCACGGCAGGCGGGATCCAAATTGACTACATACGGATTGAACTGTGCCTGGGCATGTTCGATTAGGCTGCGCGTGAACGTTGTCTTGCCGGACCCGGCCATGCCGAGCACAATAATGCAGACCGGTGAGTCCCTGATGCCTTCGCTCAGCGACAGGGCCTCCAGGTTGATGTCATTAATGCTGGGATTTACATTCACATGGCTCCTACTGCCGCTGGGGCTGCCGGTGGGTGATTTGGCGGACATGTTTGGTATGATGTGCGGCATAACAACGTTGCACGTTTGACAACGTGTGACCACTTGCTTATATGCTCGAAAAAGTACATATTTTGCCACAGAAATACCATACAAATACCGGTTGATTTCCTTCAAAATACTGTAAGCGTGCTTTTTTGCAAAAAAAACAATGTGACCATTACCTTCTAATGAATCATTTCAATTTTTGAAAAAGCTTCCTATTAAAATTTATATACCATATTTATTTTAGTAGATTGTAAATTATAGGATTAGATAGTAATAACTTTACTTACAATCATTTTTAACTTAAATAAAACCAAAAGTGTGAAAATATTTATATTAATCAAATAGTCTTTGTTTACCTATTTGTCTATTCATATTCCCAAATTTCATGATACTATTTATTACACTTGCACTTCAATAAAGTTTTAACCTGATATAAGTTGTATTTAATATATTCCGCTTTTATACTATATTTATAAGCATACATACGCAATTATAAGCTAATGTATTTTTACAAATATACCGATTCACAAAGTATTACTTTATAATAATAGAAATGGTAAGCGATTTAGCAATGATTTGGAATTTTTTTTTAAAGAGATTCTTTCAAAACTATTCTAACTTTGGTATATTTCAACATTCTAAAGTATTTTAATCAATACCATGAACTACAGTGTAAAAATATAAGGTGGCAACTTTACTCGCATTTTAGAACCAGAATTTGCCAATAGATGGCATTAATAAAACAGATGTTGATTTTTGAGAAAAAATTTGAGCGCATTGTCAAATATTTAGTCGCAAACACAAGATAATAGTATTAATTCTAAAATTAAATTTTAATCAATACCATGAACTACAGTGTAAAAATATAAGGTGGCAACCTTACTGGCATTTTAGAACCAGAATTTGCCAATAGATGGCATTAATAAAACAGATGTTGATATTTGAGAAAATATTTGAGCGCATTGTCAAATATTTAGTCGCAAACACAAGATAATAGTATTAATTCTAAAATTAAAAGCAATATTATAGAACAAATCAATAAATATAATCGATGCAAATATACAGAAGTAACGCTGACATTGCCAATATAAACAAAAGTGTGATAATTGCAGATTGCAGTCCGGCGCCAACATGGAAACACGTCTGGAAATTCGATTGCAAGACCCGAATCCGCTCTTTGCAGGCTGGCTGGAACGATGGTTGAAGGCAGCCGAACAACGGGACTGCAGATCGCAAAACAAACTGCGCCAAGCTCTGGAGGCATTGCGCAGTTATCCTTTGCCGTTGTACAGCGGACGCGAATGTGCCATACTGCGTGGATTTGGCTCAACGCTTTGTCAGCGGCTCGACGAGGAACTGCGACAATTTCAGGCGCTGGAGAAACAAGCCAAGGTGCAATTAGCTCCCGGCACACCGAAATCCAGCGCACAGTATGAGGAACAGGTGCAACAAGTGGTCAAGGTTGTGGAAAAGAAACGCCAGAGGCAGCAAAAGGTGACGACAAAGGAGAAACCGAAAAAACTGACCAAAAAAGCACAACTGGAGTTGGCGGCAGCCGAGGAACGAGAACGTGTGGTACACATGGAGCCGGGTAGCTATCGAATTGTGCTGCTTGTGGACATTCAGGAGACTAGTGGCAAAAACAAACGTGTCTTGGATCAAACACGCAGCTATCTGCAATCCTTGGGCGTTGATCACGAAGTGCGTCGCCTAACTGTCGGAGACTTTCTGTGGATAGCTTGTGATGCCGCCGGCAATGAGCTGGTGCTGCCCTACATTGTGGAACGCAAGCGCATGGACGATTTGGCCAGCAGCATACGCGATGGACGTTTTCACGAGCAGAAACATCGTCTGGGACAATGCGGATTACCCAATGTCATCTACCTAATTGAGGATTACGGGGACAACGAACAGCTCGGCCTGCCGCTAGAGTCACTGCAGCAGGCACTGGCCAATGCACGAATTCAATCGCAGGGCATTCAAGTGGTGCGCACCGACAATCATTATCGCTCGATGTGCTATCTGGGTGGTGTCACTGGAGCCCTAAAACAGTTGTATATACATGCGGGCAAGTTCCTGCACAGTGTTGATAAATCCGCTCTGGAATCGAGAGCGCCAACGCTTAACGAGTCTCAGTCCGGCTCCAGCCATGTAAATCTACTTAAGTTTCGTGTCCTCTACGAAGATTCGGCACGCAATGCGCAGCTTACGGTTCGCGAAGTGTTTGTGCAACAGCTATTGCAGCTGCACTCGCTCTCCATGGATCGAGCGTTGGCCATTGTTGAACGATATGCGACGCCGCGCCAGCTCCTTGATGCCTATGCCGAATGCGCCACCGAGACGGAGGCGCGTCTCTTGCTTGCCGGTTTGACGTGTGGTCCATTGCAGCGGCCCTTGGGCGATAAGTTGAGCCAATGCCTTTATGAATTTTATGCGACTGAATTTAAATAGATCGGTTAAAGTATTTTAAATAAAAAGTATGTTCGTTATTTTTCGATTTTTTTATCATTGTGGCCCGCTTAGCGCCACATTCCCTTTTATAGTATTTTGCCATTCACACAGCGGCTCCAACACTTCTTAGCACAGTGTGGCAACCTCATTTATTGCTCTCTTGGCGCCAATTCAAAATGCTCAGTTTGTATTTAGGTTTAGCAATTGCATTTTAGTAGGTATTAGTTAATTGGACATATCTAAAGTTATATACACATATTTATACATTAAGATATCGGATTCGTACTAGTTTTGAATAGAGAGAAAAATAATTATGCACACATTTGCATTATTAGATATTTCGAAAATGTCGTATGGCCAAATCGACGGGTAAATCGAAATCAAATTTGGATAAGGCGTCAATGGAGCGCAGCGAGTCACGGAATCCGGTGCATGCCACATAGCTGCTGGACGTGTAGTAAGTGTCAATGAGCTCGTTGCAGCTAAGTATCAGATTGAGCCACTCCACCAGCATATGTGAGCTGCAGACAAACAATCATATATATATACACATGGAGAATACATTAAAAATACGTATTCCGATAAAATACATATGCCTGTTTGCACTTACTTGAGCCCGGCACAGATCAGCGCCTTGAAGTGAGCGTTATAGCTACGCTTGTACGGCCGATGCATGGCCAGAATCATGCCGATGGCACTGAGCAGACTCTGTTTGGCTGTCACCGCATGCGCGTCGACAATGTCCAATTGAAAGCTCTGCGACAACTTGCGTGCTGGCGTGTTGTTATACTCGTCTCCATTCTTCAGATTATAATACTCCAGGACCAGCTCCCAGGCATGCATGGGCCGACCGATGCCCAGAAACTGCATCTCCGACACCGCGGCACTAACTGTTGCACGCTGTGCACTGGGATGCAGACAACGCATGAATGGCACCATCAAACTGGACGCGGCCGACTCAGCCGGTATGCGCAATCCGTGCTGTATGAGCTGCTGCAGCGTGCGCGCAAAGTTCTTACGCACCACGCTGGTCAATTCCCGTCCAATTGTCGCAATCGAGTCCCCACGCATGTGCACAATGCGACGCCCCAGCGACTTGTCCTTCTCCCAGTCGTAGTGCTCGTACATATCCTCATCCGAGTCCGACGACGCTGCCGCTCCGCCGCCTGCCGCATATGGTGTCAGTTCCGTGCCGGTGGTAACCACGCGCCTGCAACGCGGGGGCAGCGTGGTCAGTGCACCGTTCTGTGCGTTAAACGATCCACTTGCCTGATTCCCACCACTAAACGTCTGCTGCTGCTGCTGCTGCTGCTGCTGCTGCTGTTGCCGCTGCTGCTGTTGATGCTGGCGCAGGGCGCGCTTAATGTTGGCCAGTTTCTCGCGATCGCAGCTCAGCGTGGCTGCCAGTGCGGCCACCTCTTGGATGTCCACCTCAAGTTGAGCACGCAGATCACTGTGGCAGGGAAAGAAATTCAATTAATTATCTTCATTATTATTATTTGAAACAAAGACAAATTCCTTTTGGGAAATTTGTGGTATATTTAAAGGATATTTTCAGTATATTCGAATCGCCTATCGCAACAGTTATCGAAAGCTGTCGCCATATTGAAAACTGCTCTCACTGAAAATTGATCGGCACTTTTGTTTACATTCTCTCTTTCTCGATACTCACCCCCAGTGGTTTCCCTTGTTCGTCTTCTTGAGCGAGTTCTGTTGGAAATCAGCCTGCCGCTTGGCAAAATGCGTCGTGGCGAACATCTGCATGAGCAGCGACGCCTTGTCGAGCAGTCCGTGTGCCTTGCTGTGCAGACTCTCGCGACGCGTACCCTGTTCCGCGCCCGCCGATGTCGTCGCGCCCGCTAATGAGGTGGAGGTCGCGGCGGGCACAGCGTTTGCCCGCACAGGCAGCTGTGCAGCAGGCGGCGGCGGTGCCTGGCGCGCTGTCTGCTTGGCCGCATAGCTGTTGTAGGCGCCACTGAGTAGCTTCATCTTGTCGCTGGCATTCGCAGCCGTGTCGCATTGCAGAAAGGCAATGAAGCGCTCCAGATCGGTGATTTGCGTCTTTAGCTGCGCCACCAGCTGCTCCTTCATCTTGAGCGGGCCGACAAACTCACCAATTGCATTGTCCACCTGATGACGCAGCTGCTCGGTGCTGAGCGCGGGCAGCTGATGCTGCTCCACCTGCAGATTGAGCTTGGCGCGCAGCTCGTCCAGTATGAACTTTTGCTTCTCGAGCAGCACATGCTGCGGCAGCACCCCGGGCGTGCCCGACTCATAGGCCAGCTGCTCCAGTTCGGTCAGCTGCGACTTGAGTTGTTCAATGAGCTGACCATCGGGCGGTCCGCTTGTCTCGGCCTCGGCATCAGCAGCAGCATCTTCGCCCAGCGCTGTACTCGCCGCCGCCGTCGTCGTGCTGGCCACCTCGGGTATGCCCTGGAAGGCGAAATCTTCCAGGTCGCGCAACAATTGATCCCGCTCGTCGGTTGGCGCCTCGACAATCTGTCGCACACGCAGCTGGACGTGGGCGAACTGCGATGTCAAGGCCAGCAGCGAGCTCGTCAGCAGCTCCTGCTCATCCTCCATGCTGCGCAGACGCGCCAATTCACTGGCATTGTCTGCTGCCACAGCCGCCGCAGCCGCAGCCGTAGCCATTGCCGTTGTCGTCTGCTGCTGCTGCTGCTGCAGCTGCTTGTCCAGCGACAGATTGAGCAGCGTCGGTTCCAGTTCGCGTTCGCCGCCCGTCAACAATTCCGAGCTGACGCTGTTTGCGTCGTCGTAGTTGGCGCCCAACGGTGACCAGCGTTCGCTCAGCGGCTGCCCTTCATCCTCGACATCAGCATCGCCGCTGTCCGCCTCAACTTCTTCGGGCTCGGGCTCGGGCTCCGCATCCGTTTGGCTATCGATGCTCTCTCTGTGCGCGGCAACTGCGTCTTCTGCTGCTGCCTCTGCTGCAATTTGCTGACCTTCGGCCAGCGTGGCAGCAGTTTCGATTCCCACGTCCGTTTGCTGCTCTAACTGCAGCTCCATATCCATAACTTGTGGCCTGGCCACAAGCAGCTATCCGCACACACACACGCACACGGTACTCACACCACGCTCCTTCTTAGCCTGCTTTCGATGCTGCTGCTGCTCCTACTACGATGGCGTCCTCGACTTGGTTTTTATTGTGAAAAATCAATCAGCAGCGGTTGCTGCTGTTCCGCTTTCTAACAGCTGTCCAATCCGCGTTGCATGTGGCCCTGTGTCTCGCTGTGAGTGTGAGCGTGTGTGAGCGTGTTCCTGTCTGCGTCTGTGTGTGTGGGGGAGTGGGGAGAGGGGTGAGTTTGCGCCACGAGTACAAGGCGAACACGGGGCAGCTTCAAGTTAGTTTCGATTGCAGGCACACGACACGAGCGCGCTGCGACAGTTTCTGACGCACTGACGGACTTCCCTTGTCGGCCAACGTTGTCAGGTTTGTTGCCAACTTTTCATTGAGCTTTTTCCACAACTTGTTGGGGACGAGGGGTAGTTGGCGGGCGGCTTGGCTAGTTTAAGGGTTGCAATCGGTGCAGAGGCCATGCCCGTAGCAGCAGCAACAGTTGGCGAAAGCTATCGCCCACACTTATTGTACTGAAGCTTGAATACACAGACACTTGGCTTGCAGCTCTTAGCAAAGTTACAACTCAAAAGCTTTCAGCTTACTGATTTTATATTAAAGCTTTCATTGGTAAAGCTTTGCTTTTAGCTAATTTCCATCCTCAATTCCTTTAAGCTCCACTCCGATAAAAGTCCCAGTCAGATTTCTGGAAATTTCCCTGCGCAGCCCAGGTCACTTGTGAAACTCAAGCAATTCCTAAAGGGAAATATTAACTCGAACTTTATTCATGTTGTACATGTCGAAGCGTCAATTGCTTCAGTGTTCTTAGCACCTCGAGCAGCGAGCCCCGTTCCCTTCGTTGGTGCCATCGTTCCACTTGTAGTCGTTTCACAAAAATATCGTCTGTGTACTACGAATATTCTCCCAAGACTGCCTTCTCTCTTTTCATGCACGCTCGCTCGTCGCCAAAATCCGTTGCGCAGCTTGCTCATGACACACTTGCCATCCTGCTCATTCGCACACACCGCAAATAGCCAGTCCAGTCTCGCTCACACACTCCTTCGAGTGATGTACACAGAACGAACCAACGGAAGAGGCAATACACCAAACACGTAGGCACGGGTCTCACTCAGTGAGAGGATTTACAGTTAGTCCTCTCGCCGACTCTCGGTGATATAAAGAATACAAGACAGCAATGACGGTTGTTCTGTTTTCTCTATTCTTCTTTATTACAATTTTGACACACACAATATTCATGTTGCTGTACTAAATTCAAATAATGCTACCAATGCTCCGACACGGCCAATCCTGACTTTTACACGTCCTCGTGTACAAATTTAGCAATTCATGTTGATATGCCCTGCTCAAGTATTTCTTCCTCTTTCTTAAAATCAATTCAAAACATAATCTTTACAACTAATTTGATATTCAAATCATACAGATGAATGTCCAGATAGCGCACCAAGTCTACCTATGTTTCTCGAAGAGGCCTCTTGGATTATGACGTTACACCTTTATGCGTCTGTTTCAACGCCAGTACCCTCTCTGGCACTGTCTCTCGCGTATGTTTCAACGCCACTTGTACCCTCACTGGTACCAATTGCGTCTGTTTCAACGCTAGTACCCTCACTGGCACTGTCTCTTGCGTATGTTTCAACGCCACCATTTGCGTCTGTTTCAACGCCACCACTCATCATATCCTCATCCATCTCCGCAGAAACTGTCTCGACCGGTAACGCCCTCAAACACTCATGAGGATACTTGTAGGTTCGCTTGCTTGTTAATGACTTCAAACAATATCGGTCTCCTTCAAGTAACTCGGTTATAACAAACGGGCCTTTAAATTTGGGATCTAGTTTGGTCTGATTTCTTTCTTCGCACTTGAGCAGAACATGATCACCCACTTTATGCTTTACAACGTTTGCCTTACTTCTATCGCTTCTTTCCTTATCATAATTAGCATTACTTTCTATATTAACTTTTGCTTGTGCTCTTAGGTTCTGTAGATTATCATATTTTTCTTCAACAATATTCGATAGCATCCCTAATGGTCTTACGTCTTTTCCAATTAAAAGCTGTAACGGACTAAACTTAGTGACCCGATTGATTGTGCAATTTATTGCTAACTGAACCTCTTTTAATGCCTCTTGCCACGAACGTTGGCCTATCTCCACCGCCGTTAGTAAACTTTTAAGGGTACTCATTACCCGCTCGACCTGTCCATTCGCTCGACTAGCTCCTGTGGCAATTAAATGCAACTCGATATTATGCACAGAGCAAAACTCCTTAAACTCAGATCCCGCAAAGCATCGTCCCTGATCTGCTATGATACGGGATGGTACACCAAACAAGGAAATAACTGCCTTCACTGATACTATACAATTGGCTGCATCTATCTTCAGAGTATGGTGTAAATAAACGTATTTTGTAAACGCATCTATAAGGACTATAATATACTCTTTTTGGTCGTTCTTGCCACTTAGTTTACCCGTGATGTCTATATGTACCGTATGAAAGGGTATTTCGATTTTAGGAATCGGATGCATTTCTTGTTGTATTTTCCCAGATTGTGGTTTCGATAGTTTGCACGTGATGCAGTTGTCAACGAACTTTCGTACGTATTTCGTCATTCCTACAAACCAGTAACAGCTATACACTTTGTCAAGAGTCTTTTCCCAACCAAGGTGCATTATAGCCTCGTGAATGTGGTGAATGACAGCCCACCTATAAGACCTTGGAACTACAGGTAACCAACGGGTTCTACCATTCCTCTGAATTTTACGATACAGCAAACCAGCTCTTAACTCATACGTACTAGCAAGACTCTCGTTCAATTCATTGTTTTGTAGTTTAGAGATTAAAGATGTTATTTCGAGATCTCGCTGCTGTTCAGCTATAAGCCAGGTGTCACTCAATTCAGTTAAATCTACACGCATTTCAGGAGCTTTGGCAGCAAACTGTAACTTTTTCGTTATCGGGTTTCTTGAGAGGAAGTCCGCATGCGCCATGCGTTTTCCCTTCCTATACACAATATCGAATTCAAAAGATTGTAAATACAACCACCATCGATATACCTTGTCATCTAACTCAATCTTTTGTTGACTTGCCTTTAAAGAGTTACAGTCGGTATATACTGTAAACTTGATACCCTTCAAATAATGTTGATAATATTTCACTGCGTTAAATACTGCCAGGGTTTCCAAAAGATATGAATTATACCTTGACTCTGCTGGGGTTGTACATTTACTGTAGTACTCAATAACATGGTTTTTATCGTTTATCTTATGCATGAGTATCGCACCATAGCCCACAGAGCTAGCATCTGTATGAAGCTCAACCGGATATTGTGGATCGAAAATTGTTAATACCGGGCTACGGGTCAATGCAAAGATTATCTCCTTTCTCACTGCTTCATGATTTTCCTTCCAATCAAAACTATTATTGTCTTTAGAAGTAAGACAAAATAGAGGCTTTAAGGTTTCAGAGAATTTTGGAACGAATTGTCGAAAGTATGATGCTAGTCCAATAAACTGTCTTAGCTGCGTGACCGTTTGCGGAGGTGGCAATTCAACTAATGCCTGCAACTTTCGAGGATTAGGTCTAAGCTCACCTGCCTCTACTTCGTAACCGAGATACTCAATTTTTGATTTTAAAAATGTACATTTTTCGAAATTAAATGAGAATCCAGCTTGAATGAGAGTTTCTATGACTGTCTGTAATCTTGAAATTGCCTCCATTTTAGTTTCGGCCACGACCAATACATCATCCATGTAAACCACAACATACGAATACGAAAGTGGCCCCAACGCTTTTATTATTGCCCGCTGAAACACAGACGGAGCATTCTTTAAAACCAAACGGCATTGCCACAAATTCGAACTGCCCTTCCGGTGTAACAAATGCCGTACGCTCTATCGAATCTGGGTGAATAGGTATTTGGTAGAATCCGCTGGCCATGTCCAGACAAGAAAAATACCTTCCCCTACGCAACCTTGCAATTTGATCCGAGATAAGAGGCAATGGGAATTTATCCGACACTGTATTAGCGTTTAGCTCTCTATAGTCGACGCATAAGCGATCAGTTCCGTTTTTCTTTCTTACCAATAAAATTGGACTCGCAAATGGGGAACAGCTCGGTCTTATAATATTTGCCGTCAACAACTCGTCAATCTTTGCACGAACAGTTTGCTTCTCATCTACACTAAGCCTATATGGTCGCCTTTGTACCGTTTTATTTGGATCTATTAAACGAATTTCTAACTGACCTGTGTTAACTTGTGTCTTTGGAACTCCTGAGATAAAGTGTTGCATGTATGGTTTCAAGACGTTTATTAAACGGCTCTTGTCAGCTTCATTCAACTCTACATTTTCGTTAATACAATTTTCATATGTTTTGGGTTCAGTTACAACATTAATCAGTTTTACTTTATAAATGCAGAATCTGTCTGACTCAATCGTCACTCCGAAACCTTGACTTAAAATCTCCCTGCCTATCATGATATCGTGTTTCAAGTACTTGTCCATAATGACATGAAATAACATTTCCAGGATAAAGTCATTAATGGTAACATTGGTCAAAATTTGCGTAGAGCTACATACAGAATCGTTTCCAATACCCTTAAGCATTACTACATTATGAAGTCTTTTTCCAGAGAATTTCCCAGCAGCGCTTTCCTTAATGAGTGAACACTCGGCTCCGGAATCAAAGCAAAAATCAACGAACTCACCAGAATGAACGAGCACACCTTTTGGTTCCATTACCGAACATATGTTAACTCTCTTTTCAGTGCTTTGTCCAATCAAAGAGCACCCAGTAGAAATGTGTCCAGCCTGTCCACACTTATAGCATATTACGTTCGACTTTTGCTCTTTTGGCTCACGAGGCGCTGCGCTAGCCTGCACTGTTCGCAGCAACTCCATAAAATTTCTATTTTGTTGCTCCAAAATTTGTCGCAACTCAGAGTTAGGAGGGTCGAATCCCACTTCTGATGTCGAAGCGTCAATTGCTTCAGTGTTCTTAGCACCTCGAGCAGCGAGCCCCGTTCCCTTCGTTGGTGCCATCGTTCCACTTGTAGTCGTTTCACAAAAATATCGTCTGTGTACTACGAATATTCTCCCAAGACTGCCTTCTCTCTTTTTCATGCACGCTCGCTCGTCGCCAAAATCCGTTGCGCAGCTTGCTCATGACACACTTGCCATCCTGCTCATTCGCACACACCGCAAATAGCCAGTCCAGTCTCGCTCACACACTCCTTCGAGTGATGTACACAGAACGAACCAACGGAAGAGGCAATACACCAAACACGTAGGCACGGGTCTCACTCAGTGAGAGGATTTACAGTTAGTCCTCTCGCCGACTCTCGGTGATATAAAGAATACAAGACAGCAATGACGGTTGTTCTGTTTTCTCTATTCTTCTTTATTACAATTTTGACACACACAATATTCATGTTGCTGTACTAAATTCAAATAATGCTACCAATGCTCCGACATACATATGTATAGAAAAATTTCCCTTAAGCTGTTGAAACTTTGATAACGAACATCCCTGATTTTATAGCATCTCAAGAGAGACCAAGTACAAACTAAAAATTGCCTAGGGCAACACAAGTCACAAGTAAAATCCCCAAAAAACACAAGAATTTCCCAAAGGGATTTATTAGCTAGGACATTACGCATGAACTATTTAATACAAAAATTCCAGTTAGTTCCGGCTTTATAGCATCTCAAAAAGCCAGGCACACTCTGAAAATTGCATAAAGTCACCCAAGTCACAAATAAAATTCTCAAAACGTCACTTAAGGGATTTTTTCACTCGGACAATCAAGCATTTCGAGTATTTAGAACTTTGATTAGGAAACCATACAACTTCCAAACTGTCCAGAGCAATTTATGTCACAAGTGAAATTGCCAAAAACACAAGAATACCCTAAGAGCTTCTTTTAGCCAGGACATTGCGTGTTTATAGCAACAACTGTTTAAGTACTGAAACCTTGGTTAAGAAAATTGTACATGACGGATAAAAATAAACTGAATTTTAGTACACAAAATTGCCAAGTAAGAACCTTAGCTAATATCGACAATATTGTGATTTAAAAAGTTAAAATAAGCGCAAAGCTTGGAACAAATTTTCAAGTATTTTTTCTAAGATATGGAACGTAATAATGATGGATTGGCAAATGATTAACGTGCAGGAAAGTAATTTTGAATTTCGATCGACTTTGTACATAGAAATTCAATGTTATCTCTGACACACTTAATTCACTTGGGAGATAATGAAATCGCGTTCAAATCTTGAAATAGTGTCGGAATGTGCAATTCATCAGGGTGAAATTTGCCAAGCTTTTCGTAAATATCCCAAAGTTGTTCCAAAGTCAATGCCGGGAAATGAGTGGGCAATTTTTAGATGCGACCTACCCCAAACAGGGTGAACACGCACAGGCCTAGTGAAGAAAATAAAACCCGCTATTTTCGAGTGCTTTTTACTTTGATAAGGGGCCTTTGCAGGCACGAGTGGGAGGGGGCAACTGAGTTGAGCTGAAATTGTCGACTAGCACGCCCTCAAGCTGACAAACAACCATATGTGGTGGGCATGCCTGCACAGACAGACATACATATATCAAAACACGCGGCCCCAGGTGAAGACTCTGGCCGAGATGTGACAGCAGCGCGCGATAAGGTGATAAGCTTAGACGGGTCTCGGTTACACGTTCGGGGTGGCGGTCATTTTGGGGTCATCTGGTCGGGATTGAGGCACTTGCTTTGCATTTCAAACAGCCGCCATTTAACTGTAGTACTTGTAGTCTATATTTTTAACTTAATTTAGTAGGAAAACAAAGATGAAAAACCAAAAATATATATATGAAAGCAACCTGACGACCGTGACGGACCACGCAGCAGGTGGCAGTGGAATACTTAGCGCGGCGTCAGATTGTGCTTGCCACCGTCGATGGGGAAGAGCGCGCCGGTGGTGAAGCTAGCCTTGGAGCTGGCCAGGAATGCGACAGCCTCGGCCACTTCGAAAACATCGCCGACACGGCCCAGTGGATGCGAGGCGATGGCCCGATCGAGAAGAGCTTGATAGTCGTTGTCCTTGATGCCGATGCGACTGTGAATGTTGGTCACCACAAAGCCGGGATTCACAGAGTTCACGCGCACACCCTGTGGCGCCAGCTCGAGTGCAACAATTTTGGTGAACTGATCCAGTGCCGCCTTGGAGACGCCATAGCTGAGCGCACCGGCGAACGGGCGAATGCCGGCACAGCTGCTGACATTGACCACAGCGCCTTTGGTCTTCAGCAGATGTGGCACCACAGCCTTGGTGAGCAGCACAACGCCACGCAGATTGGTATTGAGCACGGCATCGAACTCCTCAATGTCCAGATCGGCCAGCGGTCCCTTGCCGAGAATGCCGGCATTGTTGACCAGCACATCGATGCGACCGAAATACTTCAGTGTCTGTGCGACAATGGCATCCGCATCTTTGGTGACATCGGCAACCACGTTCAGCGTCTTCACACCCTTATGATGCTGCGCAAGTGTCGCCTGCGTTGCCTCCAGATTGGCCACATTGCGGCCCACCAGCGCCAGCTGTGCGCCCTCGCGGGCCAGCACCTGGGCAATGGCGGCGCCAATGCCGCTGCTCGCACCCGTTACAATCACCACCTTCTCGTTGAGGCTCATCTTCACGACTGTGTGCGTTGGTTGGCGCACCAGCGGCATTTATGTAGTACATGTGCTATGTGCTATGTCCCACAACGTTTGACGCTCAGCCAGCCCCGCTCCCGCTCCCACTCCCTCTCCCACGCTGATAAGATTAGCGCGCGCCGCCTGCAACTCTTGTTGACTCTGTTCGGTGTTCGTGACGCAAATCGCAGCATGTTGCGCCTGTGTGTAACCAAAGCTGGCCGCGTGTCTAGTGTTGCTCTGTCTGCGAAACAATAGACGATATATTCGAATTACAGAAATTAACAAGAAAATAACACAATCTGCGACCTCTCGGCGTGTTTTCCTTTTTCTTTAACAGAATGCACAAACACGTAGACAAACAATCGTTAAGTGACGCGCTCAGAGAGCGATTTGCTTGAAATTCGTTAAGTTCAGCTTTGCTTACATCCTCGATAGCTATTAATCGGCAGCTATAATCGAAATCGAACGATATTTACTGTATGAAGTTCAGTTTTGATTTAAAATTGATTGATGTCGATAAATATAAATAAAATATATATAAACACTTCAAATATTCACATATTAATTACACTATTATTTGAAGAAATTATAAATTTATTTATTTAGCAACCCTAGCTAGGTATTGTAGCATTGTAAATAAATGATTTTTATATTCAAATAGTTTTTTCTCGAAACCGAATGCAATTCATTCCTATAACAAAAAGTAGTGTGTGATTCCCTTCTCATTGAGCAAAGAGCTTTTAATTAATAGCCTTGGGGCTTGCAGGGTTTTTTGTCATCTGATTTACAGTATTTTTCACAAATAACCTTTACTGTTATATGCAATTTGTTCTCACACACTTACTTTTGTTTTATTTATATTTACCTATTCTGAGCTGGTCGACAAATAAACTTTAAGCGCTCGTAAAGTAAACCTTATTCGACAAGAATTTATTTATTGCAATTTATTTATTGTGTCTCAGGCTTACAATAACTACAATCATTTTGCCAATAAGATAAATTTAGCTGTTTTGCTCAAGTTCATTAATCAAAAAACTAACTTTTTAAAGCCGAGCGTGGGCTGCTCCACATTTCATCGCATAGCGTATGCGTCACGCAACCATCACTAGTTCTCTGCGTATGTGTGTGTGTGTCTGCGGTGTTGTGTGCTTGCCCAAACCTGTTGCGGTTATGCTGCGTATTCGAAGTTTGAATTGAGTCTCCCTTACGAGTGCAGGTTCGATTGGCCCGGCCCTGTACGGGATCGGGTTAACTTTTTTGCATTTGTTAGAAAAAGAGGGGGAGAAGGAAAGCGATGAGGCGTCGCGTTTAGGGATTGCATAACTGTGCCGCGACCCACCGCGTCCAACTGAACATTTTGAAACTCAAGCGGCAAGTTTTTAATTAAAACTTTTTGCGGCTTGTCTGATTTCAAACATTTGTGAAATCGTGCTCCAAGCTGACGCCGCATAACTACAGCCATAAGTACAAGCGCGCCCCCGAAGTTCGTTCCATTTAATCGGAGCATTATGACGGCGATAGATATCTAGTCGTTTTTCGGTGCCCAGACACCCAATGTCCGAGCCGACAGACCTGCCTCTCGAACACGCCCGACGGCTGCTCACATTAACTTTAAGCGCTTCCGTTGTCAGATAATTAACATTCCCATTTAGCCCACGGGCCACGCTGGTTCGTATATCACCAGTGCCTGCTGCCTGGGCCGCGTCGAGAAGCAGCGCCGAGAGCGCCCCAAGATATATGGGTATTCCACAGCGGGTCGTGTTGAATAAAAGCGAGCGAGATGCAACTGATTGCGATAACAGCAATTACAAATTATCGCAGCGCTTGTTAAGGCGCACATACGCGTGCATGCATGTGTGTCGAGTTTAAATATATAGTTATAGTTACTGATTAAGAGTCTTGTTTGGAGGGCACAAGAAAATAATAAAACCGCAATCTCAAGTTGCACGAAAATTATCTTATACCGAATACCCTTTATTTGTTTTTCAAAACATGGTAACGACCTCTGTTAAGTTGAGTGCACAGCTAACTATCGATAGTTTTGATAACAGATCGCGATACTGTTGAATATATTTAGTTTTAAATTCATTTACACATGTAAGTAGCACTTTATGTATTTTACATTATTATTATATATATTATTATTATTTTTATATATTTATTATTTGGAGCACCTTGTAATTTTCATCATGATCCCGTTTGCCATTCAAAGTAAAAAGTGTTGCACATTATCAAAAATGTTATCACGCATATTTTTACTGACTATGGTCTCACTGTCAATCACCATTGCTTGTTTACATTTTGATTCCCAATTTGAATTATCATAATAAATTAATGCTCATTTCAAAATGTGGAATTTATCTAATCAATTCAATGACAGTCTAAATACCTTATTTATGAGACTCAAAAGCCATTGACTTTGACTTTTTTAACTCTCCAAACACATTTTTGCTTGGATATATCAGTTTGTTCCTTTCAGCCAATTTATCTCTATGTAGTGCTGAAAATGTCTGCCATTATGACAATGCGAGCGTTCCCCGGGAAACCGCAAAACTGATTAAAATTCTCATTGCTGTTTGCAGTTATCAACTCAATTACACGTATATTCTTCTTCTATCTTCGTTATTTCCCATTGCCACAACAATGTTGAGAAACTTTTTGTTTCGCTGTCAATTCTCGCTCCCGCTCGTCCTTCGGTTTCTGTTCTGTTTTCAGCACTAATGTATGCGAAGAGCAACAGAGCAGAAATTAATAAGTGATTGCAATTAGGGGGAGGGCGTGCAAGGCGACAACAGCAACCACAACAACAACCACAACAACAACAACAACAACAACAAAGTTTATGGAAATTGCAAATTGACAAACAGTTGGAATTGCATACAAATAAATTTGTCAAACAAAGGTCGCTTTTGTAATAAATTAAGTTTTAATAACACAAGAAAACAAAGAAAAAAAAATAACGTGAACTTATGATATACAACTAAAAGCTAAAGGTTAGTCGGTTAGGCGACTGCATATATAAATATGAAGAGCAGGAGAAAGTGGCAATTAAATGGCAAGGGATGTTTGATGTTTTGATGAATGCGAGCCTTAAGCTTCTGAGTTAACAAGTTCCCCATTTCCTGTGAGTCGTCGCTCTCAAGTTACTTCAGGGCGGCTTTGTTTTTTAGGGGCAAAAATGAAGCCAAGAGACAGGCAACTTTAATAGAAAGAGAGAGAGAACGAAGGTTAATTACTGTGCCCAGAATATGAACAGACAGTGGGTTCGGGGAATTACTTACAGTACATAAACGCGCTGATCATGAGGAAGGGCGGCACACAGCCCAAATCCATCAGAGCCGGAAATAATAAGTTGCCCATCAGCGAGCCCGTGCGACCGAACATCATGCTG
This sequence comes from Zaprionus inermis, assembly GCA_018151445.1. Classification (NCBI taxonomy): domain Eukaryota; kingdom Metazoa; phylum Arthropoda; class Insecta; order Diptera; family Drosophilidae; genus Zaprionus; species Zaprionus inermis. The sequence goes on along the minus strand of JAECXD010001510.1, from coordinate 1,293,654 downwards.
AGCGAGACGATCATGGTTCTGTAATGTCATAAATAGAGAAATATACATGAAGATTAAATTAATCAATTTAATCAATTATTAATTTACCGCAACGCTGTGGGGAACATGTTGAGCGAGGCGCTAAGCACCGATGTAGCCGAAATACTACCCATGGTGTTGAATATGGAGGCGAGTGCCACAGTCGTCGCCGGCGAGCTGGACCAGTACATGCCAATGGCACACGTGCCGGCGGTTAAGAGTCCCAGGCCTGCAAAGAAATACACGAAGATAATAAACATTATTTTCCTCCGAATCCGATGCCGATCACACTTACACATAATGCGCTTGAAGCCAACCAGATTGACCAAGAAACCAGCCAGCATATATGAGAATAATCCGGCTGCGGCCACAATTAGATTGTTGGTGTAGCTGGCGGGGCTCACATTGACCGTACATTCCATGTCCGGATTGTCCAGTGCCTGCGCCAGTTGGCTTTTTGTGCGGTTAACGCTATAGTCAATGATGACGCATATGCTGGTGCTTGCCGACTCGGTCTGGTTGCTCTCCACCAGCTGCCCGTATTCCCTGATGGAAGCAAACAGTTGTGGCAGCCAAAGACGCATCGTATTCTGCCTGTCGGTTGTCCGTTGACGGTTGCAATCGAAATGGAAACGCAAATTGAGTTATTGTTATTATTCCCAGCCAGCCAGGCCCGAATCAGAGTAGGTTGACCGCTTACCCCAAAAGCACACAGAAGTTAAGCAAATAGACCCAAAGGGAGAGCAGCAAGTACGGTTTTACAAACAGTGGACGCAGTTGCAGTAGACCCGAGCGCAGTGAACTGCTTGGACGGGCAGCTGACTCGACATCCACATCGACCACATCCTTTGGTTCCGGCTCAGTTTCCTTCTCATTGCCATCAACCTTGCTATCTGCTGCTGCCTTGGCTGGTTTGGCCTTCGCTGTCACTTCATTGGCCAGTTCCTTAATCTGTGACGAGAAAAGGCATCCCCCCATAGATTGAGTTGTTGTTAGCGTTCCTTTTTGGAAAGTGTTGCCGTCATTCACTCACCGGGAATGCACTGCGCGGCTTGCGCGTGTTAAGTGCATAGATATACCGGAATGCCTCCAGTGCCTCCTCGTTGCGCCCCTGCGACATCAGGAATTTTGGACTCTCGGGGAAGAAGGGGAACAGCATGCAGCTGAGCATGCTGGGCAAGGCGGTGATGGCCACGAACACCTGCCATGAGTGCACTGCAAAAAGCATAAAGCTAGATTAGATACAACTTATCGGGAATCTAATAAGTCGGGTATATAATTAAGAGAACGAGCAATTAAATAAATAATGAATTTAAAAACATTGCATCATAATAACTTAACTGGATCTCATTTATCTAATGTAAAATACTATACAAAATATTATTTGATAAGGTCTTGCCACTTTCTGACGACATAACATCCTAAAGGCGACACAAGTTTTGGAATCTAATCCGAGTCAGAGGGAGAGAGTAATTTAAGATATATTTATATAAGTTGGTTAGTAGTATTTGCACACAAGTCAAGAAGGGATCAGCAACAAGTAAACTAATTAAGCCTAGGGAATACATAAACGGAACACGCTATGAGCGGCAGTTGATTTGAAGATACTCGTTCCGGTATCTCTACGCTGCTATCTGAGTTATCTATAGTATATATGTATCTTGACACTAATCAGCCTCATTAACAGATATCTAACACATGTAACTGGGCCGCAACAGATACCCGCAAGGTGACAAGGCTAGGGACACGCCTCTAGGGCAAGAAGGCAAAAAGAAATGGGCGTGTTACTTACATGATAGGCCTAGTATGTTGGTATCCCAGGATTGCGGCAATACGCCCATTGCCAAGCCAGGCAAACTGAGGGTGCCTATACAGAACATGATGCCAACCATCATCATGATACGCTGGCGATATTGGCGTCCGTGCAATTCGGTCAAATAGGTCATTAGCACGGCGAATGGTCCGCTCATACTAAACGGGTTCAATCTCACAATGTACATCTAGCTAGAGGTTAATAATTTGCGTTTTGTGAAACATACGTAAATCCGCCCAGATACTTGAAGATCATCAGCTGCACAACGCTCTGACTGAGGGCGCCGCCCAGCACACAGACGGTATCGGCCAAGAAGCCAAATATAAGCAGCTTACGTCGTCCCTTTGTGTCGGCCAAATAGCCCCAGAAGATGGCCGACGAGATCATGCCGGCATATGTGATGGCATTTAGTACACCCTTGTCCAGGAGGCTCAATTGCAGGTCACACTCGGCGCTGGGCAGGATGTAGGACATGGTGGACGTTTCATAGACGGTACCCATGGCAGCTGGTATAGCCACCAATATCAGCAGTACGTTGAATAAGCCGAAACCCGCCGTATCGATGGCAGTCTCGAAATCTGCTGGGGATGTATTCGCAGCTGCTAATGTTGCTTTGGTTGGCTGTGATGAATCATCCTGTGCGGACTTCTTTTCCTCTGCCATATCCAAAATGCCGACATCCAGTTTCCTGGGCAAATTCTCCTCCAGTTGGCTCATTCTAAGTGCTCCCGTTGGCGCTGGTTGACTAAACGCTTGCCTCGCAGTTACGACTATCTTGTAGACAAGACCAGCCCGTTTAAATCTCTCCAACTGCGCTGCGACTCATCTCTTGATTTTGCAAAGACGTCGGTAATTAGAAGAACTCAACGTAGCACGTGCACAGCGAGAAAAAGGTAAGACAGAAGATTGCAAATAATTAGAAACGAATCATATAAAACTAAATTTTCACAACAAACAAAACAGAATCAATAACAAAATTACTATTTTTAATTTCTCAATAATTTAATATATTTCTTGAGTTCTCCTCGTTCTGTTCAATTCAAGTGCATATTCAAGTAAAAAGGGAAAATGAAAGTCAAGGTAGACAACAAATTACTATCTGCTCTGCCTTCTCTTTGTTGTTCTACGTTTTCATCTGCAACAGTAATTCTTATTTCCTTTGCTCCAATAGGAATTTGTTTGACACAATTAATAACGAAATAATTTTAGTTGCAAGTTTCAATTGCAATTTTGTTTGCCAGTCTTATTTTAATTATTTCTACATCCCGTAATTTTCTTTCAGTGTAACTCAATATTTATCCAACGCTTATGGCCATGTACGATTAAACAAAGCAAATCTCGGATCACTCTGCCACCGACTGCTCGCATAAATGGACCCAATGAGAAGCACTGATCACGACACCGCCATTCAGGGTACCATGAATCCCCAATGACGTCATATCCTCGATTAAGGGGAGTGTCGCGCACCTGGCAACGCGTAATGCCACTGCCGTAGCCACAACAACAACCACAACCCCAGTCCCAGTTACGGTCGCCGTTTGAGTCGGTTGTTCGGCAAGATCTGCGAGTAAATATTGGCCGGATGAGCTGCGAGCTATTGCCATGATTATGCCGCGACGAGACTTGCTCGCAGGCCCCCACTAAACTCATTTGCGATTACTTGTGCGCCGCGGGATCAAAACATTGGCACTTGCCAAGCGTGTGCTTTTGTTTGTTTATTTGTATGTATATTGCAGTCTTAGAGTTGCCGAGTTTACTATTCCATTGAGAAGGTATTGTTGAATTTAAGTTTTTCTTTTCAGTTGTCGATTTAGTTTGTGCGCGCAATCTTTAAAGATTTCTTCTTTTTGGGCATTTTTAATGCATTTATTGCGTTGATTCCATAAACGAACTAGATGAGCAACTAGTTCCTTCGTTTAGTTTGGCATGCGGTTCAATCGAGCTTATTGCAATCGATTATCTTAGCTTCAGTAAACTGTTCTAAACTATTCAAACACAATTCCGTTTGAGCTATTTTAATTGTCTATTCATTATTTATATTAATTAATTAAATTTCACGCATTTGCAATGCATTTTGTTGCATGAATCTAGAGTGGCCAAAGACAGTGAGTTATTTATCCCTTCGTTCAGTTTGGTATGTGGTTCAATTGAACTTCTTTCAAACTATAAGCTCTAGTATAACAGACGATCAACTTGATTGATTTCGATTGAAAATGTTTGAGAGCAAATAAAGAAAATTACTATTAACAATACCTTTATGCCCTGCCACTACTGACAAACAATAAGTAATATGAAAGTACATTACATAAAGGCGTGCGACGAATAAAATCGGTAGCTGCAAAGAAAAATTTACTGGACGAAAAATGTATTAAAAGGAGATCAAAATACACTGAAAGTGGTGTGTGGGTTGTGTGTTCTCGTTCGTAAAAGAAAAGTTTACAACTACTGGAGTTCGACTATATTGTGCTTCAGTAGTTTTCACAAAAAAATGAAAAAAAAAACTGTGTTAAAATACGAAAAAATCCGATTGCAATAAGCTGAAAGGAGCCAGTGCGTCAATGGAAAAGAATGGAGTAAGTTTTGGCACAAAGCGCCAAATGTGGCGACCACAGCAGATGTCACGTATTTGTTGAAAATCGATTGAATGCGCCGCGTGTGCGTTCGGCTTACGCTTTATATACGATATTTTTCCAACTTTCCCATTGGCCAAGAGAGAAGCAGAAAATAAGAAATTTCGCGCGCTGCTTTATTATTATTATTATGTTCCTTTCAGACACACTCGCACACACACTTAAAAATATTGACCTTTTCTGTTGGTTAATCGCACTTAAGTATTTTAAAATTATGGACACTATTGCATGCGTGATTCCGAGTGGTCAAACAGATTGAGAATACTTATGTATATGTACGTATTTATGAATGCATGTGTACATGTAAAGGTTTGTGTTGGGCATTCTTAACGTTCTTGTTGAAATTTAAAGACTGTGCTTCCAACAGGTCCTTTGTATGCAAACCGATGTCCATGTTATTTCTTGCCGAAAATATTTTCGTTTGGCAGAATCAAATCAGAAATGTAGAAAATGTAAACAAAGGCACAACTCAATCAATCAGCTGTTTTTTTAAGCAAAAGCAGAACACTGTGTGCAGTGGAATCGCGATAGTTTGGCAAAGGAGAAAATGAAACTGTCAGTGCTGACCGCAATGGCAGCTCGACAAGTTTCTAGCTAAATCTAGCTACCTTTTCGATTTGTCCAGCAGTTTTTACCGCTCGCTGACTGTAATTGGATCTATCTGTTTTTATTTTTGCTAGCCAGCACTGCACAGTGAGCTGAGTTCTCAAACCAAACGCAATAATGTGGATTGAATTGTAGCAAAGGTATTTTATTTTTGGCCAAACGTTGAATCTCTATTATCTTTTGTGTGTTTCCAGTTTTCGGTAACAATTGTAAAAAAATCATGCACATTAAATTAAATTCTTTCTCGCGTATAATGCATTGGCCATTAAACAGAGTACACAAAACAATTTTTTATGGCGTAAAATAATAATAATAAAAAATAATTATATATATATTGGTTAGCAGATGGAATATTAAAAAACATAGACGTAACTATCGAATGTATATAGCATATATTTCATTATATGTATGTCTCTTTTGAGCTTCAGCTTGTTCACGCCCACCCCATGGCAGCCGCAAAAAATAATTCAACATCTGCGCTATCGTATATTGCCCAGGATATGCACTAAGTAATATTGCTTTGCTTTGGAGTCATCATCGCAACGCCCGAAACAGTAAAGCGGGAGGACAAGGAGAAGGCAAAAGCAAATAAACAAATTACTCAGCGTGGGCATCAAGCGAGAGAGATGATTGCGTTAGTCTCGCCACCGTTTACAGTTATAATGATTCGGATTCGGATACGACACTGTGAAGGCGGTTAGGCTGTGCTGCTGCCAGGCCATAAAAGCAATGACGTAGCCAGCCGAAAGTGGATTCAAATTTTTCCACGCTCTTCGTATTTGTTTAATTTCATCAACATCAGCAGAATCTCGCACGCCCTGTGCGTTATCAAAGGCAAACAAAAGGCGGCACAGTAACAGCTACGAGTATCAAAGAGAGAGAGAGAGAGAGAGTGATAGATAGAGAGAGAGGGAGAGAGCGGGTAGCGCTAAGTGCTCTATGAAGCTGAAGAGAGATGGGTAAAGTTTCGGGCAAGTAAAAAGTGTCAAGATGAGCGCCCTCGTATATGAGGTCGCTGCAGAGCAGGGCGCACTGTGAAGGACTCCTTAGGACAGTTAACGGCTTTTCGGTATTTTGGACAGAAGCAGCAAGTTGGCAGCAAATTGGACTTTTGTTTGTGTTTGTTAAAAGGCTTAATTTGTTGTGCTTTGGGTCGGGCGAGCAGGGCAAACATTATGAGAGAGCTTCTTCCCGCCGGCGAGGAGACGCACTTATTGCTTGTCAGGCGTGCCGTAAGACGCAAGCCGGGCTAAAGTGCTTCGAATAACTTGACGCCGCCAAGGCCGCCTAAATATGCTTGAGGTGCACTTGCTCTGTCTATCCCTGTATGTGACTGTGTGTGTATGTGCGCGGGCAAAGTGTGTGGTGTTCGCCCAAATCAAGCTCAAACAATTTCAACTATTTGAATTGCCGAGCAGGCACTTCTAATGTGCCACACACCCACACACAGAGAAACCATTTAGTGCTGACAGGAATAGGCAGGTTGTGGGTTGACTGGAACGCGGTCGGGTTGGGGCAGTTAACGACATGCCAAAGTAAATGTCAAACTAATGCCAACAACCGAAGTGCCACCACATTGCGGCAAGCAGGTAACAGCACCTGCTGCTGCTGCTGCAGCATCGCCACCTAGCGGCGCAGCAAGTCAAGTTTACTCTGGTCCTCGTCGTCCTCGGTCAGCAGCAGCGTCAACTCAATAATGCAGGGTTCCGTCATTGACGTTTTAAGTTGACGCATGAACTTGTGGCAAGCTGTTACTGCGGGGCGAAGCGGAGGGTGTGTGGGCATCACGTGCAGTAATGATTGCTGCGGCCCGAGGCCCGGAAACCGCAAACTTTTACGCCATTTATTGCATTTAATCTTTGTGTGTGCGCTAGAGCTGAGAGCGTGACAGCTTCACAGGAGTAACAGTTACTGCCGGAACAAACCCAAGCGGAAAATATGATTTATTTAATTGAATATTATTTAAAATATTAAATATAGCATATAAGAAGGACAACAGTCAACCTTGGTTTAAATAATTGATCGATTTAATATACTCGCAATAACTGTTATTTTAATCGATACATTGCACGAAATGTGCGAGTAAAGTATTTGTTACATGTATTTTATCTATAAACATTTTTATTTTTGGCATAACTAGAGTAGAAATCACTTCTAAAAATCACTACTTTACATGTTAAGTGCCGAAGTCCTGACTCCAGAGTAACTATCGCATAATTCTGTGGGTAGGAACTGCAGCGGGATGCGATTCGGTCTGACTGTGTCTATAAAATAGTGCCAGGAACAGTCGCTGCACGGTAGGGAGTGCAGAGAACGGCTTTGTCTCTCGGCGAATGCATTTCCTGAAAATTGGGGCTAATGTGCTGCTTATTAGAATAGCAGCTGGAAAGCGGGGCAGCTGGGGTAGTGATTGCTAAGTGCAAGGGGCGTGATGATGCCGTAAATTGCATTGACATGCCGCACACACGCACACCCAGACAGACCCAGACACACACTCACTCACAGTGACTCGTGCTAGCATTTACTTGCAATCAATCAGGCCATTTATCATCCCGTTTAACGCACAGGTGAGACGTCACCTGGTGTTAAATGATACAAAATGATGTGTGGCAGTAATAAAGTGACGCGAAATTCAATTAATCGCGCACTTTATCGGCAATCGATAGTTGACGCCCGCACTTGACGTTCAGTCGAATAAGGTGCGAACAATACATATACGTATAATGCATAAATATGTGTACGCTTACCACAGTGTGCAGTGTCAATGAAGTGGAATGAATGCAGTGAGTTTATCACTTATCGATATATCGGTTGGCTCAAGCTGATACTCCTGCTGCTTATTGAATCATTCGTTGAGCCCAAGATGCACTTGTCAGATATAAGTGGACTTATTGGAATAAATGATCGATATTTATCATTTGGTGTAAACTGACCGTTAAAGCTGGAAGATAGATTGATCAAATATTGATATATTGATGTTTTTAAACATCGATTGCTTAGTCAATGCTTAAGCCGCATGTGTGTTCAAAATCTACTTGAAATACGGGTGGGATATGTGTATATTATTCATAAATAATAATTAATACATAATACATAAATATATAAAAGGTAGTCATAACCTCGAAATATGCAAAAGTTATGATAGTTTATTTGTATCGGCAGCCCAGTTATTTACGCCCACTTCATGTCTAAACAATGGCGGACAATTGTCATGCCTATTGTTCGCTCTACCTTAACCATTAAATCAACGAATATTATTGATTTTTCATACTCAGCCGAACGAACGAACAATGAGGTTATCGAAAGGTTGCGATCTCGTAACTGCTCAACCGCGAGAGACAAATACCGAAATAAATTCTCAAATGAAATACCGTTAATACTTAAAGCCCTCGTTAAGCGATTGCAATTATTTATGAAGCCGGCCGTCCAGCCCGGGCGTCCTGCTCTGGCCAGGGTTTTAACAAATTGCGATAAATCAGAAGTATGATAAATTTTGGCGTTAATTCAAAGCGATTTCTCGTCACTTGACCGCACGCAGCGTTGCAATTTCCCTTGTTCCAGATACCCAGACCCAGATATGAACGAGTTCTTTTGTTTTTCTCTAGTATATTGAGAGAAAATAAAAATGCAAAATAAGACAATAAACAAGTTTACATATATGTATATTCTGAAATAGCTCTTGGCAATTTCAGATCGATATTAACGATAGCAAAGTTCTGAAATTGGTTCATATTATGCGGAAAATAGGATTGCTTCAACCCTAACTTAAAATAATGCACTGTTCCCCCTTTTTGTCAACTGATTCATGTGCCACACACTAGGATAAATACAGGAATAAATAGTATCTTTGTGCCACAAGCTGCAGCACATTATACAAACGAATATAAAGAGGGCAGCTAAAGTAATGCACTGCAAGAAAATCAACGCCACCATTATCTTTGAATGGGCGATGAGCAATCGAGAAAGAGCACTCGATGGTTTGCATTTGCAAATTTCAAATGTAAGGTTAGGTTTACTTTCGTACTATACTGTGGCAGCATTTTTTTCAATGTATGCAGGCTGTGTTGGGGCGCTATAATCCTTGATAGAGGCTTCGTCCAGTCCATTGCCACCTTGAACCTTCGTTCCTTACGCACTGTGCACGCGCTGTCATCGTTGTTGTCTAATGTTGTAAATGCCCAGTGTTTCCAAGCGCGGTAGGGTATGCTGGGCAAATATTAAGCTGCTAAATAATAACAATAAAGTGGTCAATAGTTTGTTAATAATTTTAATATATGTGAATATTATTTTGTTGTTTAATTTCGATACAGTTTTATCTACTAGTTCAAATGAACGGAAGCACACTACTAGTTCAAGTGAACGAAAGCAGATTTGAAGTCAATATTTACAAGAAGGAATCAGTGGACAATCGAAAGAAGTCAAAAACACTTTTATTTCGACTTAATCGATTAGATCGATATTTTTAAGAATTTAAATAGAACAAATCGATATGCAGAACAACGTAGCGTTGATATGCTTTACCGGATCGTTAGCTGCTTTTGATTTTCTTGCCTAGATACAGGGTATCTCCTGGTCAAGCCACTTCCGACTGTTATCCCTTGCTTAAATGTTTGTTGTTTTTGTTGCTGTTGCTGCTGTCGACGCTCGTAACTTTCCGCTAAAAGAAGCTTAGGATATTTGCGCGCAAGAAAGCGTTTCGGACTCGCATAACCCATGCAGGCAAAGAGCCAGACACACACAGACACATTTAAATGCATGCCAAGAGAGAAAGAGGGAGAAAGAGAGACACACCATCAGCAGCTAACGGGGTAATAGCGGCTAATGCTCGCTTTAAGTTGAGCGCTGAGAGCTCCGCTCCGCTGCGCTGCGCTGCACAGTTCCGGGCCAGGAACGCAATTTGCACGCATAAACAACAACGCACGACGAGCACTAGAGAGCTGGAAAGGGAGAGGGAAAGCGAGTGGGCGAGAGCGGGAGTGAGGTTAGAGGCGCACACCGCAGAGCTAAGCCATGGCACATGCTAAATCCTTTGTGCTTCTAATTTGTTATTGTATTGGCGTGCCAAAGCCCTCAGTCGGTGTAGATGACTGTACAAGTATTGTGCGCGCGTATGTGTGTGTGTGTCACACTCAAATTTCAACGCTGCTGTTGTTGTCGTGCGTCCGACCACACACGGCAACAGCCAACGGGACCGCGGAGAGACGCGAGCGCGCCAACGCCGGCGCCAGCGTCAGCGCCAGCGCCAAATGCTGCGCTGGTCACCCATCCAAAACAAGAAACTGTGAAATTTTTTAGAGGGCAGCCGAGCACAAAATGCAACAACAATAACAACAACGACTAGCGAAATAACAACAAATTGCACAAGGTCGACGGCATTGATACCCTATACAATTTTTATTACAAATCAATTAATTCAATTCAAAGGGTATCAAATAGTTCTCTATATTAAAAAATAATCGTATAGCATTATGTTGTGCGTGTTATAGATATTTTAATTTTTAATTTATTTTATAAGCAATAATAATAATACTAATTGCTTGGAAATCGATTTAAATCGATAATGAACATTTGGCAGCGATTCGAGCTCAAACAAATGCATAATACAATTTATAGTATAGTTTTTATAGCAACTATATAGCATAATTTTTAGGGCAGAACAGAAAAAACACATCGATTACTTAGTTCTTACAAAAAAAAGGGCAGCATTATCAAAATGAAAAATTCCCATATTCATATATAGCATGTCCTGCTTTCGTATCGAGCAAGTGTCACAGCCAGGTGTCGCTGAGCTCATAACAAACACAAAATACCCTGGGGCAGCGTATGAAAACCATGCGAGCTGCCAGCAACAAAACAACAATTGCTAACATCAACAGCAACACACACCACACACACCACGCACGCCACACACACACCACTGGCAAATATACATTTACACATGTAAGCGTGCACACATATATAGAAATATTCATAGATACGTGTGTGTGCGTGTGTGTGTGGGGAAACGTGCAGGCGACAGGACAATTCAGCAGAAAGCAGGACAGGCTGAGACAAGTCGGAGCGGGTCGGGACGGAACGGAAGGGGACGGTACTGTACAGAGACAGCACAGGACGGAACAGAACGGGACAGTACTGGACAGGCGACAAGTGATGGCAGCTGCCTGCTGGCGAAACGAAGAAAGACCAAAACTGACAGGGACGCAGCGGCGAAATCATGAATTCCACTTTAAACTGTGACACGCTCTGTAATGTATTACTGCGGTAATTACAAATACACATATTGTACCATGGTCTCAATGTACCATGTGGACAAAATGCAGGGAATTGCAGATAAAAATATATCTGCAAAGATGTTTGCGAAAAATGCGATGGCTAAATGCGAACTAACTAAGCACAACTAACAGTGTTAGTGTAGCGGGAATACCAATAATATTCGAACAAGAGCTTAATGAATTTTAACGTTTTAATTAAATGCGTAAGTGGAGCAGAGCTATGAATGTGTAGATTAAATTTATACATATATGTACATATATTTTAATGAAATTATTTCGATGCAAATTAATAATTCAAAAAAAATTAATTTTTACACGCTATGTGGCTGGAGCTAAGCGAAATTCACACTAATTAGAGATAAAATGTTGTTGCTGGCAACTATCGGCGGGCCGATAATTGGGCTTTTTATTTGCGAATTATTTGTAATTTAAACTATTAACTATGTATGCTCATGTTTTAATTATGCTTATTGGTTTAGCTAATCAAAATACAAAAGTAAACTATCGATAGCTGGAAAGGATTAGGGTAGCACAGGCAAACTATCGCAAGCCAAAAACAAAAAGTTTCGTTCTTATTAGAAATATAATCAAGAAAATCGAACTACACATATCGAGACTTAAGAGCGATAATAATAAAGACAGGTCTGTAAACGGCGACAGCTCTTGAACTCGACATTTTTGTCGCCTGTCGGCTGCCGCGTGCAGTTGTTGTTGTGCCTGCATGTTTATCAGCTCATCTCTAATGAAACGTTATGTTTCGGCTACGCTGGCTACGATGCTGACGCCGACGTCGCCGTTGGCTTCGCTCTGCCTGGCAAACTTTTTGTAACGGCGCACAGCGGTTGCCGCAGCAGCAGCAGCAGCAGCAGCAGTTGCCGTTGCCGTTGCCGTTGCCGTTGCCGTTGCCGTTGCCGTTGCCGTTGCCGTTGCCGTTGCTCTTGCCGCAGCCGCAGCCGCAGCCATTAACCGCCCACGCACATTTGCAGCGCTCAGCTTCATTAGATGCGCAAATGAACAGCAGCAGCGACTCACTCGCACTCGCACTCGCACTCACATGTGCGCATACGTGCACACTCACACACACACACACATACGCAGATAGAGACGTGCACGTATAGAGGGAGTGGTAAAAAGCGAGCGGCTTGTGTGTGCGAATTTTAACAGCTGGCAGCAGTTGCTCTAACGGGCGCTCCGCTCCACTGTTGCCACCAATGCCACCGACAATGTTGCTTCTGGTACCTCCTACACATGCTTTCGCTTCCTCTCCCTCTCCTTCACCCTCACCCTCACTCGTTCCCGCTGTCTCTCGCCTCAGCGCCCTTTTGTTGGCTGACAGCGGCAGCATTTGGTGTTTGGTGGTTTCGCCGTTTTGTTTTTGTTGCACTTGCAGCATCAACAGCGGCGACGGGAGACGAGCGGTAGTGCTCCAGTAGCGCATAGCCACTCCGCCTGCCTGACAAGATTGGGCGAGTGGGCAGCACGACCACAGCTTGTAGGCTTAAAAACAACTTTGCACACTGTCCGAGGGTTAGTTGCGCTCCCAGCGGGCGCCCGCTGGAGCATTACGTGGTATTTTCCCGATGGCTTACGCTCTGCACCGATTTTTGCATCTCGTCTCTCAGCCTGCTCTTTTTATTTTTTTGAGCTCAGCTTTTAGTCTTAAAAACATCGAAGTTTGCACTGGGCTCATTAGTGTGCCGATGCAGCCGATAATTGGCTGACGGCGAGGTAGTCGAGTGGGTGGCCAGATCAAAGTTTAGCTCAACTTTGCATTATTTGAATAGCCATCGTTAGTTGCAGTTTTCACGGCATGAGATGCAATCAATACTACACAATTAATTAAAATAAATATAATTCTAAAAATATTTTATGCAATAAAAAAATACTGAAGTCGTAAACTTATAATGATAATATTCTTGCTAATATCTCTACTCTGCTCAGTCTTAGAGTTCCAACTCGTTAATTTATGTAAATATCGCGCAGATTATTTATATGATTCTTTTTTATTCCAATCAAATTCCCATAATCTGTGCGGATCTAAGCTAAAGCTGTTTTCTCTTGTCCACAAAACGGGTGTCGGACAACATCAATATTTATTAAATACGCTTTAAGAGCCACAAATTGATATACTCGCATATTTTATTCTATTCGAAAAGGGGCAGACATAGAGGGTATTTTCAGCATACGAAGGGGAAAGGCTGCATACGCTATCAATACGAAAGTACGCAATGAAATTGAAATAAACGAATTATGACATAAAATGCAGAACTATAATACGATTAACTGTGGTATCGAAAACGATTAACTGAAAATCAATTAATGCTGAACTTATTTCAATTACAGCGGTTTGACCGCATTTGTATTTCATTTAGATCTGAAATTGTGGCAAGGGTATAAAAGAGTTATGCGTGGAGAGAGAGAGCGGGACAGAGAAAGTGAGACGCAGAGACAGAGATAGAGGGAGTGCAATGTTTTTTCGCAATCAAACTCGCTTGTTCTCTGGCTTCTCTTACCCCATCTTCTTCTCCATTGTTCACGCTCTTTTTTTCTCCCCTACCATCTCTGTTTTGATTTCGCAATGATGAATTGCCCTGTGGATTGATACAATATTTGCAATTGATTTCAATAAAAATTTAAATGATTCAACATATTGTCCATTTTAGGTTCTTAAATCGACATGTGAAAGTGCTCGGATTTCGTTATTTATCCATGCAGACTAGGGGGTGTGTGTGCGAGCGGGAGCGAGGGAGAGAGAGAGCATGTCGAAAGCGGGGTGTGAGGTTATGTGTATGGCGTGCGTCATGTGGCACGCTAACTGGCACGACAGCGTGCGCCACTGGCTATGGCATCCAGTCAGGGAGCCAGACCTATTGACATTCAACATTTCAATGCGTTTCAACATTTCATTCTGTTTGTATGCTTTAAAATTGAAATTTCAAGCTGCCTTTTGCGTTCTGGCCATTTGGCTAAAGCAATAAAATATTTGATTTGTAATGGAAATTGCATTTCTACGGTGCCATTTTTGTCCAAATTGTGTTTCCCAACTCGGGAGGGAGAGAGGGAGAGAGAGCTCCGTGTTTGCATTTAGTGTGTGCATACTTATGTACATATATATGTGCATTTTACTTTCTATAACCCGCAGACTACTATGATCCATCACTCTCTAACATGAAAATCCGAAATTTAGCACATATTGCACAGTGCATATTGTCCCACTGTGCATAGCGAGGCTGGTCATTCTGGTCGTTTGAGCTTGAGTTTTAAATAAAATTGCAAGCTGTGTATATAATTGTGTTTAAACATTTGTGTTCGCAATGCGAAATTGCGTATTTACTTTTATTGCAAATGTTAAACGCATTGCCGCATGTAACGCTCTACAGAGTCTGTTAGCATTTTCGTCAGGAAGTGTGCGACATATTGCGCGCATGCACAAATAAGTACATATTAAATCGCAACTGCAGCTCAAAAACTAAGCTTAGTTTTAGTTAAAAACAGAACAGCAATTTCAAATACATATTTGTTATTCCTCGTTGCCTTGTAGAAACGTAAACAAAGAACAGCTGATCTGCTCCGGTATGCTAAAGCAAGCCGTGCGTCGTCCGCGCTCTGTTAACTACACCCACACGCACACGCAAATGCTTAGGAATATTGCAATAACAATATGGCGGACTATGAATTTGGCGTTCTTAAATTAACAGAGCACTTTGAGTATTCTCTCACAGTCTGTTAAGTTGCAAGTAGAAAGCGGTTTTATAGCATCGAGAATAAGTAAGCGAGCGAAGGAGTGAGAAGAAGCTGGTTGCGATCAAGCCGCCATGTTGGCAACCAGTGCCATTTTGCATGGTCTTGTATTCTTGCCAGCCAGAATGGGCTCATTTGTGATGAGGAAAATATTTATACTGCAATTCAGGCACTAAATAAGTCTGATAAATCTGCTCACAATGAAATTTCATCGGAGTCCTTGCACAACAGTCGAAAGACAAGGCAGCATAGCATGTGTACACCAAATACATATGTACATACACATGTTCCTGTGTGTGCATGTGTGCGTGTGCCCGCTTGGCCCCAGTCGAGTGCACTGTAGTGGCAAAAGGGTATTAGCTTGTCGAGCATTGTCAAGTGCCCCAGAGAATTCGAGCTTACTTTGCATTTACATTTGCTGAAGATAAAAACCGAACCGTACTGCGAACTCTGAACTGCAGTAAAACTGTTTTTAAGCATTTCCAGCTACAGTCCTTCCTGCGCTGCGTGTATATGTGTGTGAGTATGAGTGTGTGTGCAAAGTGTTGGCAGGAATTGCATATGCTCCATGCTGGTCAAGTTCAACATTCAATTAGAATACGTTACGGGCTCGGTGACATGGGAGTTCCCCAGGCCGCAGCTCGAACCCGCCCCAAATGCCCAACTGAAATTGGAACTCGCAGCAGATTCCTGAGAGCAGGAGAAGCACACAAACTTAAACTATCTGTCTGCCCTTGGCACATGACCTGCCCGGCTGCTGGCCGAAGATGAAACCACTAGCCAACCCTCCTCCTCTCTTTCTCCTTCTCTCTTCCTCCTTCTCTACCTCGTTCCCTCTCGCTTGCGCTGATGCAGCAGGTTTGTCTGGCAAAGTCATGTGTAAAAGTTTTTGGCCTCCGCAAAATGTCCGAATAGTTTTATATTCATATGCATATTTGGGCACTGTGAAGGAGTGAGCAATCGCCGGATGTCGAGTGGGGGGGGACTGGCTGAGTGAAGGGATTGCTGAAGAGCGTAAGAGAGAAGGAGATATAGTTGGACCAGTGTATACACTTGTTTAAAGAGCTCATGCCCATGCTGCTCGACCGACTTGCTTTTTCGGCCCACTCTTCATCCTTTTTACTTCTCCTCCTACTCCTCAATTTCGGCTTTAGTCCGGCTCTTTGTTTGTGCTTGTCTTCCTGCTGCTTCGCCTCCGCCGCGCCACTCTGCATGTCGCTCTACGCTTTTTACGCCCCTTTTTTCCGGTTTTCGGTTGCTGCTCGTGTTGCCGCTTGCGAGGCTTATGTACATTTTTATGGCCTACAACGCTCGCCTGATTGCGGGACGGGGGGAGACGGTTGGACCAGCGGATAGACAGACGGAAGGCTTTTATGACTTTGTTATGAAGTTTGTTAGGTGTAAATTTGATGTGGCGAGTGGCTGTTTCAGCTACCCCCCCCCCAACGCCTCCCACAGCCCTGCCTGCTACCGTGGCCATATCCGTATCAGTAGTTTGGCTTTTTTTTGGCACGCGCTCCACAACTGTTCCGCTGCAGTCTCTCCTGTCTCCTGGTACTCCGTGCTCGATGCTTGGTGCTCGGTGTCCCGTGCCTGGTAGTGCCTGCGTTTAATTGCCAAGTTGTCGGCAACATAATTTATGGCCTGCCATGCCGTGTTATGAGATGGGCCATCCCCTGCCAGGACTCACTCGTCCTCCGCTTACCTCATTGCCTGCTTGCCTACCCCTTCCCCTGTCGTGTCCCATCCGGACACGATTGTCGGCCAAATTGAATACAAATTCGCTTACAACTAATTAAGCGCATGGCCCAAGAGCGATTCCACCCGCCCCCTTGTCGGAACTCCCACTGCGTAGCTGCCTTTCCTCCGTCGGGGCCAATTGCAATTCACGCGGCGCAGGAGGCTTCCAAGCCGTGCTCTCTCATAACATTACTTTATTTCTAATGCTCTCTCTCCTTTCCCGCTTTCTCTTTACCTTACTTTTTTTTTCATTTTTTCCCTTTTCTTTCTCTCTAGCTGCTGCTCTTGTATTGCTCTTCCCCTAACCCTTACTTTTTCTCTTCGCTTCCACCCTTTTCTATTTCCCTTCTTTATCTATTCAATGCTTTCATCATTCCCCGCTGTGGCTCCCTCCTACCTTGGCTGCACTCTTTCTGACCCGATCCTATTGGAGGATCTTACTCTTCTTTTTCAGTTTCTTCCTTACTTCCGCTTCCCTTTCCCTTTTCCTTCTTCCTCCCCCGTTGTCACTCCCTTCTCACTTAGCTACCTTTTGATTGTCTTTGGTTTATTCTCTTTCTGCCCCGATCCTGCTAGAGGATCGTACTCTTCTTTCTTCAGTTTCTTCCTTTCTTCCGCTTTTCTTTCATATTTGCTCTTCCTTTCCCCTTCCGCAACGAATTCCCCCCTATTTCATCCTCTTTTAAATTCGATTTTCCTGATCATCCTCCTTGCAATCCGCCTGCACTTTCGCTTCCCGCTCCTCGTGACTAAAGACGGTTGCACAAATCAACAAGCCCGTGGCACGCATAATAAGCTGTCACAACACGTTGCATACATTGCGCTGTTTGTCTGCAACTGATGCCTTCTAATCCCCTGCCCCTGCTCCCTCCCTCCCTCCCTCTAGTTCGATGTGCATTAACAAGCAGCCGCATCCGAGCCCGCACCCGCACCCGCACCCATATCCATATTCATGTCGCATGCCTCGTCCAGCCTGATTGCGCACATACGCATGCAAATTGGCCAACCCTTCAATGGGTTACCCCCTACACCCCCAACACACCCATACCTTCTCACTCTGCACTATGGACGCCTCTGGCGGCACTATTAGCTTAGGCTGGTCAGGTAGGATTTGAGCTGTTTGTAAACGCTTCGACTTTTGTGCCCCGTCAGCGCACGTGGCACGTGGCAAGCACGACGACGAAGAGTCGCCTCTTTTGTTGCATGTGGCGGCTTTTATGGCCATTTGCCGTGTGTCTCCAATAATAATGACAAATCGGTTCACAGCTTTAGCCATACTTGGCGCTCTTTCATGTCACGTTCGTCCACGGAATGGACTCCATAAACTCAAAGGAGCCAGCCCAATCCGAACCCGATCCCGTGCCATGGCGACCGCAAATGCGAATCTCGGCCAGGCTATAAAGCTGGCAGATATATTGGGTTCCATCTATATAGTAGTCGGCTCACAATATACTATACAAATGGGCATACTTGACGTGCGTGTGTTTGTATAGCTGGAACGTGTAGCCGACCCATGTGACAGGCATTTGTTAGGCCCAAATACAGCTGAAGCTGTCCACAAAGAGGTCGAGCACGCTCGAGCCGACACCCGTGCACCCTGCACCCCAACCAGTTATACCCTGTAATCGAATAACGTTCGACATTAGCCCGATTTTCATTTGTGGCTCACGCGCTGACGAGTCAAGCAGCATCTCCATCTGAGCGGCTATCAAACATGCTGATTGCCACATGCCACATGCCACACAGTTTGCCCGACACAGTCCATTGTAGCTAAAATCCGCTTTTAACTGACAAAACTGCTCCTACCTGAAAGTATCTGGCACATTTACATGGATATAGAATCATGTCTCGTTTCGTAAATGTTCCCAATTGCTTTACGATCGTCTCTAAAAGGTATCTATATGTCTGTGAAGCTCGTTAGAATTTTATAAGCTTCTTATACTGTACTATATCATGCATAGCTATGCAATAATGGCTTTTTTTTGTTTTTAAGTTTATTATAATATATTATGTATTATTATTATTATATATGTCAATAGGAATCATTCAGCAACTCCTGAACTTAACCTAATGGGTAGCTTAAAGGCTAAAATGGAATCATATTATGTGCAAGGGTGCTATAATATATACAAAGGTGCTATAATAAAAAAAGATCAGTGGGATGAATCCTCTTCAGACGTCGGAAGGGGATGGACTAGAAAAATTTGAAAGTAAACTGTACCGAAGTCAGCCTAGTATTGTGTCATACTCTGCTGTACCATAAAGTGCTATATACTATGCTATAATAAGCTTAACTAAAATCTACTGGGCTGTGCTGTGCTATACTTTGCTATACTTTGCAGCTAACCATGTAATACTACTGTACAATACTATAATATGCTTCACTATAATATACTTGCATACCATAATATCCATTCCATTCCACACTGTGCTATAATTTACAACGATATATCACAGATACAGTATTTGCCACATTACAATGCTAACTGTGGCAAAATACGCTATAATTTGTTAATAAATCATAATCACCTGGATATATGGTGCTATAAAATACACACACTTCACCTATACTGCACTAGCTTTATGGTACTATGCTGTTTACTATAATAGCAAACTTTATACGAAACTATACTATAAAATCCCTTGTTCTATTTTACTACACCCAACTATATTACTACTGCACTTTACCACACTGGAACACCCTACGCGATATCGATATTCCGGTTCTTACAAAATCAGCGCAGCAAAGTGAGCAACAACAAAATATTTACGATATTTTTTTATCGTAAAAAATATTTTGGCCCAATAAATGTTCGCATATTTTTTTATACTTTTGTCACAGTTTTTCAGTAAAGTGACATACCCAACTTGACGTACATAAACAATGAAAAATCACAGAGTCATAAAACAAGTGAAATGCCATGGAACACCCTGCACATGCGTATATACCCCATTTCAGAGCTCATTTTGGGTTTCAAGAAGGTCCTGGGATTGCGTATTGTTCGATCGACTGCGATGGCGATGCTAATCAGAGGCTCCTCGGGTCAGAGTTGCCAGCTCACGCGCACTCACACGCACACGCACACATACAGAGCATATTTATGAGCACTTGTCCTACTCCAAACTGGTTTACAGGGTATGTGTGCACGTAATGCCCGTAACGAGGCAGCAGGCCCGAGGAGACGCAACTATTCATGCATTTGTCGCAATGGGCAGATAACGTTTATGGCTGGCTGGACAAGCCGTGTGCGGCCGACAAAGCCGACACAAACGCACACGCACACACACACACTCACACACAGAGCCACACACACGCGCATATAGAGCTTACTGTAGCGGGAACTGGGTCTGGGGCTGGCATTAGCATGTGTCTTGGGCCTGACAATGTCAAAAACTGTTTATGCTCCGACGCCTTCGCACTGTTTGCCATGTGTGTGTGTGGGAGTGTGAGTGTGTGGGGGTGTGTGCGCGTCTACAATGGGGCAAGGTTCCACCTACCCAACATGTCCCTGCCCTTGCCCCTTGCCCGACAGTCGTCGCTGTGTTATTTTCACTTCACTTTG
The DNA here is from genome assembly GCA_018151445.1 of Zaprionus inermis. Lineage (NCBI taxonomy): Eukaryota > Metazoa > Arthropoda > Insecta > Diptera > Drosophilidae > Zaprionus > Zaprionus inermis. Next base: position 1,273,271 of record JAECXD010001510.1, on the reverse strand, counting down.
TTTGGGTGTTGGCTTAAACACGATATTTATTGGCTCACCACATGGACATGGATGACAGCAGGAGTAGGGTGCGGAGTAGGGCGCGGAGTAGGGTGCGGGGTGGGGTGCTGGGTAGAGTGGGTAGGGTATGGGGCGTTGAGCTGGGCACGGGAAGCGGGTCACACTTTTCACAGTTGACATCTCAATGACGCTTTTTTACGCATGACAACAGCAGCCACCGCCACGGTCCCTCTCTTCCCCCTCTCTCCCTCTCCCTCCCTCTTTGTCGCACCCTGGGAATGCCAATTGACAAAAGCCACCGATTTCACACATACCCCGGCGAACAAGTGTGTGTGTGTGTGCACGTACATATTTGCAAATGGTTTCTGTGTCGCCATATTTGTATCTGACTCTGTTTTTCGTATGATGGATGCAGATAGGCACCCATCTCTAGCAAGTTAAAGGCAGGCTGTGTATGCGAGTGTGTGTGTGTGTATGCGAGTGTGTGTGTGTGTGTGTGTGTGCGTGTGTGTGTGCGTGTTCACATGCCAAAACAGCTGTCACACTGCGTAGTGCAGTTTGTCATGCGAGCGGCGCGACACAATCTGCGCTGCCAATCAGGCAGCTCGTATCGAGTTATCGATAAATGTATCGCAAAATGCTGAGTTCGATTGAATTATTATGCATGTTTTGTATTTGGCAGGCGAAATGCGCTGGCCGTGGCAGCGCACGCTTGGTTTGTGGAACGTTATCGATGGGTTGAGCGTATGAAATCGATAGATCATTTATACTATTTTAAAATAGTTCAAATAAGCCGTATATATTGAGCTGTAAATAGCTAACTGCGTCAAAATAGGTAAAGTTTTTGTATGTATCGATATGTTATCGATTAATGGGCTATCGATAACATGAATATTGTTAAGGTATTCATTAAATACAGTTCATATCATATGTGTTGCCCAAAACGAAAGAATGCTTCATTAATCGTTATGCAATCGATTTGTTATGTATCGATTATTGTTGCAAGAGTCAATAACACAATATCGGTTAGTTAAGTTACGGCTTAACACTTATCGATATCAAGGAACTTAGCATAGATTCAAATTAATCGAGGCAACAGCACAATATTTAATACGCATGTATGAGTATTTATTAGGCCCATATGGACGCATTGTTTGGGCCATTGTGCAGTCAGATCACATAGCCAAAGGGCATATGTGATTGTTATCTCGTTATTTATTAGTTACTTTATTAGCTAATCATGTATTAAGTCATGCCAAGTGCGATTTCTTCGACGGTTGCATCGGTTTGACTGCAATTTAATGAGCAAAATTGTGAATGTGATTTAAACTGTTATTTATTAGTTACTTACGAGAGCAATGCAGTTATCGATGGCGTAAATTGCATAGATTCACAACAAATAACTGCGAGTTATTCATGTCTAATTTAATGGTTATTTATTGGTTACATTACTCTATAACGTATTCATATTCGTTTAGCGCTTTTATGCCACCTCCAGCTAACGTGCGCTGCTCACCCCGCTCACCCTGTGCTCGCCCGTTCCGACCGGTTCAACCGCTGCACCCGTTACCGTTCATCATGGCGGTTGAACTTTTGTCGCCTGCTTGGCGCAGTATTTATGCGTTCGCCTCTTTAGTCATGGCTCGCAAAATATGGCGATAAACATGTCACTCGCTGCCGACTTGGTGACTTCTTCTGCTCGACAGCGGCAGGAACAGCAGCGGAAGGCAGTGGGGGAGAAGGAGCGAGGGAGTGAAGGAGCGAGTGGCAATAGGCAACAGTTTCGGATCAGACTGCGCAGACCGCAGTGCCGAGTTTTGCCCTCGGGCAGGACGCGCCACAACAGCACGCACTGTGCTGGTCAGGCGGGGGCAGGCGGGCGCGGAGTGCTGGTCGGAGCACAATATGGCCCTGGCTGATAATACATGCTCGCAGTTACTAACATAATACATACTTGTCATACTTGCACTCGCATATCATTTGATTTACGCATTGTGTCGCACTTGTGATATATGCGCTGCCACGCCTCCCCGCCTTCCAGTAGCTGCGCATAGCTGGTATGCTCTGCCCCTGCTCCGCTGCCTCGCTGCCTCGCTGCCTCGCCTGGGCATGCTCATCGTCGTCGTCGTTGGCGCTGGCGTTGGTCCTGGGCTAAATGGCAATGTATTCAAACATTTCAGTTTCGGGCTTGATGGCAGCCATAATTGAAAGCAAAACGCGCTCAGCAGGAGCAGGAATCTCGCACACACACACACACATCTCAATCTTCTGCTGTCTCCCTCTCTCTCCCTCTCTCTCTCTCTCTCTCTCTCTCTGCCCCTCGTTCTGGCGCGTGTGTCTCGACATGTGTAGCGAGCCGTTTTGAGTTTAAGTGGCAATACGATTTGAATTCTTTATGTGGGCGTGGGGCGTGGCAGCTGTTAGTTAGCGTCCTTGTGTGCGCTCACACTCCTCTCTCTCCCTCTCTCTCTCTCTCTGTTGCGCCCTGCCTCTGCCCTCGCATGTGTCTTGGCCTTGTCCCCTCCATCCGCAGCCAAGTCGAGCGCGCGCTTGGCTTGTATTGGATTTGCTTGTTGATTGGTTTGGCTGTTGCTTTTCTTTTCTTTTGCTTTTCCTCTGCGCTTCTTTGCTTTGCTTTTCCTCTCTTCTATACACTCTACTTTTTTCTACTGCCTGCTTCATTTTTGTGTTCAATTTCGGTCTCTTTTTCATTTTGTTTTCTTTTTTTTGCCATGTTCTGATTATTCATGTTGTCGTTGTCCAATCCCCCCCCCACTCCCCCACCCCTCTGCCTGCTACACGTTTGGCCACTTTTCAATGACACTTGGCCACTTTGGGGCAGCCGGCGTGCTTTAGTTTAGTTTCATTTTCATCGCTTATCCGCCTCGCCAGCTCCTACTTCATTTTCGCTTCGCTTCGATTTTCATTTCCATTTTATTGCATACTTCGAGGGGCGCACAAGTGTTGCTGCTGCTCATGTCGCTTCTAATTTGTGTGTCAGCCACAGCAGCAGCCGAGCAAATTATGTAACTGGATTCAAGCACAATGCCCGCACACACGCACACACACGCTCCCATGAGTGCCTGTGTTGAGAGATAGAGAGGGGGGGGGTTGTGGCAACAATGAATCGCACTAGTTTCAATATACTTTGTGTATAATGCAAGCACATTATATTGCTTATACGCGCCTTTGTTGCTCAAACAAAACCAAAGGCAGCGCCAGCGGGGGCGACAGGGAAAACAAAGAGCGCCAGAAAAATGAGAAGTTGACGAAGAGCAGCGGGGGGGGAGACAGAGCTGTGTATGTGTGTGAAACCCGCATCTGTTTGAGTAATGCGGCACAGCTGGGGGGCAGCTGCCCCAGCCTGCCACTCCCTACTGGGATTCAGCGTGCTGTAGCAAGAGAGTGGGCGATGAGCATGGAAGTGGGGAAGGGGAGGGGGGGGGGCAGGCTAAACCTTGACTGAGCCTGCTGGAGCGCGCCGAGCGGCAACAGCTTGCATAAATTTGACTATTGACAGACTATGGAATGGAATAACTGCTAAGTTCTATTCGCTTTCGCATTCGCATTCACATTCGCCAGTCACATTCACATGCGACATTCGCCAGCTATATTCGCCATTCACCATTCACCATTCATATTCACCCTTCGCCATCGCTCTCCCATTTGTATTCACATTCACATTTGGCGTTCGCTTTCGCATTCGCATTCGCTTTCGGTTTCGGTTTCGCATTCGTCATTCTGGCTGATGTCTTTGTCAAGTGTGCGAGTAACTGTGACTGCAGACGCGTAAACGCAAGTGGTCGAACCCACGCCCCCTGCCTTCCCCTTTCCTGCTTTCCCCCCTTTCCCTACTCACTGCTCTGCAGCTTTACTCGCCCAATCCCAACTCCATTTCAGGCGTTTTTCTTGCCGATTTCGATTCGCAAATGATTTGTCGTCATTTCGCATATGCCCAAAACGCCGCACAACACTTGACACACACACACACGCACGCACATGCCCCCAGGCGACACTCCCAAATGGCGTCCACTTGACTGCCGCAAGGTGTTGCAGCAAGCAGCGCCTACTTAGAAAACTTTCCTCAACTTGGCCAATTCACACGAAATCGAAAACGAAAACGAAAATGTAATCGAACCAGAAGCGGAAGCGGAAGTGGCAGCATCCCGAATGAGATGAGATGAAATGAGATGAGTTGGCAAAGCGAGCAGTTTTAACTAGATTCCTTTTGCAGTGCAAATGGCACTCGAACTCAGCGAAAATCAATTATAATTTATAATGTTTAATTATAAACAATATACGTATCGCTCTAGGGATTTCCTATGCATAACATTAACCACTTCTTAGTTGATTTTCAGAGCAAACATTTGGGTTTTGCTTATTAATTATGCACACCAAAACTAAACATTCCAGCTTCAAAATTTTGCTTGCAATTTGATTTTTATTAATTAAGGGAGGCGTGGCAAAAATTTCAAAAAACAAACCTTAAGACACGAAAATTTATTTGACTGATGTTGCGATATATTGTGCTTCTGGATCGTATAGACTTTGAGATATAGGATTTCATACAGACACGCAGACAACAAGTGCAGGTAGATATGACAATATGGACTCAGCTGCGAACTTAGAATATATAAAGATATGGACTCACAAATTTCTTCTGCTTTTTTACTCAAGTTCTTCATAGTTCTAATTTATAATTTTTAATTTACAATTTTAGTAAATATATATATAGATATATGTGTGTATCATAACACTGTTTCATACCATACCATCCTGTGCTACAATATATCACTTATTGCTGCCATATTAAAGCTGGCACGTAATAAAAATAATTACACTAGACTCACATATGTGATTGTTTTCAACGGTATTCTTTAGGTTTATATATGCACATATATATTTATTTTATTATAATATTATATATATTATATTATTAATATATATACCGAAAGTGACTGCCAATTGGCGAATCAGAAAGTGTATTGTCAGCTGTACGAGATTTCTACGAAAACTCTTTGCCTGTAGAACTCTGTAAAGTATGTCACATGTGCATTGTGTATTCCGCTTGCGGGGAAGTGGAGGGGGGGAGGTGGGGGTAACTGGGGAAAATTCGTGCGCAGCTGGGGAACACGATTTGCACACGGGCTGAATTATGAATAGACGCACATGCAGATGCAAACGCATATTACGCATACGCCACGAGGTACCTGTGGCTGGGGAACGGAGACGAGCGACGGGACGGGTTGGAACAGCTGTAGGGGTCTGGCTTGTACCCTTACAATGACAAGTGGAGCATTGCGCTCAGCTGCTTGGCAAATATTGTGATTTCATTTGGGTTCGCCTCGCATTGTCTTTGATGCACGCGGCGTATGAGCGATGCGCGCGGCAGCAGGCAGTAAGGCGGAAGGGCAGCATGTTCTGTGAGTGTGTGTGTGCGTGTGTGAGTGTTTGCGTGTGAGTTCGTGGTTCGGGTAAGTGTGTTCTACAATTTCACTTAATATGCTTAAGTACACAAAGCGAAATGAACGAATCAAATTAAATCGATAGCGAACATATCGAGAGCGTATTTTTTGAATAGTTTGCAGGCCGCGAAATCCAAACAAAATGAAGCCTTCAACAACAGCGGCAGCGCATACAAATCAAAAAGAAAAATGTATAATAAAAAAATAATAATAATAGCCAGGAAAACAAAGCGGGAGTGACGACTGACGGGTTACCCTATAAAAAAAAACGATTGCATTGATTTCTAAATTGTAATAAACATATTCTATAAAATATCATAACAAATTTAAACGTATGTGCTTGCAATTTGATTTTTGGCGGTATTAAAAAGGGGCGTGGCCAGTTTTCAATTATGTCAAGACAAAGCAATATATAATGCGTATGGGCACAAAATTTGCTGGCTTCAGCTCTAATGATCTATTAGATCTGCGATTTCATACAGACGGTCCGACAAATATGTGTAGATGGAGTATATATATATATATTTATATAGCTTATGTGCGCACAGCTGACTTCTACTGCCTGTTCGGCACGTAAAGTGAAAGAATATACTAGAATTGAATTTATATTATATTATAAATTATTGTGCAGCTAAGCAAGTTGAACATTTCTCTGCCACGTACCGTACTTAATGTGATTTTAATATTCCATTTGATGCTGTCAATTCGAGGGTATGTGCAGAACTAATATTAAATAAAAAATGTCAACAATAACAATTTATATGCGAACATAACTATGTTTATTTTTCATAATTTATAAGCGCGCGTTCAGGGGGCGGAACGTGCCGCACGCTGCACGTGGCACGTTGAGTGGGCGCGTCTGCCAATTGCCAGTTTGCACTTCGCTTTTGTTGTGCATGTGTATGCGTGTGTGTGTGTGCGAGTGTGTGTTAAATGTAAATGGAAATCCTCAATTGGCAGCGCCAGCTAAAACAATTACGCGCTTAAATGGCAGAAAATTTCTAAATAAATAAATTGCTTGCACAGCCAGCGCACTCGCATTGCATAAATAAACTGCCCCGCGAGACGAGATGAAGCTTGGCAAAAGGCCGCGGGGCGAGTGTTAGAGGGGGGGGGGGTGGGTTGTGGAAGGGGAGGAGCGTGCTGACTGTGAAGTCAACGTTGTAGCCGCAAGAGGCAGGCAGCGCGAGCGGAGCCCGAATGAAGCGTCTTGAAAATGTTTTTGGCTGCCAAATCGATTGCTGCGCATCGATAGGCGAGGGCAGAGTGCGAGAGGGGGTGAGAAAGGGAGGTAGACTGGGGGTAGACTGGCGGGGTAAAAGGTTGGTTCGCCTTCGAGTGGGTTTGCCAGCGCTGTAAAACTAATTTTGTGCATCATAAAGTTTTATGACAAATATTACGTTACTTTTTTGACAGTGTGTCAAACGCACATTCGCACGCACACACACACACACACACACACACGCACACGGACACAATCACTCAACCCATACATACACACACTCGCACCACACACACATACACACATGTCAAATAACATAAAAATTGCTGTGGAAGCGTATTTTTTGTACGCTGCCCTCTACTTCTCTTGATCTCTCTCTCTCTCCACCTCGCGCTGCCTGTCCCTGTCTCGCTCTGCTTATCAGCCTGTGCGACTGCAAGTAACCAGTGTGCGTGTGTGTGTGTGTGAGGGAGCTGCTTAATAAAAAAGCATTAAGCGAGTCAAAGCAAAGCAACAAAAAAACGCAGCAAACCAAACCAAACGAAACGTAACGCAAAGCAACCAAAATAACGGCCGGAAAATGAGAAAATTAATATTTTACCCCCGCCCCGCCTCGCCCGATTAACGGGGGGCGCGGAAAGTGGCTCATTAAATTTAACATGACAATTGGTGGTGGCAAATGGAAATCGCGCTCAAATTTCCATTTCGCCATTTCCAATACGTGCGTCGGCGTCGCATTTGCATTAATTATCGCATTAGGCTCCAATGACACGAGCCGAAAGTGCGGCATAAAAATTAGATTAACATACCACCGATCCCGCTGTGAAGGGGGTAGGGTGGGGTGAGGGTTTGGTGCGGAAGTAGCAACGTTTAGCGTGCGCCTAAATAATTCACAAGCTGCGCTGCGCGTTGCCAACTCATCGGCTAAGAGAGATCTTTCAGCTAAATGAGTTTGGGTTTTTCGGGATTCGGTTTATCCCCTGGTTTACATTAGCCCCAAATTATGCCATGGAATCCTCACATGGCAAATTAGTGTTGTAAAATGACAAGCATATCCCAGACTGGCCAAGGGTTAATAGGGCAAAACGCGGAGCAGCGCGGGTTCAGTTATGATTCAGTTTGTTGGACGTGATTTGCAATCATTGCGCCCCCAGTCAATTTGCTTTGCTTTGCTCAACTCTAATCGACTGATTTTTTGACTATCGTCAATCGGTTTTCGATAGTTTATTGCATTTATCGGACTGCATTTGATATTTACTCAGATTTTGTATGTGCAGCTTGGACTAAATCATCTCTGGTTGCAGATCGAGCCAGACAACTAGAATATATAGAATATAGATTTCTAATAGTTTTTATATTTATTGATGCTCTTCCATAGTCGATAACTTATTAAATATCGAACAGATAAGGAGAGAGAAAGAGAGGGAGAGACACTCTGATTACCGTCTCTACTCTTCCTGAATATGTCCCGGAAAAGCCCTTGGAATTTCTAGATTAATTTTTATTTTATATGAGTTTATGAGTTAAGCAGAAATGATATCGGTAATCGATTAATATATCTCACTTTTAACTAAGTAAGAGTCAGAGTAAGTGCTTGGCCAAATGCTTTGTTTTAACTGAAGTAATCACTCGTTACTTTTCGATAACAAAGTATCGTTGTTGTGCAAAAACATCTTTCTTCGATATTCGCATTAATTCGATAACACGCAGCCATTGTAGCACGCTGGGGCTGTTCTTGTTCAACCACTCGCATTGCAGGGTATTCAAGTAGCCGAGCATTAAACTAAAGAAATCTTCGCATGGAATTACAAATTTACTGTTAATCGATATGTAAACAAAAATGCCAAATATTGCATTAATGCGCGGCCCCGAGACCAACAACAACTGGAAAACCCGGAAAATACAATTGACAATTAACAAAGTAAATACAAAGAGAGAGAGAGAGAGAGAAAGTGTGAGAACGGCGAAAAGGAAGCGAGGAATACTGCACATTTTATTTTCAATTTAATTTAATTTTTTTTTAAATCTGTTTTTGTTTTTTCATGTTGATTTCAGAAACAGAAAAATCGCTCAGATCGCACAGACTGATGTAGAGCTGCCCATTTATAGATGGTAATTTCAACAGCATGTGCTATCAATGTCGACACAGTACATTTTCGTGTACACAACTCCGGTGCGCCCTACCCCACACCGCACCCCCCCCCACACTGCTTCTCCTAGGGCTGAACTCGTGGCATTTACTGTTGCTTTTTGAGGCAAACTTTACATTTTATTCAAGTTTCTTTACGTTTAACATTTTTTTTTTATTTATTTTGCGGCAGTCTGAGACGGGGGGGGGGGGTGTGGTGTGGTGGGAGGCAAAGTTGTGAACTGCTGAAACGAGCAGCGTGGCAAAGTTTCAGCTGGAGCTGGAGATGGAACTGGAGCTGGGCGCCAACGCGATGAATAGCGCAAATAATTGCAAATATATCTGAGTGTCATATTTCACTGAAACAACATCATCATTTTTGTTTTTTTCTGCTTCGTATTTATATATATATATGTATTTATACATACATATATATGCATGTACATTATTCCGTTATAATAACATATAGACCCTGCTGCTTTGCATTATCTGCTGCGCGTGTACGGCAGCTGTGCGAGCGAGTGTGTGTGTGCGAGTGTGTGTGTGCGAGTGTGTGTATGTGTGTGTGTGTGTGCGTGAAAATAACGAGCGGATGAGCAAAAAGTTTATGGGCGAAAGGAAGCGACAGCCGCACCGACACTCGCAAGCCGCCAACAGCCGGAAAGGAGACAGAGACAGACAGAGACAGAGACAGAGAGACTGTGGCGTAGAGGGGCAGGCGGGGTGACCCAGGGCGGCAGCTACCATGCGGTCGGTCAGTTGGTCAGTTTGGAGGCTGCGACGCTGCAATTCATGTCCGCTAATTAAATTGTAATTATGTATGTTAATGTGTCTGTGTGGGTGAATGTGTGTGTGTCGGCCTGTGTGTTAATGTGCGCGTAAATGTGCGCATGTGTGTGTGTGTGTGTGTGTGTGTGTGCTGGGGCACGGCATGCCGTCGCCAGTGGCTCGCGGCCACAAACAATGTTCTTAATTTAATGAAAGATTTCGATTATAAATGGCATTACACGCGCTCTTCGGTCCTCCGTCGCATATACATGTGTCTCAGTGTACGTGTGTGTGTGCGCTAGTAATTTTCATTTTCTTTTTTTTTTTTGCCGGCTCTCTTTCTCATTCAATTTCAGCTAGAATTCAGCCAGTTGGAATGGCATATTCCCATCCATATTCCCCGACTACGTGAAGGAATTCTCGAAAATTGTTGGCCCCGAAAAATGAACTCGTGCCTCATTAAAACTTGTCGGGAATTATTGGGCATTATTGTTTTTTTTTTTTTTTTTTTCGCTCTAGGAAAATTTCACTTCTTTCCACTCGGCGTTGGCAGCACTTTCTGCAGCAAGTACTGCGCCTACTTATATGGCATAAAGTATATGCTATATGTAGCACATTAACTGGCCGACAGATTAACTAGGGAGCTGCCGCCTTCGACAATTAAGCTAAATTTCCAAAATGCAAATAAAGCACCCTGGGAATGTGGCCATAAAAACTTGTCGAAATGGGGCGCAATACAGCGCAGCAACAAAAGCAGCATCTAATAAAATAAAACAAGATGAAGTGAAATAAAAACAAGAAGAAAAAACACATAGATTTGCAGAACACAGAGAGAGGTTGCATTCGAGGCGCCACTTGGCCACTTGATGGGCTGACCAAGCGCCAAGCGGCGGCAACTGGCGCAGGAATGTATGCTTTAAATGCTCGACGGGCTACGATTTGAGGTTATGTCTATGTATTCGATGTTTTCTGTGTTTCTATGTTTTCAATGCTTTGACGTGTTCTACGTTTTTTGTGTGTTCCATGCTTTCTATGTTTTCTAGACTTTCGATGTGTTCGATGTTTTCTATGTTTTTGATGTTTTTCGATCATTTTCAAAGTTTTCTCTCTTTTGATATTTTGAAGTGTTGTAATATGTTTTCAATGTTTTCTATGTTTTCTATGTTTTCATTGTTGTCTACGCTTTCTATGCTATTTTCGATGTTTTCAATGACCTCTATGTCTACGTTTTTCCATACTATGTTTTCCTATGTTTTATGACACCTTGTATGTTTCTTGTCCAGGCAACGCAGTCCTTCTCTCCTACTCTTTCTGCACTTTGTTGCGAATTTAATTAAGCGGCGGTACCGGACGCGGCGTGAGGCTTCACTGCAAGTGTCTCCGCTCCAGTCATTCTATCGCTCCTCTCCCTTGACCCCTCCCCCCAAGGCTTGCAGTCGGCAGTCATAATTTTATGAGGCTGCTTAATAATTGATGCTGCTAGGCCGACTAAAGCGCCTTATTGAAAGCGTGCCCGCTCTCTCGTCATTTCTTCGAAAATGGGCAATAAAAGTTTTATGACACCAGCAGCAGGAGCAGGAGCAGCAGTAGCAGCAGCAGCACAGCGAGAGCCACTTGACTGTGATCCGCATGCCATGCAGCTGCTGCTCCCACGCCCCGCTGGCCACTTGAGTAACGGGTTAAGGCATGACTTGACTAACTTTAATGACTCCAGCAGCAGCTTCGGCCTGGCCTGGCCTGGCCTGGCATGTGCTCTGAAACGGCGAGGAGTCGGCCTGGATTTAGCTGTCACTGGGAGACTCATGCTACGCTCTGAAATTTACTTGTTCCCTTAATACCGAAGACACAGTTGTGTCGTTTATTTCTCTATAATTTTCGAGATTTTACTTAAATTCACAATTTCGTAAAGTGAAAATTTGCTTCAATTTGTTTTTTTTTATAAACATATGAAAATAAATTGTGCTTGTGTTTTCTTTACGCGACCGAGATAAATACACAAACTCACACGCAGACGCAGTGCCAATTACAAAGCATGCTGTATCCCAAACGTTTTATAGCGAAACTCATGAATCTCTACCGGCGCCTCATGATGAGCGATGCCAAGGGTGCCAAGCAGAGGAAGCAGAGGAAGCTGAAGCAGCAGCAGCAGCAGCAGCGGCAGCGCGTGCCGCCGCTGACACCCCCCAAGCCGATTATCACTGTGCTGCTCGACGAACGCTCCAATAAGTTGATGCCGATCATGAAATCGGAAGGCAAAATGTCAATCGGAGCCGTAGACGCAGATCAGCAACTGGGGATGCCAATGGCAGCCAAAGCAATTCAATTGAAGCGCGACCAGGACGACGGACCCATACTGGATACGGGTATATCGCGCAAGGAATTCTGTCGCCAATTGAACAGTTTGATGCAGCGCAATTTGGGCATCACTGTCGAGGACACGATGTTGTCGTCTAGGCTGCCATCGAAGCGGATTTGCTGCTGTGAAAAACGTTGTTGATATTGTATTTTTAAACATTCATTTGGCTAATATATGTGATTGTAATACGTAAACATGCAAACATACTGACAAAAGGAGGCTACACACACAGACACAGGTGGATTGGCTGCTGGCGCCGGCGCCGGTTGCCAGCAACAGCGTCAGCTCATTACAGAAACATAACCTGCCTGTAATTATGACGGGTTGCGCGCGTGCATGTAGGTGTATGTGTTGCTGTGCACAGTGCGTGAACAGCGCGGGCGGGCGTGCAGGCGGGCAGGCAGGCAGGCAGAAAGCTGGCTGACTCAGCATGGGCGACAATTTATGAACACAGCCTAAAAGCATGCAACACTTCTTTACACTTGCTCACGCCTGTCGCGCCTGTATACACGCGCGTGTGTGTGTGTTTGTGTATGTATTTGTCTGATTCAATTTGGCGCATTGCTTTTGTTTTCATTTCTTTTATAATTAATTGCATTGCTTACGCCTGCCTGACGCTGAGCCGCAGCCGGTGCCGGTGTCGACGCCAACGCAGCCTTCAGCCCGTTGCGGCTGCTGCTGCTGCTGCGGGCTGATGAGCAGCGTGTCCGCATCCGGCTGCGAATCCGGTTCCCATTTCGTGTTGTGATTATTGGATCAAATGCTGAGCCCCACCCACTCACACTCACACTCACACCACACACACGCAAACACACACGCACACACATGTACAGCCGAGGCAGATGCAGGCATAAACAAGGTTATTTCGATCAAAGTGACATTTAATTAAATCACAAAAATGCAGAGCGTATTAAGCGTGCTGTTGTCTCGCTCTCGCACGCTGTGCGTACTTTCTCTTGTCGTTGCCATTCACGTTGCTGCTGCTGCTGTTGTTGTTGTTGTTGTTGTTATCGCTGCTGTGCAACAGTTGGCGCCCTGCGTGCGGCTGTGTGTGTGTGTGTGTGTGTTGGTGTTGGTGCTGTGCTGGTGTGTGTATGCAAATAGTTTAAGGTTGTGCGTGCGGTTTGTGCAACGGCTGCCAGCATTGATTAAATGTCGTTTAAATGTGCAAGCAAATCAAGGAAGGCGCACAGTTAATGGGCGAGGGAGGAGGAGACAGGAGACAGCAGTAGAGGCCGTTGAGTGTGGAGTGCGGAGTGCTGTAGAAGTTGAGCTATAGTAGTAGTAAATATGTGTATGTAGGTGTGGCCCACATGTGGCATGTGTGGCATATGGCCACAGCCCCCAAATGAGCGTTGCGAGTGCCATGGAACGTGACGTAAGCTGTGAGCAGCAAAGCAGGAAACGGCGTCCAAAGGCAGCGATAGCGGCGCGTTCAGCTATGCCAACGGCTGAGAAGCAATTTGAGTGCATTCAATGTGATGCGATTGATAGAATTGTTGTGCACACACACAGACAGCAGAGGCAGAGAGACATGCAGAAAGACAGTGGGACAGGCAGACTGGCAGACAGGCCAGCAGTTACTCAGACACAAACATAGACAGAGAGGAAAGGGAGCAGCGACACGGCCACAGCTGGTGGCATTGGTAAAACAACAGAGCTGCAACTGACTGACTGGGCAAACAAAGAGGGAAGCGTATAGTGTTGCAGACGGGCTAAGAGAGAGAGAGAGGGGGCACAACTGCAAATAAGACAATGCGCAACACAGTGGCAAAAAGTTGAGATCAAAGTGCTTGATTTGCGAGTGCACTGCACATTAATCGTTTATCGATAATGCGAAAGCACCGCAACCTCAGTTAAATCGTTTGCGCGTGCCTGTAGCAAGCAGCTTATCAAACTTAGGTTAATCGCCTGCGAGTGCTTGCAGCAAGCAGCTTATTGCTATGAAGCGCTCAATTAGCGCCAGCTGTCGGCCAACTCGGCGACGCATTGCTCAATTTGCTTTGATTCGCAACGTGCGATACACGCAGCGCGCATATCGATAGATCGCAGAAAGACAATTCGAATTAATTGCTCAAACAAGACGATAATCAATTTCGATAATTGCACGCGATTATCCGAACGACACGCTGGCTGCGCGCAGTGCCTGCCGTGGGGGATTCAAGGGGCGTGGCATAATGTAGGTGTGCGGCACGGGCGCGTGTGTGGCAGCCACGTAGCTTCCGAGCGTGTCGATGTCAATTAACCGATAAACGCCTTGAGGCGACGTGAACTTCGCACATCATCGGGCGCGCGAACACACACCTGCCCCATATATATGTATATCCTGCCAAGCACATACACATATCCTGTCAGTGGCAGCGCCACATCACGCTGTATTTTAGCCCGGTCTGATGTTGCAACAAAGTTTCGGCGATTTGTTGTCCATTTTGGACCATGGTGCAATCAGCGGGCGGGCCGACTGCGCGCACTGTATTCCACCCCCAACACCAGCCCCATTACACACAAAGACACAGAAACACACACACACGCGCACTACATTACACAGAGCATATTGGCAAACGCTGAGGAGCGCAAATTTAATTAAAGTTGGGAAAACAGTATTGACTCGAACGGTAAATTATGCAGCACGCCAGACGCACACAAAGCGTGCGAGCGAGCGAGAGCAGGAGAGAGCAGGATAGACATGCAGATGAAAGGGCAAACAAAAGCGAAGGTGGCACCGCATAGACAATCGCAATAGACGTAGATAGATTCCTCTGCACGGCGAACGAGTGTAATCAAAAGAAAAAATGTTGCCCCAAAAACCGACATAGTGAAAGAGCAGGAGCAAGCGAAAGAGAGACAGCGAGAGAGAGAGAGAGAGAGGGAGATAGAGAAACGGAGCAGGAAAGAGCGATTCTCCAATGGCCGGAAACAGGCTTCAGCTTTGTCCGCGTGTGTGTGCCGAAACCTTTTTTAGCTCAGTTGCAAGCACAGAGTCAGCAGTACGTTAGCAGTTGCCACCTACACCTCGCGCCACATGCCACATGCCACATGCCACAACTACCAGTTGGTTGCATTGGAAATGAGTTTTGCATGATGCGGCAGCATTTTGGCTGCCGTTGAGTATCGGAATTGACGAACGCGCGCCATTCAAATGCCAAATGAATCTCAGCCACAGCAGAAGCAGCAGCAGCAGCAGCAACAACAACAACAACAACAATTGGAGCATTGTTGCACTGGCACCGCATAACACAATAACTGCCACCGCACACACACACACACGCAGCATGTGAAGAGCGTGGCAAGTAAACCCGCATAAGCGCTCTACGCTAGCAGTATATTTTATTTATTAATTTAAAGTCAACTAATATTTGTTATAATTAAATAAATAATTCAGTTAAGTGAATTTAAAACTTTAAATTGAAAAATAAAATTAAATTAGTAACATTTAATAAAGACAAATTAAATAAAATCTCAAAGAAAACGGAATAAAATATAATAATAATAAAATAAAAAACATAAATGGGGAATGAGTATTAAAATTAAAAGTAAAGTAAATTAAATATTAAATTTTTTGTAGTAAATCAAGCGCGAAATGGCATTTCCACACGCTGCATGACTGCGCACTTTTTACATGGCGCGCTCGTCCCTCGTTGTGACTGGCAAATATCGACACGATCGCAAGCAGTGCAAAAATATCGATAGTCGGCAAGCAAAGCGAGTCGCGACTCACGCAGCACATGCCGCTAGATGGCGTAACTCAACTGCGTGCCTTTACGCGCTTCTCGCTCTCCTGCTCCCCTTGCTGCTCGTCCTCACGCTCTCGTGCGACACGCATACCCCACCCCGCAGGCAATATATTTGTCCTGCTCGCAATCGCATCGAGCAAGTTGATTTCGATTTTATTGCATTTACGTTTGTGCACTGATAAAATTGAATGACTGCATCAACTGTCGAGCAAGGCTATGGCGAGGGCGGGAGCAGGGAGCAATTGAATGCTGAAATCAATGCGCCACGCCCAGCTGGCAGTAGAGCGAGGGTAGCGGCGGGGGGCAGGGAGGTAAGACCAACTGCGACACTTGCTCATTTGCAGCGTTTAGTGCGAAATTGGCAGGAAGCGATGCTGCTGCTGCTGCTGCTGCTGATACTCTCGCGCTGCTCTCCAAGTCAACAAGTTGACCGCCCTCTGGCTTTGCAGGCAACCACCATCTCCATCTCTCTCCCTCTCTCTCTCTCTGTGTCTCTCTCCTGCTCACTATCTGCCTGCAAATCAGACGCTTTTGAGAATCACATTATGCTAATGTCGTGCAATTTTGTGCGTGCTTGTGTCTGCGTGTGTGTGTGTGTGTGCACAGGGGAGCTGCCGGCTCAGCACACACTATCCTGCTGCCTGTGCCCCTCCTCACATCCTGCTCCTGCCTCTGCTCCTGCTTCTGCTCCTGCAGTTTGTAATTACGCACATAAAGCAGGCCAAGTCCTTGAGCTGCCAAAATTATTTGATCAGCGTGCACTGCATCCTCTCAGCGCTGGAGTGTTAGACAGCGAGACAGGCCAGAGGCGGGGAAAGGAAATGAAGGCAGGTCATGACTTTACCTTCTTCATTGGCAAATTGTTTGCAGATTCCAATGCAAATTTGTCTATAAATTCAGAACGTTTATTCATGATTGCAAATCACTCGCACGTCAGTCGCCTCGAATGCATTCCTTGAATGCCAGCCCCCCCCCCTCCCTCCTGGCCACCTCGCCTATCAAATATCCGGCTTGCTGACCCCGAGCGGAGTAGACACAACAACAAAGAGACGACAACGCCTTTGCCATCCTCCCACTGCCGCTTTCCCCCTGCTAAGATCATTGTCCTTTCAGCCCCTTCTTGGCTGGCTATTTGCTCGTCTGTTGCATAATCTGCATAATTCTGTTGCATGCACTAGTAACGGTAAATTAATGGCCAACCATCTAGTCGACTTTTTGCCTCAACTTTTGCCCCAAAACACATCAATGGGAATCTGTCAGAATTATACTGCATTCCGTTCCTGCAGTTCCACTTGCAGCTGCATTTCGGTATGCATAGTTCTTTCTGTTTTTGTTTGATTGATGTTTTCCTGTGCTTCATGGGTTCGGTAAAGGTTGGGGTTGGGGTTGGGGGAGGGGGTTATTTAGGGAGGGAGCTGCAACAAAAATTCACTACAAATTTCATGAAGAAGAAACAAAAAGCAAGAGGGCAATCGGAGTGCATTTCGGAGCTGCCAATAGCATCTTCAATAACGTACGCAGCGAAATAACTTATTCTGATGATGTTTTCATATTTCCCTCTATAAAGCTTGTTGCAGTTAAAGTAGCAGAAACGCTAAAAAGATGAGGTTATGGTCATCGGCTTCAAGCTATCTACATGATCTTCACTGAAGAAATAATAAACAATTGCTCTAGTTTCCGATTGTCTTTTATAGCGATCATCAGGGTCGACTAGACCAACAGTGTACTTATTAACTCTGCAGCAATTCTTTTTGCAGTTGAACGGCGCTAGTTAAAGTGAGGTTATGGCAAACTGTTAGCTGTGAGGTTATGATAAACGAATCTATTTATTGGTAACATTTGTCAAGCGCTTTAGTTTAGTGTAGTACAGCTGTTTTTACAGGGTATCAAAGCAGCATTTCTTAACTTTTGGCTATTTAATGCCATATTTATTTTATGTTTTATTTAATTTTTTTTTTGTGTAAAGTAAAAGTTGTTTAAATAAAAGCCTGAGAACTGCAATGCATTTTTTATTAATAGCATTTATTTCGAATTTTATTTGTTTATCGACTTGCAGCTACTGCAGGGTATCCGCCAGTCGCATATCACACACTATGCTACAATTTGCGCACAACCTATTGACATGTCACTCATTGCTATGTCACTCACTCTGTCTGTGACAGAGCAGCTTGATGGGCAATCGCTTTTTGTTATCGATTGCTGTTATCAGCGGGTTGTCGATTTATGCGCACATTAGTTCGCGGTCACCAACCGCGCGCTGTTGGCTCTAGGCCACTTGGTGCTGCCTCCCAGTTGAGTGCGCGCTCTCGCTCTCCCATTGACTCCGTGTGCGTCTCTTTCTCGCACAGGCAGCGACATGTGCGTGGGGTGCCATGAAAATCTCATGGCATATAATCAGTGCCGCATTCAAGCAAATCTGCAGGTGGCCCCCTACACAGCCTGGGCACGCTCCCTGCCGCTCCCGCTCCCGCTCCCGCCCCGCCCCGCACAGGCAAACGCATTACATATGCCAATTTATTCATTTTATTCATATTGTGCCATCACGTGCTCCCCATGTGCCCTTTGACCCGTCGTCTTGCCCTAAGAGCTACGGCTTCTGCTTCTGCTGCTGCTGCTGCTACTGCTCCTGCCCAGCTCCTCCTTCAGCTACTAAGCCGCGACTTCGTCAACATCTTCCTCTTCCGCTTCCATGTGCGAACTTTGTCCATTTGTTTGTTGTTTTTGCCTTAGCTTTTTGTTTGCTTGTTTGCCCGTTTGTGTGTCGTTTGTTTGCCTGTCGTGCTCACTCACACGCTGCCCCTCTAGCTCTCTCTCCCTCTCCCTGCCTCTCACTGTCTGTCTGCTTTTGTGGCTTTTTGTTTGTCTTGCGCTTGACGGCAAGCGGCAGCGCAAATGAAACAAAAGCAGCCACGCTTTAAGCAACTGTCGATTTGGAGCGCACACGCCCCCGTCCCCGCCCCTGCCTACACTTGCCACGCCCACACGTCACAGCGATTTCTGTCAGTGTTTTTCAATTAAGGCTGCAAAAAAAGGAAATTAGCATTTATTGTTGTGACCAGGCAGACACACCGTTCCCCCCTCCTCTCCCTCTCCCTCTCCCTCTCCCACTCCCTCTTTCCCTCTCTTGCTTCACACACGACACGAAAACTCGATTATTTCTGCAGGCATTTCGCCCCGGCGCGGCGACTTCCGACATTCGCGCTGAGTACTCGCAACAGCCTCCGCCGGCTAACGGAAATGAAACTGCCCGTTCACTTCGTCTCTCCCTCTTTCTCGCACACGCGCTCCCCCTCTCCCATTGCCATTCGCCTTGAGGCGCATGCAGCGGCAATTGCAGCAGAAATCAGCGCTGCCAGCGCGCACTTTGAATTACAAATGCTGCGACTATAATAATTCCTCTGCCGCTCTCTCTTTCTCTCTCGTCCTTGCCACGCCCCCTACCCTCTGCACGCCTTGCGAAAATGTGCTAATTTGGAATGCGAACGCGAATTCGCTTCGAAATGTTTGCCCAATTTGGTTGGCCAACATTTAAAACATGACTTGACAATCACGCACCGGTCTACCCGTTTCGCCCGTTTCGCCCGCCTGACAGTGGACTGCCGCCATTGTAGCTGCTCTCTCTCTCCCTCTCTCTCTCTTTGCTGTCGCGGCCTGCGTTGTGACGTGACTGTGCTAAGCAAAAGTTTTCGTCATCAAGCTGATAGCGTTGAGCGTTGTTTAACAGTCGCAGCAGCAGCAACAACAGCAACAACAAGCTTAGAACGTAGCACGGCTCTGCCTGCCTGTGCAATACACTGCGCGAAAAGTCACTTAATTTGCGATGAAAAACTTTGCTGCAGGTTAGACGCTTTTATGGCCGGGGCATATAGATGTATTTTACGTACAGTGCAAGTACACTGAAAGAAAGTAGTCTAACATAACTGAATTTGTGACACAAAAACAAGTAGGAATATTCCCACTTACCCCTTGACTGCGGGAGGGTAATGGGGCAGTAAAAAGTGGAGCGCATATTGCAAACAATTGAGAATCACAAAAGTGTACACTGCAAAAAAATTCTAATGAAAGCACAATATTTCTTTTTTTTATATAAAAGCTGTTATTAGTTCAATGTACATATTACTTACATAAAAAAAAATAAATAAAACAAAACCTTCAGTTTTTGCAGCAAAGAAGTTTTTACCTTAGTCTTTTGGCTTTTGCCCATTATTATTAAAGAAAATTCTGCATAATTAGAGAGATTAATTATTTTTTGTTTTAACGAAATTTTCATAGAAATGCTATTAAATATTGTTTAAGATTATGTTTTTATGGATAAAAGACTATATAATAATAAAAAATAAAGATTACAATTACTGTGTGTATATTTAATAATTTATTTTAATTAAAATTTCTGTTTATTTAATCAAATATTTTTAGAATTATTCAAAATTAAAATCTATTAATATTTAAATAAATTATAGGCTCTCATAAAATTTCTCTCTGTGCAGCACGGACAATTCTTCCGGCAAACTTGGCTCAGCTCTGCACGCTACGTTGATATAAATTGCACCCCGGCCAACAGTCGACAAACACACACACACACACGCACACGCACACGCACACTAACACACACACGAGCGCGTGCAGATATAGACACAACACAGCAAAACGGACGAGGCGAAGGATAAACGCACAGACAGACGGCGAGTGTGGGAGGGGGAGCGGAGGGGGTTAGATAGAAAGGCAGAATTTACGCTTTAAAGTTTCGCCAGCTCGCTCAGATATTGCCGAGGCCATAATTTTAATTAAATCGCGTTAACAATTTTTAACATAGTTTTAGTTAAGGTTTTGTCCAAAGTGTTGAAAGTGTGAAATGAATGACGGTTGTTGTGTGCCTGCTTCCTGCTTGCTGCTCGTTTCTCGCTGCTTTCTATATTGCCTGCTGTCTTCACTACTCATGCTCTCACCTACCCTCACGCACACCCGCTCTCACGCTCACACGCTCGCTGCTTGCTGCACTCTTGCTTTCTGCCTCCTCCTGCTACTCGTCCTTCGTTGTGTTGCGCCAACTCATCTTAAACTTTAATTAAATGCATTGTTTTTTCCTCACACATACGTACGCACACAGGCGTGCGCGTGCGGTCCGCTGCTCTGCGGTGCAAGCGTGTGTGAATGTTAGTGTAAGTTGTGCATTCCTTCTTACGCTTCATTTGCTCTGCCACCCCGTCGTACACTCTCTCTCTCGCGCTCTCTATCTTGCTTAGCTGGAGATCGCCGCAAAAGTTTGCACAACTTTTGCGTTCTGTTCCACATGCTTGGCGCACACTTCTCACACGCACACACGCACACGCACACGATAGCGCGCTCGTGAGAGCGGGGAGAGCAAGCGAGCGAGAGAGTGACTGAGTATACGCATACGTACCTACATACATACATATATAATTTGTGCGTGGCATGCATGCATGCATGTGTGTTCGAGCAGAGGCAGCCATGCTGAGTTTTATAGCATTCAGCATGCAATTGCGCGCGTGGCATACAAAGAAGCCTCTGCAAGATTGCCGCAACTGATTTGAAGTGCATTTTTAAGCCGCGCCCCGCCGCAATTCGCCAAAGTTTGAGAACTCTTCTAATGAGCAAATTCTTGCGTTACTCTGGCACGATTTTTCTTTATTGAATTGTTTATCAGGCTTCGCTTTCAATGCTGCAAAACGTGCGCTCAACGCTTGATAATTTTTTCTTTTATTTGCCAGCTCAGTTCGGCTTTGGCTATACCTGTTGCCAAATGAATTCACAAAATGAAAAGAGCTACGGTTTCCAGGCAAATCAGTTGTGTGGAAAAGCCCTTGAAAACTTCTGGCCACTTCCACTGCTGCTCAAGTGTTCTCCTAGCATTTTATTTTCACATTTATTTACTTCTACATTTAGCTATTCATATCGGATTATGCTTTCGCTCAGCCCTTTGGGCATTACCTACGCTCTCCCACGCCGGGTCGCAATTACTTATTTATTCCGTCGGTTCGTTTAGTTTCGGCTTACTTTCAGCAAGATATACCCGGCTTTATTCCCGTTTCAAGTAGCTGCTTTCGTTTCTTTTTAATCAGCTGTTCTTTTAATTTCTTCGCTGCGCGGCTTCATCAGATTGTCGCTTCGTTCTGTTCGCGTAACTAGCATTGTCCCTGTCTCCGGGTCTACCGGGAGCGGGAGAGCTCCCTCTCTTGTCGTCGTCTCTTTGGCAAGTGCTCGAAACTTGGCAGCACTGCAACTTCCTGGCCATTGTGCTGGAGCTATGGCCGTGGTTATGGCATTTGCCGCGTCTCTATCATCGCAATTCCGCCGCGCCTGCTGGCTTGCGACCTGCCTGTCCGCCTTATTCGCCTTCATTTCAGCCTTGTCTAGCTAGCAATCCACTTGAAGCCAGCCGCAATTTTTGCTCGTAAGCCGCAAGCTTCAACAGCCAACAGCCGGCCGTGCCAGTGGAAGTGGCAGCAACCGAGCAGCAACCACAACAAATTGCAAAAACATTTCCATACGACTTACTTGCGTTTCTTTGTGAGCGCGCCTCTTCTATCTCTTTCAAGCTGCTCTCGTCTGTCTGTCGGTCTGTCGGTCTCTTAGTCCGCCTGTCTCTATTGCACCCGCTTGGCGAAATCCTTGCAGCAAGCAGCTTCTGTTCTGCTTTCATGCTGTTTTACCCACTTAATGTCTATTTATTGCCCCTTTAATTCGCCGGCAAAACTTGTGCACTTTCACACACACACAGACACACAGAAACACACAGACACAGACTGACTCCTCGCAGTCTGTCTCTCTGCTACGCTGCTCGCATATTCAGCTGACCAGACAATTATCTAATTGATACGGCATTAGTTCGAGTGAGTGTTTGCTGCGCCTTGCGCAAATTCAATTTCCATTTTCAATTTGCACTATTTGCCCTGGCAATTAGCAGCGCAGTCGCTGCCTCCGTTCAGCTCTGCTGGCATCCGGGTAATTGTAATCATTATAAATACGGCGTTAATAAATTTATTTTGAACTTTTATTACAGTTATGATGTGTTGGTGCTTCTCTCTCTCTCTCTGTCTCTGCCTGCCTGGCGATGACGTTACGAGTGCACACAGACAATTTCATTAAAATGTTGCACACAGCTTAAGTTGCAGCTGCACTGGAGCGAAGAGAGAGAGAGAAGGGAGAGCGCGCGCGGGGAGAAAGAGCGAGTGTGGAGCAGTGGACGACGACAGGCAAAGCAAAACCAATATCAAATATTTAAGCACTTCAAATTGCTCGTTTGCACTTACGAAAATAACTACGCAAAATTGAAGAAGGCAAAGTCCAAGCAAGATGATGACGAAGGCAAAGGCAAAGGCGAAGGCAAAGTCCAAGGCAAAAGGCAAAAGTGAAGGCGAAGGCGAAGGCGAAGGCGATGAAGTTGCTGCCAGTTGCAGCAACTGCTGCAGATGTTTAGGCAAAGATAGATGGCGCACACACGCAGAAAGCGAGAGAAAGAGAGAGAAAAAGAGTTATGTAGCATTTAGCTAGTGTGTGTGTGCTGCTGCTGCTGTTGCTGGCATTATCAAAAACTTAAAGTCGGCCATCGCAAGTTGCATTTTCTTGAGTTGCGAATTAAAGCCACGCGAGTATATCCGATTTGCCGCTGTCGCATATATCAGCTCACGCGCTGTCTCGCTCGCACACACGTTGCAGCGACGGGGCTCACTTTAGTCGAGCATGCTTTATTTAACAAGAACAAGAGACAGTTACGCGCACGCACACACACACACAGACTTCTTTCAACGTGCCGTCGCCGTACGTAAACTGACCCACTTTTGCTCTCTGGCATGGGGCACAGCGCCAAGCGCTGTCGCCGTCGCCGTCGCCGTCGCCGTTGCCGTTGTCGTCACCGTCGCTGCTGCTGGAAACAAAAAGAATCAAAGGAATCAAATGGAAGCAACTCTTCTCCAAAGCGCAGCTGGCACGAACAAAACGAAATCAAGCAAAAACAACAAAAATGAGCAGGCGACAAATGACTAAACTCGTTTGTTGCTCAACTCAGTCCGTCGATTTGCGCTCAAGCCAAAAATTGCACTCAATGCAAAGCGCGCTCTCACTCTCACGTACGTTTTGCAGCCGCAAAGCTCGCAGCAGTTGACTGAGTGTGCAGACAGACAGAAGCTGGCTGGCGCGCTCGCCGAGAGAGCGACGTCACGCAGAGCGAGAGAGGCGCACTACGAGTGAAACTGAAATTGAGCTTCGGCTTAAGCGCGCGCTAAGCTAATGTCGCTCAGCTGCGATTGGGATTGGAATAGGACTAGAGAAGCTAACGATGGGTTAGCTTTGGATATAGGCGAGCATTATAATGTGCGTGTGTGCGAGTGTGTGTGCGTGTGACGCACGTGTTTGTGTTTCTAAGTTCGTTTGCCGTGCTGCGTTAAAGTTTTGCGGTAATGGCGCTCTGGGACGTCGCGACGCCACTGCTGATGGACTGTCCCGGCGTCGTTGTCGCTGAAAGCAGAGGCGTGGCCAGCGGGAAGCGCGTGCTAGAGGGGATTTAGTAGTTACTTCAGCTTATTCATGACTCGAGTCCATACAGTGCCGGACCATTAGCGACGACGTCGAGGACGAGCTGAGAGCGATGCGTATTACTTAGCTACAAACTTGCCGCTCGATTGTTGGCTTAGAGAGCACTCTTCCTGCAACTGCTGCCTCAGCTGCCCCATTCCCCCCCGGTGTTCTGCTCCCCCGAGTAGAGCGGAATAATTTTAATTGAAATTACGAGAGCAGGCAATTTACACACGCTCCTAGTTTGCACTCTCAACCCCCCTCCCCCTACCCCTCTTCCCATCCTTCCGCTGTCTGGCTCGCTTCATTTTCTATTTTTACTTTTGTTTTATTTCATTTAACTTGAGTTTTTATTATTATTAGACTTTTTATTTCGGCTGCGGCGAAATTATCATTTTAAATCATTTTGTGTGTGCGCGCCCCACAAAGTATGCAAATAAACGTCGTAATACATTGTTAGCCCCGGCCCCCGTCAAACCAGCATGCTCGTTCCCCCCACCCCCCTTCCCCTGTTAACGTCTACCACACTCACTCGTTTATGTTATTGTTCTTGTCGTTGTTGTTGTTCTTGTTGCTCTTGTCGTTGTTGTTGTTGTTGTTGTCGTTGCGGCTGTTGCTTTATACCCTTGACAAGGGTTTTATAGTTCTCTGTCGCCGCACACATCGCCAGCGGATTAGACCAGCCACCTTGGCCAACTTGGACACCTTTCAGCTCTGCTGCGAGTCGCAGCTAATCGACAGATTTGGGTATCATCGTGGGCAGAAGGAGGGTAAGCAGGAGAAAGCGCACTTAATTTGGTCACGAAATGTGCTAAGTTTGATTACAGCTTAGCAGGTTTATTTGCTATATAATACTGATCTGCATCTGATGTACCTAGAATAAACAGATATAAAACTGTTCACCTGCAATAGTGCTATTATTGTTACCGCAGCGGTATATTTCTAACTTCTTACTATAAAATACTAGATTTATTTAGCAAATAGAAAATTTATTAATTTTATACTTCTGGTAATCTCTGGATATTGTAGTAGTATGTAGCTGCACAGAATTCTTTAAAATCTATTGTAGGCTCTTCTGCCCTTTCCAGTGCAGTTATTCTTAGAAAGTCTATCATTTGTTCTACACTGTGCCATCTAATCTCGCCTAGTCATTTAATATATCGTTTATCTATTATTTTATTATATTATTATATTGCATATGAAAAAATGGAAAATGTTTTTCTATTTGAATTTCGCTAACATAAGCATCCGCTTCAAACTTTCATCTAGTCTCGCTTTAGTCTTTCTTGCTTGTACCGGGCTTGGTATTTGTCTTATACCCCAACGCAGTTCCTTCACTCCCCCCCCCCCTTGCCCAGCTCAACCCACTATACCGCACGATTTCAAGATCTCCCCCTGCAGCTTGGCCTTACCACGCCACGCCACAGCCCACATAGTTTCTCGCGTTATTTGTAAATTTCTAAAATTCCTGGCAATCCCAAGCTGCTGCATGTTGCAAGACAAAGACAGAGCGAGAGTGTGAGTGACAGAGAGAGAGAGAGTGAGAGCAGGCTGGCAATTACAGCGTATCTGCGCGTCGAGTTTCATAAGCTGCTTGGCTTGTTATTCAGTTTTTTCGGTTCTGTTCTGTTTTTGTGTTTTTTTTTTTGTTTTCATTTTCATGCTTGAGGTTTTTGTTTTTATTATAAAAATTATTCCATGCATTTGGCCTATAAAGCGAGCCGAGAGTGGGGCCGAGGGGGGATGACCGGAGCGGCCGTAAAAGCGACGCTTCAAATGAACATCGCAACGCAACATGGCAACGCCAAGTGGAGCGACAACAGCAACAACGAGAGCAAAAGCGGAGCCGGAAAAAATGTGCTATAAAATGAAAAGCTGAAAATGAAATTAGTTTTAATAAAGTCAAAATGCCACAGGAAGCCGACGCTGCAGAAGCCGAAGCAGAGCGACAGCCAAGGACAGCACTAGAAGAAAGAGAGGCAGAGGAGGGAGAATGAAGGATGGGAGATCTCGGAATGTTTATCAAATTTGCAAAGCAAATGAACAATGGACAGCGGAACTAGATCAAAATTAACGAAATAACGCAAGGTCGCAATATTGTTGCAGTATATATAAGTTATACTTAATACGTAATACTTGAGTGTCTCGTAATACTCAGTCTCAGTCTCAGTCTCAGTCTCAGTCTCAGTCTCAGTCTCAGTCTCAGTCTCAGTCTCAGTCTCAGTCTCAGTCTCAGTCTCAGTCTCAGTCTCAGTCTCAGTCTCAGTCTCAGTCTCAGTCTCAGTCTCAGTCTCAGTCTCAGTCTCAGTCTCAGTCTCAGTCTCAGTCTCAGTCTCAGTCTCAGTCTCAGTCTCACAGGCTATCGATAACCATAAATCGATAACCGATAGCCATTAGCGCCTTCAACCAGCCGTGCTGGTCATGGTCAATTGCCATTTGCGGTGCCTCCACCTCTCTGTCTGTCAATTCCCACTGCAGACCACTCGCAACTGACTTCGATTCCATTTACCCCCTCACTCACCCCCTCTGCCCTCGTCGAGTGCTGCCCTCTGCCGAGTATTTCCCGTGCTGAGTCCCCACTTATGGGCAACCACTTGAGCACATATTTGTATATAACTAACTAACTTTACACACATCTGTCTGTCCCGCTCTACGTCTCCCTCTTCCGCTCTCTCTTGGTCTGTGTGTGTGTGTGTCTTAGGGGAGTGGCAGGGGGAGGGCTGCGCTCTCTGATGGGTATATTGTGTAGAGATCTAGAGTACTCAGTAAATAAGCACGGCTGTCTGCCCCCATTAGAAAGCGTCTGTGTCAAACGGGGCATATCAAGCTGAGTGTCGTTTCCTATAAGGCAAAAATGCGTTACGTAAGGTATTGTATTGCTCTGTCTCTTTCGCTTTTCCCCTTCTTCTAGCTTGATCCTATCAATGGTTGAATTTGTGCAGCTTCTCCTTGTTCGAAAATCACATTGTTTCGATAATGCGCTCGACTAGACTAGCAATCGATAACAACGTTTATTTTTAGTATATTATGCAAGATTTGTCTGAAAGTTAGTATATTGTGTTTTCAGGACCTATCGAAAAGCAAGGAAAAACCAATCGACTCGCTTAGAAATCGATAAAAACGTTTCTTTAGCAAGTTTTTCTTTTGAAATTTGTCATACTCTTTGTAGGCAATGAGCTCTAATGGGAATCCCAATTTCATGAGGATCTATCGATAAATAAGCCACATGTGCACTGTTATCGCTTTACCAATTTCTTGAGCATTTATCGGCAAACAAGTTAGCCGTGTTCTGTTAGATCTATTATATCTAGCAATAGCTATACTTAATATTCAATCAAATAAGAATGCAGTTGAGAGTATTGCAATTACTTTTTATAGGGTATGCGCTAGGCGTTACGCCGCTTTTGCTGTCCCTGTTGGGGCAGTCCCACATTCGCTGCTTGTGTTGCTGTGTTTGTGTTTCTCGTTGTTGTTGTTTTTGGCTATTTACTCAAACTATTTGCACACGCTGAGGGTGCGTGTGGCGTGTGATAGAGACAGAGAAAGAGAAAGAGAGAGAGGGGGGCAGACAGAGAAAACGAGAGAGGGAGGGAGAGATAGTCAGGGGGAGTGCGCGTGGGCTTATTGTGTTATTGTTTTTCTTTGCATTTTTTTGGCTTTGCCGCCTTTTGTGCCAATTGATTGGCGCCATTGGTCATAATTAGATCCGCATCCGCATCCGCATCCGCATTCGCCTCGACATTCGCATTCGCAGCCAGATACAACTTGATCCACTCCTGGAGTGCTCTTCGGTAAGTCAAGGCCAGCTGTGAGTCCGGAGTGCAAATTGAAGACTGACAACCTGACACGCCCACTTTCCACCAAGCCCTCTGAAGCTCTGTCACTCCCCCCCCCCACACACTCACCTTACTGCTGCCCGCTCCCGCTTGGCTGCTTCGCATTTATGGCGCCAAAGTTTGTGCTGCACTTTAACTGCAGCTGCCATTGCTACCGGATCTGGCACTGCGCACTTTATGGCAACCCTGCACCTATCTTTCTCCTCCTCCTCCCCACTCCCTAGCTCCCCTCTACCTGCTGAGCAGGTCGGGAATGCGGCACGACGTGGTTCAAGCAGATGCGATAAAAACACAATCGAATCGGATCTGTTTAAGTTGAAGCGGATTTAACTGTTTCGTCTGCCTCTTACCTTGCCTCTTTCCCCCCCCCATCCAACAGTTTCACCTGCTCTCGTTGTCTGCTTCTGCCTCCTTCCGCTCTCCTTGCACCCGCGTCTCACACTGGCCAGCTGCTTCGGTTTTTGCATTAATATAATATTTCTGCGTATTCTTAAAGTTCATAGCGAGAGGAAGGGAGAGAGGGAGTAAGAAGAGACTGCAGCAGGCCAAGTGGGCTGCTCGTTGCACAGACACGCACATCCTACGCTTCTACCTACTACCTCCCCTCAGGGGAAGTCTTATTGGCTTTAAGGTTGTCCTCGATATGAATATTTACGCGCAGATTTAAATGTTGTCGGCGAAGTTGGGAAGAGGAGTGGGGTGCTATAAAAATAAAGCCAGGAAGATGTATGCCAAGAGAGAGATGCCAAGTATGCCAGAGAGAGAGAGAGAGAGAGAGTAAAAGGGAGAGCAAGAGAGAATGAGCTGAGACAGGATCAGACAAACTAAAACACAGTCAGAGCGACTCACAGTCAACTTCCGAGATCTTCCGCGTTCCTTTCCATGTTCTTGCTATATGTATATAGGGTTAGGGCACATTCAATAAATCGGCAATCATGTTATCGAATAATCGAAAATATCGATTTGCAAATCTTTCGTTTTTTCTTTTGAAGTAAGTTTTGCCTCATTTTATTGCACGAAATTTGCGAAATGTGCTTAAGGCAATCGCATTGTTTCAACCTGACAGCGTATGCACAAGGGAGGGGTGGGGGTGGGTGGCAGGGGTAAGAGGTGTGTGCTATGCGGCAACCTCTTGGCCCACCCGGGGCCAAACGCTGTCCAACACGTTGGCTGCCGAGATGCGCCCGAGGCGATTTCTTTCAACTTTGCTTGCCGTGCGCCCATTTAAATATATTGCCATTGCTTGCTGGGGGAGGGGGAGAGACGGGAGGTGGCGGGTGGAGGGGTAGCAGGTTTCTAACAACAAAGAGGCGGAATGCTAATGGGGCAGGTGCCACAAGCAGCCGACGCTATTGACCTTATTACGGTTACATTGTGGCATTTAAAGCTTAATCTATTTCCGAAAAAAGTAGAAGAGAGAGAGAGAGAGAGAGGAAGAAAGGGGAAAGATTAAGCAGAGACTGAGCAGAAGATGCCGGGATTGGGCAGAGCAGCAGAGAGATTAGACAGCCCAGGGAGGTTGAGGAAGGGAGATGCGATGAGGTGTGGTTTATTCTATGGAGTGACTATCTCTGATCTGTGCACGCTCGCCTGCCCTTTTGACCCTTGTGTGGGTCTCTCGCTTTACCCCGCACGCTCTTTACCATTCACTACCCCGCTTGCCGCCCCTCCTTTCAACCTCTCTCTTCCTCTTTCTTCTCTTCTTGTTGCTTAAACTCTGCGCGAACTCGCATTATAATAACAGCCATATAATTATGTATTTTAGCCTGGCCAACAGCGCTATGACGTAAGGGGTGCAGTGAGGGGAGGGGCAGTTTGAGCCGTCAAGCAAGGTTACCTCTCTACCCGTTTACCCCTCGCCACCTGCCCGCCTGCCACACTCGCGTTCTCACAAGCTTTGCTTATTATATTTGCTGTAGTTTTTAACTGAACACCCCCTGCCCCTACCCCTGACTCAACTACTGCCCATACCCCTACCCCTACACCTACTTCCCCCTCCCCTCGTGCTACGTGCTCTGTGCAATGGAATTTTTGCGCTTTGCTGGCTTTGGCTTTCGCTGCGAGACGAAAACTTTAACTGCACTGCCAAGCAGCATTGGCTGGAGGGGGGAAGGGTTGAACGAGGAGGGGTTGTAGGGTGGGGGAGGGAGTAAAGTGGAGTGGGGAGCGGGGGCGAGGTAAGACGCTCACTTAATGCCGGCCTCTGTATATGGCTTGGCTATTAAATTTCCAGTTCAATGATTAACGAAATTTATGTTTCGGCTTATAAGTGTGTGTGCGAGCGAGTGTGTGTGTGAGCGTGTGTGCGAGAGCGTGTGTGCGTGTATGCGAGTGTGCGGTTGTGTGTGCGTGAATGCGTGCCACGCCAAGGTGCGACGCGAGCAACGCTAACGATGCCACGCAGCCTGCTGCGAATGAAGATGAGGAGCAGTAGCAGCAGCAGCAACCGATTGCCTTGAGGCTGCTGCTCCCGCACTCCAACCCCCCCAACCCCTACCCCTTCGTGGCACGCCTGTCGCGCGACGTGTCGAGGCTCATTAAGTATGTATGTCTTGTGCTGAGCAGCTGTTGGCTGCCTGCCTGCTGCCTGCCTGCCTGCCTGTCTCTGTAAAGCGCAGAGGGGCAGGGCTACTAGCTGGGAGGAGCGGGTAAGTCACTTGGTTGCTTGGACGGCGTGTGGCATTCAATTAAGGCGCATTTTGTTGCTCTCACTCTCTCCCTCTCTCTCTGTCTCGATCTCTCGCTCTCACTCTTTCTAATCTGTTTGAAATATTGACCAAGCGCAAAATGGTGTCAGGCAGGCGCCGAAAAGTAGGCAACGCCAAGGTTTCACTCAGCTCTCCGCCGCTCTCTTCCGCTCTCATGCTCAGGCATGCAGAATGATGAAGTTGGAGCGCAATTAATTTGAAGTTGACGTCGCAGCAGCCGTCGCTGCCTGCTTCCACGTCAACGTCAACTGCTGCAGCTCACTCTCACTCTCTCTCTCTGTCTCCCCATTTATTTCGCTCTGCTCACTCTCTGCGCTTCGTTGTTGCATTTTATGCTAAACTAAAGCATACTTAGCTGCGTATTGAGCCGAAAGCCAAAGCTTGTGTAGGTGTATGCGTGAGTGTGTGTCAGTAACTCTCTTCTCTCTCTCTCTCTCTCGCTCGCACACACACACGCTTGCACAAGTATTTGTGGTTGGTTTGTGTGTACAATATAAAATGCCGTTATTCTATGTCAGTTGCATTTTTGTGTTACGCCTCAGTAACATTTTTCTTTCTCTCTCTCTCTTTCATTCAGCCGCTTGCTCTCTCTCTCTCTCTCTCTCTCTCCGCCCTTGTGCTGTGTTAAGCGCACGGCGACCCATCGGTTTCGGTTTGTCCCAAACTTCATTGCCTACCACGCCCACTCTGCCCCTGACGCTGCCCGCGCTGCCCCTGCCGCAGTTGCAGCAGCCGCAACGCGATAGGAAAAGCTTTTTTCAATTGTTTCCGTTTCGAGGTCATGACAAATGCATTCATTTCTCTTTATTTTCGGGCTCTGTGTGTGAGCGTGTATGGCCCTGCATGTGTGTGTGTGTGTGCTGGTTGTGTGCGGATTTTGAGGCAAACAAGCGACAGGCGGCAATGAACTGTCGCCCCCTGCGCAAGTACAAGCATGCCAACAGTTTTTACCTAACCTGCCCCCTCCCTCTTCACCCACGACACATACCGTCAGCTGTATGTCATTTTTGCGTTTAATGTCGGGACCTACACAAAAATTGCTTACCTTTGCTGAGGCGCGACGATAACAACGCCCAGCAACAACAGCAACAACAATAACAACAACAACAGTAGCAGCAGCAACGAATGAGCGAGCAATAACAACAACAAGCGCTACAACGACTACAATGTGTAATAAAATCAAAAAGCAAAAAACTCCAGGCACACCTTTGCGAACTTTTAATACTCTGTCTTACTCTCTCTCTCTCTGTCATTCAAAGACTTCTCCAGCTTAAAGCCGAATGCATTAAATTCGTCGTGTCAGCATGTTCATTCTCCTTTTTCTGCACTAAAACAAATAGCTAGATAAATAAATAAATATAGAAATCTATGCAAATAAGTGCGCTCTGAAATGCACAATTTACAGTTGAAACATAATTTGATTATGTGATAATTTGTCTAGCTAAATTGCTATACTAATTGCAGTATACACTGAGCCTTGCTCCAACAATGTAATTGGGTTAGGTGCCTCAGCTAAGTGCTCTGCCTTAAGGCATTTCGAATATTAAAATCATAGTTTAGCTAATTAAGCCTATAAACTCCAGCTAAAAGAGGAAATTGCTTTTATTTTAATTTCGATAAAATAACCATTACGGTAAATATTGCACGCCATAACATGTTTCTTTACATTTCATTTTTACGAAATTTGCATTTAAATTATGCTGTTAACTGCAAATGTTAAGCGCAGCAGACTTTATGTTAATCAACATTGCGCTTACATTCCACTGTTAACTGAAGCTACTTGCAAATATCGATAACTAATTATGCGCAGCTGGCTCAACGCAACGCTAACAGTGCACTGTTAACTCCGCCTAACTTAACAGCGATAGAGAGCCTGCTTCGCACAGGTGCGCCAACTTAAGCAGCGTAGCTGTTATGCCCCATTCGCAGCTACATAGTAGCAAAAACAGACGACGGTTGCTTGCTGCTCGCTGCTGGCAGCGGCGACAGAGATGGCGCGATGGCGAAGGCAACGGTGACAGCGACTATTGCAAAGTGCTTTGACTGGAACTGAAGCTGCTGTGGCTGCTGTTGTCGCTGGAACGGGTGAGGCTGCTGCTGCTGCTGCTGCTGGCTGCCCCTGTTGGCAGTCGTAAAAAATGTAGTTTATATTCAAAATAAATGAGGTTGACTTTATTTACGCGCTTATGCTTTTTATGCGCTTTGCAACAAATACTCGTAACAACTGGCAGCCACAACAACAACAACAACAGCGAAAGAAACGAAAATCATCAGCATTGCTGCCTCTGCCGCTGCCGCTGCCGCTGCCACTGTCGTTGTTGTGGACTGCAATGTTTGGCGTGGGCGATGACGATGACAGGGGCTGGGCGCTACGACAGCAGCAGTGTTGTACAAATCAGCAAATGCCCGCAAGGTGGCGGGGGTAGGCGGACTAAGATAAACGTAGCGTAAGTAAGTGATTTACCATTCTTGTTGCGGGCCACGCAAATCGCAGCACTGATAATTATTTTGGTGTGCTTACAATGCAAAGAGAGGGACAGGGGGAGAAACAGAGAGACAGAGAAAGCGTGACAGCGAAAGGCAGAACTGCAAGAGAGACCAATCCGCCATATTTACTGTCGTTGTAGTTGTTGCTGCTGGCGAAACATACGAAGCCAAAACTCTCGCTGTTTGGTTTTTGAATATTTTTCGTAAATTAATAGCGGGTAAAATGTGTAACGTTTTGTCATTGTCCGGGAAGCGTGCAAACTGTTATTGTTAAACTTCCTCGCTCTCTCCCTCTCGCTCGCTCGCTCTCTCAGTGGCCGGACGCATTTGTTGCTGATTAAACCGAGCATCAGGGCCCTGTTTAGTTTTGCGGTGTAGCCGAAGCGGGGCGTGCTGCGGCGCGACGGCACTCGTTTTACGTCGCCAAATTGTAGCAATGAGTTGTTGTTGTTGTTGTTGTTACTGTTGCTGTTGCTGCCTGTGTATAGCTATTATAACAGTTACATTTACAGTTTCAGTTACAGTTGCTCCCGCTCCCGCCCGACTGCGTGCGGTTCGAGGCGCCAGAAAGGATTGCCGCGTTTGTCCTTCCATAATACAATTAGCAATGGTTGTTGTGGTGCGAACAAGCGAAGCGGGTGGGAGAGAGTAGGAGCGAGTGTGAGAGAGAGAGTGAGGGAGAGCAAGCGATGAAGTGTGGGCGAGCAAGCGAATGTGACCATGAGTCTGGAATGTTGTTGCGGCTTTTGCTTTATTGAAT
This sequence comes from Zaprionus inermis, assembly GCA_018151445.1. Lineage (NCBI taxonomy): Eukaryota > Metazoa > Arthropoda > Insecta > Diptera > Drosophilidae > Zaprionus > Zaprionus inermis. The sequence continues at coordinate 1,239,275 of JAECXD010001510.1, read as the reverse complement.
TGTGGGGCGAGCGAGTGAGAGAGACAGGCAACAGAGAGAGAGAGAGAGAGAGAGAAATGAGAGAGAAAGTAGTAGAGAAAGCAGTAGAGAGAGAGAGACAGAGTGGATAACTGGCTACGGGGAAACCAGAAGAATGCGACGCCCATGCAATCTATCATTTGACTGCTTTTCAAGTATTTGGCAAAATGCAAATAAAGCCAACAAAATCCGCTTAGCCAAAGGTCACTTGGCTACCGGCAATTAGCTGCGAAACGGCTATTTTAGCTAAGCTAAAATACCACATAATAATGCAATGAAACGAGAAATAATTCAAATTAAATTAAAATGGAAATGATTCTGATCTTACAATATGCCAAACTAATCTATAGTTAACATTTGACTTGGGGTTATTATTGTATGTGGCTAAAATTACCGTGCCGGCCTTCAAATGACGCTTGAAATTTTGAATTAAATATATTTTTGAGGGGCGTGGCAAAATTCTTAAAGCAATTTCAAAGCAGTACACAGAAATGTAATCACAAAATTGTCTGCCATTAACTCTGCTAAGATCTAAGCGTTCGTACAGACAGTCAAGGCCAAATCGATTCCATACAGCGAATACCTTTCGAGCATATACTCTATGCTGTATACTTCTACCTAAGCAATCACGAGACGGCCTGATTAAGCTTTAAAATCCGCTTAGACAATCACGTTAACAGCAATTTGTACTTTTGCGATTATCCCCGAATGAAAATGAATGTGAAATCGAGTCAAATGGAGTCCGCGCTTCGACTGACCTTGAATAATTCAATTATACATTCAATTAGGCCATCTATCCATCAATTAGCGGCAAGGTCAAGTCGTTAGCCGGGCCCCAATTAAAATTATTTAACAATCAATCAAAATGTCGCCAAACTCGACGGCGCAATCCAACGAATGCAGTTGGGCCTGACAATGTCAACGGACAATCAATTAGTCCTGCTACCCAAATCGCAACAATGAGAACCGTGACGGACTCCTATCGTCTCGTCAACATCATCAGCATCATCAGCTATGTATTTTCAATCAGTTGACCTCGAGGTCTGAGCTGCTTTTGCGGCACAAAACTGTGAACGATTTCTGCCATTGCCAATATGTGTGTGCAAAAAACGAGAGGCAGCAAGAAAGAGAGAGAGAGAGTGGGACAGAGAGAAAAACTAACTATAAGATGAAAAAAACACACACAATCTGCGTCATTAGCCATATAAGCTATAAACTCATACAGCCCATAACCCGTAACCCCAGAGCTGTAACCCAGTTTCAATGGAACGCATTTTCACATGCCAGTGCACCTACTTCACCCTACTCCCCACGCCCGGCTCTCAACCTCTTACTCTACCCCTTCTCTCTCTCTCTCTCTCTCTCTCTCTGACCGAGACCGAGACGAGGCAATGCTTTCGGGGTCTCTCGGGTTGTGGCTTTTTTGGGCAATTGACAGAGTGGCGGGGGGAGGGGAAGAGTGTGTGTGTGTGTGGCAGGGGGGTCGGTAGATCGTTCTACTTTATGCCTATTTGGCTTATTATTTTTTGTGGCCGACAGTCCAAAGCAATAACCCAACTAAATTGAAATCAAACACACAAATACACACGCAGCGCAAACACACGCACACATATAGGCGCGCACAGTGCGTGTCACGACTTGCACATTGAGCTTTACGAGGCGACTTTAATTGCTGCGGCCAGTGAGACAGAGAGAGAGAGAGAGAGAGTGCGAGTGCGTGCAATCAAAACGCGCGCTGCCAAAAGCGCCATCAAATCGCGCGGAAAACGCGCGCGTTGAGTCACTCACACAGAATCACCATCACACCTCAATCGCTGAGAGTGCCAACGAGCGTCAGCAGTAGAGAGAGCGAGAGAGAGGGGGAGAGAGAGAGAGAGAGGGGGAGAGGGGGAGAGAGCGCGCGCCATGTTAGGTGGTTAGCTGAGTGTTAAGTGCGGCGCCATTGCGTTAGCAAATGTTCATCTTCGCTTGCTACTCCTCACTCTCCTGCTCCGCACACAGGCGCATATTCTCTTTGTGCATGTGTGCGTCTGCGTGCTTGCCTGCCCGCCTGTGCGTGTGAGCTGCACTTTGTAAAAGTGTTTTGCCCATTTACGAGCCAGCGAACTCGGCAAGCGACGGCGCTGATTTTTATGCCATGTTGTTTGATGTTGACTGTCGAGTTTATGCGCTCATCCCGGCGCCCATCCTTGCTGCCCTCGTCCACACTTGCGTCGCCTGGCAGTCTCCGAAACGGCGTCGGCGGCGGCGGCGTCTCGCTTGCCTTTGTCAATCAGCGTGCTGTTCGGTCGGTGGGCGTGGCCATGGCACATGGCTTGTTTGCTGTTTGCGTCCGCCCATGTTGCCGCTGTAGGTAGTTGCAGTTGCCGTTGCCGTTGCCGTTGCAACATCATTGCCAGAAATGCACACGCAGCAACCTCCGCTCCGCCCCCGCGTCGCATCGCGTCTCGACCCCCCACCGGGCGGCAAGATATATGTTGACAGCTTGGAAAAATATGAGCAGCATTTTGCTGTTGCCAGCCAAATGTGTTGAAAAATTGAAAAATATTTCGCCATCGATGTGCTAAAATATGGTCCAGAGTCGGTAGCATGTCTACCCGTCGCCCAGGCAGGGCATACGCAAAACCAAATCTCTGGCAAAATGCAAAAGGCAGCAAGAATAGCAAACAAACAAAAAAAAACGGGGGAGTGTGTGTGTGCGAGTGGGCTGCTCGACGCGCAGACACCCTAGGCAGCGCAGACTGCATTTATTTATAGCTTAACAAATTAATATTTATTTTTTTGCATAATTGCATTTAATTTATTATTTGTTTTGTTTTCTTATTGCCAACTGTATTTCAGTAATGCAGCAAGTGTTGCCAACTACTTGCTGCCGGCTCGCTCTCACTCTCGTTCTCTTGCTGCTGATATTGCTGCACGCGCATCAATGTGATTGGCAAAATTTAGTTGTATGCGCTTCGTGCACTTGAGTGACTGCGAAATGAACTTGTCAGAGCGTGAGAGAGAGTGAGAGAGAGAGGGAGGGAGGGTGCTGGTGCTAAGCAGCAGCATTTAGCAAGTGATAAAAACTACATGCATTATTAATTTGCGCACTCTCACTCCGCTGTTGCCGTCTCTTCCTCTCGCTCTCTCACACTTTCTGCCATAAGCTGACAAATTGCATATTAAAGACCATTTATGCTTATCGTGGGGTCACTCAAAGCATTTTTAGCAGAAATTGCGCACGTAAATTTCAATTTTTTCTTTTTATCAACAACAAACTTGACCCATTCCGGCTTTGTTTACGCCAGGTGCCGCGGCATCGGGCAGATCGGGGCGGACGGACTGGGCTATTATTTGGCGTGTTACATAAATTTACACCAAGTTATACCCCTTTTCACACGGACGCATGCAGAGGGTAGTAGGCAAACGAAAGGGGCGCAAAAAACGAAGAAAAATAAAAAAAGAAAGAAGGAAAACGGCGACACCAACACGGGCGCGTTTTGTTTTCTATGCCAAACGGCTTTTGGCCGTGCGCCAGGCAACAACAACAACAACAACAGCAACAACAACAACAACAACAACAGCAGCAACAACTGCATCATATTGTTCATCCTCTAGCCTGAACCTGAGCCGAAACAGGAGTCCCGCTCGAGTCCTGCGGAATATCTGCTGGCGGCTTTGTTATTATTATTTTTTTATTCTTGATTTTTTGATTTCCCTTTCTTTTTCTTTCTCTGTTGAGAAACGGAGGCTTTTACTTTGATTAACTGACAAGCGGCTGGCAATTGACACAATTGAATGCACAGCCGGAGAAGGGCAGAAAGAGAAAGAAACGGCAGAGAAAGGGAGATCCTTAGTCCTTGTTGCAGGCATTGTTGATTTAGGAAAACACAAGCCAGCTGGCAAAAGGTTAACGTTAACGAATTTATATTAAGGCCGCCACCGAAAGCGCCCGAATAACCAAAAAATAAAAAGACAAAATACACGCCGAAAAATAAGAACAAGGGCGAAATGAAAGGGCAAGGCAGGGCAGGGCAGGACGGGGCAGGCCAGGGCGTGGTGTGCGCCCTGGGATAGGTCGGCGAGGCCAGCGGCAGGGGAAGGTGCAAAAGATGATGAGCAGTTCAAAATTTGCTTGTCGGCCATTTACCGGCGCGGCAACAAAGAGATAACACGAAGAAATCTGCACATCGCCCCATAACTCTAAAGCCACATTGAAATGTATATAGTGAGTACGCGCACACAAAGACGCCCATAAGTACTGGTGCGTACACACACACACACACACACACGTACGTATACTTTATGTCTAACACAAAAGGCAGCAACTTGTTAACTTTGCTTTTTATATTTTTGGGACCCGAGACTAAGTCGAGGAGCCGGGTTTGGCAGAATTTGGGTCTCTCGTTGCTCTCTCCCTCTCCCTCTCTCCCTCTCTCTCGCACTCTTGTGTTTTCGAATACCCTGTATGGTCATAAAGTGACCAAATTGATGGAAATCGTTAGCGGCTACTGATACTGCAGCAGGCGTGAACTGATGAGCGGAACTAGCGCAGGCGATAACAAATCAAAAGCGATGACATGCGGCATCGTTGTGCAAATGAACAGCCTCGATAACAATTAAATGACAAGCTAAGGATATATCGATTACCAACTATCGTTGCTTTTTCAGTTCTAGCTGTCTAATAACTTCATTAATCGATGCAAATGTTGCACTCTCACTGCAAGCTACAAATGCTTAGCATACAGGGTGTCTCGGCGGCGAGCAGTCTCGCTTAACAGACACGCTTAAGACGTTTTAGCTCTCTTCCCTCTGTTTCTCCTTCTTCTTCTTCTTCATGCTCCATCTTCTTCATTTGGGGCAGCAGCTGTTGCGGCGCACAAGAAAATTCCAGGGCTTTGACTTGCTCCTGGCTAACGGACTGACTGCTCGCCCGCCCGTCTGCCCGCGCGCCCGTCTGCTGCTGCGATTCCTGTCTCGACTCCTGTTTTGTTTATGGCACGGGCCAGGGCGGCGCCTACAGCTAGGGGGCCATAAAATTGGCGTCGCCACCGCCGCCGCCGCCGCCGCGTGATTAGAAGCCGCGTCTCGTTTCATTTGAGTTGTCCTTAAAGCGCACACACACCCACACATAGCACATGCGTGCGCGTGTGCGTGTGTGTGTGTAAGCGAGTACTTATATAACAGTACATTGTGTAAGTAACATAAATTGTCGTGAGGGGCGCATCGAGGGGCATTCTTAAAAGCCAATCTCTGGAGATAGCCATTTGTGGATATGAAATGTTACCCCACGGAGTGTCTCATTGAAAGGCAACCCTGTTTGAACTCCGCCTCCACGCCCCCGCCGCCCACCGCATTCCTTTGCACACGCAGATCACATAATTCTAAGTTAAACAAACACAAAATACGTATACGATAAATAACACGAATGACTTTAAAATCGCGAATGGAATGTGATTGGTAAGCGAGGCCCTGCCTGATTGCCTGATTAACCTGCGTTTGTCTAGCACACAGCAGCCTGTCTGCATAATGAATACGCAGGGAGGCCGACGGCAGGCAACAGTAGCAGGTAACGCCAGTCAGACGCTTCTCCGCACTTTGTGACTCGTCTTACCTATTTGTCGTTGTAATGCGATAATCAACGGATATGCAAACCGCGCGCTTTGAACTTTGATATACAAATTTCGAGCCCAATTGGTCGGGATTATCTGTCGCATCGGCGCTAAGTGGTTGCAACTGCTGGCATTATTATATGATTTGATTTTTATGTTGCTACAGGGGATAACCCCGTCAACCCACAGCATGCTAGCTGCCTAACAAGGCAAACAGCCCCTGCTCGGGCTCGGGTTGCAAATTTGCAGGCAACTAGTCGCGTTCACGTTTCGCGCTGAATGGCTACGTTAATCGGCTGCAGCCAATTATCGATAGCGCGCCGAGTCGGGGCTGCCATGGCGACTCTTATTGTTGGCCTGACAGTTCAAATTAAAATACATATTCAATTTGCTGCGAGTTGCGCAAGTTGCTCTAGTTAGTTCCGGAACCGGAACCAGTGTCGGTACACTACTAGCAACGCAGCTAACTAATTGCCACATTTTTTCTTTTCCGACCCAACTTGTTTGCAAAACATTCCGTCTACGTCGATCTCGCTCTCGCTCTCGCGCTCGTCTTTCGGCTTCGCCCCATCTCGGGCTTGTGCGCATTGTATGCCGTAGCTGGCAGCTATGTAGCTGCCTGCTTTAGGCTGCCTTGCTCGGCTGCCTCGGCTTGCTCGGTGTCATGTGCACAAATTGCTGCTTATTAATGTCAGAAATTTCTAATTGCAACGCTGCATACAAATTGTTTTGCCTCGAGAACCCCGCGACGCCACTAGCTGAGCACAAGCTCGCTAGCGCTGCCCCGCAACATAACTACACCCCATCCCCCACACTTCCTCTCTCTCTCTCTCTTTCACTCCACAGCAGCCATGAAATATTTGCACTAATTTGAACAATAAATTTTGATTATTTGTGTGGTGTGCGATGTGTGTGGGTGTGCGCTGTGTATAGCTGCTGCGAGTGTCTCCATGTGTGTGTGTGTGTGTGCGTAACTGATTTGCCTGGCTGGCCATAACGAGCTACTGAAATGTTGCTGCTGCCGTTGCCAAAACCAAAATTTAACTTAAAGTTGCGCAGCAGCCATGGCATGCAAACTGAAACTCAAATTCAAATCCCGACACGCACTCACACACAGAGAGAGAGAGAGAGCGAGAGGGAGAGGCAACTTTCTGTTATCCACGGAAGCAGAAGCAGCCTGGCTTAACCCACAGCCAGAGATACTTATAATCAAAGCAGAAATTTGCATATTTCTGAACACTTTTCGACAAGCGTAAGAGAAATGGGGCGAATTATGCGCGCCAAGCGGCGAAAAGGACACGGCACAGGGACAGCACAGGCCAACAACGCGGCCAAGTGGCCAACGGTCTATCGAAGCGGATTTATTACCGTACGGGCCAAGCAAGACAATTAAACGGGCCACTTGTTGTAGCCAATTCTGCTATGTAGCTTGCCCAGGTATTTTTTATATACACATGTATTTATGTGTGTGTGTGGTTGTGTCTGTCGGTTTAAGCTAGCCTGCCTTCTCCCTCTCTCATCCTTTCTGTGCGTGCGTGTGTGTGTGTGCACATAAAATATGTCGAAAAGTATAAAGCTCGTAACAGTAGCAGCGCCAGGCAGCGCACAACAAAAATAAAATGAAATAAAAAAATAATCAAACAATATAAATATAAGAGAGCGCACATCATGCAGCTGTCTCGACTAGCAGTTATGCTGCACGGCCGCTCGAATCGATTGCGAACTAAATGAACTGCCGAATTATCGATAGGCCGAACCAGTTCGATCGATATTCTGAATTATGCATTATAAGCACGTAGATAACTTGTACGTTGATTGTTGTTGTTTTTAAACAAATCGAAACAAACGAACTAAGTTTAAACTTTTAAAATAATATACAATTAATTTAAAGGGGCTACCAATACTAATTGCAGCTGTCTATCGCATTCACTACGCGCCTGTTATCGCTGTGTGAATAAAGCGAGTTTACTTTTGCCTATAAGTTTATTATTGTTTATATGTATATACATATGTGTGTGTTGTGTGTTTGTGTGTGCTTGATGTTGGGCTAAGAGCTTTTTTACCCTTCTGCGAGAAAAAAAACCGTTTATTACAAGGTAACATAAATCGCATAATTGAATTTATTTAACTTTTTTTATTGGCTCGCAGCAATTTCTGACGATAACTTCGCTAATACCCTAGCTGCAACACTGTAACAGGGTGTCTTGGGTTGGCCCAGGCAGAAAGTCGTGTAGAATATGCAAGTGCAAAGTAATTAAATTCCTAAAATGACAAATACATGCAGATTTTTAACCGATTTCGGTTTATTTGCATCTTCAAATGGAAATACAATTGTTTACACACCCACACACACGCACACACACAGGGGCGTGGCCGCTTCGGGGAGTGTGTGGCCACAATCCAAAAATCCGATTCATTCAAAAGTGTTATGTACGGAAAAACTTTTCACGTTAAACGGAAGAAACAATTTACATTTACCAAGTTTCCCTTTCATTTGGTTTTCTTTTATGCCCCTATACGATACGAAGAAGAGAGGAGACCGAAGAGAGAGCGAGAGAGAGAGAGAGGGGAGAGCCTGCCTGCCTGCTCTATTGAAACCCAAAATGTGGCCTGGCCAGCAATAGTTTTGTTTTACTTGGGCAAACAAAACAGTTGCTTGTTGTTCTGTCTGGCTCGGCTTGAAGGACTTTCGCCCATTCTGCGGCCATATACAGGGTATAGTAATAATAAAAGAGAATTGCAGCCAGGACGTAACCAGAACCCAATTTTGTGGCCGTTGCTGTTGCCAGTTGCCGTTGTCGTTGCCAGTTGCCAGTTGCCGAATGCGAAGGCAATGACGCTGGCGCCGCAGCACAATGGACCCGAAAACAGCAGGTCAGCTCGACCCTGACTGCCATCGTAGTAGACCAAAGTGTGAGCCACTTTTGCATAATATTACACACACAGTATGCCATATTCCATGGATTTGTCAAATACATAGATGGTATAGTTTTGCCGCAATAGGCAAAATCAACACAAAAGACACACAAAAAAAAACATAATAAAAAAAAGGAAATCATAGAACTGTCATTTTATCATAGTCTACATTGATGAAGGATTATGTGCCGAATGTCTGGGGGATTTGTGTATATATGTACGTGTAGCCGATGCGATTTTAATGTAGGCTACGCCGTGCTTTCAAGTGATTTGGGTATTTTAATTATGCCAAATGAGCTGAAAAATCATTTAAAAACAGTAAGGAAATTAGGCTACCCTACACCAATATTTTGAGCAGTTTCCTATTTGACTTTTCTTTTCGAAAACCTGTCGCACTGCATTTTTATCGAGGCTGAAATGTTTCGGTTTTATGCTGCACTAAACCGACTTACACAATCGGACACCATATGGAATTGTTGTAGTGCCATCGGGCGGATGCGAGCGTTTTTTTTTTTATTGCTTAAACGTGTGCAAAGCCATTGGAAATCTCTTTAATTTTTTGGGCAAATCGCACCTATCGTTATATCGGAATCGCTTAATAGCGTCGCCTTCACGCCCATTGTGCACTGTGCACAGTGTGTGCCAAAAAATATTTTCCAACTGCTGATATTTTGTGCATTGGCTTTGCCTGTCGCTCTGCTCGTCGACATCATCCGCATTTTTCCGCCCGCTCGTCTGCCCAGTCGAGCCCCGCCCCGCCCATTCCTGCCCCTGCTCTGCCCTGCCCCTTTGCCTGTACTACTCCTTCGCTTCGGCTTGTTCGTGCCGCATTTGTCGTTGCCCTGCATGTTATTGCTTTTGTTGCTGTTCTGCTGCCGCTGCTGCTGCGTTTGTTATTATTTTTATTGTTGCTTACTTATATATATTTAACAATCCTTGTGTGTGCACATTTTCGTTTCTCTTTCCATTTTGCTGGTTTTTTGGTTTGCCATTTGCCGTTTCGTCGACGTTCCGTCGTTCATCGTTCACCGTTTCTATGCTCTTTGCTAGGATATTGCTGATGCAAGACTCTGCACACACACACACACACACACATACACGCGGCCAGAGTTGCCAAGTCATAGCTGTTTTTCATTCTGTTTATGCAGATGATCGTTAGATTTACTATCTTGCAACGTTACACAAAGTTGTTTACTTTTCAGAATAGCAAAATGAACCAGCAGCACACAAGTTCTTTGGAACTACTTATCGATTATCGATTAATACATTTGCCTTGGGTCTTTTTCAAAAAGTTGATACAGTACTTTTTTGTTTTTTATTATTATATACAATACAATAGCATACAAAGAGTAGATACATTTATTATTAATTTTATTTTATTATTAATTATATTTATTAATTAATTTATTATTAATTATATTTTGGTTAGAGTATCCGGGCTGCGGCTGTACAGTGTTGTCTGTTCGTTCGGCGTGTTTGTAGCTACTAGCTTCTGTTTTTACTGTTTGCTGTCAGTAGGTAAAAATTCCAATAAATAATTGAAATCGTTGGTTGTTGTAACGTTTTCCCTTTGCACGTTTCGGCTGCCATTATTATTATTTTATTTTATTTCATTTTCTGCAGCGCAGCAGCTGCGGCAGCGATGCGTTCGCGTCCAAGTCCGACGCTTTTGGCATTTGAATCACAATGGGCGGCAGCAGCATCGTCCATGCTCGCAGCTGGCCCGGCTCCGCCCACTTAACCCACTGATTGCTCATTTTTGGAATTTTCTCAATGCAACCGCAGAAAATTATGAAAATTACAATGTGCCAGCAAACATTTTTCGACATTGGTTTCTTGTTTTCTCTTTTTCTGTTGCTCTTGTTCGGTATTTTGTATTATACCCGCTAGGCATTGGGTGGTAGGGTAGTATAACTTTATGCCAAGCGAATCCAGAAAGTATGCTATACATAGTCGATATAGCTACATATATGCTGCTGTATGACGAGCTAGCCCTCAGGGACTATAGCTGGATCTCTAAACATGTTGTTTCATTGCAAGCAGATGAAGTACACTTTTAGTATTTAAATGCAAAATAAGAATTATTAGGGCAGTCCTCATGCTAGAAACTTTATATTTGCTGTGTATAAGTAGAAAAAAAAAATCAAATGATTGCAGCCAATTTAGTTCAGATTGAATCAAAGTTAAATTTATTTAGGGTGTATCCCAGTCGAGCACACTCGAGTGTAGCTTTCTTACCTGTATTTTTGTTGCTGCTCAGTTACTTTATTAATAATGCCAACATTTTTTTAATTGCTGCCCGTAGTCGAGCAGGTCTCTGACAACAGACACACATAGTTGCCAACTGGCTTTTTTGTTAATTACACAAATAACTGGCCCAGCAAACCGAAAAAGCAAACAGGAGTTGGAAACCATTTCAGAATTTCACATTTCGTTTTGGCGGCATTTGGCAACACCTGCGGTCGCGCAAATGTGACTTATCTGCGAGTGTCAGTTGAAAACGGACGGAAGAGCAGACTGCCAGCTGTAAAATTGCCACTTAATGCAACTTGCTACTTGCCGCTGGCAACTTGCAACTTGCAACTTGCAACTGTTAAGCTGCAAAACTGAAAGCTGTTTGCAGTTCCACTGTGCGCGTGTGTGTGTGTGTGTTTTCAAAGTTCGTTGGGAAAACAAGCAAATGCCATAACGACAATAAGTATTCTTGATAGTCATGACCCGAAATTTGGCGTAAACTTAAAAATGAGGAGCCATAAAATGGGGCAAATGGGGAAAAACACTGCAGTGGCAGTGGCAGTGGCAGTTGCGCGTATTTAGTGCATAACTTGCAGCTGTAGCAGTGATAAGTCGAAATGAACCAGACGAAAGCTAAACTCCATTCCCACAGCCACACCAAGTCAAAGCTGCGATCCGGACTGAAGCTGAAAGCCAAAGGCGAAAGCAAAGAAGAATCCGTTGATTTATGATGGCATTCCATAAAAGTTTGCAACCAAAACTTACAGTTTAGCGCCGGGCAGGAGATAAAGAAGTCGTCGTCGACATCGACGTCGACGTATTCGATGCCGAATGCCACCAAAACAGGATGCAGGCCAACGCGCTCCAAGTGACCCGCTTCGCCCTCGTGCAGCGAAAATCAATTAGAAAAATATAGACAACTGCACAATCGGGAAATGTGTTTAAAGTTGGTTCGGAAAAGTGAGTTGAAACTTTATTATTTATTTAATTGATATGCAAACATTGTCAGCCGGTGTGCACCTAAGCACACACAGCACTCAAAATGGCGGCTGCAAGTGTCGATAACTGAGCGCGCAATTCGATTAACGATTAATGAGCTAGCAACGCGAACGTGTTGCTTTGTGCTCGGCGTGTTGTTTATTACTGTAATTTTATTTATAAAAACCTAAATCGATAATTGGCAAACGTTAATTAGAATCGGAATCTATGAATGTGCGTGAGATAAGTGTAAAATGAAATTGACCTTGCTGCCTCAATTCAGTTAGGTGACCTGTGGCAAGTGCTCGACTGCGACGTGTGCGCAATTAATCATGTTGCCTCTTTTTTACTTGATTACAAAAACATTGACTTGCAACTGAAGTTGCCAGGGTTGCCATACACACTGCTCTGGCACGTTCTATGATTTTTAAATCAAAGTTGAAATCGATATTGGGAGTGGAGAAAAAAAATAGAAAACGCTGCGTAAGAACCTGCCACGTTGAGTCGAGTGGCGGGCAAAAAAAAACAGAACACCGTGGATAAGTGTGCGTGTGTGTGTGTCGCAGGCACGTAGCGTATCTGGCAGCCGAGCACACTCGACTCAAGCACTCTCACTTGGTTGGTATTGCAACTTATTTGTTACTAACATCGCATTATCCCAACGCTGTGGAAGCACAGAGACAGAGACAGAGACAGGAGCGGCAAGCTGCGAAGCAACAGGACAGCGGGAACAAGGCCAGAAAGGAAAGAAAGCGAGCAAGAAAAAAAACAAGAAAGCAAGGCTACCTTCGGCTTGCCGAAGGTTTCATACCCTTGCAGTTATACAAAATATAAAATATATTTGGATTGCTGCTGGTTTCTGTGGTATTTATTGAACAATTATAACAGTACAGGAAGTCAAGATTTTTACATGATTAAGGCTATGAATCAAACACCTGCTTCGAAAAAAAATAATTCTACCTTTTAATGCTTTTGTACATACCTGGATTTCTTATATACTTAACACAAAATGTTATGAGGAAATGTCTTTGTGTTGTAAAGGATCTGTTGGTCATAAAATATAAATAAATTTGGAAAGTTCTCATTCAAAAATGCGTTTGAATAACAGCTATATGATTTTTTGTTTAACAGCTATATGTAATAGTACTCAGGTTTCCATAAAATTGCAACATGAACCTTCATTAGGCCGATCGTTGATCGTTATAAGTTATAAAAGTTCGATTTCGAACTTTATTATTAGGGACACACTTAGATTTGGATGTAATAAGCCTGATAGCTATATCTTGAAATATAACGAAAATCGGCCGTAGGCTCCATGACAGCTATACGATATATCAGTCCGATCTGGCCCATTCCGACTTATTTAAAGAGGGCAGAAATAAGAAGCTTATGAGCAAAGTTTCATGAAGATAGCTCAATAACTAGGGGACTAATTTGAGTTGCAACAGACACGCGGACTGACTGAGTGTTCCTATAACAGCTATAGAATATAAACGTCTGAGATATTTAAATGGAAAAACTAAGGGCGGGTTACTGTATAACATTAAAAAGTATTGATAATGTGCGGTATTTCCAAAAACAAAACAGGTTTGCATACAAAAACCCTGATTTCAGCCGATTGTTCCTATGGCAGCCACATGTTATAGTGGTCCGATTTTGATACAATTTTGACAGCACATTAGCAACGTAATAAGAATAGGATTTGCCAAATCTTGTTGCAATATCTTGAAAAACAACAAAAATCGGCCGATAGCTTCTATGACAGCTATACGATATATCGGTCCGATCTGGCTCGTTCCGACTTATTTATAGCCTACATCAATAATAAGCTTGGGTGCCAAGTTTCATGAAGATAGCTCAATAACTGGGGGACTAATTTGCGTTGCAACAGACAGACGGACTGACTGATTGTTCCTATAACAGCTATAGAATATAAACGTCTGAGATATTTAAATGGAAAAACTAAGGGCGGGTTACTGTATAACATTAAAAAGTATTGATAATGTGCGGCATTTCCAAAAACAAAACAGGTTTGCATACAAAAACCGTGATTTCAGCCGATTGTTCCTATGGCAGCTATATGTTATAGTGGTCCGATTTTGATATAATTTTGACAGCACATTAAGAACGTAATAAGAATAGGATTTGCCAAATCTTGTTGCAATATCTTGAAAAACAACAAAAATCGGCCGATATCTTCTATGACAGCTATACGATATATCGGTGCGATCTGGCTTTTTCCGACTTATTTACAGCCTACAGTAATAATAAGTTTGTGTGCCAAGTTTCATGAAGATAGCTCAATAACTGGGGGACTAATTTGAGTTGCAACAGACAGACGGACTGACTGATTGTTCCTATAACAGCTATAGAATATAAACGTCTAAGATATTTAAATGGAAAAACTAAGGGCGGGTTACTGTATAACATTAAAAAGTATTGATAATGTGCGGTATTTCCAAAAACAAAACAGGTTTGCATACAAAAACCGTGATTTCAGCCGATTGTTCCTATGGCAGCTATATGTTATAGTGGTCCGATTTTGATATAATTTTGACAGCATATTAAGAACGTAATAAGAATAGGATTTGCCAAATCTTGTTGCAATATCTTGAAAAACAACAAAAATCGGCCGATAGCTTCTATGACAGCTATACGATATATCGGTCCGATCTGGCTCGTTCCGACTTATTTACAGCCTACAGCAATAAGAAGCTTGTATGCCAAGTTTCATGAAGATAGCTCAAAAACTGAGAGACTAGTTTGCGTTGCAACAGACGGACGGACGGACGGACGGACGGACGGACGGACGGACGGACGGACGGACGGACGGACGGACGGACAGACGGACATCCATTTTTCGACTCCTCTGGTGATGCTGATTCAGAATATATATACTTTATAGGGTCGGAGATGTCTCCTAAGGTGCGTTGCAAACTTCTGGCTAAAATTAATATACCCTCTGCAAGGGTATAAAAAGGTTAAGCCGAGAACGCCAGCACGAGAGCCATGTGCCATGTGCCATGTACTGTATGCGCCATGTGCCTGGCGCCCTTTGCCAAAAGGCGCAGCCTCGGGGCAAACAACCCGCTCTCGCACCGGCACTCGCAGTCTATGAATCTCATTAATTTAGTCATCTCGGCGAGGCAGCTCTCAAAATCAAATGAGGCACGGCCGCAAAGTTAACGATGTCTCCGCCGTCGCCGCCTGCCGCAGCCTAAAAGTGTTGTCAGCCCGGCCAGAGTCATGGCTGGGATCTGGGACTGAAACTGGATCTGGAGCAGGCAAGGGCAGCGCGCGTACTTCAGACTGCGTGAGGCTGCGCTGCTGCGCTGCTGACTGCTCTTCGGGGACCTTTTTCTCATTTGCACATTGCTGCCCAGCAGCACACACACACACACACACACGCTGGGTGTGCTCTTAGTGCGTGTGTGTGTGTGTGCTCTAGTGTGACGACCCTCGGCTCGAGTTCAATGGACTCCACGCTGCAGCATCACAGTGTCCGCTTCACAGTGTCCGAAACGTGCTACGCCGCGACTCCTGCTCCTCGGTTTTCGGTAACCCCCCCCCCCCCTTTCCCTAACCAAACTATCGGCTGCCCCTCGACATCGTTGCGTCTGTAAGACAACTCTCAACTTGGCCTTCCGCATGGCTGCGTTCTTGAGCTTGCAGCGTTGTCACCGCCTGCTCCCGCTGCCACTGAGGCTGCTCGTTTATGGTCGCTGTCAAATTAATTGGCTTTTCCGGCTCTGACCAAGCACTTCCATTTGCTTGACAACTCATTTCCTCAATAGTCGAACTCCATTCGCTGCCTATCGCGTCGCCCCTTGTGCGAATCTGTCCATCTGTCGTCAAGGAACTCGGCTGCAGCATCGCATCGCAGTTGCTTGAGGCACGCTCCCGAACCGGCTTAGACAACGCTTGCAATTCGACCATGACTGCCACAGTGCACTGGGGCAATCTATCGGCTTGACACTTGCTTTGATCGCTTCAGCTTGGCATCAATCCATCCATTCATTTACCCGACCAGCCGTTTATCCATTGAGGCTCTTGAACCATTTCTTTTATTGCGCCAGCAGGCGCGCTTTGATTGCATGTCAGACGGGCTTAAGCGTCGCGCCCGTCGGAGTGAACTGTGCTCTCCGAGACGAGTCGAGTCGAGTGTGGCTGGGATTAATGCTCAGATTTCTTGCTCATTGAGCAAGTGACTCCATTCTCCAGTTTTCCCCTATTTTGGCACATTTCGTGGTGGGTTTCTCCAAGTAGGCTGCAGGGGAACTTTGCCATCACTCCTGCTAAAGCTTACTTGCTAGAGCTTTTGCTTAAAAGCTTGAGCCAAAAACCTTACGATATGCCGGTTTTATCGTAAGGAAATTTGGGAAATTTTCAGTTTGATTAGCTGAAATTGTGGGAAATGTTTGAAAGCTTTGCTAAGCTTTTACGATATTGAGCAGCAACTTGAAAAGCGCTTGGAAATTGGCTTAGATCGAATTTTAGAAGGTCTTTCGTATGTTAACTATTACACTCTACTTATCAGGTTTAGGCCTTAGAACTATGAAGTAGGTGCGACTAGGCAACTAAACGAGCTTTGGCTTTCAGAAACTCTTGAGAAAGTTTCGTCACAAAGCTAATGTAGAGCTCGCGAGGGTAGTAGGACCCTCAATTGTTTTCGAACATTTAACTCGATTAACTTGGCTCACACCAAAGTGTTAACCCTTAGTAGCTTTTACAGTTGGTTGCGGTTAATTGGCGCAAAGATAAATCCACCACAATCGCGGAATCACCGCTTTCTTAAACGACTTATGCGATGCAAATCCGTGTAGGTAATTATTACAGCTTCATTAGCAACACTCTTACACATACACACATATAGGCACACACACACATAGGCACATATTTGTTGGTAACCGCAGGAATGGCTTGGCTAATTGATTATAGACATGCCAGATATGCAGCTGAGCCCTTGCCGGAATTCGATATACACGAGCTTCGAGCAACGGACATATTTGCTACGACCTCAGCTAGTCGGTATTTTCGGTGATACCAACGGCTGGAGAGGGGTGGTGGTTGGGCTTGCAGGGGAGGGGGTAATTTCTGCCAAGTGCGCCAAACGTTCGAGGTTATGTTGTGCGAGGTGTTTGCATTTTGCTCGTTTCGGCTTCATACCAAAATTTGTTGATTTATGTGAATTATGCTAAGTTTGTTTGGCAAACAACAATGCATTGCAGCATGCAGGTAAATGCTGTGCAGCTGCATACCCTGTAAACTACTGTGGCTTGCTGTTAATGTGTGTGTGAAGTTTTAGTAGACATTTTAGGGTATAAATATTAATGAAACATAAATATATTGCGACTGTATAAGACAATTTTAGCTGGTTGTACCCTGCACTCTGAAAGTGGAGAATAAATCAAATATGGCGTACAAAAAAAAAACAAAATACATATTATTTTTTCTGCCACTCAACTTTGATTGAAAAAGTGCTTAAGTGCATTTGAACCAAACTCGTTTTAAGCACATAAATAATCCAAACTCGTAGGTTTTTCTATTTAAAACACATTTCGGGAATTTCATTTCATTGTATGCCATAAAAATGCGCATTGATACTGAAGCGTGTATAAGTCCTAGGTATTTAAAGAGGTGATGAAATGGCTATGGTAGCACGTTCGGAACCAAATTTTAAATGGTTTCTTTTTTGTACATGTGCATTGCACATCTTAAGATTTTTTCGAATCAAGATAGTGAAAGAAAGTTGTAACAAGCTAAAGTT
The DNA here is from genome assembly GCA_018151445.1 of Zaprionus inermis. Lineage (NCBI taxonomy): Eukaryota > Metazoa > Arthropoda > Insecta > Diptera > Drosophilidae > Zaprionus > Zaprionus inermis. Next base: position 1,221,767 of record JAECXD010001510.1, on the reverse strand, counting down.
TATATAAAGAGCATTAACTTTATATTGTTTTATGTTTTATCAAATAAAAAAACAATAAAGAACTAAATTGACCTTGTTCTTGGGAAATATAGAACTTATTATATCAACTATATCTGCTAGTGGCAGCAGGGTGAGGCTTCGTGTGGTGGTTTTCGTGCTGCGCCTGAAAGTAGGCAACACTTTTAGGTAATTCAAGCCAGACAAACGCCAACCTTCACACACACACACGCGCGCGTATGTATTTGTGTGTGTGAGAGATGAACTTCCGCTGGCAGGCAGCACTGCTATGTCCTGGCTAGCTCGTCCTTGCCTGAGCCTGCCTAAGCAGCGGCACGCTAGCATAATATTTTCCGCTTTTAGCCAACTGACAAGTGCAGCGCAGTCGTGGTTGCCCGTTGTCGCTTTTGTTTCCTCCGGCCATTTTTAGCCCCGGAACAGGAAACGACACACACACACACACGCATGCACATACATGTCTGCCTGCCTGCCTGTGTGCGAGTTAATCATTTGTTGTTGCTGCTGCTGCTGCTGACTGTTTTTCCCTTTGGTTTTTGCGGTCAAAACGTTGCGCATTGTTTTGAATTTAATCGAGTAATTAGCAGCAATCAATAATCGAATAATGGGCAGCAATGTCAACAGCTACGAGTACGAAATAAGTTAATGAGTTGAGTTCAGTTGCAGATCGGGCTGCCTCAAGGTGCTGCTGGAATGCGTCGCTTCGAGGATAAAGAAGAGAGGACACCATAGATAGAGTGTTGGCAAGCTACTTCTCGGTAGTGTACCAAAGAATTGCATAATTACAATTATTGACTATCATCTAATTTTTGATTGTAGGTTGATTTTAAGGCCATTCGTCTGTATGAACGCCTACATCTGTGGGCATATGAAGGCTAGAGTCACCAAATTTTGTGACAGACTTCGTAGTACCTTAAACTTTGCTTTAGATTTTTGACACGCCTGCTGCCAGCCCCGTAAATCAAGGATAATCATATTGCAAGCATAATTGCAAATTAATATTGATGGTTATAGTAAAAGTAACCAGGCAAATGATATCGGAACATTGATCAAGTAAAAATTGATGGCATTATACAAACAACCCCTTCTTACTTATGGTTATAGTATCTTCAATTGAATTGAATTGAATTTTAAGTTTCTATGTCATAATCGGAACAACATGGGGCAACTGCTGCTGCTGTTGTTGCTTTTAACTCGGCCTCGACCTGCTATTATCCATGTCGAATTCCCCTCGCAGCAAGCTCCCTCAGTTCTTTCAGTAATTTCACTTGAAATAAAGAAAATGTTTTTAGCTTTTTCTCGCATTTCATTTTTTTTTTTTGTTTTGTTTGCTTTGAAGGTGAAATTCATCTGCACTGTGTTCTGGCTTTTCTCTCTCTCGCTTCTCACGCCCCTTCCCTCTGATCCTGGTGCTACTACTGCTGCTGCTGCTGCCCAATTTCCATAACATCTTGTAGCAATTTAATTTGAAATATGCAAATTGGCGCAAAAGTCGTCGTCGTGCCGCGTGTTAATAATGAATAACAAGATAAACATGATGAACCGAGGCGAGGAATTTGCATAGGGATGGACGGGAAAGCTAAAGCTACTAGCTAGAATCAAGCTTATCAAATTGCAGTAGGCAGGCGGGCAGAAGGGGGATGGGGAAGGGGCTGGCTAAAACTGCATGTTTGTTAAATCAGATGCAGTAAATATGTATGTTGCACGAACTGTCTGTCAAGCTCGGTGCAAGCAAGCAGCGTGTAGGATGTGGGAGGCGATGGGTCTGGGTGCCACGCCCACACCTACATATACATATAGTATAAAGCATATCGCATATATATTTGTCAGCTTATCTGGCATCTTTATGTCGACGTCAAAGGCGAAGCTTGAGCCAGGCCAAGTCAGCAGACACGCATTTCTGTGGCTACCGCAGCGAGCAGGAAGTGCCGTAGAGTGCTGAAGAGAAGAGAGGGGGGTCAGCGGGGCATTGGAAAGAAGCCACTCTAAGTGAAATATTAAGTGTGAACGGCAAGTCAAGTGGAAGGCGACGGCGATGGCGATGGCAACACATAAGCGCAAAACTTTTTCAATTATAAACGCTTTGAGATAAGCAATGCAACAACAACAACAACAAGAGCAGCAGCTTGGAGTGCCGTCCACTCACTCCGCCCCTGCTCCTGCTCCTGCTCCTCGTGCTGCTTCCTCAAACGCAAAGCAAACATGCATAAAAGCCACAGCAGAGAAAAAATGAGAGGAAAGCAAAAGCAGGAGCGTCGCAGCTTGACGCAGTTTATTATGCATTATATCATATGTTTAATTGAATACTGTTGTTTGCTCGTACACTCGCACATACACACACACACTAACTCACTTAAACTCATGCACACTCATATACACTGACACGCACAAAGAGATAGCTGTGTGTACCAAGGTTTCATGCTTAATTTCATTGCCTACACTCGTGCTCCCCAACGGGCCAGCTCTGCCACGCCCCAACGCCTCATAAATCTCTATATACGATATATGTATTTATGGCAGGCGGCGAAAAAAAAACTGTAACTGATTGAATTATGAACTGAATTTATTGCGGAATTTAATTCACAATAACGTACAGTTAATCGAATGCAAACGAATCACAGGAACACAAATAAAATGCGACAAAATGCAAAATTGATAAAAATTCAATAACGACAAAATAAGATGGAAGCAGAGGGAAATAGAGAGAGAGAGAGAGAGAGGGAGTAAAAGTCAGTTTTTATTATTTAACCCAATTAATATACAAGCTAATGCAAGGAAAAGGCAGTTTCTACGCATTCGTTTCTATTAATTTAATCGAACACCTCAGCTAGTCTAGTACTTAGGGTATATTTTGGCTGGTTTCCTACTTTTTTGAATCTTTCTAATGCCCTGAGCTACAATTGAGCGTAAGGAAGTGGCTTATAAAATTTCTTATCGCTAGCACTTTGAAAGCCAAAGATCTAGTCGGTTGAAATGGGTGAGACATGGAAAAAAAGGATTCATTTGTGAACTTGATTAATATTAATGATTATTATAAATTGAGGTCAAAATTCTTAACATAATTCCTAAATTAAAGTATTATAAAAATTGGATAAAACATAAATTGATTCAGTTATATTTTTTATATTCATAGTGAATTTTACAGATTTTAAAATGGGAATGAGTAGTAATCGATGCTCAGTAAGGAGAATTTAAAATTGCATGTCTTTAGCACTCTTAATTTCAGAGTAAGTTAGGGTATTCTTGGGTATTCTTACGCAGCTGAAATCAAACTCTACTCTACAGGGTATGAATACGTACAGTTCTAAAGACCACAAGTAGAAAAGCTGCTTAAAAGCAGTTCCCCGAACGAATCAACCATAAATAGTAACTAGCTAAATCGGTGTGGAGTCTGTAGTAGTGTGTATGTGTGTGTGTGTGGGGGGGGGGTTGGTAGACAGAGAGAGAGAGAATATATTGTTATAATCAATTCGGAAAAGGGGCGGAGGAGCGTAGAATGACTTCAGTTGCAGTTAAAGCTGAAATAGCTACAGGGCAATCAGTTCAGAGAGGGATCGGATTGGGGGAGCGCTGGCTGCCGGGCCAAATGCAACTGGCAACTGTCGTTGTGGAGCTTTAAAGTGGCCCCGTCTATCTGGGGTCGCATTAGGCGACATAGAAGGACAGACAGACAGAGACTCACACAGATACACGCACAGAGTGCAATAAGCTAATAATGTGGAGCAGCAAATCATGCGGGGGAATGCAGGACAAAGCAAATGGAAATAGAGATGCAACTGGGAAGCCAGATGAAGATGGACATGGCGCGGAAGGGAATGGGGTAGGAAGTTGAGAAGCGAATGCAGTTGGAGCGGGTAATGTAAGGGACAACGGGAATGTGCACTGATGAAGAGCGTATAATAGAGATGGAGATGGCGCTGGAATTGGGATCGTGTAAGGTAAATCACGTAGCGCGTAGTTGGTATGGTAGAGTACCGGGTGTTATATGTAGGACCAGCACGTAAGAACCAAGACTCAATCGATTCTATCGGGGGTTTAGTAATGGTTTTGATACATCGTTTGCTTTCTATACTATCGATTGTTTTCTCAAGCTTAAATCGATAATATCGATTTGCAATATATTGTTTTTTTTTTTGTAATCTATTGTTCTAAAAGATTTAAAACATTTTGCGCTGGCCTAAGCAACCCTCAAACGAATTAAACTATTAGTTTGACTAGAAAACCAATATAATCGATAGGTATCGATAGGAAATCGATACAGCACTATTAGCACTATTATACACTGCGATTTCCATGCTGTCAGAGGGCCAAACCAAACTCGAGACTGTATAATCGATAGGAAATCAATATAATCGATAGGAAATCGATACAGCCGAAAATAGCTTTCTTGTAGCAATATTTTTCACTGTAATTCCCATGCCTACCACGATCAAGCTCAGCCAGGCGAGTGCTGTCAGAGGGCCAAACCAAACTCGAGCCTGAACGAATGATGTGTCATTATGTTCAGTTTATTTAGTGTATTCTCATTTTTAACAGTAAAGCGGCACTTTATGAGTACTTAAATCAATTAGTAAACAATACAAAAATACTTCCATGTCCCATCGCAAGCCACTCTACAGCCCGAACAGTCCCAAGATGTTGATGAGCAGCAGCAGAGAGCAGAAGCAGCGGGAACCGCCAGCGGTGCCAATGCCGACAACGATTCGACAGCGGGGCGGGATGAGTGTGAGCGAGAGCGAGAGCGAGAGGACATCAACAACATCGACAACAAAGACGATGACGACGACGACGACGATGAGTACGGGGACGAGCAACGGAGTCGGAGTTGGGGGTGTAGGTAGTACGCCCATTAGTGATGGCAGCAGCACCAGCAACGGCAACGGCAACGTCACTAGAACTGGGATGGGGTATGGTTACAACGACAACGGGCACGATGCGGAGATGAAGGAGCCGGTGGAGCAGAGCAATGCACCGACGATCAGAGTGCGACCATGGGTTCGCTTGGATCGACTGCTGCGCCGCTGGCTGCCGGGCTACACATTGCTACGTAGCCTTGCGTCTGGCGGCGCCAGCAGCGACGTTGCCACTGGAAGTCCGCAAACGTCAGCGACAGCTGGTGGTGGTAACCAAGCGGGGATGGAAACAACAACGGGAACGACAACATCAGGCCAAAATGCATTGAGCCAACAGCAGCAGCAACGCGGCAGCGTTCGTTTGGTATCGTATGGCGGTGCCGTGGAACCAACTCTGGTAGTCAGAAAACGTCATGATGGGGAAGTCTTTTTGGATACGGGTATTGCGAAATCTGAGTTTTGTCTCAAGTTGGAGAAGTTGCTGCGTGCCAAGCTGGTCGAAAAGGAATGAAACCGGTTCACCTGCCCTCCGCCTCCGCCTCTGTCCCCGCTTTCGCTTCCGCCTACCCAAACCGCCCTCCAGGACAGCAGCACAGACAGACACAGCACAGAAACACACGCACGCACTTTACAATTTCCTAGACGACGATGTTGAATACCAAAGAAGATCACAATGGCAGTAAACAGGAATAACAAAAAGAAGATGAAGGAATAGATCAAGTGTCACTGCAATGGATCCACCTTCGATCCAATTCCGATCTATCGAACAAATATGAAAAAAAAAAGCACTTCCGGCGCGCGTACTTCAATAAATTTACAGTTAATTAAACATCATCTTAAAGTACACTAAGCAAATACATGGAAAGCAGTCCCAATTTCAGTTTAACTTGAGCCTAAACTAAGCAAATGTATAACCCAGCCCATTCCATCATTCCATCATAAATCCCTTTCATTACGCACAAGAGCTTAGCTGATTTATGCCCATTCGGCCAAACGCTCCGGCCTTTCTCCTCATCCATTTGGGCCATCAACAACGCATATAACATCATCGTAATTATGTATTTATTATGACAATGCCTGCAGCACAATAGAAACGTGGCGGGCACAGTCGAGGTAAGAACGACCCAGCAAATACCCTAACTCAGCTTGAGTAAGTCAGCAATAGCAGACTAACTCAATATATGCTCATAGGGAGATAAAAGATGGATAGATAGAGTATTATATGTATTTTAAGGTTTCTAAAATTGGTTTCAGACCTATTTCGTTTTTCTAAAGACTCTAAGGGCATATAAAAATTCTCTGATCTAGAATTTTACTTAAAGAAGTGGTATATCAAATTTAATATAGCTAGCACTTATAGAGTCAGAGTTTGAACTGAAGGGAACATAAAAAAAGTACTAAATGGTTAAATTAACTATTTATTTTCTTTATTCAGTTATATTTAGTATTCATATTGAATTTTTTCGATTTTTTTTTTATTAAGCGACTTATAAGGTTGCATATTCCCAGCACTTTTAGACCCAGAGACTTAGTCGATTTTACTGTGTTAGACTGAACTCGTAACTAGTTAGCCCAAGATATTATTATTATTTATTTTGGTACAAGCTCCTATTAAGCAAATTAGAAAAACCCAATTAAAGCCAGCTGTATTTCGTGTGCATAACGAATTTTACAGAGTTTTAAAATAGTTAGAGCTGTAGTTGGTAGTCAGTAAGCCATCCACAGAATTTCCTACAGATAGCATTCGTAATTCCAGAGATCCTCGACTCAATAGAGCAAGGGACCAAGCCAAAGTCAGGGTATTCGCAAGACTGCAGTAAATGGGGCTGAAACATGATGGCACAGCATGTGATTTACGAGTGTGTGTGGCACACTCACGCACAGGCAGCCACTTGCAACTTCAATACATCAATATAGAAGTATTATAGCAGTATATCAATCAGACTGACGATACAAAGGCTCAACGAAGATAAGGGGCGTGCCCCGAGTGGCCATTTTGGGATGGTCTCATTAAAATTAATTAGAAATAATGACCGCAAATCCAGAGAATTTATGGATATTAACAATTATAATAGATAAGTGTGCAGTAAAGAGAGAGAGAGAGAGAGAGAGAGAGCGACAGAGTTATGTACATGCCATATACTAGACGTGGTATATAGCTCTGATCTGATCAGATCTGAAGCACAGTTTGCGAGTTGAATAGGCACGCAAATTGGCCACAATGAGCTTACAAGCGACCGCGCCGTAACATTTAGGGCCGGGCGAAACTTGTTTCAAAGTTGTTAATAAGCCAAAAGGCAGCAACAACATGGATCTAACGGCTTATAATTAAAAAAGAGAGAAAAGTGGCTGGGGGAATTGGGAAAATGGGAATAGCAGAGAAAGGCGGACGAGCCAGGCGACCGAGCCGCCAGGGGACAAGGCACTCAAGCTCGGGCCTGATTGTGCGGCAAATTGACAGGGAAGTCAAGTGCCTGAAGGCGCAGTGGGGGTGGTAGGAGGGTGGGTAGGGGAAGGGTAGAGAGGTGTGCTGGGATAAATTGTTGTGGGTGCAGGGGCGGGTTGGGTTAGGTTGGCCCAACACTTGACAAGCGCATCGATTTGCTGCCCATCAATTGTCATGCGTTGCCTTGCAGTCGATCCCTTTTTAAAGTTCCGCTCCCAGTGGGGATGGCAGACGGCAATCTCTTCAGGTTCAAGTGAATATAATGCTGGTGACAATGTATTTGCCGCACACACATATATAAACATACTTATGTAGATGTGTGTGCGGCACACAAATCATAGTCCAAGTGGACGAGCTGACAAGGAATATTACGCATACGCAGCGTGAACCGCAAAGCGACTCAGCTCGTTAGCAGCCTGTGTGCCGCCCATGAATGTGTAGCTGCGCGCGTGTGTGTGTGTGCGTTTGTATGTATATATCCGTGTGTGTGTGTGTTGGCTGAGCTCTGGGGAGCCCTAATAATTTGCTGGCTGAGCACTTGACTTGCGTCGTTTACATGACCATTAATGCGACTTTTGCCAACGCAGCTGCCAGCGCCGACGGCGACGGCGACGGCGACTTGCCGCATGTCCTTGCGGCCAATGACAGCTAAATGTGCGCCTGGGGAACCAAATGCTGTCCCGCATTGATTGCGGCAACAAAAGTGTTGCCTACTTTTCGGCATGATTCCACTCGACGTGCTAATATTTACACAGGCCCCCCCAAGCAGATATGCATATATCGCTCTCTCTCTCTCTGTCTGTCTCTCAAAATATATATCTCGTAATTTATTTTTAAATTATAACAAATTGCTGGGGTCACGCTGATAAGGGATATGCGGGCGAGCCAAAAAAAAAGGGTTCGACAGGCCAACTGACCCAACTCGATAGCGTTGATTGCCTTTCGCAACAGTGAACACTCAATAAGCCATGCCTATGCCGCCTCTCCACAACCACCCCCCCTCCCCGCTGTCCAATTACGCACACATAGATTATAGATTCGAACCATCCCCCCTCAATTAGTAGAAATTTGTTTTTTGATTGCGTTTATTTGTTAGATTCGATTTCGATTTTTTAATTGAATAAAAATTGTACATTAAATATTAATTAAAGTTTTCGCCAGCTCGTATTAGCTAGATCATACTATATAATATACTCGTATATGCATATTTCGTTTTTTACGTAAGTGCAGCAATTGCTTAAGTAAGTTCGTCATCGTCGTCGTTCGTCAGTTCGCCGAGAAATATCGTAATATCGTAATTATTATAATAACGCAAAATTCTTGATTTATTTTTGGAGTAATCGTAAAAGCGCCGCAAATTCGGGCAACAATAGTGGGTGTGATTGTGTGTGTGTGCGTGTGTGTGTGATATGCCAAGCGATGATGCTGCATGTGAAGTGAAGCTAAAAAATGTAATTTTACAGAGGCGTCTTTGATATGTTTCATGTTGAAGAAATATCTATTATCAGTTTCGCAATACCAATTATCATATATGTTTCAAGATTTATCTAAAGTCAAAGAGTGAGAGAGAAGCCCTGTTCCAGCAAATAGTAGTTCTATGTTTTCGGTTGCTAATCGTTGTTATCGTTTTGATTTAATTAATTTTCATATGCGAAATTTGAATATTTTTAATTTTAAATTGATGTTTTCGTTTTAGTATTCGATTGATTTATAATTAAGTTTATTTAGTATGAATTACAATATAATAATTATCGATATATTTACGCTGTGTGTGGCACAATGCACAGTAAAGTAATTGTAATTGTTGTTAATTTATTCATATATTACTGAATACTTTTTGTTGCTACTGCATTAAAGCGGACTGTGGCTGTGTGCGGCCAACAGCTGTGTTGTAATCGTTATCGCTATCGTTATCTTTACCGTAATCGGTATTTTTGGTATTATTTGAAAATACATTGCATGATCTGAGAATGCGCCTAATCGTAGCTCATCGAGACAATGGACTTGGGCGTTGGCAGCGGCGATGTGGTATTATCCTCATCGTCATCATTCTCCTGCGAATCCTCTGGCTCGCCCAGAGCATGCACAAACTCATAGAAATCGATACGTCCATCGCCATCGACATCCACCTCCTTAATCATGTCCTCAACTGAGACAGAGACAAAGAGAACGTTCATTTACCTAAATCAGCGACTCGCATGGCCTACAACAACTTACTGTCCTCCTCGTCGAGATCCTCGCCGAGGCACTGCAGCACGGCACGCAAATCGGATGCGGTTATGTAGCCGCGATTATGCTTGTCAAAAACACGAAAGGCGTCGCGCAGTTCCCGCTCCTCCTGATCGGCCGAGGAGAGGCCTGACTTGTCCTCGTACGTCATGTTCGAGAGAATGTCGACAAACTCCTCGAAGCTGACATTGCCATCGCCTGCAGGAACGGGAAGACAGACAGGGAGAATTGATGGAGTTAAGTGCAAGATGTGGTAGATGGTAGAATAAAGAACAAGCTCATACACCATGAGAGGTTTTCCTGGGCATTATTTTTACTCACCGTCCACATCGATCTCCTGCAACATCTCCTGCAGCTCCTCAACGCGTGCGAACTGACCCAGCGAACGCATAACCGTGCCCAGCTCCTCCTTGGTAATGCAACCGTCGCCATCCTTGTCGAACAGACGAAAAGCCTCGCGAAATTCTGTCGAGGATTCGGATCAAAAGCTGCGCGCAGCGTGTCTACAGCGAATCGCCTACTTACCACGCATCTGTCCCTTGGAAATGCAACGACGCTTGTCCGTGGCATCTGCGTCCTCCTCATCGCGTCCAGCATCGACGGCATAGGAGCTGCTGCGTTGCGAGAACTGACGCGTTTTCGTTTTTCGCTTCTGCCTCAGGCTGTCGGCAGCGGGCAGTGCACTTGGAGTGACTGCGACACCAGCTGATCCCGCCGAGCGACGCGCACTCAGCGTCGAGCTGGGCGTCGCACGATGCTGCTTGGGCTTCTGCTTCTGCTTTTGCTGCACCGACAAGGGTTCATAGCTATCGTAGTCCTCCTCCAGCTCAAGCTCTTCATCGTCATCGTCATCGTCATCCCCCTCCACTTCTTCCTCCTCGTCGTCCTCATCTTCTTCATCGTCATCGTAATCATCTGCCTCGTCATCGTTGTACTGCTCGTAGACAACCTGCTCGCTGAGATTGCGCTGCGCGTAGCTAACCCGCGTTGTTGACCCCGCCGCCCCGGCAGCCTCGCATGAACTGGAATCCGTGTCCACGTCAGAGTGAGCACGATTACGTTGCTGCTGCAGCTGTTGCTGCTGTGTCGTCACCTTCTTGCGTTGCCGCTGGCGTCGTTGTTGCTTCTGTTGCTGTTGTTGCTGGGCTGGTGCCTCCGGCTGCTGCAGTGCCCCCTCAGCCGGAGGAGGCGGCGTCGGCTGCAGCTGTTCGTCGTCTGTGCCCAACGTCATCTGCTCCTCGTCGGGTTCATCGCCAGTCAGTGTTGTGTTTCTCGTCTGATGGGAATGAAATACTTTTGGTTAGTCGAAAGAAATCCAACAATCGATAATTTGGATGATTGAACTATTGATTCAATTTCTAAGATTTTTTAAAACTGTATACAATAGCTGAACCATATGTGTTCTTTGTTTTTAACTTTTTGTTAATTATCGATTGTTTTCATAGATTAAATCGCACGACAATCGATACTAAATCGTACCGCTATCAATGCTTTTTTGCTCAAGCGATTGCACCACAATCGATACTATAGATGATTGAACTATTCTTTTAACATCGATTGCTTAAGTACACTATCGATAGTTTTTAAGGAAAAACCAATAATTTTGAAAATTTAAGAATTAGTTTGGTTTTCGATTTTAAACTCAATATAATCGATTTTACTTAAGGTTTTTGAAAAATCGATAGTGTTGAAAATCGATTGCTATGATTTGCAGCTTGTGCCATCACTCACCATTAGCTGCCTCAGCTCGCGGGCAATGGTTGAACCAGTTAAAAACTTATTAACTGCCGTGAAAAGCCGTTTTCCTTCCAATGTGGCGGCCTTGCAAGTTGCAACTTGCAACTGTTGCAACTGCTCCTCGATTGTTGTTGTTGTTCCTTGTTGTTGCTGCTAATACCAGGCTCGATTTGCCAGCGGCTTAGCCAATAGTTAACTTAGTTGCAGTGCGAACATTCAAAATTCAGATTCGATGCACGCTTCCGATTTGCCTCCAATTCCACTAACACTTGACCCTTCTCAGGCTGTGCAGAACGCTGTAAAGAGAGCGAGAGAGAGAGATAGTACGAGTGAGTGAGTGGGATGGCAAGGTAATTAAACAATTTGCTCGTCAAGCTCAATTCAATTGGCTGCGTGCAACTGATACGACGAGTTCGTGTTCGATTCCCTGGCTCTTTGGCTCTTCAACTCCTACGCTTTGCATTCCAATTGGCACGTTTCTAATTTCAGATGGTGCTGTCGCTCCAGGCTAACGGTCGCTACGTGTACACACACACACACACACAGCTGAGAGTAATCAGCTCATCATGCAAATTATGCGACAGGCAGCGCTGCTTGGCGAGCACGTACCGCGCCGCTTGCAAGGCACAATATGCCCAAACTATTAAGCCAACCTGAACAGGAAGCTATATGCACATACGGTAATTATATATAACCGTACCCAATCCGATTGAAATTTGAAGAGCATACTCATATAATATCTATCTAAATGTATGTTGTAGTTTGAAAACTTTGCTTAATTAACGTTAATTGTCGATTTACATGGGCGATGGGCGTGGTAGCCAATATTTGTTTTAAACATTAAAAGCGTATGGTATACAGAATGTTGTATGCCAAATTTGATGCCTCTAGCTTATGCAATAGCTGAGCTCTGTGTGTTCATACAAACACAAATAGCACTTTCTGCCGGTTCCCAGAATATTTTCTCATTCATTCAACTTTAATGTGTACAAAAATAGCCAAAATCAGCTGCATTTCCTGCTGACTCGTGGACGAATGCCTGACTGGACAACTGAATGAATGAATACATGAATGAATGAATGAGAATGAACATGAACAAGGAGTCATCATCCAACAAGTTGCCTCGCCGACCGAAAGACAGAGGGATGACACCCTGACAATGACTTGGCACGTTCTGTTAATGTATTTAAGCTACGTGACACGAGACACGAGGCACGAGGCACTGGTCACGGGGCGTATGTGTAATACGCCACGACCACGACAGCCAACAGGCAGCCATAAATGTTGGCACGCTGATTGTGATTGATGTGCACGTAGTTGGCGAAGCACCACTAGCACCAGCACAAGTCACCACGACGACGACGACGACGACAACTCAGCAAACTCTTGCCCCTCCCGTGCCGAGCTGAGCAAGCTGGGAGCAAACTGTACGGCGTATCGAGGGAGACATTTGTCAGCAGATTATCAAACAGTTCACACACGGCTTGAGAAAAAAAAAAAACTTAAATTTCGATCTGTACACACGCGTATTTGTTTGTTTCTAGATAAAACAAAAACCCAAAAACCTGTGGAAAATCAAATAAGAGGTTGTAGTTATCGATAGTTAGTTTGTTTATTTGTTTTCTTGCGGCATCATGGAAAAGAAGCATGCATCCTGCTCGAATATTCATCACAATCGCAGCGTGCAATTTTTAATTCAGAAATTCGAGGGTATCTGCAAATCGATTCACGAGCAGATTAAACAACCAAAATGCACTCAAATAAGCAGCCCGACAACGGGTCGTGTTGCCGAAACTGTGGCCAAATTTGAGGAGTGTCTGATCCTCCAGGGCGACAACAAGATGCGCAACTCGTGCAGCGGTGATCCGAATGCGGATAGCTGGCTGATCGAGCTGAACGAGAAGATTGCCCAGCATGTGGCACGCCAGGAGAAGCTGGCGGTGATGGACAAGCAACAGTGCAAAAAGTTGTCTATAATGGAGCAACAGCTGCGCAAGCAACAACAGCAACAGGCGCAGCTGCAACAGGAACAACAGCAGCAGCTGGACGCACATCCTCTCGAGGGTCATTTCACCGAGACATTCCCATTGCCGCTCGAGCTTACCGATAAGCTTGGCGTATTGAAGATAAGTCCCAACAACATCGGTATCATCGAAGAGCATTTGAATGCGCTCAGCAAGAATCACAACTACTTTACGATCAAGAGCGGTAACTATCTAAAAATCCCCTAAGATATATCTATATCTATATCTATATCTATATCTATATCTATATCTGCTTTTCTCCGCCAGATGACGATGACAGCCGTCGCATGCGTGCAAGCAACAGTTGCGCCTGGTAGCTACAGTTGAATCTCTTGAAGACTCTTTAATTCTCAATTCGGTTACAAGTTCCTGACAATTCGAAATCAATGTGCATTTTTTATAGGATCAATCTAAATTTCATGTGCCTTAAATTTTAAGTCTAAACCAAAGCTGTGTTTCCTTTTCAATACTCGACCAGCATTGACAACGTTCTCGCGTCGATGGAGCAGACAGACATCTGTCTGCCTGTCTGTCTGTCCGCTCGTTCGTCTGTTCATCTATTTAAACACGCAGATCTTAGCTGTTATAAAAGTTAGAGACGTCAAAGTTGGGTTGCAAGTTCCTGTCTATCATATGCAACCTAAGTATATTCCAAACGTTGGCTACGACACGCACTTCCCACGGGAATCGAAATTTACGATTTCTAAGCAACTTTTGAAAGTTATAATTTTTTGCTTTCGCTCATATATATATGCATATTTAATAAATTTATTCATCAAATTTCAATTCGATTGAATAAAGAACATTAAAGTTATGCAAGTTAAGGTTTTCCAACCTTTGAGCAGCGCTGTGTGCGCTCTCGACGTCGCGACGCTTGGTTTCCATTGGGCCGAGGGTATCTTACTGTCGGGTTGGCTCGTTACATATTTTTGCTCACTTTCCTCTCTCTCTCTTCCCTTTTTCTCGTCTCTTCGTTTGTGGGGTATGCAAAATTAGTGAAGCGCTGCGTGGAACGGGAAGGCAAACTGAAATTGCCACCTGGGCAGCTAAGTGTGTATTTTCCGAGATTTTGCAAGTTCTCTCTCCATCTTTCACGTTTGGCATTTTTCGGTGCGTTGTTAAATTGCATTTCAATTGCGCCTTTGCGCACAATTTGCAGCGTATTTCATTGCGCAAACATTGCACAAGAGCGCACCCCGATCCGGCCATGCTGCCAGTCTCTCGACTGCATCTTCTCGAGAAGGAGGAGCAGCAGCTGCTGCCCGAGTCCGGTGCACAATAAAATGCCTGCGTGCGGCCATGACGGAAGGATGTGGCTGACGTGGCCCACATGCAGCCGCATGCAACGTAGGTTCCGGCTGTGCTGTCGTTCTGCTGTCCAGCTGTCCGGCAGACCACAAAATAAATAGCTCGAGGCGCGGTGGGCGCTGGAGGAGGGCGTTGGGCAGTGAGCAATGTCAGCCATTTTGGTTCGGTTCGGGTTGAGCTTTGGGCTTGGGTTCATTGGACACGGGACAAGCCAAGGCGTTACGTGCAAATTGTGTGCCAAGCAATTTCATATTTAAATTCAGCCCCTTCACCTATCTACCGACCCCTACTCCTTGCGCTTCCTGCCAGGGTCAGGCCAACCGCAAAACACTCCGAATTTTCCGAAATTACTTTTTCGTTTTTCGTTTGTGTTGCGCCTTAATTAAATTATTAACGTGCTTCGCATTCTTCTCATTCCTTCTTCTTCTCCTCCTCTTCTGCTTCTATAGCATTGTCAGCAGGTGCAGAAAGTTTTTTATTGCAATTTGCATTTTACAGCCGCAGTAAGAGAAAGCGCTAGAGACATAGAGAAAGAGCGAGAGAGAGAAGGAGAAGGAGAAGGAGACGGCAAAGTACTTCGCATTCTGCCAAAGACAACAAAATTTGCAACTGTTTCTTCTTTCTTACACTTTCCCGACGACACTTTACGACCCAACTGACATAATACAAATTAAGACAGCGCAGCAGTGCCACGCCCATACCACTACTATGTCACGCCCACGCCCACGCGCCTAATGCGCTTTGCATAACTTTGTCGAGCGTTCGTTGATTTGTTTATTAGCACAAACTCGTAAGCCCAAGTCGAAGTTGCATGCTGCAACTTGCCGGCAAGTGGCAAGTGGCAAGTGGCAAGTTGGTAATTGAAGCCAGATGCTTTTGCTACTCTGACGGGGCAACTTTCCGCGATGAGTATTTGATGAATGAAAGGAAAGTTGGGAATGCGCAAAGTTTGCAATCGATTGAAACGATTCGCAGTTGCTGCCATCGTTATAATCCCAGAGATCGATAAGAATTGCACAGATCTTAAGATATATATAAATGAAACTAGCTAGCTAACTATTCAAATACTATTTGGGAGGCCATTATTATTAAACAATCCAAGTTCGAACATTCTAGCTTGAACACTACGCTTGCAATTGGAATTTCATCGAAAGGGCAGGCGAAAAAGGGCGTGGCAAAATTTTAAAATAAACTGCATGCACATATGGCTGTTATTACAAAATTTGATGCCTTCAACTGTAATAATCTCTGAGAACTATGCGTTCATACAATGAATGTGTTGAAAAAACGATTAGAAAATACAATTTTTAACTTGAGCCATAAAAAAGCATAACCTTTTTTCAGATTTACTTTATTTACTCTTTTAGCATACAAGAATTCCCCTTAAGTACTATCTTCAGTATTATATTATATAATCACATTACATTTTCCCCGCCAAGCTGATTTTCCGCCCTCAACTCGTTAATTGTTGATGGCGAGAAAACAACAAGATTTTTGCGTGTTGAGATCATAAAATTGGCGTGTGATGTAAACGAGAGACATTCCCTTGCCACGCCCACAACAGCATCACTTGCCGCCTCACGTCGCTGTCGCCTGCCAAATGCTGCGGTTGACCGCAGACCGTGGCAGAGAGTGGCTGATAGGAACTGGTGCGCTGGAAAACAGCAAAAACAGGGTGGATAAGGAACGAGTGAGAGGAAAAGGAAGAGAAAACCACAACGGTTTTCGGCGCCCATTTTATTGTTTAATTTGAATTGTTGTGGCTCAAGCGAAGCGTATAAGCGGACGACTGGCGCGGGTAGGGGAAGGGGGGTAGGTCTGTGGGCGTGAAAGCGGGCATGACCATAGTGCAGTAAATCAGTGGGAAATTTACGCAGCTGCGAGTGGCCGCCATGTAATGTGCGGACCTTGTCATACGCGGCGTATGCGTAACGTGCGAGCTGCACAGCAAAAGAAGCCGGGCGTGCCGCAAACGGACGGGCATAAAATCGGGCCAAAAATGTAAATATGAGCGGCAAAAAGTTTACGCATTTCCAACGCATAAATCACAACAAAAACAACAACAGTAACAACAAGAAAGGAAACAAAATAAGCATAAACAAAACATACGAAAATGAAGCAGAAAACCGCAAACAGAATGCGTGGTAAACCGCAAAACTTTTGCCCACACCCCCCTCTACAAAATGATCACGCCCAGCGTACGCCCTATCCCCGTCTGCCCACTCCCCTCTCCCACTTACGTGCAACACGTAAATTTTGGGACATAAAATTTTAACAACTCAAGCGAAAAACAAAACAAAGCTTGGCAAATAAAACAAGGTTCTTGTCTATGTTGCTATCTCTCTCTCTCTCTCTCTCTCTCTCTCTCTCTCTCTCTCTGTGTGTGTGTGTGTACATATGTGTGTCTATTTGCTCTACGTATATCGATAATAGTGTGCTGTGCTCTGCGCAAAGTTTTCGCAAACAACGCAAACGGTTTGAGAGGAAAACAAAACGGAAACACAAAATAAAAGTTGAGCAAATCAAGAGCAACTTGAAAAAGCATTTTGAATACATATTAATTCTGTGTGGAAGCGCACAATCAGCAAATACATATAGTTTACCTATATTTTTTGGACTTATTAAAGGCAAAATGTAAAAGAAAGGAGATTAAGAAATTGTGTAGGAGATACTGGAGTTGGCTTGGAAGTTGCCAACGCATAGAAATGAATACCTATGTTGCCTTAAATAATATATATTCTTGTTCAGCATGAATATATAATGCAAAAGAAGTGTTTTCGGTTATTTCAAACTGATATTATCTGAATCACAAGAAAAAGATCGGTAGATTATGTAGATGATGGCGGACAGATTGGTTCACAAAATACCAAATTATATATATTCTTGTTCAGCATATATATATTATATATTAGTAGTATTTCAAATCAAAGATAATTGTGCTGGAGTCCAGAAAGAACTCTAGTTAAATGAAAAATTTGCTCAAACATTTACTTGGCTTTACTTACTTAGAGATCAGCTATTTTAGTTGTTAACGATTTGTGTAGAAACGTTATTTCAATTACCTATACTTTCAGATACAATTTTTATTTCCATAGATACAACTGGACTCACTCATACCATCGCATTAAAGGCTCAACATGCTGTGCGCACACAGCACTGGCAGGAGACATCTATTATTTACAGATTTGCGTATTTATTATTATCAATTGGAATTTCAATGGAACTCAATTACCCCTACCTGTGCATGGCCTGTTTTCCCTCACCCAGTCCCTCTCTCTCTCTCTCTCTCTCTCTCTCTCTCTCTCTCTGCCAGCGTGTCCGTTGCTGATTGTCATCAAATTGGACGATGTCACAAACAGATGAATGCGAATTGCGTCTGCATTTGCGGCCCATTAGCTGAATAAAAGGCAACAACAACTGGCTCACACACACACATACACTCACACACATGCTTGTACACTCGATTACAGTTAACATGGGCTGTGCAAATTCTATTCACTGGATTTTTAAGTGAGTTTGGCCCAGCAGAAAGGGAGTTCAATCCGGTATTCAATCAACTCAAAAGCGTCGTATACACACATTAATCTTTTAGGCATATATTATATACGATATATTTAATCTAGCTAATTTGCATATAAACCTATGCTAAATTTAAATTTAATAATGTGCATGCACTTAATCTCCATCGATAAAAAATATTAAATTAAATCTATCTGACCTACCCAACTATAACCTATACGGCTAGTTGCATCACATAACCTTAATAAAACAAAAATAACAGAATAACTACAGCAGGGGGTATTTAAATAACAACAGCTTGTAAGTTATTCTTTCAAGTATTTTTATAAAGGTATTTTTTTTGTATATGTATATATATATAGAGATATATACGTATCGGAAGCAGCATCTGTCTCAGCATCCGCAATTGCATTTTAAAACAAAAAAAAGTAAGCAAAGCTGAGACAACAAAGCCAGAGCCAGAGCTCGTTTCCGAATCCCTTTGAACGTGAGAGAGGAGAGAGGAATTCCCTTTGAGTGAAATGCACAAACAATTAACCAATAAAAAAGTTGCCACGGGAGAGTCGTGCACGCCGCGTGGCTGCTCAATCGACATGCCGCCGATGCATCCGGAATTGCCTGGCAATGGGACCAAGGCACAAGACTTGCGGTTACGCAGCTCTCGTAATATTATAGTAATATAATGTTTAAAATGGAGTAGATGTGCTGTTTGTAAAATCGGTGCCTCTACGGGCGTGAAATCATTCAGAACCCTTGCTCGAGCTAGGTTCCATCTATAGGCAAATGCTTGACAGATCGGGCCACCGGTCGTCCATTGACCAGCAGCGTGAGCGTGCGCGCTCTTACGGCCGGCATCTTTGGCTTTTTGCATAGCGGGCAATTGGTGACCAGAGAATTCTTCTCATCGCAGTCTCGTTTTTTGCTCTTCAAATCGGAAAGATTGTATTGCTCGAACATTTGTATTAGTCCGCGTACACCTTGACCGCAGACACAGGTCGATTCGCTTTTATCGATGGCTCCGCTAGTTACGCGATCCATGTTGGATGGATCGATTTTGTGTATAGAAATTATATATTAGGCAAATTTAAATCGATATACTCAAAATTTCATTTCACGCAGTTTTTGCAAATGCAAAATAAAAAGTAAACAAATTTTGTCAGTTTTTGCAAATGCAAAAAAAAAAGGAAACCAAATTTTGTCTTATTTGAAGTCCGAGATATACGCAAGTAATTTGAGTTTTTCTTAACTTTACACAATTTTTTTGCTGTTTAGTTTAACACAAGTAATTTTCTATTGACTTTCAACGGCTCACAAAATAATCTGATTGAGATATACATGGGAAATACATGGCTTACTTTGCTTCCCAAACCTGAATAGCAAACTTTGTTTTTCAATTATTGTTTTATTTAACAAGACAGGTGTATTCAGAATATATATCTTATTTTTGTTATAAATTAACAAACATGTTTAACATGGTTTAAGCAACAGAACAGCTGCAGTAAGAACAATGATTTATATATAATATTTATTTATTTAATTATAATTATGATTAATAATTTTATTTATAACTGTATTTCTATATCTATATCCATCTCTCCCGCATCTCTCACATTCCCAAATAGTTTTTGACCTTGAGCTGGTGTTTCTTTAAAAAACCTTTGAGTACAAATATGCTGTAAAAAAGGTCCTGCTTATCCCAAGCACGTACTCAAATACCACGCATGGTAAAATGCATATAGAGATACTTTATAGATACTTTATATGCAGCTGAAGTGCGGCAAACCCAAATAAAAGTGTGCATGTGAACAACTTGAAATGCAGTAAAGGGAAGGGCGATGAAAAAGAAAGAATATTAAAATCAAGAAGAATTAAAAATTTATAAAGCAAATCGAATTTTGTATTCTGTAAAACTTGTTGAAGGTTGTATTTACTGCAATACGCATTATAAAAGTAATTTCAAATGAAAGAAGTTACATAAACATTATTTAAGATGTCGGGTAGGAATAAGCCGAGCGTGCAAAATTAGAGAAATATTTTTTTTTAATTCCTATAAATATATATTTATTTTAAGACATAGTTTTCTGATGTGGAAGAAGTCTTCAACAAGCAATTAAAACAATGAAACATGCAACAAACCAAACGGACTAAGGATCATGGAGTTAGATTTTAACGTCGAGTGCTTTCCCACTCTTTTTCTCTCTCTCCCTCTGCCGCAAAAAGAGTTCACGTGCGCTTGGCTCTCAGGCAGCTAAGCAGCAGGCATTAATTTATAATAAATTACACTTAAAGTTAACTAAATGGTGCCAACAAACGGCAAATAATGTACATAGGTGAACGAGTCGCAAAAAAAGGGAAAAACGATGGACAGAGAGAAAGCAAGAGGCAGCGAAGCGGATGGGGAGTCGCAAACAAGCCAGGGTATTACCACACATTCACACACACACACACACACACACACACAAAAACATAACAACAATTACGGAAAGCAGAAAAAGAAAAACTGAATAAAAGTCGTAGATACAAACTTTTTATTACTATAAACAGGTATGCTCGGCTTGCAAATACGAAAGTCTGTATGAACGCCTAAATCTTAGAGACTGTAAGAGCTAGAGTTCCGAATTTTGTCAAAATACACATATTTTGTATTGCAGTATCGTAATGTTTTTTTAGCCACGCCTCCAGAAAACAAAAAAATGTTATTGCAAGCGTAGGTTTTAAGCTCAAGCATTAATTTTGTTTTTTGTTTCTATATCCTAACTCTAGTCCTAACTCACTTGTTTTCTTATTATTCAGATGAAAACTTCTGCAGAAAGTGGAATACTCTTGAGCAGCTTAACAGTGTATACCCCAGGCTGCAATTCAGAGCAGGATATACGTATATTATATGGTACAGAGAGAGAAAGCAAACTCGACAAAACTTTTCGCTCTTGTTGAACCGACTTTACATATGTTCATACAAACGTATGCATAAGTC
Source organism: Zaprionus inermis (assembly GCA_018151445.1). Taxonomy (NCBI): domain Eukaryota; kingdom Metazoa; phylum Arthropoda; class Insecta; order Diptera; family Drosophilidae; genus Zaprionus; species Zaprionus inermis. The sequence goes on along the minus strand of JAECXD010001510.1, from coordinate 1,200,662 downwards.
GTAGTATTGGAGTGTGTGTGTGAGTATGTGTGTGTGCGAGTATGTGTGTGTGAGTATGTGCGCGTGTGAGTATGTTTGGGAGTGTGTGTGCGCTACAATTTAGATGTTTCTCCGCTTGTTTGCTGTGCTTCTGCCTTGTCCCTTTATGGCAGCCGCGCACAAGCTTTAAGCCTTTTATTTGCTGACGTCATTTTGAAGTCCCGCACTTTTCACACACACACACATACACCCACATATGCACCCGCCCACACGCAGGCAAAAGACATCGCTCTCTCCGGATTTGCATTTTCCGCGCCTCATCTATTTTACGTATTCATCGCCTTATTTGCATGCGTTTTATTCTCGGCTCGTTATTTGTTGTGCACTCACACACGCACACACACTCATAGAGTCGCCTGCTTTGGGTCCCTTTTTGACATATCCCTGCTTTCCCCGCTTCCTGCTCCCTGCCAGCACCTCCTTCGCTTTTTATTACACTCAGAAACTGACAGCTTCTGGCACTGGATTTGTCCTCGTCACAAACTAAACACGGCAAAATTTCGTACATCTCTAAATGCTCCTCGCGAGTGGCTTATTTCAATGTTGACATTTATGTGCGACCTCTCAAGAGCAGGTCCCTCGTGAGGGGGAGGGGGGTAGGGTGCGTGGGGGACTACACGACG